>OX424486.1:8720858-9335792 GCA_949152455.1 Lithophane leautieri | reverse complement strand
GGTGAGCCAAAAAGTCTGACAATCAGTCTTACCAAGGGGTTTCATATTACCTAGTTACTGGGTTGTGGAGGTCAGATAAGTGGTGGCTCCATGTAAAATACTGGTATTCAGCTGCATCACCCTAATTGCGTAATGCACGATCGGTCAGAGTTGGATTCGGTTTGAAACAAATGTTTAATACATAGCTTCATAAGTTAGAAAAAAAATTCTGCTCAACAACGTAACTTATGAAGGTTAGACATTTGTTTCGAACCGATTCCAATTCTGATTGATCATGTATTACGCAATTACGAGGACACAGGGTCGGTCCACTCTCCATACAAACGCTCTCGCCTGTTTTCTCTCTGATTTATGACCTTTGAGCAAAGATTCTTTACAATAAAATAAAAATCATCTAGTTCTATGCCCCTATGTTTTCCATTTTGATGATACATTATCTGTAGAAGCACTAGAACCCTCAGAAAATGCACAAAATTGCCTGTTTAGACCGCTGTCATCAGAGGCATATTGTACAAATTTGACAACTATTAATGAAAAAAAAACATAGGGGCACAGTAAATATCCTTCTTATTCAATTTATAAAATATCTTTCAAATTGGTGCAATATTGGAGGAGGAAATAGACGAGAGCCGAACCTCGATTTATGACTTTTTGTATGGAGAAAAGACCGACCCTATTTCCTCATAGGGCGTCAGTTACAGAACCGTGTTACGCAATATGGGTATAATTTTAACTAAGATAATAGGAGCTCGTGGCTAAGTAATAACAGGCGCACGGGTCGATCCATCAGGTTAAGCTACACTTGCCGGGGTTGGTCCGTGGATGGGTGACCATCGGAAAGCACGTTAAGCCGTTGGTCCCGGCTGTCATTCATAGATCTTTGATAGCCGTTACGGGTCGTCAGAAGCCCGAAAGTCTGACAACCAGTCTTACCAAGGGGTATCGTATTACCCAGTTACTGCGTTGTGGAGGTCAGATAGGCAGTTGCTCCATATAAAATACTGGTATTCAGCTGCATCCGGTTAGACCGAATGCCGACCCCGATATAGTTGGGAAAAGGCTAGGCAGATTGATTTTAACTAAGATAATAATGTGTTAAGGAGACACATGATTAAAAAAAAAAACAAGATTGAGAGACCTCTTCTTTTTGTCATAGTAGACAAAAATAGAAAAACAAAATGAATTAAAAACATTTTAATGAATATGCGTCATTTAAAAAAAGCTTTTAATAATTATTTTAGTTGCTATGGACGAAACTCGACAGACATTAGACGACTGATAAATGCAAAAGGATAAAATGATAAAATAAAATAATAGGTAGGTATTATTAGTATTATGGGTGTTATTGGTACCTATTATTAATAGTATTGTAAACGTTAGCTAAATATATCTTTATTTTTAAATGTCAGACTTGATTGTTTATTTTACGATACTTTGTGATGATTAAGTTATTTTAGATTTTTACAATTGTTTCTAACAATAGCGTATTGTATCCTCGTTAGTCTTACCCGTTAACAGTTCTTTTTTGGAATAATAGCGTATTGTGTCCTCGTTAGTCTTACCCGTTAACAGTTTAATTGTAACAATAGCGTATTGTATCCTGGTTAGTCTTACCCGTTAATAGTTTTTTTTGTAACTATAGCGTATTGTATCCTCGTTAGTCTTACCCGGAGTCCTTATTAAAAGTGATCGTCGTCGCACGAATACTCCATCGGTTGCGTGCATATGTCACTTTTGTTCAGAAAACCGGAAAGCGCCCTCTGTCAGCGAGATCACGCGTTCAGGTGCACAGAACAAAACGTTCGATCGATCGTGTATTCGGGTGACGATTGCGTTAATAATTTGTGATTGGTCACGTCGTGCGTGAAGAGCTCGGGGCTAAGTAATAACAGCCGCACGGATCGATCCATAAGGTTAAGCTACAGTTGCCGGGATTGGTCCGTGGATGGGTGACCATCTTTACATGCCGAGACTCCTCCGTGCCTCGGAAAGCACGTTAAGCTGCTGGTCCCGGCTGTAATTCGTGGATCTTTGATAGTCGTTACGGGTCGTCAGAAGCCCGAAAGTCTGACAACCAGTCTTACCAAGGGGTATCGTATTACCCAGTAATGGGTTGATAGAGGTCAGATTTCGGCTGGATCCGGTTAGATTGGATGCCGACCCCAATATAGTTGGGAAAAGGCTAGGAGATTGATTTTGGTCACATCGTGTACGGACCGCTATTGAAACAGTAGTGCTGTAACATTCTGGCTACTTACTCATTGGTTCAAAAATCTAAATCAAAATATTTTATTTCACATAAACCTACATAGGCACTTATGAAACGTCAGAAGCTAGGCGCACGGTTCCAATTGGTCGTTTTTTATGGAGAAGAGCCGGCAAAAAACTCCACGGTTACTCTTTTAAAAATAATTGGCTTTAACAATATTTTCAAATTACAGTGTTAGTAGGCATGGGAGGACAATGTAGGCCTTTCAACAAGTACCAGGTACTTAACAAAATAAAAAATGGTTAATAAATCTACAGTCTACGTAAGAAGCCTACAACGTTCTCACATTCACAAAATAGAGAATCCTAACTAGTTGGTTTGTTAAGCTTTTACGCTAAAACGGCTAAATGGATTTGGATGAAATTTGGCACATTGGTAGACCGTGACCTAGAGAAGGACATAGAATACTTTTCATCCTGGATCAACGACGAAGTCTCGGGTAACGGCTAGTAATATTAAAGGATAAAATAACATAATAAAAACCTATATAAACCAAATAACATGGTGGTTTGCGTTTAGATCATAGGATACTTTTTATCCTGGTAGTATGCTTCCGTGGGATCATTTCAACCACTCACTCCACGCGATCGGAGCCACGCACCTAACGCTAGTAAGTATATCATTAAAAAATAAAAACAACCGTCTTCCAAAAAATATAGCTTTATTTCGGAAGTCGGTGTCTTTGGTTTTGAGCTTTCGTTTTTTGCCACCGACTTTTTGTACCTTAGTTTTGAAAATCAATTGATCTTTATTAAAAATCATGGTTTTACCAACCCTGGTACTTACCAATGATAAATACGACATTCCAATCATAACATTCTATAAAAAGATGACACACTGTCACATAATGACATTAATTAAATACTATAGTTATTACCCTTATCTTGTTCGACGCAGACTCGAACCCGGATACGTATGGCCGTGGGCGAGCCGCATAGCTACATGGTTACAGTTTATATCGACAGGATGTCTGAGAAATGTTATGAATCAATCTGCCTAGCATTTTCCCAACTATGTTGGGGTCGGCTTCCAGTCTAACTGGATGCAGCTGGATACCAATATTTTACATAGAGCGACTGACTGCCTATCTGACCTCTACAACCCAGTTACTTGGTAATACGATACCCCTTGGTAAGACTGGTTGTCAGACTTTCGGGCTTCTGACGACCCGTAACGACTGTCAAAGATCCACAAATGACAGCCGGGACCAACGGTTTAACGTGCTTTCTGAGACACGGAGGAGTCTCGGTATGAAAAGATCCACGGGCCAACCCCGGCAAGCATATCTTAACCTGATGAATCGACCCGTGCGGCTGTTATTACTTACCAAACTACTTGCTTGCAACTTACTTGTGGGAAATGTTACGAGTAGGTAATAAATTAAATTCCCGAAAAAAAATTAAAGATATAATTAAAAATCCGGAGTCACACATAAATCGAACAGATTACGTGTGACTCCGGATTTTTAATTTGTCTGTCTGTGGTGTCTTGTTTACTTATACCTTTTTATTCGTAGTTGGGTTTTAGTTTTTATTACTTAATTTTTTTTTACATAATTGGACTCAGATTTCTTTGTTTTGTTTCAAATTGTCTTCACTTCCTTAAACAAATTTCAGTTGTCAGTGTGATTTTGACAGTAAGGATAGAAAACTTTCTTCCGAAATAGTCTACATATTAAAAGACCTAGACAAAGATCGATATAAATGAAAGACAAAATGACAGATTGTAGAAGGATTTCTACAGTGCGATGTCAAAAATGAAGAAACGAAATGTCACTTTGTATAGAAAAAGCTATGTCTATTCTTCGTAGAAATAGAAAGCACCATGCTACGCCTGCTGGAGAGATGCAGGACAACGAGCTTCCCCGTTGTGGTAAAAAAATTGTTGTTATATGATGATGAGGGTCCGATGCTGTATCATACTCTTCGAGGTACATAACAACATATTTGTATCCTTGATGGGGACCGATGGGGACAAATGTATATAGGGTGTAAAAAAACCCATCATACAGCCGTCAACTACGCATTCTGTACATCAAATTAAGTAACATTGCACAAAAATAATTGCTGGGAAACTTTGGTGTGAAAAATCACTGTTTACGGTAGTGTGCAACGTAACGCACGCAAAATATTGTGTTTATGGGTGCATGCAACAGTTCGGGGATTGTGGGGGGGAGAGGTATTTAAAATTCAGTTGTAACATTTAAAACTTGCTTTCTTTAAAAAAAACGTCTGAAAAAGGTGGAACTTTGACCTTCAATATCTCCGTAACCAGAAGGTACTCAGGTATGGTTCAAAACAAAAAAAATATCAGAATGACGGGAATAATAAGTGACATTCGGCTTCATTATGTGTCTTTTTACACCCGTTAAAATATGGCCACATTTCACCAATTACTCGTATGTACAAGTCCCATGTAATTGATATTATCATCAACCGGGCACAAATTCAGACTCCGGGCTGCTACTGAGAAACTCCCATTGAGGAAACCTAATAACACTTTGTCCGATTTTTTTTTTTTGAGTGGGAAATTATCAAGTAACTTCTCCCGCTCTGGCCGGAGCGGAAGGGCGTGTCAGACTCTTACCGACTAAAACCCACCCGTGTTCCTTCAGTTGCCTGTATGTTGCCAGAGGCCACGGTATCCCTTTCGGACATTCCCGCGACCCCGGCAGGCACCGGCCCTAGCGGACCCCGTCAGTTGTGCTGACATCTCTTTGAGGCGCGTGTGGAACACAACGCGCCGTCGGCCCGTGCCTGGGGTAGTATTATAAAGTATTAATGCCATCATTATTCCACTGCGAAAACGGGATGGTGTTAGCGGCCTTGTGTAGCTCCGTCTCTCTCTCACACTGGAAAATGGTGCCATTAATACTTTGTGGCGGTATCTACATCGCCACATGCGAACTACGCATCAAAGACCTGACGTCACACAAAAATCCTGAGGTCACATAAATCCTGCATCGCGCAATTAAAGTTTACCGTGCAATGGACATATATACAAGAACAAGACATCAATCGTTGGGCAGTTGCCCGCCAGACACAACACCCGTCTGGTCGGAGGATCCTCCCTTTTCTATGGTGGATGAGTGAACTTTACACCCTGTTCCTCATACCCCTAAAACTTCATAATACAGCACCTGGTCCTTATCGGACGGCGAGCTGCTCATTGCTCACCGTCCACAAACTTTGACCGACCTCGGTAGGACCTGCCTCACTCTCAGCAGTCGCACACAAGAAGACGGTCACCCATCTTTAAAATAACCGCGGCATCAGTAACTTAACCTCGAACTCATCGATTCATTTTTAGTCTTAGAGAAAGTAACATTAAAAACTTAGTTGGAGGTCTAAGGTCAAAGTCATATAACGTTGGACTAAAGACCTAAATTCCTTAGTTATGTAATCATTATTATGTTCAACACATTTTTCATATTAAAAAAACCGGCCAAGTGAGAGCCAGACTCTCACACGAACGGTTCTGTACCACCGTACAGTATTTAGCAAGAAACGACGAAAAAATACGTCTCTTGTGGACGCCTTTTAATTTTTAAATTTTTTAGGCAATAAATGAAATGAAATGAAATGAAATGAAATTGTTTATTCTGTAAATAGGATATTGGAATCACTTTTACACGTCATATTATAAAATATTTAAAATAAGCTAGATGAGGTCGGCGTTTCCTATCTGACTACTCTGAGAAGAAAGGCCGAAACAAACTCAGAGGTCGCAGTCTCTTTATGACCGCGGCCGGGCCGCGTGCGGACCAAAAACTATTGTAGTTTAATTAGAAAGTCCTTGAAGAATTAAAGTCCAGACATAATCTTGGTCAGACCATATGAGGACCATGTAGATTGGCGTCTGAAATGGTATTTTGAGGAAAGAACCACAACGATTTGAGTGGACCTGTCCAGTCAGTGCAAGCATTTGTCAGTAATAGTGGAGCTCAACTCAGAACTTAAGGAGCTCAACGACTAACTCGACGAACAATACCAAAGAAAGGAAATTTGGGTAGGCCGCATAATAATAATATGAATATAATAATAGAAATACACAATCTGTGAAAACTTCAACTGTCTACCTATTACGGTACATGAGAGACAGCCCACTGACAGACAGACGGACGGACAACGCCGAAAGTTGTTACTATTCTTCTCTCGTAGTCCACGAGGGGCTCGTGGCTAAGTTATAACAGCCGCACGGGTTGATAACCAAGGTTAAGACTCCTCCGTGCCTCGGAATGCACGATAAGCCGTTGGTCCCGGCTGTCATTCGTGGATCTTTGACAGTGGTTACGGGTCGTCAAAAGCCCGAAAGTCTGACAACCAATCTTAACAGGGGTATCGTATATAAATTACCCAATTACTGGGTTGTGGAGGTCAGATAGGCTGTGATCTACGTTTTGGAATGGGCAACTAGCTTCAACTTTTTGACTAACTGGCCAACTCTTTGACAATTCAAAAGTGTTAAAGGTTTAGATGTGTCGGAGTTCCGTAATGTCGAAATAAAATCTTGTTACTACGACAAGATTTTATTAGACATTACGGAAATTCCGTTCGCCGAAGTACAGTATGGTAGTCAATTGAAATAAATGTTTTGGGTTTGAGTTTGTCGCTCCATGTAAAACACTGGTACCTATTCAACTGCATCCGGTTAGACTGGAAGCCGACCCTAACATAGTTGGGATTGCCATTCGTGTATTTGTCTTATTTTAGCGTCATGTTTGCTGCAAATAAACGTATTTACTTTCTTTATATGTACATAAACATAAATAATTATCATAAGTATATTTAATTTGTGATTTCGGCAGACATTTTCACAGGCATCACAGTAATAGAATCGGTGACCTATACCATCACTAAAAATCACACTCAAATCTATTGAATCTTAGTCACAAACAATTTTTAAAGTTCATCCAAAATCAAATACCAATTAAGAAGGTAAGTCACGACATGCTCCATCTCCGACGATTAGCGAGCTAAGCGTACTCGCTTATCTAGCTAGAGTGGAGACTAGTGGTAGTGGCCTCGATTTACGAGTTGTATGTAGGTCGTAGATTCGAACCTGCTCTCAAAACGGTGAAGGAAAACATCGTGAGGAAACCGGAATCTCCTAAAACCAAAGATTCGTAGACATGTGACATCTACCAACCCGCAATGGGCCCGCGTGGTGGATTACGGCCCACTCCCTCTCAGAGAGAGGTGGCCTGTGTCCCAGCAGTGGAAACATTATAAGCTGATGTAGAGCGAGTGTGTAGTTCGGATAGTTTTGTTCCTGTGCTACGAGCGAGTGTGTTGTGTTTAATGTCTACCAAAGCACTTGCTGGTATGCGTATTTGCGTGAGAGTCTCTCAGCGAGTATTCTGCCTGCCAAACGTGTCGCTGAGCGGGTATTTTCTTTGATAGCTCCTCTTGAGAGTTCTCGCCGGCGTGCGATGCGGTGTGATCTGTCAGCGATGTATTCTATTATGCGTTTCGTGAGCGAGACAATAAGTCAGTCAGTCGCTTCCTCGGCGGTGGGAGAAGTTCCTAAGTACCTAAAAATAAACAAAACATTGAAATTAAGAACAGCGACATATTTATGGTTTTTTTTTTTGCATCTTTTTTAAAACCGGTTCGGTGGCTGCTTACCGAGACGGATGCAGTTGGCCTTTGACCCCTTAAAAGAACATTCATTTTGAATATTTTTAGCTTTTAATAAGATTATTACATTATAATACACGTCTGTCTAGTGGTCATAAGTTCACTGCTAAGTTATACTTGTGGCGGTACCTACTTCGCCACATTCGAACTACGCATCAAAAAACTTGACGTCACACAAAAATCCTGACGTCAGATAAATCCTGCATCGCGCAATTAAAGTTTACCGTGCAATGGACATTATTATATACAAGAACCCGACATCAATCGTTGGGCAGTTGCCCGCCAGACACAACACCCGTCTGATCGGAGGATCCTCCCTTTTCTATGGTGGATGAGTGAAATTTACACCCTGTTCGTCATACCCCTAAATATAGCTGTGAACTTTTAGGTTCTAGGTTCCATGCCTAGGTCGGGCGAAGTGTTAGTGCACTTTGTCATCAGGAATTTCTTAGTAGCGGCCAGGAGTCTGGATTTGTGCCTGGTTGATGACAATAAACAATCTTGCCCCATATTACACGGGACTTAAACATAACTGGCGAAATATATGAGGCTGCAGCTGGACACCAGTATTTCACATGGAGCGACTGCCTATCTGACCTCCGCAACCCAGTTACTGGGTAACACGGTACCCCTTGCTGGTAAGACTACCTATAGTTCACAATTCCCGACTCAAACTCAAAGCATTTCTTCAATTAAACCAATTACAGGTACTTTTGAATTGTCAAGAAGTCGGTCAGTCAGAAAGATGAAGCTAGTTGCCCATTCCAAAGCGTAGTAGGTTCCTTACCCTCCAGTCGTGTTGAATTGCCGTCCCATCGGACTATGAGAGTGAGGCAAGAGAGAGTACACCTGTGCCTGCGCGCACACTTGTGCAATACAATATCTCCCACGCCGATGCGGCTGGTCACCGTTGGGCGTTGAGGTCGATCGCCATCGCCGAGATTCTATCTGGAGGACTATTAGGTTCCAATGAAGATAAACAAGCAAGAAAATCTACGGAAATTTTTCACTAGAGACCTAGAGACGGTTATAGCATGCATTGGATAATGATTTCACAACCAAATCACGTGAAATTGATTAAATAATAAGACTGCAATAATGAGGTGATTTCTAGTCAATGCGACACAAAACTATTTAATGAGTAATGTGTCATTTTTAGTTACAAAAGAGTCATATGTAACGGATAAGAACAAAGAGCTCCGTGGACGATAAAAACGATCAGTTTGTAAAAACTCCATACCATCGGGTCTAAGATCTTCAAGACCCGTCGCACAAATAGAAACAAGAAGCTCTCTGACAGCTCATGAAGGTGAGGCGCGAGATGATCATTGAAATCGAAATTTATTCAAACTTTTCCTGTTGACAGCGATGCAGACGAATTTGTTGATGCCCTTTGATCATCTTGATTTCTTTATATATTTGTACATAATATTTAAGATTGAATGTAAAATGTAATTAGATATGAATGAAAATAAATTGAATAAATTTAGCTTTATTCAAACTAGGCTGAGAATTACCAGTTTTCGGACGTCAAGATTAATAAGACATTCCCCCGAAACTGGGGGACTGTCTTAATACCTGTTTTACATAGAACAACTGCCTATCTGCCTATCCATAGCTACGGAAGTTCGAGAAAAAAAAATCTGTTCAACAACGTAACTTATGAAGCAATGGATTAGACTTTTGTTTCGAACCGATTCCAATTCTGACCGATCGTGCATTACGCAATTAGGGTACTGATCTATATAACCAGACAGGTTGTCTGACTATCGGGCTTCTGACTACCCGTAACAACTGTCAAACCATCGGAACCATCGGTCTGACGTGCTTTCCGAGGCACGGAGGAGGCTCAATACGAAATTGATGGTCACCCATCCCACCGTAGATCGATCTGCAGCAGTTATTACTTAGCCACGAGCTCCTCCGACTCAAATATATACCATAGTGTAAAAGACTTGTTAGGAGCTCGTGGCTAAGTAATAACAGCCGCACGCACGGGTTGATCCATGAGGTTAAGCTACACCTGCTGGGGTAGATCCGTGGATGGTTGACCATCTTTACATACCGAAACTCTTTCGTGCCTCGGAAAGCACGTTAAGCCGTTGGTCCCGGCTGTCATTCGTGGATCTTTGACAGTCGTTACGGGCCGTCAGAAGACCGAAAGTCTGACAACCAGTTTTATCAACGGGTATCGTATTACCCAGTTATTGGGTTGTGGAGGCCAGATAGGCAGTCGCTCCATGTAAAATACCGGTATTCAGCTGCATCCGGTTAGACTGGCAGTCGACCCCAACATAGTTGGGAAAAGGCTAGGCAGATTGATTTTGTAAAGGACATCTTACAAGTAAATAAACACAGCGGTTTGCCCTTTACTTGAATTATTCAAATGATGTCCATCTTTGATGTCATGTATTTGTCATCGTTTTTAGTACTACAACCTTCTCAGTAGGGTTTTCCAAGATTTTAAGATCCGTTTTCATTGAAGTTTTTGAACGATTTCATCGTTCGTTGATAAATGATTGTATTTATATATATTTTTAACCGACTTCTTCAAAAAGGCGGAGGTTCTCAATTCGTCTGTTTTTTTTTTTTTTGTGTGTCTATGTTACGCGATTTTTCCGCCAATTATGAATCAATTTTGATGATTATTTTTGTGTCTGGTAGGTCATGCTTCAGAGGTGGTCCCATATAAATTTTATTAACTTTGCTTGCGTAGTTTTTGAGTTAGCTTCAATATTACGTATTTTTCCCACTTAGTATATCTAGACGATGTTTTAAGAGACTCCGTCACTATTATTTACATAGCAGGTAGTGGTTTTCTAATTTGTGTGGGGTGGGTACCAAACTTTATACAAAAAAAACAAAACAACATACTGCCAAAAAATAAATAAAAAGTGAACTGAAAAGTAACTTTAATTTCGGAAGTCGGTGGCAAAAACCGAAAATTTAAAAGCAAAGACACCGACTTCCGAAATTAAAGTTAGTGTTCACTTTTTAGTGTTTTTTTTTGGAAGTCGGTGGTTTTTTTTTTGTAAAATATTTTTATGCATTCTCGGCACATCAGCCTGTCAAAATCTCGGGCCGAGTTGTAGCGGTCGCAGCCTATCTCGTACCTATGTATCGCTACTGCTATCTCCTTTCGCGATGACGTACGGTGACGGCTGCGGTGGACAAACGCACAAAGCTAGTTGCTAAGTCCAGCCGTTTTTGAAGGCTGCTCTCTCTTCAATCGGTCCCTCATTACTGAGGATCGTGGTCACTGGACCCCTTTAAACGGACAATCTGCCTCTATCGACTCCGGTCCAAAGTTGCCATCACCACCTGCTGAAATTTGGGTGAGGACGCAGCTTCTTTTACTTGGTCGGACCATCGTGTTGGCGACCGGCCTCGTGCTCTCTTTCCTTCGGTATTGCCAACAATGACCAGCTTTTCTAGGCTGTTATCTCCCCTTCGCATTATGTGGCCGAAGTAGGTCAAAATACGCTGTAGGCAAACTGTGGACAATCGGGTCTTGATATCGAGCTGGGAAAGAATAGATACATTTGTGCGTTTGGCTGTCCATGGAATTCGGAGCATCCGCCTCCAGCACCACATTTCGAATGCGTCTATCCTCTTTCTTTCTCTTGCTCGGATTGTCCACGTCTCAACTCCATAGAGGAAAATCGGGAAAACTAGTGCTCTGACCAATCGGGTTTTCGTTTTATAGCTTATACCACGATTTTTCCAGATGTTTTGAAGGAGTGTCGCAGCATCTTGCATTCTTGAAGGCTGCTAGGTCACTTTAATAGTCTAGTTTAATAGTTTGATAATATTGTTTTAACGACTTTTACTTACAATGTGTTTACTATTAGAGGCACGTGGAAGATATTATTAGTTAAAAATTTGCATGATTATTACTTGTTTTATATTTGCTCTTGTAATTATTAGTATTCAAACTTTTCATAGTTATTTAAGTACCAGTTAAATAATTATGAAAAGGCTAGCTTTTGTCCGCAGCTTCGCCTGCTTGGAGGTCCAAAACTATCCCACCCTATGTCCTAGCAATCATTTTCATCGAAATCCGTTAAGGGCCTATACTATCTAAGCTCAAATTCACTTTTTATCTCGTTCGCACCATACTGCTCGCGGCTTGAGTGAGAGCGAGACGGAGTGGAGTTCTGGCGGCTCCAAGCCTCGAATAGTTTAGGTAATTGCTTTTTACGGTGAAAATAATGGTAATTTAACACAAATAAAACATTAGACTTGCTTTATAGTTAGTTCAGTTATTATGCAAAGTTTGATGATCTAATTTGAAGTATTTTTTGAATACCAGCGGTTCATAGTTCGGTTTAGAGGTAGCTTTGGTTTTTTTTTCTATAGAGAAAAATGTAATCGTGTTTTCGTCAAACATAGGATCTAGCATCAATCCTCAACTGTAACATATATTTATTTCAAAATTAATGCATTGCAATTCGGCATAACGAAGGATCATGCACACACACACTCAAAACACTTCCTCTCTCCTTAAACATCGTCATTAAATATACAAGTTTCCTCCTGTTTCATGTTTATTATTATATTTTTTATATATATGTATATATTTATATAGGTAAGTATATGCTTTATGTATGTATGTATTTATTGTATATGTAAATGGTACACCACTGACTACCTGCAGTATTATCTCTCCTTCGCGCTTTAATCCATCCAAAGGTTGTCTGTAAAAGATGGCTTTTAGCGATAAGACCGCCCATTGTGTCACCCTATGTTAAATTTCTACATTTGTATCTGTATTTTTTATGGTGTACATAATAATAAGTATTCTATTCTATTCATGCTAAGCAATTTGAGCTTGGGGAGGCCCATAGCAGACAGACAGAATTACTCGGTCCCCCGACCCGCCCCATCACATCACATCGCATCGCCTGCCCGCGCTATTACTTCGTATTCATATTATTTTGTAGCAAATTGCTTTCTATAATTTCTACGTAACCCACGTGAAGGCGTGACTTTATGTATGTACGTAAAGATTATACTATAACCAATACTAATAAAAACAATTGACAGATATTAATTAAAAACAGAAGCCGCTCGAAGCATCGTTTGTGAATTATTTATAGATTTTATTAACAGTCATATCGTAAAATCTAATCACCGATGCAGAGAAACGTTGTCTTATGACCACATCTAGTCATATTTTGAATAATTTACATGGGAATAATCTAATATACCATAATTATATCTAGTTTTTCTGCGAACAGTAGACCTCGCGAGCACAAACCTTTGTGCAACGATTAATATACCTATATTTTTTGTGATGAGAAGGTGGTCCCAGGTGCGCCATCAATCCGTACCTAGTAGTTAAAGGGTTTACTGCATATTTAGGAGCTATTTTGTTCATCACGCCGAAGATGCTCATCAGATCTTCACCAAATTTGTATGAGACCAACTTAAAGTTACTACTTTGAAATAAAAAAAGAATCATTGAAATTGGATCTCATAAGGCGGAGATATCCAGTAACCCCTTTTTGGAGGAACTACACCTACAATAAATATCCCGATGACAAAAAAATCTATAAAATGGTGAAACCTGCATACCAATATTCATTTAAATCGGTCGTAAAATACGACCTGTAGATTAGTACTAACAAACTGACACACGAAAGCAAATTTTGCCAGAATTAAAGCAGAGATGCTTCGCTCGTTTCGCTCGCTCGCTCAATAAAGCCGAAAAGTTTTTTGTTTTTTGTTTTAACGCGCTAAATCTCTGGAAGTCCCCGTCTGATTTGAAAGATTCTTTTTGCATTTGATAACCCAATTTTTGAGGAAGGTTATAAGCTATTTAACATCAAGCTACGGCCTTTAGGAGCCGAGCAAAATGAAAACAAAGTCAGAAAGGCTGCCGCTAAGCCAAAACGAAGTAATAGCGAGAATGAATAAGGTGATATTGAATAGTTGAGAATTGAAGTAGGTAATAGTGAGGCCAGGCGATGCGATGCGACGGGGTGAGATGCCCGGGGCAAGAAATTTCACGCGGACGAAGTCGCAGCCAGAAACCTAATAATTTTTATGATAATATTTTTTAAATAATCTTAGACATACGCTTTGAATAAATGGTCTCGGTACTTCGGTAGCTGGCTTTTATACTATTTTTATTTTGTTCTTTGTGAATATTGTGTACCTTACCTGGGTCTAATAAAATTGAAATGAAAACTTCTTTTGCCGCGTTTAGCACTTTTTGGGTGAACAAAAATCATGGACTCGCGTCATCGTCACGCTTGAAGAAATGAATGAATGTTACTTAGTTGTCACTTCTATCGGCAGTCCTCAAAGAGTGCCCCGCATGTTTTACTTTCTTTCCTTTCTTTCTTTTCTTTCTTTTCTTTCTTTCTTTTCTTTCTTTTCGTTCTTTTCTTTCTTTTCTTTCTTTTCTTTCTTTTCTTTCTAATAACGAAATGGGCTAAATAATAACAACCGTACGGGTCGATCGAAGGTTAAGCTACGCTTGCCGCGGTCGGTACGTGGATGGGTGACCATCCATTACAAACCAAGACCCCTCCGTGCGTTCGTCCCGGCTGTCATTCGTAGATCTTAGACAGTCGTTACGGGTAGTCAGAAACCTAAAAATCTGACCACTAAAGTACTGGTATTCAGGTGCATTCGGTTAGAGTGGAAACCGACCATAACATAGTTGGGAAAAGACTAGGCAGAAGGGGGAAAATTGGAATAATCCAAAATGATAAGGGGAATTTCTGGATTTTTTTACATTAGGGTCCAGTTTTCCCCCTTGAGGCAGATTCTCTCAGGGGGGAAAAGTGGAATAACTCAAAATGAAAAGGGGACTTTCTGGATTATTTTTACATTAGGGTCCAGTTTTCCCCCCCGAGGGGGATTATCTCAGGGGGGAATAGTGGAATAAGCCCAGATGATGGCAGATGGTGTTGATGCCTACAAACTTCAGCCATCTTGGAAAAACACCAAAGTTGATTGATGAAATACAACAGAAACAATGTATTTTTTACCGGATTCATTTAAATACCTGATGTATAATCTACGACTTAAGGAGATACGTCATTATCTTTATCTATCTCCTTACATATTATAAAACAAAGTCCTCCGCCGCGTCTGCCTGTCGTCCTGTTCGCAATAAACTCAAAAACTGGTGTTAGGTAACTCAGCACACGTGCTAGCACAGTTGTAGCTACTAACTTGGATGGAAAGAGTCACTCACTCTTTTTATTTTCATGTGCACGCACCACACTGGCACAGATTAGATTTTGTACTTGTGAGTTTTGAACGAAATGAGTCAGTTGGACGAGTCACTCACTCTTTTTTTTGTATTTTGAACTTTGATGTTTTCGTTCACTGCTGCTAGCAAAAGCACACTGGCACAGATTAGATTTTGTACTTGTGAGTTTTGAACGAAATGAGTCAGTTGATCGAGTCACTCACTCTTTTTTTGTATTTTGAACATTGATGTTTTCGGTCACTGTTGCCAGCACAAACACTCACCACAGAACTCACCGCGCGTGTGTCTACTCTATCGTCACTACTCACTACACACCACACAGCACACACGCGACTCTGCGAGTCGGCGAGACACGCGACTCACTGGCACACTCACAGCACGTTCGTGATCACCCGCTTATGTCTCGATCCCGTGGGAAATCTTGATAAAAATATCCTACGTCCTTTTCCAGGTCAAAGTCTACCCATGTGCCAAATTTCATCCAAATCCGTTTAGCCGTTTTAAAAATGAAAGCGTAACAAACAAACTCACTTTCGCATATTTTATAATATTAGTTACGATTAGGATATCGTTTTTTCAAGTCGCAAAAACCGAGCGAAGCAGTGGTGGATCGCTAGTTATTGTAGCTAATGGCAATTAATGCGACTTTTCATTAATTTCATTAGCATGTGATTTCTTGAGTCTTAGCATGATAATTGCTATTGCTATGCTAATAGCAATATGACGATAATTGATAATAATGAAGTATGCGAATTTTCTTAATCACTCGCGAACGAGGTCACAGTCACGTGAAACCAATAGATTTAGTATTCCCGACTTCTCGTATGTGCGACAGAGAGCGCACCGCTGCGTGTGTCGACGCTCTGACGTATGACAGTATAAAAAAGTACGAAGCGATAAATTCACTTAGCACTTCACAGAACTTCGCAACTACATTTCATTTGCTAAATGCTAAATGCGCATTCGCATGCTAGCAATGAATGCGAATGCTAATTAATTCATCACTAGTAGCTAAATAATTGTACATCTTTGTAATGTTTATTACATAACTTGTTCTCCTTTGTATGAATGAATGATGTACTTATTATCTACATAGTTATATCTACTACTTAAAGCCCTGCTCATTACATAACATCACGCATAAATTCCTCGTAGGGGTAGGCAGGAAACGAAAGGAAGGCACGCCCGAATCCTCAACCACATAAGAACTGGCTATCTTACCTCTAACTGCCGAAACACAACAATGCTGTTAACATTGTTGTTATGAAATGAAATTGTTTATTCTCGAAATAGGATATTGGAATCACTTTTACACGTCATCTAAATAAAATATATATTAAAACTAGCTTCCGTCCGCGGCTTCGCCTACGTGGTAGTTCGATAAAAAGTAGCCTATGTCCTTTCTCAGGCTTTAGACTATCTGTGTACCAAATTTTATTTAAATCGGTTCAGTAGTTTAAGCGTGAAAGCGCGACAGACAGACATACAGACAGACAGACAGAGTTACTTTCGCATTTATAATATTAAGTAAAGATAAGCTAGGTGAGGTCGGCGTTTCCTATCTGACTACTCTGAGAAGAAAGGCCGAAACAAACTCAGAGGTCGCAGTCTCTTTTAAAGTCCATACATAATCTTGGTCAACATTCCTTTATCATCGTCTGCCCAGCCTAGAGGTAAGATAGCCAGTTCCTCTGTGGTCGAGGAATCCGGGGGAAGCTTGCTTCCACTTGCGGCCATCACTCATCACCAGATGATATCCAGGCCAAGAATTTCCCCGATGTGGTTAATACAAAAAACTTTTTACAAAAAAAAAAAAAACTACCGACTTCCAAATAAAACACAAAAAAAGAGAAAAATAACTTTAATTTCGTAAGTCGGTGTCCTTGCTTTTCAATTTACGTTTTTTGCCACCGACTTCCGAAATTAAAGTTATTTTTCACTTTTTTTGTGTTTTTTTTGGAAGTCGGTTGTTTTTTTTTTTGTAAAAAGTTTTTATTTTTCACTTTTTAGTTGTGGTACCTACCCCACACTAATTCGAATACCACTACCTACTATGTAAATAACAGTGACGGAGTCAAATATAATGTCGTCTACATAGACTAAGTGGGAAAAATACGCAATTATTGAAACTAACTCAAAAACTGCGCAAGGAAAGTTAATAAAATTTATGTGGGTGGTCCCACATAAATTTTCTCCTCGGGAGTATACCCTTTCGAACAAAACAAGAAATTTGTAAATCGATTCACAATTGCCGAAAATATCGATGAACATAAACAAAAAAAATATATACATACAGACGAACATAGAAACTCCTCCTTTTTGAAAAAATCGGATAAAGAGTACAATAGCACTATATTTTAGAGTAGGGTTGCCAACCCTAATTGCATGGTATAAACAGATTAACGCGAATAACTGATACGATCTCTAGCAAAATCACAATAAAAAGTATTGCCATCACAGAAATCGATCTATTATAGATAGCTACTCGTACCATTCACATCGCGTGGTTTTAATAATACTAATTAGTCGTAATTGTGGCTTGCAAGAAAACATCCTAGCTTGTCAAGTTAAAGTGTACTTACATCCTATAGAGGGATTAAAATTATCAGTTTTATATGTCTTTCGAAATCACTATTGTGTGGCAAGCAAGAGTGTAAGGGACTCGTGGCTAAATAATAACAACCGTACGGGTCGGTCGAAAGCTAAGCTATGCTTCTTGATGTCGGTCCGAAGATGGGTGACCCATCCATTACGTATCGCGACCACTCCATTCCTTGAAAAGCCGTCCGTAAGCCGTTTGTCCCGGCTGTCATATGTAGACGTCTAATACGTCAGTTTTTAGGGTTCCGTACCCAAAGGGTAAAACGGGACCCTATTACTAAGACTACGCTGTCCGTCCGTCTGTCTGTCACCAGGCTGTATCTCATGCACCGTGATAGTTAGACAGTTGAAATTTTCACAGATGATGTATTTCTGTTGCCGCTATAACAACAAATCCTAAAAAACAGAATAAAATAAATATTTAAGGGGGTCCCATACAAGAAACGTGACTTTTTTGCCGTTTTTATAGATAATGGTACGGAACCCTTGGCCGGTTTTTTTAAATTGAACAGTGGAGCCAACATTACGGCATGGGAACTATTTGATGAAACACACTCTAGTTAGTAGCCCGAATGTCTGACAATCAGTCTTACCAAGGAGTATCAAGCAGTGGTGGCCCAGAGGTAACGGCCCGGAGTTACGAGTGCTTAAGTTTGTATAAATATTTTCATCACCTCTGCTCTCAAAACGGTGAAGGAAAACGTCGTGAGGAAACCGGCATGTCCTAGAACCAAAATTTCGAAGACATGTGACATCTACCAACCCGCACTGGGCCCGCGTGGTGGATTACAGCCCTCTCCCTCTGGAAGAGAGGAGGCCTGTGTCCTGTCCCAGAAGTGGGAACATTATAGGCTGGTTATGCGTTTTGACTAGCTAGATGGATAGAACGAAGATGGCTGGGACAGACTGGATGCGGAAGGCGGAGGGACAGAGTGTTGTGGCACAGTCTGGGAGAGGCCTATGTCCAGCAGTGGACTGCGTCTTAGTTTTGTTATTGTTAGTAGTAATTAACTTTTTATTTTATTTACTTCGATGGTCCTAGTTTATCATTTATAACTTCCATTTACAGCTACGAGTATAAACAGCTATATGTAAGTGGGCACGCCCTTTGTGCTTGGAGGCTTCTATTCAATGTTTACATTTACTTTTTATTTCTGCTTGAGTACATATAGTTCCTGTATTTTTTTTGTTTGGTTTATTGACGTGTTCTAGCTGACATATGGCTAATAATTAGATTTATGTTTTGTGTTGCGTAATGTAAATGATTTTGCATACTTTTGTATTGCATCAATTATTTCTAACTGAACAGAACGCTGTGCTGCTGGGGAGTTTGTTGCGTCACTTCTTCTTCCCAGCTAAACCACTAGGAAGTGGTGAAGGGTGGGCGTTTTGGGAGACTGTCTTATGTAATTTTGACGTTCGAAAAGTGCTGATTCTCAGCCTAGTTTGAATAAATGACTTTTAAATTTGATTTTGATAGGCTGTGTCGATTGATTGATCAAAATAGGAGTTCTGTTCGATTAAATACATGTGTCTTTGTATAAACCCTTAGTCACTTCTTGCACAAGTCAGGGTGAAAGGGAGGCCTCATTCTTGTAAATGGGCATAAATATGAGATTATGACGTTCGAATTATTATGGGTTTTCAAATTTCGCAAGCTATGGAATGATTCAAGTTACTTTCATAATATTGTATCATATTATTTTATTTAATCGGATTTTTTTTATAAACTTTGCTTAATCTGAGGTTATGACTAGCAACACTTTATCACACATTTTTGACGTTTTAACATCTCCATAACATAACACCACGCCTGTATTCCCCGAAGGGTTAGGCAGAGGTGTACCTATAGTACACCCACATTTCGCCAGTTATGTTTAAGTCCCATGTAACAGGGGGCGAGCCTATTGCCATCAACCGGGCACAAATCCAGGCTTCGGGCTGCTACTGAGAAATTCCTGATGAAAAAAACCCAATTACACTCTGCCCGATTTTGCCAGTCTTACCAAGGGGTATCGTATTACCCAGTTACTTGGTTGTGGAGGTCAGATAGGCAATCGCTCTATGTAAAATACTGGTATTCAGCTGCATCCGGTTAGACTGGAACCCGAACCCAACATAGTTGGGAAAAGGCTAGGCAGATGATGATGACACCTTGCCTGACCTGGGAATCGAACCCAGGACCTCTAAGATTAAAAAGTGTTCCACAGAACCGTTCCCCTACTACAATGACAATTTTATCAAATTGTTTTTTACTTTTGAGTTCGTTTTTTAGCTGGGCAGTCGTGCTTTTAATTATTTTTTAAATTTAATTTTCGTGACAAGTTTTTTTGTTGAAGTTTAGGTACATTTTTGTTTACCACTATTAGGCAATGGGTGGCGATGTGTTAATGTTAAAAAAAAAAAATACTTGCCTATGTTACTCGTTTGATGATGAAATAATTCTAATAATAACTCAATTATCTACCAAACCATTCACTTGTGGCGGTATCTACATCGCCACATGCGAACTACGCATCAAAGACATGACGTCACACAAAAATCCTGACGTCACTTAATCCTGCATCGCGCAATTAAAGTTTACCGTGCAATGGACATATATGCAAGAACCCGACATTAATCGTCGGGCAGTTGTCCGCCAGACACAACACCCGTCTGGTCGGAGGATCCTCCCTTTTCTATGGTGGATGAGTGAACTTTACACCCTGTTCCTCATACCCCTAAACACTCATTTAGACATTCGCAGTGTTACTAAAGTCTGATTAAATTGTTTGCAGCCAAAGATGAAATGTTTGTTTTGCATAGCCACCCTACTTATATAAAATATATGCCTATAACATATATAATTTTGGAATGTGCTCATCAAGGCCTTCAACTGGATACCCATATTGTGAATAATTGAAGATTTTTTTATTTTTCACATTTGAAAATGGAGCCATACCTACGGCGTAATGTTTTTTTTTTTTTCAAAAAACATAGCCTTTGTTTCTCGGGAGGATATAAGGATTCTAACGATACCGCATCCATCCAAATCCGTTCAGGCATTTAAAATTTATTAAAGAAACTCACATAAATAAACCCTGAAACATTACACTCCTTTTTGGGCAGTCGTGTAAAATTATGTATCATTACATCATGTCATTATTTGTGGTTGGCGCAACATTGTCCATTTCGTCCATACTTCTCTATTCGCCGTCATAAAAAAAAAAATTATATTATAGTGTTCAGTATTTCACGGTGAGACGGAACCCTCATTCGGCCGGTTTTTATGAAAAATAAAAGTTATTAAACTAAAACCCAACTATGGCAAAAAAAGTCAACTAAAAAGGTAATAAACAAGACATCACAGGCAGACAAATTAAAAATCCGGAGTCACACGTGTTTGGACATAAATCGAACAGATTACATAAGTGTGACTCCGGGTTTTTAATTTGTCTTTGGAAGACGCTTCCAACGATACCTCATTTGTCAAGCAGAAGTAGTAAATTAGAAGTTATGAGAAAACAGATGAACATACAACGCGTAACGGAATAAACGCAAGAGCTCATACACCCCAATTAGAATATTAAATTATAAGACTAAAATAATATCTGTAATTTAATTTAATTAAATTAACTATTTTATTTAACGCACACTACACATAGGATAGCTATGAGCGTATTACAAATTTGGTTATTCATTTAAATAGGCTTTATTCCTTTGAGATATGGATTAAATTTCCTTAAATAAAATATCTTATTACCTTGTTATGACGCAGTGGTTTTAATTTCAGTTAAATAAAAGATTTTTTCATGAAAAATTAACATATATAAATAATGACGGAAATCGATTCAGAAGCCAATTCTGAGCAAACTACTTTCAGGGCTTGCGCTTATTCTGTTACACGTTGTATATACGAGTACATACTGGTCAAAATCATAACCCTCCTTTTTGCTTCGCCGTAGTCGGGTAAAAAGCCTTGCCCCTTGAACCTACAGTGAGACAATTACAAACTGATGATTATAACATCCTCAATATGAATAATTTTGTTCGTTGTATGAGTCAATTTGCCTTGAAATAGCTAAGTTACTCAGCAATGAGTCAAATTCTTATTTATATATTGATTTTCCCCGAATTGCAAAGCCAAAAATTTCAAGGTTTTATTGGAGAGTACGCGCTAACGTCACGTGGGTAGGTGTAATCTCGTGATTTCAAGACGAGCTTCTTAGTCAAATAATCTGCCTAGCATTTTCCCATCTATGTTGGGGTCGGCTATCTGTCTAAATCTTGTATAAAACGCACACTATGCCGCCAAGCATATTATAAATTAGGGGATTACATTACTGATAAAAATGCTTGGCTCAGCGCTGGTCCAGCTCCACAGAGCGCATAAACTAATTGATTAGCATTCGAAAATATTGTTGGAGCCGCTGAAGATTGTAAAAACTATATTTACATTGTATAAATTCAATCTCCTAAAGTCAAAGTCAAAGTCAAAGTCAAATAATTTATTTCAAATAGGCACATAAAAGGCACTTTTGAACGTCAATGAAAAACAAACAAAGAAATAGAATTGATTCTAGTTGCCCATTCCAAAAGGTAGATTTCGTATGGAGAAGAATGGGCAAGAAACTCCACCGTTACTCTTTTCAAAAATGTTTACAATATTTTGTATACATGAATTATATAATTATATGTGAAGACCATGCACCCACAATAAGATTACTGTCCCACAAAAGGCAAAAAAATTTTTTATTAAATAAAAAAATTATTAAAAAATTATTGTATTGTATAACTGCATAGCACATGTGTGTGAGCACTATGTACTTACCCAAGTACTTTAAAGCTACCATTTACTAGGTACGTCTTTCATTGACTTGAATGTGCCCTGGCGACTGAGAGTATGTCATGCTCACTTTAATGTCTCGCTGGTGGTAGTGTGTGTGTTGGATCATTAAGTTCCCTTCAAAATGGTTGAGCTAAATGGTGCTGATCCATGCGTCATATTCGTGAACGGGCGCCATCAGTAGGGACTGGTCATCACATAGCTGCCACGGCTTATTTTAATTTATTTTAATTTTTGAATTGTTTGGTTTCTTTTTTATCTTTTTACGGACGGACATTGTTCTCACATGTATAATTTCAACATGAATGATGTAACCAATATATTGTAACAATATTCTGATTCAAAAGAGTGTCCGTGGAGTTTCTTGCCCGTTCTTCTCCATAGGAACCTACGCTTTGGAATGGGCAACTAGCTTCATCTTTCTGACTGACCGACCGCGACCCCTTAAAAATCAAAAGTGCCTATAATTGATTTATTTGAAATATTTGCTTTGAGTTTGAGTTTGTCTAACCAGATGCAGCTGACTACCAGTTTTTGTACATGTAGCGACTGCCTATCTGACCTCTACAACCTAGTAAGTGGGTAATACGATACCTTTTGGTAAGACTGAATGGCCTGGTGACTTTTCTATTTTTTATTTCAGATTGGAACATCCTCGTTTGTGTCATCCGCCCTGGGGTGGGCGAAGGGGTCTGTCAGACTCTTACTCCCTAAAAACCACCCAGGGGCTCCATTCCCACACTTGGCCGTATCATGAGATCTTGTGCGCCTTCCACGATCGCCGGCTAGTGCCGGCGCGCTTTTGCGGGTCTCCTCATGCCGGCAGGGGTAGTGAGGTGTTATTTCTGCGAAGCAGTAATGCTCGCGAAGGAGGAGACGAAACGCGTGAGGGAGAGGCAAAATTCGCGGTCTCATGCCCCTAGCCGCCGCAAGAGACGCCCTGCGCGTGGGGAGTCCCAGGCGGATTCCCGGCCACGGTAGGCGCGGGCTTGCGGACGGCGAGCAATGGGTAGCTCGCCGTCCGATAAGGACCAGGCCTGGGTCGACCGCGCGTTGTGTTCCACGCGCGCCTCAAAGAGATGTCAGCACAATTGACAGGGTCCGCTAGGGCCGATGGCTGCCAGGGTTGCAGGAAAGTCTTAAAGGGATACCAGGACCACGTGTGGGTGGTCAGTAAAAGTCAGACACGGCCTCCCACCCCGCCCAGAGGCGGAGAAGTCATCTGATCATTTCCCAACCTCAAAAATAAAATAAAAGGGTGTGAGACTCCTCCCGCGACGCCTAATATCGGCGCATCCCTTGGTAAGACAGGTTGTCAGACTTTCAGACTTGTGACTACCTCAAAATTAGGCAATATTGGTCGTCAGCAAACATATGTGGCGCCTAATCATTCTCTCTTAAAGGTTATACGTGGGTGACTTAAATACAGAACAACCCACAAAAATTAACAGTCGCCATTTTAGAATATCGATAATTTTTCAAACGTTTGTATTTTGAGTTCTAATGAGTAATAATTATTAGCTTATCTTTTTTGAAATATATTGTGTTACCAATTTAAATGGATGTGGGAGAATTTGAGTATTTTTTTATGAAGAGACTGATGTGCACCTGGCTTCTAAAACTCACCTTGCTCTGGAAACCATAGCAGTGATAGCCTAGTGGTGTCACCGTCGGACTGCCAACTCAAAGGTCTCGAGTTCGAACCCAAGCCACGCACCTCTGACTTTTCAGATTTATGTGCGTATTTAATTGTATAAATATCACTTGCTTCAAAAACGGTGAAGGAAGACAATGTCAGGAAACCGGCACGCCCGAGATATATTTTTCGACGGCATGTGAAGCCAAGTCAGAGGCCCATGGGCGGCAATAAAACTCTGATACCAGGTTAGTCACTAATCATACGATGAAGAAGAATTACCTATAAAAAACCGGCCAAGTGCGAGTTGGACTCGCGCACGAAGGTTTCCGTACCATTATCAATAAAGACGGCAAAAAAATCACGTTTGTTGTATGGGAGCCCCCTTAAATATTTATTTTGTTTGTTTTTTAGTATGTATGTAATGCATTATCTGTGAAAATTTCAACTGTCTAACTATCACGGTTCATGAGATACAGCCTGGTGACAGACGGACAGACGGACGGGCGAACAGCGGAGTCTTAATAATAGGGTCCCGTTTTACCCTTTGGGTACGGAACCCTAAAAACAACAAAGCATCGGGCCACCTTTCCAATTCTATGCCTCAATAACGCTGCCTCAACACTAGTCTAATTTTCTCTGAACAACCTTGACGCATAGAATCCTTATGTGTCAGTACGAGTATGTCATTAAGAAATGACTCAGACCGTGGTATATGAATCTATAAAGACTAATATTTTGAAATAATAGCAAATGACTGTCTGTTTTAATTAATATAAAGCTTCTGCAAGCGATTTCATACGCGTGTTTCTGGTTTTAACATAAAATATATCCTATGGCACTCGGCAATACTGAGTAAAACAATTTTCTGAATCGGTTAAGTGGTTCCGGAGATTACGCCCCTACAAAAAAACCTCCTAATGTCCTCAGACCAAATAAAAAACCAAGACAGACCGCTGTCAACTCAACAGTGACGTGAGGCCGGTTTCGTTAACATGTGTGCACTTAGTTTGGTGTAGATTGATTGTAGAGTCATTGTGCGTGTATGCACAGAGCGGTGGTGTAGTTTTAGCATGCTTCACTGTATTGTTCGCAGCGCTGCGTCTTAGTTTTTTATTTGGTCTGAGATGTTATTACAATAAGATGGTTCTGATCATCCATTACATACCAAAACCCCTCCGTGGGCCGAAAAACATGACAAGATGTTCGCCCCAGCTGTCATTCGTAAGACCTTTGGCATTCGTTATGGGTAGTCAGAAGCCTGGACGTCTGACAACCATGTCTTGCCTCGTGGTATGGTGTTACCCAGTAACTGGGTAGTGGAGGTCCCGTATTTTAAAGAACTTTCGTATTCTACTGTCAGTGTCAATCGGTCAACCAATTGTCGCTGAGATGAAAACTACAACTGGAATTTGAACATATGTGTAAGAATTGGCCTTCAGTTATGTACTCGCTCCATGTAAAATATTAGTGTTCAGCTGCCTCCGATTAGACTGGAAGCCAACACTAACATATTTGGGAAAAGGCTCTCAGATTGATAGACTAATTTGACATTTCAAATGATTGGCTGTTTGTTTTATCAATTTGGAGTTTGAAATTTCATCTCATCTGCCTCATCTGGCTAGCCTTTTTCCAACCATGTTTGGGTCGGCTTCCAGTCCAACCGGATGCAGCTGAATACCAGTATTTTACATGGAGCGACTGCCAATCTGACCTCCACAACCCAGTAACTGGGTAATACGATACCCCTTGGCAAGACTGGTTGTCAGACTTTCGGGTTTCTGACGACCCGTAACGACTCTCAAAGATACACAAATGACAGCCGGGACCAACGCTTTAACGTGCTTTCCGAGGCACGGAGGAGTCTCGATATATAACGATGGTCACCCATCCACCGGCCAACCCCGGCAAGCGTAGCTTAACCTGATGAATCGACCCATGCGGCTGTTATTACTTAGCCACGAGCTCCGCTCATTTTTTTGTTCGACATTTGCACCTGTCAAATTAGTCTACATGATTAAAAAGCGAACTATAGTTCATGTTTATTATTTTCTTGTAATAGGCATTAGCCAGGTTCAATTAGACTGGAAGCCGACCCCAACATAGTTGGGAAAAGCCAAGAAGATGGTGATAAATCAGTACCTTTATGAGAGAGGAAATCAGTTTAAAATTCTAAAACAAAGCCACGTGCAAAGACTTGTAAATAACGATGTACGTATTACAATATGTACTAATGTAGCTATTATACTTAGCTTACGGCATGTCTGTAGGCGTAGGGCGTAGAGGTTAAGTCACTGCTGGTGCACATAATAATAGGATGGGTGGGCCGCGTCAATTGTCAAGCCAGCTGATGATTTCATTATTATGTTAATTTTTGGGTTGACGATTTAATTATAATATTTAGTAGCAGAATGTTTAGAAATGTATATATCACTCCAAAAACATTTTCAAAACACTCCCGCATGTGGTCTTGGTATGTAAAAATGGTCATCCATCTACGGACCGACCTCGGCAGCGTTGCTTAACCTGATCGATCTACCTGTGCGGCTATTATTACTAAGCCACGAACCCCACTGTGAACACACATACATACTGGTAATTCAGACCAAATAAAAAACCAAAACAGAGCGCTGTCAACAGCGATGTTAGGCCGGCCGGTTTCGTAAACATGTGTGTGCACTTAGTGAGGTGTAGTTCCATAGTAAATGGTTATAAATGTGTGTGTGTGTGACCGTGTATGCACAGAGCGGAGGTGTAGTTTTGGCATGCTTCACTGTGTTGTTGGCAGCGTTCTGTCTTGGTATTTTATTTGGTCTGGACCGATATCATATTGTTATTATTTAAGCAGTAGGTAATTCAAGGTGAAATTCTCATAACGAATACTATTAGAATACCACTGAATGCGTCAGAGATTAGAAGGTTATTTAGTGAGTAAGATGTGGGGAAAAAGGTCAGATTAATGATGTTGATGAGCGTCTAACCTATATTATAGATTCATAATTTGCTGCCTCGTTAACGGTCGCAAGAATGACTGCTGAAATCATGTTCACCAGTCGGTCTTGAACTTAGAACCTCAATGCCCTTATGTTATGTTTAAGACGCCATTTGTTTTTTTTTTTTTTTTTAACTTTTTTTTAAATTGTGTTGATGGTTAATGTAAATTCAGTAGTTTTTGAATTAGTTAAGTTTTAGTTTTTTAATGAAAAATCCCAGATTAAACCATTTGAAACCAATTTAAAAATGATTTACGGCGCGACTGTACTGAAGTTTAAGTTATTATCATAGTTGACGCCGTAGCAGACCTTTGTTAATAATTAAAAGTTCAATAATGCCTAAAACTTTGGCAAATATCACTAACAAAACATTTAATTTTTTGTAATTTTTAGCTCTAAAACTCTTAACTAATTCAAAAACTACTGAATTTCGGTAGAACATTTGGTGGCTTAATTTGTTGCATTTTAACCCTATTATGACGTCCTGCAAGGAATACGTCGAGTTACCAGTAACCCTGTATAATAGGATAGTAGAATTTATTAGAGTCATAGGTTCGCCCCCTATTATATGGGACTTCATTATCATCATTTCAGTCGAAAGACGTCCACTGCTGGACATAGGCCTCCCCTAAGCACCACTTCACCACCATCACCACTTCGACCGGTTCTGGCTTCTCTCCAGGTCATCGGGACATGTGGGACTAAATTAAACATAACTAGTGAAATGTGGGTGTACTATAGGTACACCTCTGCTTAACCCTTCGGAGATTATAGGCGTGATTTTTGGGATTTCTGGGAAGCAGCCTGGATTTGAGTCCCAGGTCGGTGGCAGTTCACCTTCCGCCTGACACAGGTCCTCACCGGACATGGCAGCTTCGGGAGGTACCTGTGTAGGATTAGGCGGGAGGAAACGCCCGGGTGTCACCACTGTGTGGATCGCCCGGAGGACACGGTGGAGCATACGGTTGAGGTGTGCCCTGCTTGGGCGGAGCACCGCCGTGTCCTCGCGGATGCGATTGGCGGCGGTGACCTCTCGCGTCCGGCCCTGGTTCAGGCCATGGTACGGAGCGAGAGGGCATGGGAAGCCGTCACCTCCTTCTGCGAAGCAGTAATGCTCGCGAAGGAGGAGGCGGAACGCGTGAGGGAAAGGCAAAGTTTGCGCCCTCACGCCCCTAACCGCCGCCGTTGGAGACGCCCTGGGCGTCGGGAATCCCAGGCGGATTTCCGGCCACCATAGGCGCGGGCTTGCGGACGGCGAGCAACGGGCAGCTCGCCGTCCGATAAGGACCAGGCCCGGGTCGATGGCGCGTCGTGTTCCACGCGCGCCTCAAAGAGATGTCAGCAAAAATGACGGGGTCCAATAGGACCGATGCCTGCCAGGGTTGCGGGAAAGTCCGAAAGGGATACCGGGACCTTGGCAACAGGCAAATGAAGGAACACGGGTGGGTTTTAGTCAGTAAAAGTCTGACACGCCCTTCCGCTCCGTCCAGAGCGGGAGAAGTCATTGGATGATTTCCCACCCTCAAAAAAAAAAAAAAAAAAAAAAAGGTCGGTGGCAGTAAAAAGAAAGAAAATACGTTTATTTGCAGTAAACAGGACGCAAAGAAAGAACACATACTTACATGAAAAGAATAAACCAACAAACAACCAACCAACCACCAACCAACCAACAAACAAACAAACCAACCAACTAACCAACCAACAAACTAACCAACCAACCAACAAACAAACAAACCGACCTACTAACCAACCAACAAACAGACAAACAAACCAACCAACTAACCGATCAACAAACTAACCAACCAACAAACAAACAAACAAACCAACCTACTAACCAACCAACAAACTAATCAACCAACCAACCAATAAACAAACGAACCAACCTACTAACCAACCAACAAACAGACAAACAAACCAACCAACTAACCGACCAACAAACTAACCAACCAACCAACAAACAAACAAACAAACCAACCAACTAACCAACCAACAAACAAACAAACAAACCAACCAACTAACCAACCAACCAACCAACAAACCAACCAACCAGGCAACCTAAAGAATCTCCCATCGGACTATGAGAATGAGGGAAGAGAGATTGCACTTTTGTCTGCGCACACACTTGTACACTGTAATATCTCCCGCGCATATAGCTGATCTCCTCTGAGATCGGTCGCCATGGCCGAAATTCGGTCTTGTATAGGTACTACACAACTTGAGTGCAGGAAATAATGTTAAAATATGCAAACAAGTGATTCTCTCACGTCTTCTCTATCTTTTATTTAAATTCTATTATATTAATCTCTCAAGTACATTGCTAACTATAGTTTTGTATAATTTAGAAGCACTTTTTCAATTTTGTAAATGTGAGTACCTTGGGGCCGTTTCATATGATATCACGTGGTATGTTGACTTGAAAGAGCCTGGCAGATGAGAGTATGTCATACTCACTTAAATGTCTCGCTGATGGCGGCGCGTGTGTTGGATCATTCGGTTCCCTACAAAATGGTTGAGCTGGATGGTGCTGATCCACGTGTCATGTTCGTGAACGGGCGCCGTCAGTTGAGACTGGTCATCTCTTATCTGCCAGGGCTTATTTTTAATCTTATATTTTGAATTCTTTTTGATTATTTTTCGTTTGACATTGTTCTCACATATAGAAGCACGAAGAATACTGTACCCAGGATTTTGTAATATCTATATACATTTTTAAAAGAGTGTCCTTGGAGTTTCTTGCCCGTTCTTCTCCATAGAGATCTACGAATTTGAATGGGCAACTAGCTTCAACTTTTTAACTAACTGACCGACCCTTTGACAATTCAAAAGTGCCTGTAAATGGTTTAATTGAAATAAATGCTTTGAGTTTGAGTTTGAGTTTGAGTTTGAGTTTGAGTTTTGAGTTTGAGTTTGAGTTTCTTCCAAATTCAAAAAGAATGACATTTCCATCTTTAAAAAAAATCTTGATAAGTAATAGGATCACACGAATTTTGAAGCTCAAATCAAATATGTCTGACGTGATTATCTTAAACATCTCTGAAATGTCAAGGTTAAGAAATAGTACAATGAACTGCCTACATTTATTATTGTTATGCGAAGATTTTTATGAGTTGACTATCAATAAAATTATAAAAATATTTAAAGACTAGCACTTTGCCAGCGACTTCGTGCGTGTAGCTTTCTGACTTTCCGTGTTTTACTTCTTTCTTTCTTTGTAATCCCCTATTTCACCCCTTCTGGGGTAGAATCCGTGCATCCTGAAACACGTGTTTCATATTTTTTTCCGAAAGTCTAAACACATTTTATTTGGTCAGTGTCAGGTTTTATGTTGATCTAAATATTATTTGCGGCCGTAACAAATATGGGTTTACAGAATTATAAACATTAGAATCAGCAATACAACTCTATAAGTTCATGAAAGTGCCAAATGTCATGATTTCATGAAATAGTCATTCAATGCACTTATATCCATGCAAATACGTTGTTTTTGGAGAGAAACATTGATTTTGCGTGAAGTCGAAACGCGTCAAAACACCTGCGTGGAACCATTTCACCTTAAAATTATTTCCCTTCCCTTAATTTAGGTTAAAAGTTTGCTTATTAACGACGTCCCGGTAACCTGCTAGACCTCTGACCAAACTGAGCCGAAACCCGCGCGGGACGCGACATATCCCGCGCGTGATTTCCTGTTTGCCCAGAGCTTAATGAGATATTATGTAAATACAAGTCAGCTTAAACGATCATCGCAAGAGCATAGTATAAAGATGAAATCATAGATTATTATCAAAACAATGGTTGGCCTCTGTCGAATTGATTTTCTATACTAATGCTAATATTGTAGTGTGACCATGGGTTTGAGATTAACGAAATCTAAAACAGAATTTCGTTTTTGTTCCGACAAATATTTTTAGATTAATGAGTAAATAATTACTTGATGTAAAAAATCATTCTCCCTAGCCTTTTCCCAATTATGTTGGGGTCGGCTTCCAGTCTAACCGAATGCAGATAAATACCAGTATTTTACAGTATTTTATATGTATAGATTACATCAACTAATTGAGAAGCTCGTGACTAAGTAATAACAGCCGCACGGGTCGATCCATTAGGTAAAGCTATGCTTGCCAGGGTTTGGTCTGTGGATGAGTGATCATCTTTACATACCGAGACTCCTCCGTGCCTCGGAAAGCACGTTAAGCCGTTGGTCCCGGCTGTCATTTCTGGATCTTTGACAGTCGTTACGGTTCGTCAGAAGCCCGAAAGTCTGACAACCAGTCTTCCCAAGGGGTATCGTATTACCCAGATAATGGGTTGTGGAGGTCAGATAGGCAGTCGCTCCATGTAAAATATTGGTATTCAGCTGCATCCGACTAGACTGGAACCCACCCTAACATAGTTGGGAAAAGGCTAGGCAGATGATGAGCATCTATGTAACACATATGGAATGCAATAAAGACCTCACCATTGAGTATTGAAGGTTTGTGTATCAATAACATCACTATCCAGTCAGCAAGATGGTAGCGAGGCTGACTGTTCAGAGAGCCTAGACAAGTGAAAATTGCTTCGAAAGCGTTTCGTATTTCTACAACGACTTTCAACAGGATTGGCATAAGGTTTTCGATAGCTTATGTCAGTCCTATACATTTTTGCATTTTCCATCATCGTTATCGCTGATATAATGTCATTTTGTCTAGAGGTTCAGCTATCTAATTGCATAACTTATTTTCGTAACCGATTATGACTAATCTGTTTCATTTTGACAGTTCAACAACATTCATTGCGTTATTTACGTTGTTGAGCAGTTTTTTTTTTTCGAACTTATGATGCAATGTATTTGCAAATTTTTTCAAACTGATTCCAATAGTGATTGATTGTGTATGACGCGATTAGGGCGCAGAGTGTGCCCTAGGCCCATTTTGATATCGCCATTCGTGAAGTTTGTGTTTAAATAATAATCGTGCAAGCGAAATCAATAAAATATTAAAGTTTATGAGTAATCTATAAAAGTTAATAGATTAATAAATTGAAAATCATAAGAATATCTTATTGGTACATTATGTGTGATGTATGAGTGTTAAATTAACAATAAATCTAATTAATATAACATTAATATAGATTAGATCCGCAAATAAAGGTTGTTTCGTGGTTTGCTTCTGTTTTTTTTTTCAAGTTCATCGTAATAAATTACACATTGGAACAAAAAATAATCTGTCTTTTCCCAACTATGGTGGGGTCGACTTTCAGTCAAACCTGATGCACCAGAATACTAGTATTTTACATGGAGCGGCTGCCTAGCTGACCTCCACAACCCAGTAACTGGGTAATACGATACCCCTTGGTAAGATTTATTGTCAAACTTACGGGGTTCTGACGATCCATAACGATCTTTTAAAGATCCATGAATGACAGCCGGGATCAACGGCGTGCTTTCCGAGACACGGAGGGCTCTCATTACCATGTAAAGATGGTCACCCATCCACGGAGCGAACGCGACAAGCGTAGCTTAACCTTATCGATCGACCCGTGCGGCTGATAATACTTAGCCGGTTTGATATTCAAATCGAGTCCCAAATAATTTCAAAATTATGGTTAATTCAGCTAAAGTTCTCGAACTTTTGTGACGGTTAAAAAGTTATTATTTTATTATTTTTAACTAGGAAATGATAGAGGTCAACGGATTTAACTATAGGGCTCAATTTATTCTAATATGTATCATAAAAACACGGTACTCTTAACAAAGGATTGGCAGCATTTATCATAAACTAATGCTCTATTTCCAAGGTCCAAGTGTTATTGATTCGACACGGTTATTTTGCAAAATTCTTCCATATCTTATTGTAGTTTTTATTTACTGTGTTATATCTACCTGTAGGTGCACTTTCGTCCCTTTTTAACCGACTACCAAAATGGAGGAGGTTCTGTGTTCGTCTGTATGTATTTTTTTTTGTGTATTTTCATCGGTATTATCATCGATATTTAAAAAAATATTATGTATTTTTAAATTATATACTTTCTAGGTAGTCCCATTGTCATCACGTCAGGATCTGATGATGGGATCTTGGAGAAATCGAAGGAACTCTTCAAATATTATAGGCACACCTATAGCGATTTGGGTATTTTTTATAGTAACTCATGCAGTTGTTCTCGGAAAGCACAGTTTGATGAAGTGGAACTGATGATGAAGACCACAGGTGGCCATCGGAACTACTCAATAATAAGTATTTCACGGGTTGCGATTCAATTACTTTAATATGGTTGCCAAGCAATATGAGCTCGTCACAAAGACACAATGTATATGGTGAAGTGGAGCTGATGGTGAAGTACCAGGAGAACTCCTCAACGATTAACGTCCCTGTATCGGGAAAAGCAATATTTTGTAAAAACGTGATGAGCAGTTGACATTAGGCTATTGTAACTTAGATAAGTTCCAAACTCATCATCTGCCTAGCCTTTTTCCCAACCATGTTGGGGTCGGCTTCCAGTCCAACCGGATGCAGCTGAAAACCAGTATTTTACATGGAGCGACTGTCTATCTGCCCTCCACAACCCAGTAACTGGGTAATACGATACCCCTTGGTAAGACTGGTTGTCAGACTTTCGGGCTTCTGACGACCCGTAACGACTGTCAAAGATCCACAAATGACAGCCGGGACCAACGCTTTAACGTGCTTTCCGAGGCACGGAGGACTTTCGATATGTAAAGATGGTCACCCATCCACGGATCAATCTCGGCAAGCGTAGCTTAACCTGATGAATCGACCCATGCGGCTGTTATTACTTAGCCACGAGCTCCTCCCATAAATTCCAAACTGACCCACTAAAAAACGAGGAATAAAAACTTTTTTAGAAAAATACAACTGACTTCCAAAGAAAAACTACTAAGTGAAAAATAACTTTAATTTCGGAAGTCGGTGGGAAAAAATGAAAGTTCAAAGCAAAGACCCCGAGTTCCGAGATTAAAGTTATTTTTCACTTTGTAGTGTTTCTTTGGAAGTCGGTTTTTTTTTTTTTCTAAAAAAGTTTTTATCAAGAAATCACTCCTACAGATTCATAGAACATATACAGGGTCTTTATGACCCATCACATAGCCGTCAATTACGTAGTGACGAAACAAGATGCATTAAACTACATAATATTATGTTATGTCGTTATTTCTCCCGACTAAGTTTATTTTGTTTATAATTTATGTATGTATCTATATATGTATTAATTAGTATTAATTATTTCTCAAGTTATATATATTGTCTCTTGTTGCACCTACCATGTTTGTCTCTGCATCACCCTAAGTTTGACTGGTAGAAAATGCCTCAGGCATTAAGTCCACCGTTGTACAGTAGTTTTTTTTACTTGTGCATAAAGTTTTAATAAATAAATAAATATATCTGCCTGCCTTTTATCAACTATGTTGGAGTCGGCTTCCAGTCTTACCGGGGGCAGCTGAATACCAGTATTTTACATGGAGCGACGGCCTATCTGACCTACACAACCCAGTTACTGGGGAACACAAATCCCCTTGGTGAGACTGGTTGTCAGACTTTCGGGCTTCTGACTACAAAGACTGTCAAAGATTAACGAATTACAGCCGGAGCCAACCGCTTAACGTACTTTCCGAGTCCCGGAAAACCCCTCAGTATAATATAGATGGTCACCCATCCAAGAACTGACCGTGGCAAGTGCTGCTTAACCTTAAAGTTTAGCCACGAGCCCCGCACGTCATAAAATTATAATACATCCTTGGAGAAAACCCTTTTACTGACTAAAACCCACCCGTGTTCCTTCAATTGCCTGTTGCCAAGGTCCCGGTATCCTAGCTTTATTGTCTAAAAATAAACTATACATATCATTATAATTGGGTAACTATATATAATAGGAATGCGGAACTATACATAGATGTATAGATCACAGTATAAACATAAATAAACAAAAGGTTTTTATTTGTAAGTACGCCATTTAACAAGTACGATCTATGCGAAGGTTTTTAAGAGGTTAAAAGGCGATTCATTATTCTTCTGTCAAAAGTTTAATGTCAAATACTAGGTAAATAATCTGCGTCCAGCGCTCGGTGTGGCAACACGTCGTGTTCTGGTTTGCAGTTGGTCAATCGTCATCCTGAGGATGCCTCGTTGAGAGGTGAAACACGTGTCGAGTTCATACAGGGTTTTTTATGACTCTTGAAGAATTGTTAAGCGGAATAGGTTACTAAATATATCTACGTCTATTGTATTTTTTAAATACAACGCTACAAAGATTTTTAGATGCGCGGTCAAAATTAGACCTAATGACGCCATATTGATTTTTTTTAATACTAGCTGATGCCCGCGACTTCGCCCGCGTGGATGTCAGTTATTATATACTAAAACTTTACTCGAGAACCACTCTATCCTTTGGTGAAAACAGCATGAAAATCGGTGCAGTCGTTTTTGAGTTTATCGCGTACAGGGCGACAGACAGGATAAGGTTCTTCATACACGAAATCTCTTAAGAGGCCATTGACACACATTATTATTATTATTTTTTACATTTTGACGAGCTATGCAAACGTAAATGTAGGGAACAGTAGATTTTTTTTCGCTATTTGGGGTTTGTTCCCATTTGAAAGTTGATCATAAAGATGAGTACAATGACTCCTTAAGAGATTTCGTGTATGGAAAGATACACCTCCACGCATTCAAGTGCACAGATGACAGGCTCGCGGCGCAAGATCTTTTCATTTCCAACTATGTTTGAGTCAGCTTCCAGTCCAACTGTAGCTGAATACCAGTATTTTACATGGAGCGACTGCCTATCTGACCTCCAGAACCCAGTTACTGAAAAACTATTTAGTGAATATTCAGCATGTAACAAAAACCCTGTCCGATCCGACCGCAAAATTCAATCATTACTAAAAAGATTTCTTTTTATTTTGTTTGCGAAAATTTTCGCACAGTTCACGTTTTTAGTGCCTAAATTACCCCCCAATCCTTACTTAATATTATAAATGCGAAAGTAACTCGGTCTGTTTGTCGCGCTTTCACGCCAAAACTACTGAACTGAGTGCACTGAGTGGACCTGTCCAGTCAGTGCATGCATTTGTCAGTCATCGTGTAGCTCAACTCAGAATTAAAGGAGCTCAACGACTTTTGGCGGTGACCCGACCTTTGTAATTTGATACAATTTCGTAATAACGAGTAAGGTAATTTACGCGTTTAGTTGATCAGTTTATTATTTATAGTTTCCTAACAAAGCAACAGACCTTTTTAACCGGTTCATAGATTATTTTTTAATAAATAACTTGTGCTATTTACGGTAATAAATAAACACTGCTTTCGACATGTGGAGCTATTTGCCGCCCACAAGCAAGTTGTTAATTGTACCAGAAGTCTAGAAGCTGACATTTGACATTTTATACAAATGTCATAACCATAAACTTTTGATTAAAAATGTATAGTTAACTAGCTTCCGCCCGCGGCTTCGCCCGCGTGGTATGTCGATAAAAAGTAGCCTATGTCCTTTCTCAGGCTCTAGACTATCTGTGTGCCAAATTTCATTAAAATCGGTTCAGTCGTTTGGCGTGAAAGCGCGACAGACAGAGTTACTTTCGCATTTATAATATTAGTAAGGATTATATCAAATTCATTTGCAATTATATTTCATTTGCAAAAAAAGTTCCTGCAGTTTGTGAAATACCATCTGGAATTAGAAAACGCTGAACTTTTTATATTTTAATTTAGGATTATGATCATCATCATCATAATTCAGCAGAAAGACGTCCACTGCTGGACATAGGCCTCCCCCAAGCACCGCCACTTCGACCGGTTCTGTGCTTCTCGCATCCAGCGCATTCCCACGGCCTTCACCAGGTCATCGGTCCACCTTGTGGGAGGCCTTCCAACGCTACGTCTTCCAGTACGCGGTCGCCACTCCAGAACCTTTCGGCCCCATCGGCCATCTGTTCTGCGAGCAATGTGCCCTGCGCACTGCTGCTAAAGTTTGTCAATTCTTCGGACTATGGTTACCTGGTTGGTGGAACTTTGGTTCTCCTACGGATCTCTTCATGTCTGATTCGATCACGTAGCGAAACTCCAAGCATAGCCCTCTCCATTGCCCTTTGGGTGACTTTCAGCCTTCTAATGAGGCCCATTGTGAGTGACCACGTTTCAGTGCCATAGGTCATCACTGGTAACACGCACTGGTCAAAGACTTTCCAAAATCACATAATCAACAAAATTACTACATGGGCACTTATGAAACGTCAGAAGCTAGGTGCACGGTTCCAATTGCTCGTTTCCTATGGAGAAGAGCCGGCAAGAAACTCCATGGTTACTCTTTTAAAAATAATTGGCTTTTATTCGAATTTCAGTGTTAATATTCGTCTTTAGACGACTTCAGTATATGAGACGAGAACATATAAGATGTTACCAACATTATAAATATGTTACACCGTTCAAAACAGTATCAATCATAACATTCAAACTTAATTTGCTAACATCTAGATTAAGTGAAGCAGTCAATAATATAATTTGCATAGTTATTGCAAATATTAATTGAATGCTATGCGAAGTAAACATTCACTAGTTAATTGACCTGGTTTTGGGCGCAATTTTATTTAGTTTTTTGACCTCTAAATGACGATTTTCGACAATGGGAGTTGTAGGTGTAGCCAATATTTTGTGTGTACTTATACGAGTATGTGTGGTGCAACTGTAAATATAAGTTGGTTGTTTAATAAATGAATAAATAAATAGTAAATTAATTTAACAGAATCTCAGAAATCTCTGAATCTTACTAAGGAGTACATTTTTTTATCAATTTTTTATCTCTCCTGTTACAGCCATTTCATTAGACCAAACAATAAATAAAAAAAACCGGCCAGGTGCGAGTCGGACTCGCGCACGAAGGGTTTCGTACCATTATCTATAAAAACGGCAAAAAATCACGTTTGTTGTATGGGAGCCCCCTTAAATATTTATTCTATTCTGTTATTTTAGTATTTGTTGTTATAGCGGCAACAGAAATACATCATCTGTGAAAATGTCAACTGTCTAACTATCACGGCTCATGAGATATAGCCCGGTGACAGACAGACAAACAGACAGACAGACGGACGGACAGCGGAGTCTTATTAATAGGGTCCCGTTTTACCCTTACCCTTTGGGTACGGAACCCTAAAAATACAAATTGTGGTTTGATTTGAACATTATTTGGAATCAATTTGATAAACAATTCATTACCCTGACTTTACTTAACTTTCTTAATAAGTTTTGATTGAAATTAATGCTTTGAGTTTAAGTTTGAGCTTATAACTACGCTTACCGATACGCAGTCTCCACTCCAGGACTCGTCTGCTCCATGGCCATCGGTCATTCGACAAACATGGCCAGCCCACTGCCACTTCGGCTTGCTTACCTGCAAGTTATGTCGGTAGCTCCAGTTTTTTTCCAGATAATTTGATTTCTGATCTTATCCTTCAAAGAAACAGACAAGCATCTAATTTGTATATAAGTCTTAATTCTTCAAGGACATTCTAATTAACTACAATGGTTTTTGGTACGCAGTTGTACCGCGCGGGGTCAAAATTATTTAATACTCGGCTCCGCGGTTTCACCCGGGTAAGTCTCGTTCCTGTGAGAATATCAGGATAAAAATTATCCTATGTCCTATTCTAGGTCATGGTCTACCCATGTCCAAAATTTCATTCAAATCCGTTCAGCCGTTTTAGCGTGAAAGCGTAACAAACACACAAAATCACTTTCGCATTTATAATGTTAAGATAAGCTATATCAAATAATTTTGTTTGTAACATTGTGGAGTAAGCTACTCAGCGACCCGGTTCTCATCAAATAGTAACACACTGGTTAACCTTAACTTAACTATAAGTATTGATGTTAATTTAACTTTTAATGAAAGATTACGATATGCTTTAGATTTACATAATATATCGATTATGTTCTTTGATGAGTGAAGTTTCGACTTGTATTGCAATATTCACAACCAATACATTACTGATAATGAACTCATTCGTTTTGAGACATCGTTCAAATAGAATTGGTGTTTAGATTTGTTTAATTTCTACAACCAGGGCCCTGTTTATCAAAAGTTACAAGTCTACACGTTCACAAGTTACCTAGATTGTTAATTTTCGTTAAATTTTTAGCTAATCTCCATATTCATAATCAGCCTTAATGTTCCCACTGCTGGGACACGGGCATCAGGTCATCTCTCTCTTTTGACCACATTTAAAAGAAGAAAATTGAATTTAAATATTTATTGCGGTACTAAGCACGACACTTGTAAACTTGTAAGACGGAATAGAGAGTCGCCGGACACTCTCAGGATATGTTATGATTTTCGACAAGTTGTGACTTACAAATAATTTTTTGATAAACAAAATCACGAATAAAAGTGTAAAAATGTATGTACTTGTGAACTAAATAATGACATTGAGAATGTGAATTTCAAATTGCAATAACTTTTTTTTTTCATTTTTTTTTTTTTTCTGGTCATTTTATTGCAGTATCTATGTGCCCCTTTCGGAATTTGCTGGCTTTTTGATACACGCTAAAAGGTGGATACGCAAAGATAGCCCGCAAAATTCAAATTTTCTTACGTTTTTTGCAATTTGCAGGTCAGTATCAGACAGGTTGTATGTTGATCTAAATATTATTAGTGGCCGTAACAAATATGGGTTTACAGAATTATAAACATTAGAATCAGCAATACAACTCTCTTAGTTCATGAAAGTGACAAATGTCATGATTTCATGAAATAGTCATTCAATGCACTTACATGAACTTAGAGAGTTGTATTGCTGATTCTAATGTTTATAATTATGTAAACCCATATTTGTTACGGCCGCTAATAATATTTAGATCTAAATACAACGTGACACTGACCTGCAAATTGCAAAAAACGTAAGAAAATTGGAATTTCGCGGGCTGCCTTGGAGTATCCACCTTAATAATGCTGGAAGTCAAATTCAAAAAGATATACTTGATTCCAAAATCATTATGCACCAAATGCATTTTTAGTTACTGTTAAAGGTTAAAACTTTAATAATAACATGAACGAAATTAAAGTCCTTTTAATAGTTGAACTGACCTCTGTATTTTGGTACCATTTCGTAACCAAGTGGGTAATATCATTTTGGAACATATTATTTTATAACATCGGCATTGCTTGAAAGACAGTCATAAAAAACATTTTCTGGCTGCCGCACACCCGGCGGATCGACAAGGTTAAGCAACACTTGTCGAGGTCGGTCCGTGGATGGGTGACCATTCATAGCATACCGAGAATCCTCCGTGTCTCGGAAAGCATTTTAAGCAATTGGTCCTGGCTGTCATTCGTAGATATTTGACAGCCGTTAGTCAGAAGGCCGAAAGTCTGACAACCAGTCTTGTCAAGGGCGGATATCGTGTTACCCAGTAACTGGGCTGTGGAGGTCATTTTTGCAGTCGCAGTCGAAATCTGATTGGTATCCAGTCTTGCCAAGGGGTGTTCGCCAGTAACTGGGTAATTCGATGTCAAGTATTCAGCTGCATCCGGTGAGACTGTAAGCCGACCACAACCAAAGACTTTAGGCAGATGATGTCTCATGACCAGTTTATATCATTGGCATCGCTTTGCAACAAAAAAAAACTAAATTAAGTTGGTATTTTCAGGCCATTAGTTCCTTAGTATAATTTTGTCATCTGCCTAGCCTTTTCCCTACTATGTCAGGGTCGGCTTCCAGTCTAACCGCATGCAGCTGAATACCAGTATTTTACATGGAGCGACTGCCTATCTGACCTCCACAATCCAGTTATATTTTTGTGTAATCAGAAATTCCCGGTGTTCAAATCTGCTCAGCAAATCTACTGTCACATCAGTTGATGTGATTGATTTGATGACAGAATTGACAACAACCATAAATAACAATTCTACAAGGATCTTTTGGCGCTCGGATAACGTCGACAGGGGGGCGCTCTTGTAAACATTTGTTTTGCGCACGTTGGTAAACATTTTTAATTTAAGCAATTTTTTTTTTGGAATGTCACTTGAAATTTATTCAAAAAACAAGATGGCGGCGTTCATTCAAAGGGTTGGGCAAAGTGTTTTAGGATTTTTCCATTTAGAATTACTCAGTAGCAGCCCGGAGTCTTGATTTGTGCCCGGTTGATGGCAATAGGCTCGCCCCCTATTACATGGGACATAAACATAACTGGCGAAATGTGGGTGTACTATAGGTACACCTCTGCCTAACCCTTCTGGGAGTACAGCCGTGATGCTGTGGGCTTTGTGTTATGCGCCATAATTGATTTAATACATCTACTTTTAAACAGTCCTCCAAACCGTATTTCGACCACGGCGGCCAATCCCAACGGAGATAGCCATCGGCGCGGGAGATATTATAGTGCAGGCGTGTGTGCGCAGACACAGGTGCACTCTCTCTTCCCTCACTCTCATAGTCCGATGGGACGGCAATCCAACACGGCCGGAGAAAGGTCAGGCGCAGGACCACCGTACAAATTTTTATGCCTAGTAATTTTTTGAATAAAATATTCTTTATTTATAATTTATTATTATTTTAAAATCTTTTATAATATTTTGCATACATCACTCAGTGTCTAAAAAAAAAACAAAATCAAAATATTTTATTTCACATAAGCCTACATGGGCACTTATGAAACGTCAGAAGCTAGGTGCACGGTTCCAATTGGTCGTTTCCTATGGAGAAGAGCCGGCAAGAAACTCCATGGTTACTCTTTTAAAAGATAATTGGCTTTTACAATATTTTCGAATTACAGTGTTAATAGTTATGGTAGAACATTTGGTGGCGTAACTTGTTGCATTTTAACCCTACTATGACGTCCTGCAAGGAATACGTCGAGTTACCAGTAACCCAGTATAGGATGTAACAAAATGACTTTCGTTCTCGACCTTACACACAAAATGGGCCTAAAGCGATGACCTATAGTAAACTGATCTAATCTTAATAAACAATTCAGATGATCTAACCATGCAAAATAAATTACACACCGATTTGAGCATGACATTACGTTCCAAGAGTATTTGCTAAGGCTCTGTTCAGATGACGCGTTATGTAAAGTCAAACTTAAACTCAAAGCATTTATTTCAATTAAACCATTTACAAGCACTTTTTCAAAAGTCAAAAGTAAAATAATTTATTTCAATTAGGCACATAAAAGGCACTTTTGTACGTCAAAAACAAAGAAATAGAACTGATTCTAGTTGCCCCTTCCAAAAGGAAGTTTTCGTATGGAGAAGAATGGGCAAGAAACTCCACCGTTACTCTGTTAAAAAATGTTTTACAAATTTTTGAATTGTCAAGGAGTCAGTCAGTCAGAAATATGAAGCTAGTTGCCCATTCCAAAGCGTAATAGGTACCTATGGAGAAGAACGGGCAAGAAGCTCCACGGAAACTCATTTAAAATAAAATAAAATGAGACAAAAAGTGGTTACTTACATCATTCATGTTGAAATTATACATGTGAGAAAAATGTAGAAAGCACGTTAAAAGCCTCCGCAATTATAAAATAAAAATAAAAAACAATTCAAAAATTAAAATAAGCCATGGCAGTTAAGAGATAACCAGTCACAACTGACGGCGCCCGTTCACGAACATGACGCATGGATCAGCACCATTCAGTTCAACCATTTTGAAAGAGCTAAATGATCCAATATTTAGCATTATTTAGAGAGGACACATTTGAGAAGCTACCTAATTACATACCTATATAATTAACAGCATTTTCATAATTATATTGAAGTCGGCTTATTACCCATAACGAATGTCAAAAACGCACCGGGTTGTTATGGAATGTAATAGTTGGTCACCCATCCACGGACCAACCCCGGCAAGAGTTGCAGCTGAATACCAGTATTTTACATGGAGCGACTGCCTATCTGACCTCCACAACTCGGTAACTGAGTAAAACGATAACCCTTGGCAAGACTGGTTGTCAGACTTTCGGGTTTCTGACGACCCGTAACGAATGTCAAAGATCCACGAAAGACAGCCGGGACCAACGGCTTAACGTGCTTACGAGGCACAGAGGAGTCTCGATATGTAAAGAGGTCACCCATCCACAGACTAACCCCGGCAAACGAAGCTTAACTTGATGGATCGACCCGTGCGGCTGTTATTACTTAGCCACGAGCTCATAATGTGTAAATACTTGAGGAGCTAATGGCAAAGTAATAACAGCCGCACGGGTCAATCCGGTTAGACTGGAAGCTGACCCCAACTTGGTGAGGAAAAGGCTAGACAGATGATGTCCTGAACCATGGTAACAGGTTACAGGTCGATGAACCTGCCACCCTGTATGTTATGTAAATATTGTCTTAAACAAAAACCAAATTGAGTTACCAATTAATTTTCCTAAACTTTTTATATTCAACGTGTAACGGAATAAACGCAAGAGCTCATACACCCCAATTAGAATATTAAATTATAAGACTAAAATAATATCTGTAATTTAATTTAATTAAACCACACCTAGTTATTTTTTATAAAATAGACGTCCTGACTAAACATGAAACGAGGATAGCTATGAGCGTATTACAAATTTGGTTATGCATTTAAATAGGCTTTATATAAAGGCTTAAATTTCCTTAAATGAAATATTTTATTACCTTGTTATGACGCAGTGGTTCTAATTTCAGTTAAATAAAAGATTTTTTCATGAAAAATTAACATATATAAATAATGACGGAAATCGATTCACAAGCCGATTCTGAGCAAACTACTTTCAGGTCTTGCGCTTATTCTGTTACACGTTGTATATAAACAAGCCCTTACAAAATCCTATGACTAACAAATGTCACTTCACAAAATTAATAGCCTTTTGGGTTATTTGTTCTTTGTGTCATGATGTATAGGTGTCCAAAATAGGCTCATTGAAGCCTCCCATAATAGGATGAGGCGTCGAATTGTGTCTGAGTTCAAGATGTCGAACCGCACCTGTGGAGTTATTGATGAGACACTCTTGAGATTTGCATCCGTTTGGATACTTATTTTTATGTATCTGTCGCAGGGAAATGAGGAAACCTGGAATTTCACGAAATCCCTAGGGATACCACGAAATCACGGCAGATGTCGAAAATTCTTGTTTATTACGTCTTCTTACTAAAAATGTTTAGTGATATGGCTAAATTCTAATAAAATGTCAGTGATGTGTCATTTCACTAAACTAAATCTAGTAAAATGAGAAAAGTGTTGATGGATAAAATAATGAAACAAAATTATAAATTTACTGTTGAATTTTTATTAGATATTAAAGTTGCAATTAACTAAACATTTATTCGGACAATGATATTCTACCTTTTCTATTATGTGAAATCGTTCAATAAAAAAATAACAAGTAATTTTTTTTTTTTAATGATACCGTCTTCAAAATGCTTGAATATACTAACATTTAAGAGGCCGTATACGAAATTTTGCCGATTTTGCTATTTTACGTGATTTTACAGTTAAAATACTGTTTCTCTATGCTTTAACCGCTCAAGTCTTGTCACTGTGCTCGTGCGCCTCCAAGCCGGTACGAGTGGGAGCGAGACAAATGCATGGCTCGAATCTTATTCTCTAGTGTCCGCTTTTTTTCATTTTACAGAATTTAGTTTAGTGAAACGAGATATAATCACTAAACATTTTTATTGAGAAGACGTAATAATCAAGAATATTCAACATCTACCGTGATTTCGTGGTATCCCTAGGAATTTCGTGGTATCTCTGGTTTCCTCATTTGCCTGCGACATATCCAAACGGAACGAAGGAGGTTGTGGCTAAGTAATAACAGCCGCACGGGTCGATCGAAGGTAAAGCTACACTTGCCGGGGTTGGTCAGTAGATGGGTCAAAATCTTTACATACCGAGACTCCTACGTGCCTCGAAAAATACGTCAAGCCGTTGGTCCCGACTATCATTCGTAGATCTTTGACAGTCGTTCCGGGTAGTCAGAAACCCAAAAGTCTGACAACCAGTTTTACCAAGAGGTATCGTGTTACCCAGTGATAGGGTTGTGGAGGTCAGATAGGCAGTCGCTCCATGTAAAATATTGGTATTCAGCTCCATTTGGTTGGACTGGAAGCCGATCCCAACATATTTGGGAAAAGGCTAGGCAGATGATGACATACATACATAAAATCAAGCCTTCTTCCCACGGGGGTAGGCAGAAACTACAGAGCGCCACCTGCTACGATCCTTACATACTCCTTTTGCCTCGTTTACGTTTATACATCTGGTCACACACGCACGCCGGTTGTGAGTACTGCGCACCTGACCTTTCTGAAGAACTTCACCAATAAGGTCACTATATGTCCTCCTAGGGCGTGTCCTCCCTTTAGGAGGGCGTGTCCGACTTTCACTGACTAAAACCCATCCGTGTTCCTTAAGTGGCCTGTTGCCAAGGGCCCCGGTATCTCTTTCGGACTTTCTCGCAGCCATGGCAAGAACGGGGCGTGCCCTCCTTGCGTTTCCACTCACATCTGCCTTGTAAATCAATCCAATGCAATCCTTATTATTTTACTAAACATAGTAACCGATTATGTCATTATTAATATCCGTCTATCGATCAAAATGGATGTCTAGAATAATCAATCAAGTTTAGATAAGATCTCTAAATTAAGATTAAATCATTCTTCTAAATATTAATCAAATCGTTACAAAATACTTCAGTCTGTGAATGTCTCTGTAGGGCAATTGCCTCTTTTGATTCAGAGACGGAACGAGCATTGATCACCACGCTTCCTGACTGCGTGATTACGATAATATGATTTCAGACTAAGTCCAGAGAATTCAGAAGAGCTCATGGCTATGTAATAACAGCCGCACGGGTCGATCCATCAGGTAAAGCTACGCTTGCCGGGGTTGGTCCATGGATGGGTGACCATCATTACATACCGAGACCCCTCCGCGCCTCGGAAAGCACGTTAAACCATTGGTCCCGGCTGTCATTCGTGGATCTTTGACAGTCGTACGAGTCGTCAGAAGCCCCAAAGTCTTACAAAGGGGTATCGTATTACCCAGTTACTGGGTTGTTGAGGTCAGATAGGCAGTTGCTCCTTATAAAATACTGGTATTTAGCTGCATCCGGTTAGACTGGAAGCTGATCGCAATATAGTTGTGAAAAGGCAGGCAGATTGATTGAGTGATGATAGATTGATCCCAATACAACGTGATTCTAGTATTTATTATTATTATATAATTAGTATCTGTATACTCGTCTTTTGCTTTGTCCAAATTCATTTTCAAAGACTTTATATAAAAATTAAAGTAATAAAAACTAATTTGTCTGTCTGTGGTGTCTTGTTTATACCTTTTTAGTCGTAGTTGGGTTTTAGTTTTTATTACTTTAATTTTTTTTTAATTCTTTTGAGGTTATAATATATATGTTTTTTTTTTAGTTCCTTACTTTATGTCCTCTAGAGGGCGCCATTTTTTTATTTAATCTGGCTTCACATAGCCTATATCCAGCAGACGATCAGGACGCTTCCAACGATACCTCATTTGTCAAATTGTGATGAGTGGATTAAAAGATAGGAGGGAACAGATGAACATACATACATACATACATACCGGTAAAAATCATAACCCTCTTTTTTTCTTCGCCGTAGTCGGGTAAAAACAAGAATAATTTATGTAAAACAATAAACCATCTGTTATCGCAGTCATAACTTAATAAAAAATATCTTCTGTTTTACTAGCAAGTAGCTACCAAACAAATGATGAATGGGTAGAAAAACCTTGGGACAGTCGATTTAAAATGCCAGGTCAGATACTTTCAATACTTCTATTTTGTTTGATCTACATCTAAATATCATGAGGATGTAACCTATGCGGATAAAATATGTAGGTATCTATATTACAACTGTGTCATTATCTGCCAGTATTTTTCTCAACTATGTTGTGTTCGTTATCCAGTCCTCGATTTTTTTGGGTTCCGTGTACCCAAAGGGTAAAACGGGACCCTTTTACTAAATCTATATCCGTCTGTCTGTCCGTCCGTCTGTCCGCGGATTAGTTCAGAGACTGTTGGTACTAGAAAGCTTTTATTTGGTATGGGTATACATATAAATCACGCCGACAAAGTGGTAAAAAAAATCGTAGAAAATATTTTTTTAGGGTACCTCCCCTACTCATATACTGGGGATGGTTTTTTTTTCTCGTCGATCCCATGGCGTGGGGTATCGTTGGTAAGGTCGTTTAAAAATAAAAGGAGTTTCTAAAACCATTTTGAAATATTAAGCTTTAAAGTGCTCATTTTTGTTAGAGTCCAGTGTCCCCCCCCGCCCGCTGCCAGATAAATGGTTGGTTTTGGATATGTGAAAAAATTCACGGCTGTAGTTTATATAACGAAATTAAAAGGAAATCTATCACCACTATGTAGGCTCCACAAGTTACCGAGTAATAATCGACCAACTTAAATTTGCAGTTGCAAAACATGCACCCACAAACACAAAGTTTTGCGTGCGTTACGTTGCGCACTACCGTAAACAGCGATTTTTCACACCAAAAATAAAAGCCGTTTTCCAGCAATTATGTCCGTGCTATGTTACCTAATTTGATGTACAGAATGCGTAGTTGATGGCTAAGTTGCTACTTTTAAAACAAAACCACTTGATACAAGTAACAGGCGGCCGCAAAAACGTTCCATCTCGGGTAGATCGTCGAATTAATCAAACAGTATTTTAAAAAAAAAATAAGTACAAAAAATGCCCACTACCGTGTCCAATCGCCTACCCGGATCAAACCATACACGTTACAGCCAGCGGTTTTCACCTACTTAGCTAAAAACCCATTTAAAATAATAGGCTTCTCAAACATTTATCTTGAACCAAATAGTTTGGTAATCCCCAAAAAGAATGATTCATTGTTATGGATATTTTTTCCTTATGCGGATATTCATATGTTGTATGTAGTGTTTGTTTTCAGACACTTTGATTAATGTCTATGATTTTTCGAAACATCGCCAAGTGGATAAACGACTCTTCATGGGACCCTCTGGTCACGTGATGAGACGGCTGGTTTATTGTTTGGCCAAACAATCAGCATTACCTTACATGGCAATGCTGTCAACCTTTTGGACAGTTCATATCAGTTCCATTTCTTTGTTTTTGACATTCATAAGTGCCTTTTATGTGCCTAATTGAAATAAATTATTTGACTTTGACACTTTTCCTGTTGACAGCGATACGGGCCCCCCTTTTTAGGGTTCCGTACGTCCGAATTAGGAACCCATATAGGATCAATCGTCTATCTGTCTGTCTGTCACAGCCAATTGGCTCCGAATCTAATGGACATTTTTTTCTATAAAGGCCTGCTTCTTGAAAAAATGATAATGTATAAGATGTTGATTAATATTTCTCTTTTTAGGGTTCCGTACCCAAAGGATAAAACGGGACCTATTACTAAGGCTCCGCTGTCCGTCCGTCACCAGGCTGTATCTCATGAACCGTGATAGATACACAGTTGAAATTTTCACAGATGATGTATTTCTGTTGCCGCTATAAGAACAGATACAAAAAAACAGAATAAAATAAATATTTAAGGGGGCTCCCATACAACAAACGTGATTATTTTGCCGTCTTTATTGATAATGGTACGGAACCCTTCGTGCGCGAGTCCAACTCGCACTTGGCCGGATTGTTTATTGTTTACAACACTTTTTTTTTTTATTTACCAAATTGTCAAATTGTGTATCTATGGAGAACGTAGTTGATTTCACATTTGTGTATCTTATTTATCTTATCTCATTTCTGTATCTTATTTTTTTTTATGTAATTCTTAATGTGCAATTGTATTTTTTCCCTAATAAATAAAATAAAAATAAATTTGAATAAATGTGAACATGACCTCTAAATTTGTTTGAGCAGTCCTCACAGAGATCGCATATAAGATATGATATTTAGGCGCCATTATATTTAAAAGATGTAAGTATGAACATTACCTTGACACTTGAAATATTTACTGACATGGATATGGATATCCTTTCATTTCTCTAGCTAGGTTTTTTTTTTCTAGCTGAGTTTGATACTGAACTTCACGTCTCGATTGAATAGGTTACCTACTTTTAGACAAGCGTGCACCATTGTTGAGCGCATCATTGCCTATTGGGGGCCTATTTACTTAAACCGACAGGTGACAGGCGACAGATGTCTCAGTGGCAGTTGGAGTCTGGATTTGTGCCCGGTTGACGGCCAATAGGCTCGCCCCCTATTACATGGGACTTAAACATAACTGGCGAAATGTGGGTGTAGTATAGGTACACCTCTGCCTAACCTTTCGGGGAATACAGGTGAGGTGTTATGTTATGTGATAAGAAATAATTTGATAAACCAACGATTCTGTAAGTTTCCTGCAGTGTTAAAAAATTTCGCATTGTCAGTTACTTAAATAACCGTCCAGGTGAGATTGCCACGCGAGCCTACCCAAAAGAAAGCCAACATCTAGATATTTCACAGAATGTCTATATTTTCAGTTTACCTGCGACATTCTTTCTAGATATTGTTAGATAATAGGGAAGTGTTTCGATATTATAATATAATATATTTCTTTCTTAATGGAGTTAAAAAAATGAGCATTTTAACACAAATCTTTTGAAGATGTAGAGTCGAGCTGTATACAGGATGTTCCGAGTAGAAATGGATTTTCATTCGTAAGTATAATTTATTTTTTAGGAACAGTACACAACATAAACTCAAGCCTTCTTCCCATGGGGGTAGGCAGAAACTACAGAACGCCACCTGCTACGATCCTTACATACTCCTTTTGCTTCGTTTACGCTCATAAATCTTGTCACACACGCACGCCGATTTTTTTTTAACTGCGATCGACTCATGCGTGCTTTCGTGTATCATTTTGAATTCTGGTATTTAATTTTATGAGCAGTGATAGCCTAGTGGTGTGATCGACAGACTGCCAAGTCATAGGTCTCGTATTCGAACCCGAAGGCACGCTCATCTGACTTTTCGGATTCATGTGCGTATTGTATAATTATCACTTGCTTCAAAAACGGTGAAGGAAAAGATTGTGAGGAAACCGGCATGAATGAGAGATATTTCTCGACGGCATGTGAAGCCAAGTCCATGGGCGGCTATTCGCGAATATTCGCTGCAGCGAATGTCCCTTGGTCGGGCGGTAAACTTCTGACACCAGCACCGTAATGGCGTAATACACGATAATTGGAATTGGTCCGAAACAAATGTCTAATCCATTGCTTCAAAAGCTCGTAAGTTACGTTGAAGCAGATTTTTTTTTCGAACTTATAAATCAATGGATTCGACATTAGTTTCGAACCGATTACAATTCTGACTGGTCGTGCATTACGCAATTAGGATCCAGAGGATTTGGACAAGTGACAATCGCTTTGAAAGCGTTTCGTATTTCTACAACGACTTTCAACAGGATTGACATAAGCTTTTCGATAGCTTATGTCAGTCCTATACATTTGTGCCTTTTCCATCATCGTTATCGCCATACAGTGTCACTTTGTCTAGGGCCTCAGGTGAGCTGCTAACCACACGACAAGAAGAATAGTCGATTTAAAAACAATTAGTAAACGATCTATCATTCTAATTCGATAGGAATTATAGGTATGCCGTCTAAGAGATATTAAATAATACTATCGGGTTTTTCTACCACATCCTGTATACATAAGCTATTAGTTAAATGTCAAAAACGTGGTCATCTTACACGTGACTTAGTTCTAAGCTACCGTGGTGGTGATTATAACATAACATCACGGCGGTATTCATCGAAGAGGTAGACAGTAACATAAATTAGTATGTAGGTACACTGGCACAAAAAAAAAATCATTTATTCAAACTAGGCTGAGAATCTGCACTTTTCGAACGTCAAAATTACATAAGACAGTCCCCCAAGACGCCCACCCTTCACCACTTCCTAGTGCTTTAGCTGGGAAGAAGAAGTGGCGCAACAAACTCCCCAGCAGCACAGCTGTCTGTTCAGTTAGAAAAAAATGATTCTATCTATACTAATACTAATATTATAAAGCTGAAGAGTTTATTTGTTTGTTTGTTTGTTTGAACGCGCTAATCTCAGGAACTACTGGTTGGAATTGAAAAATACTTTTTGTGTTGGATAGTCCATTTATCGAGGAAGGTTATAGGCTATATAACATCACGCTACGACTAAAAGCAGCGGAGCATAAATGAAAAATGTTGCAAAAACGGGAAAAAATATTCCTTTTTGAGAGCTTCCGTTGCGTGCGGTGCGTAAACGGTTTAAGTTACGCAAATATCATGTATGATGGAATTGTTCCTCTTTAAAAGTTATAAAAAAAAGTCCGCGACAGCATATGTCTATCTTTTAAGATTGACTCACTATAACCTTTTTTTATGGTAACCAAATTTGTTCGAAATTAATGCATTACTCGTATTTGCAAAGGAGTTTTATCAACATAATATTAATTCTTATTCAAATAAATAGTTTTAACAGTTTTAATAGTTTTTTTTGTATTTATGTAGCAGTAAAATACTTTTTAATTCATTCGAATCGGACATTTAATCCATTTAATCCACGGGATCGAGAGCTACGCGGGTGAAACCGCGGGGCATATACTCATATTTGCCAGTAATAGGTCATTATAGCATTATAATGGCCTATTACCATTTAACCAAGCATTAAACCAAACTTAAACACCACCACTCCACCCAGGAATCGATGTTATGACCTCACCACGCACAGTAAGCAGTGATAGCCTAGTGGTGTGACCGTCGGATTGCCAAGTCATAGATCTCGAGTTTGAACCCAAGTCACGCACCTCTGACTTTTCGGATTCATGTGCGTATTGTATAATTATCACTTGCTTCAAAAACGGTGAAGGAAAACATCGTGAGGAAACCGGTATTCCTAAGAGATATTTCTCGACTGCATGTGAAGCCGAGTCAGAGGCCCACTCCGAGCGTCTAGAGGAGCAGGGCAGAGTAGAAGGCGACGTGGTGGACTGATCAAATAGAATCCACGGTTGGAGAGCCTGTTTATGAAGGCGCCAGACTGTCATCTAACAGAACCATAATGGAGAGAGATTGTGAAGCGAGGGTCGACTAAACCTGCGATTGTATAAAACACATCGTAGCCACGACCCTGTCAAGATCTTACCGAAATAAGAAGAGTCTTCGCGTTGAGTACAGTTTGATTCAAACTTAAGAGGAAATAGGGTCAGTCTTTTTCTCCATACAAAAAGTCATAATTCGAGGTTCGGCTCTCGTCTATTTCCTCCTCCAATATTGGACCAATTTGAAAGATATTTTATAAATTGAATAAGAAGGATATTTACTGTGCCCCTATGTTTTCCGTTTTGATGATACATTGTCTGTAGAAGCACTAGAACCCTCAGAAAATGCTAAAAATTGCCTGTTTAGACCGCTGTCATCAGAGGCCTATTGTACAATAAATGAAAAAAGAAAATAATTATTATCTTCCCGTGACCCAAGGGCTGGCTTTTACCTTGGTCAGAGGATAAGCATTGCCATACTACGTGGCAATGCCGCCAGTCTCTTGGGTACATTACCAGCCGACAGCGATGCGGAGGAATTTTTCGACGCTATATTCTAGTTAATTGTTTATTTGTATAGTTACTTTTAACTAAGAGAGTTGTATTTATTGGTATAGTTAGTTAGTCCTTTTAGTTTTATAGTCAATTTATAAAATATCTTTCAAATTGGTCCAATATTGGAGGTGGAAATAGACGAGAGCCTAACCTCGAACTTGACTTTTTGTATGGAGAAAAAGACCGACCCTATTTTCTCTTAAGGGCCTATATTATCTAAGCTCAAATTCACTTTTTGTCTCGCTCGCACCATAATACTCGCGGCCTGAGTGAGAGTGAGACGGAGTGGGTTTTACGGTGAAAATAATGGTAAGAAAAAAACATAAGATCTGCTTTATAATTAGTTCAGTTAATATGCAAAGTTTCATGATCTAATTTGAAGTATTTTTTTGAATACCAGCGGTTTATAGTTCGATTTAGAGGTAACTTTGGATTTTTTTTCTATCGAGAAAATTTTATGTACTTAATCGTGTTTTCGTCAAACATAGGACCTAGCATCAATCCTCAACTTTAACATAAATATTTATTTCAAAATTATTGCTCCAGTATTTTCGGCATAACGGAGGATCATGCTAAGCAATTTGAGGTTGGCCATTAATGGCGGCTTGGAAGTTAGCTACACGCTGCGCAGTACCCCACCCCTCACGCCCGCTAACACATGAAATTGTTACTGCGCAGCGACTCGCCTCATGTTCCGAGCCGCCAAAGTTAGAATCGAACTGAGGTTAATGAAATGTGGGTCAATCTGAGATGATGAATTTAAGTGTTTATAATAATTAATTTTCTTTGTGAAAAAAGAGGTTTATTAAATTCATTGTCTTTAAAACCTATGGGAAAATCATTACAATGACCCTGAAGTCAGAAAACGGTCACAAAAGGTCATTGACATGTCTTTGTTAAAACAATTAACAGTTTGAATTGTTTTATTACAAAGATTTATGTTAGTCTAAAAGCTAGCAGAGTAGAAAATTAGTCACTTCTTTGTCATAGTAAGTACCTACGCTTATCTGTGGGGAATGGAGGGGATTCGTGGAAAAACCGTTCTTATAGTGTGGTTTTAAAAGATTGGCAAATAAAGTAAACAAAACAAGATGACATGGCCACAGTATAAATAAATAAAAAATAAAATAAAAAAGCCTTTATTCTACCATAAATAAATAGAACAGTTTAAACATTATTTTATCATATTCTCACGTATAATTTATTCTGCCACATTTCATTTTCATTAATATTATTGTTTATTCACTATTATTCATATTTTTAATTGTATATATTATTTTTATGTGTCCGTAATAAAAGTAAGTCCAAAGTATAGTTTACAAAATGTATTTAAGTAAGTTTAAAATATTATTATTAATGTTGGCATGCATGTAAAATTATTTATTTATGGATGTCGCCTCTGCGGCGTTTGCCTCCCCCATCTTTCTACATTTTTCCCTACCTCTAACTTGTCTCGTCCAGTCTGGTCCACATTTTTCTTTAAATAATATATCTTCCCCGCGCTTCCGCGGCCTTCCTCGTTTTTTCCCTCTCTAGGTACCCACTCTTTGATTTACCACAGTATAAATAAGTAACAATAATCCCACCTCCCTCCTCACACGGTCGTTCCCGCTTTGCGGCAGAAGGAGGACGCCATGAGGAGACACATTCTAGCTCTTGTGTCACTGCGTATGCAGCTTACTACCAGAGTGTGCTTTGTCGACTCCATACCCTCGTGACCCAAATTTTTGTCACTTCTCCACATTCTGGTGCGCGCTACGAAACATCACATGACTTCGCGCCCGAGCAGATCCATTTTATTAATTCAATCATGTGTCCGCCTAATTAATTATGTAAATTATTATTATTAGATCATGTATACACATATATCTCGGGCCCCTGGAGTCCCGGACCTTTGGAAGGCGTGTGAGGGGCCGAAGCCAACTTGAGGCCCCCTAGACAATTTTAAATAGAATGAGGCACTACTGACGACTATCCCTGTTTGTTTTATTATATTATTATTATAAAATTCTATTAAATTATTATTGTCAGAATATTATTATTTAAATTAAATTAAATTATTGTCATAAATAACTAACAGTACTTATTATATCTTCGTTTTGACTCGAGAGGAGGAGCTCGTGGCTACGTAATAACAGCCGCACGGGTCGTTCCATCAGGTTAAGCTACGCTTGCCGGAGTTGGTCCGTGGATGGGTGACCATCTTTACATACCGAGACTCCTCCGTGCCTCGGAAAGTACGTTAAGCCGTTGGTCCCGGCTGTCATTTGTGGATCTTTGACAGTCGTTACGGGTCGTCAGAAGCCCGAAAGTCTGACAACCAGTCTTACCAAGGGGTATCGTATTACCCAGTTACTGGGTTGTGGAGGTCAGATAGGCAGTCGACATCTCCTCCAGTCTGGTCCATGTAAAATACTGGTATTCAGCTGCATCCGGTTAAACTGGAAGCCGACCCCAACATAGTTGGGAAAAGGCTAGGCAGATGATGACTTATTATATCTTCGTAGAAAACGGCCGAAACGACGTGGTTCGAAATCTCAGTGCCAGTATCGAGTACGCGGCAGTTACGCACGGACACCTGGGTAAGCTTTAGGGAACTTGGGGTAATCGGGCATCACCCGTTTATCTGCCGAGCGGCCGTAGATAATTATTTCAAAGTCACTGCTAAGATATAATACTGTTACTTTATTATACTGTGGTACCAGCCTGAGTGGACGGTATTCGAGGAAAACCGCTGTTATAGTGCGGTTTTAAAAGATTGGCAAAGAAACAAAACAAGATGACATGGGTCAGCTGTCAGCGTTGGAGCTGTGACTTAGCGATTGGCTTTTGGTTGCACGCTAGATTACCAGTTCGGAATAAATTTTTGGTCAACCGATAATTAATCAGGTTTGGGTGTTGGTATATGAGTTTTGTGTTGAATATGCCATTGATACAATAAACGATGTATCCAAGTTTTTTTTTTTTTACTAGTGACCCGCTCCTGCTGCGCACGGTTTTTACGACTTGACAAAACATCGAGATTTCTTAGTTAAATGTAACTTTAATATTAACGTATTATACACATAAACCTTCCGGAATAAATTCTCTAAACGATGGTGAAAACCTCATCAAAATCTGTTGCGAGGTTTAGAAGAACAACGCGGGCATACAGACAAACACAAAAAGCGATTTTAATTTATAATATGTATAGATGTTGTTGGGTAACAGACAAACAGACGGCTCACACACACGTAATAGCACGACTTGTTTTTCCGAAGGGTTAGGCAGAGGTGTACCTATAGTACACCCACATTTCGCCAGTTGTGTTTAAGTCCCATGTAATAGGGGGCGAGCCTATTGCCATCAACCGGGCACTAGTCCAGACTCCGGACTACTACTGAGAAATCCCTGATGGAAAACCCAATAACTCTTTGCCTGATCTGGGAACTGACCCCAGGACCTCGTGCTTAGCTGTAGTGGTTGTAACCTCTAGGCCAACTCGACAACAAGAGCTCCACTGCATACTAAATAACATTTCTATGTAATCAAACAGGACAAGATTACTTCAAAACCTTTGTTGACATATTTGGAAGCAGCACAAAAAACTTAGTATTGCAGGTGAATTCGAGAATTTAGCAAGGCTCGGATACCGGTAAAATTTTCAAACCGGTATGATGTACTTGACGCAAAAACCTTTACATTCGGTTTCGTTCGCTTATACCGTTTTTTTTAATCCGGTGTTTGGAAGTGTATTATATAAGAGTTTTTCGGATTTATCCGTTTAGAACAATAAAAACCGGTTAATACTACAGTTTTTATTCAGCGTGGCATCCTCACAAGTAGTCACACATTGCATAGCTTTTACTGACATGCTGCTCGTCGAAAAAACCGGTTAATTTAGGTTAAAACAAAGTTCTCTAAACGTTCACGTTCTTTAGAAAAGTTTGGAGGAAAAACGAAATAAACTGTTATTTTTTAAACCGGTTCCGAGGCTTGTTATTTAGGAAAACACACTTTAAACGTAGTAATTGCCGAAAAATATACATACAATGGGTCATAATTTTTTTTGAAGTTCATATTACTTCACACCTTTGTAATTATGGGTATTATCTCCACATAAACTTAGGAAATTACTGAATGAATCATGTGATCATGTTATAGTTAGAAAAACCAAAAATCTGACTATGATTTTTCCAATTTGTGTAGTAGAGGTCAGATGGCAATTTTAATGATAAATGACTGTTCCGCTTTACAGCCTGACGGGTCGACGGGCTTGCCCGGTCGGTCCGTGGATGGATAACCATCTTTACATGTTGGGAACCCTCCGTGCCTCGGACAGCACGTTAAGCCGTTGGTCCCGGCTGTCATTCGTAGATCTTTGACAGTTGTTACGGGTCGACAGAAGCCCGAAAGTCTGACAATCAGTCTTACCATAAAGACTAATCTAAAAAATAAATTATTTTCGTAACCGATTAACACTAATCTGTTTCATTTTGACAGTTCAACAACATTCTTCAAAAATTCTTCTCCTCAACAACGTAAATAACGCAATGACGTTATTTACGTTGTTGAGGAGAAGAATTTTTCGAACATTAGAAGCAATGGATTAGGGATTTTATTTTAAATCCTACGGATTTTTAAACAAAGTGTGTTACTCAATCGGGGTGCTACTGGTTACATTTTAAATGCCAATGCCAAAAAAAACAATTTGAACCAAAATCTATGTAAGTATATACTTCTCCAACGAAATAATTCAGAAAAATTCAAACCAATTTAAAAAGTTAAAATTGTCTTCAACAGCTCGTGAGGGATTTGAACCCCCGACCACCTCTTTTATTCCATCAGACGGGCGCTCTAACCACAGAGCTAACAAGCCTGTGACCGGAATGTCGAAATTGGCCATGTGTATCGAGTTGGTGACGTCATTTTTGCAGGAAAGTCCTAGCTTGCATTGGTGTTGAATTATGTAACAGGAAATCTTCACTGCATCGTGGGATCATTGTCTCTTGGAGTGTACATAACATAGCACCACGCCTGGATTCCCCGAAGGGTTAGGCAGAGATGTGTACCCATAGTACACCCACATTTCGCCGGTTATATTTAAGTCCCATGTAACAGGAGGCGACCCTATTGCCATCAAACGGGCACAAATCCAGACTCCGGGCTGCTACTGAGAAATGCCTATGGAAAACCCCAATAACACTTTGCCCGACCCGGGAGTCAAACCCAGGTTGTTTTGTAATCAACTGACAGGTGACATGAACACATTCTTTCGGCGGTCGGAATATATTTAACCGCAGAGTCACAATTATCGATCAATCAAAACTACTTTGATAATACTTTTGTTACGGAGAATAACCTCAAAACACGGACACCCAAAAACATAACTTTTCGCTGTCGGGCAGTCAGGTAAAAAGTATTCTTCAAATCTGAACCTTCATCATCATTATCTGCCTAGCCTTTTCCCAAAAGTTGGGGTCGGCTTCCAGTCTAACCGGATGCAGCTGAATACCAGTTTTTAGCATGGAGCGACTACCTATCAGACCTCCACAAGTCCACAACCCAGTCACTGGGTAACATGATACCGCTAGATAAGACTGGTTGTCAGACTTTCGGGCTTCTATCCGATCGATTCACGAATGACAGCCGGGACCAACGGCTTAACGTGCATTCCGAGGCACGAAGGGATCTCAAAAGATGGTCCACGGACCGACCTTGGCAAGCTTACTCGTTCGATTCGTGCGACTGTTATTGCAAAGCCACGAGTTCAAATTCATTTCCGTATCAAACGCATTTCATCATCATCTGCCTAGCCTTTTCCCAACCGTGTTGGGGTCGGCTTCCAGTCTAACCGGATGCAGCTGAATACCAGTATTTTACATGGAGCGACTGCCTATCTGACCTCCACAACCCAGTAACTGGGTAATACGATACCCTTTGGCAAGACTGGTTGTCAGACTTTCGGGCTTCTGACGACCCGAACCACCTGTCAAAGATCCACAAACAACAGCCGGGACCAACGGTTTAACGTGCTGTCCGAGGCACAGAGGAGTCTCGATATGTAAAGATGGTCACCCATCCACGGACCAACCCCGGCAAGCGTAGCTTAACCTGATGAATCGACCCGTGCGGCTGTTATTACTTAGCCACGAGCTCCTCGCTCTCGTATCAAACGCATTTCATTTCCCTATTATTAGCAGTTTGCCTCTGCTACCATCCACTTTGTATCGTGAAACAATAATATAATCATAACTTAATATAATCGTCTCTTACAGCAATAGGTAAACTGGACACATGATTCTAATTATATATATATAGAGAAAAAATATAATAATGACTGTTGTCAATAAAAGATAGTTCACTTTGTGTTGGGGGTTTTAAAACAGCGAGTTTATAAGCGACAAATCATGTGCCCGATGGTATTTCCCATCGGCAAAAATGACGAATATCATCCATACAAACTTTCAACCCCATTAACTCAGTTAGGGGCTAAATTTAGGACAGCAGTCGTAGCCCTGTTCTGCCAGCACTTATGAGTTGTGCGTCATAGGTTCGAACCCAGATAGACTCTTTACTTTGTGTAAATTATTTCATAACCACTGCTCTCAGCTCGTGGCTAAGTAATAACAGCGACACGGGTCGATACATCAGGTTAAGCTACGCTTGCCGGAGTTGTTCCGTGGATGGGTGGCCATCTTTACATACCGAGACTCCTCCGTGCCTCGGAAAGCACGTTAGGCAGTTGGTCCCGGCTGTCATTCGGCTGACAGTCGTTACGGGTCGTCAGAAGCCCGAAAGTATAACAACAACTTTTACCAAGAGGTATCGTATTATCCAGTTACTGGGTTGTGGAGGTCAGACAGGCAGTCGCTCCATGTAAAATACTGGTATTCAGCTTTATCCGTTTAGACAGGAAGCCGACCCCAACATAGTTGTGAAATGGCTAGACAGATTGATTGACCACTGCTCTCAAAACGGTGAAGGAAAACATGGTAAGGAAATTGGCATGTTCTAGAACCAAAAATTCGGAGACATGTGACATCTAGCAACCCGCACTGGGCCCACGTGGTGGATTACAGCCCACTCCCTCTCACAGAGGTTTGCATGGCCTGTGTCGCAGCTTAACATTATTTATTATGCTGACTGTTCCTATTAGTTCCTTTCTTTCTTCAGGAAGAAGTTCTCTTCTCAAAAAGAGAAGGAATCGAACCTACAATGCCTCTGGTGTTGCAGATGTTCATAGGTGAGGGTAAAGTGTCGCAAACCATGCTGCACCTCCTATCCTCTTTGTGCCCCAAAGCATGCAGTCAAAGAGACTCCTGCGCTGTTACCGATGACGCCGTGAAAGCGGTGAAGTTTTGGGCCAATAAGATCTGAAATAGTGTCGTGGCAGGGACACAATGAAGATTGTCGGGAGTGACCACTTTGGTACCTTTGGGTGTCGTGACCGGCGGGCAACTGGCCAACGATTGAGTCAACAGGGTGTAAAGACCTAGTCGTCAACTACGCATTCTGTTCATAAAATTAAGTAACATTGCACAAAAACAATTGCTGGGAAACAAATTTTATTTTGGTGTGAAAAATCGCTGTTTACGGTAGTGCGCAACGTAACGCACGCAAAACATTGTGTTTATGGTGCATGCAACGGTTCAGGGTTCGTGGGCGTATTTATAATTAAGTTTAACATTTAAAACTTGCTGTCTTTAAAAAACTTCTGAGAAAGTTAGTAAGAACTTTGACCTTCAATATCTCCGTAACCAGAAGGTTCCCAGGTATGGTCCAGAACAAAAAAAATACCACAATGACGGAAATAACAAGTAACTTTCGGCTTCGTTAAGCGTCCTTTTACACCCGTTTGTCGATCGCGCGGTAAACTCTGTTAGCGCGATGCGATGCAGAATTTGTGTGACGTCAGGTCTTTGATTCGTTTGACGGGGTCCGGTAGGTTGACGGGGTCCGATAGGACCGATGCCTGCCAGGGTTACGGGAAATTCCGAAAGGGATACCGGGACCTTGGCAACAGGCAACTGAAGGAACACGGGTGGGTTTTAGTTAGTAAAAGTCTGACACGCCCTTCCGCTCCGCCCAGAGCGGGAGAAGGCATTGGATGATATTACACCCTCAAAAAAAAAAAAAGGTCTTCGATTCGTACTTCGCATGTGGCGATCTAGATGCCGTCACAGGCGTGATTGGGACCCGCTGACCTTATGGCCCCACTCAGCTACAACATAAATTGAATGGCTAATAATCATTAAGTAATTAAACCAATTAGTTATTACAATTATTATTATTGATTGCTAAGTTGCGACATGTCACATGTTTTAACATCGGTTCTATTGTGACATTGTTATCCTAACTAATTCTAAACCTAATTAATATTATAAATGCGAAAGTCAGTTTGTTTGTTTGTTTGTTACGCTTTCACGCTGAAACGGCTGAACGGATTAAGATGACATTTAGCACAAGGGTAGACCATGACCTGGAATAGGACATAGGATACTTTGTACCCCGATATTCTTACGGGATCGAGACTTACGCGGGTGAAACCGCGGGGCGCAGCTAGTTCATTATACTTTACATAACATAACATCACGCCAATCTCTTTTTTTTGTATTTGCAGATGAAATATATAAGGTGCTATAAAAATATCTGCCACGGCTTTAATGGGAGGTAGTATTGTGTTTAAAGATTACAATAGTGAAGAAATTTCGTACCCCGGCACAGTTAAATCAATTTGAGAAAATAAAGTAGTTAAATAAACATTGACTACTCTGCATAACGTGGTTCACAAATTACGCGCGATGTGTCGCTTCGTCAATGAAAACAACTGCTATCTCTTTCCATCTGTTCTGTGAATGAAAATCGCAATATGATGACTAACTCGCACACCAAACCTCTGCTGGCATAAGTTTACTGCATGCGCAGTTATGGAGTTACACTCGCGGTAGCACAATACCATTTCAAGATATTATTCTTGATTGGAATACCGTCGTCTGGGTGGCCTTTTTAAAGAAAGCGCGTGCGATATTCCCGACGCTGACCACTAAAACTAACTTCCGAGCGGGCGGGCCGGCGACTAGCGGGCGACTGGCGGGCCGGGCGGTCGACTAGCGCGTGCGGCGAACGGGGTAGTACGGGTGAAGGTGGGGGCGCGCGGGGCTGCACTTTAACGAGCGAGTGGCCGGCGCGCAGCGGCATTGTTTGATAAGAATGGCAACAGTGTATGAACGGCGCCGGCGTTTCGCGAATTGAATTCGGTGCGGTGCGGCAACAGCTTATTAAGTCTACGGGATGGTTTTATGCCAAAAATCAATATTTCAGTTAATAAATATTTTTTGTATGAAAAAAAATGACAAGTGATCAATAATTTATCTTTACTATTGTAATCTATAAACACAATACTGTCTCCCATTGCAGCCGTGGCAGATATTTTTATAGCACCTTATATATAAATATTTTTTATAGCCTATGTCACTCCCACAATTAAGACGAACCTAACGACACCTTGTATGTTAAAATCCATCAAGCTGTTTAGGCTACAGAGCGTGCCAAAGAAATAGACATACAACCATACATACTCTCGAAAAACATTACCCTCCTTCTGGGGCAGTCGGGTAATAATTGGCTTCCAAATGTTTTCAAATTACAGTGTTAAGTAATTAAAAAAACAATTCTGCGGCAGAATTGTTTTAAAAACTATGCTTGTCAAACGGATTGATCTCGGGAGATTACCTCTGGAAATTCGATGGTCATCATCTGCCTTTTCCTAACTACGAATATGTAATTTAATTAACACTGTAATTTGAAAACATTTGGAAGCCAATTATTACCCGACTGCCCCAGAAGGAGGGTTATGTTTTTCGAGAGTATGTATGTATGTTTGTATGTCTATTTCTTTGAGGTAACATAGATGTCAAGTGGATAGGTAGAATTTCTGCCTATCCACTTGACATCTATGTGACCTTTCACAACACCTACAGACAAAGACGATGTCATTGTGACCTGTTATTAACAGGGAACCCATCACAGATATACATTGTAGATAATTTATCATTGTTGAAGCCGACCTGTGCTTAAAAAATGACGCTATTGTTGTTTTGTCATTTAGGTACAAGAGTAGATAGTTCTACAGAGACCGAACTTTATAAAATGGCGTTGTTAAAGTCAAAGTCAAATAATTTATTTCAATTAGGCACATAAAAGGCACTTTTGGACGTCAAAAAAGCAGAAATAGAATTGATTCTAGTTGCCCCTTCCAAAATTTAGTTTTCGTTTGGAGAAGAATAGGCAAGAAACTTCACCGTTACTCTTTTAAAAATGTTTTACAATATTTTCTATACATCAATTATAATAATGATATGAGAAGACGATGCATCTTGTGTTAGTTTGCTAAAAGAGTGTTTATTTAAAAGAGCGCCTATGGAGTTTCTTGTCCGTTTGAAATGGGAACCTACTACGCTTTGAAATCGGCAAAGCTAGCTTCATCTAAAAAAAGATAAAAAAAGTATGTGATAAATATTGTTACTGATTTACTGATATTTATTTAAACAAATACTGCTTAGATTTAAAACATTGTAAACCTTTTAGAATTACAATTATTTTGTTACCAGTAGGTGTAATGAAAATTATGTCCAATGATGTTAGTTGCATAATCCTAAGGAACTTGTTTTCTTTAAAATATTTATATGCCAGTCCATGGCGAGACATGTAGATCATAACCTTATTATTAAGACCATTATTGTACCATGGATCGACCTGTGCGTCTGTTATTACTTAGCCACGAGCTCCTCGAGAGACCTATTTTAAGTATTAAGTTAATATAAGATTAAAATCCAAAGCGGAAGGATGTATTTTATATATTTTGGATTTTAAATGCAAATAAATATATTCTATTCTATTCTTTCTGACAGACTCCTTTGACTATTCAAAAGTGCCTGTAAATGGTTTAATTGCAATAAGAGCAGAGAATCGCCGCGAGGTTAGCGTCCAGAAACGTACTATTAAAATTCATGGTGCAACATTGTTGTGTTCCGTTCCGTTGGATGCCAGTGTAATCACAGACACATCAGATAAATCAGCTTTGTCTATGCGATGGTGACGTGTCTGCGATGCCTCTGCTATTACAGATGTACATCGGCAGCAGTGCCCACTTACCACCAGGTGGACCGTCAGCTTGATTGCCACGGAATAATGACAAATGAAGCTAAGTCTCTGTTGCAATATTTACTCTTGTATTCTGAGTCTGAGAGTTTATTTATTAATATTGAACGCATATTTTTAAACGTGACCTTTGCAAAGGAATGTACTGGTGGGTACACAAGCGTTATGAATTATTATATTTCGAGAATTGACCGCACAGTTGTGGTAGTGTCCAAAATCAAAATGTAGAGACCATTTTAAGTCAATCTGCCTGCCTTTTTCCAAGTATGTTAGAGTCGGCTTCCAGTCTAACCGGATGCAGCGGAATTCCAGTATTTTAAATGAAGCGACTACACTGTCTGACCTCCACAACCCAGTAATTGGGTAATATGATACCCCTTGGTAAGTCTTTTTTTCCGGGTGTCAGACTTTCGGGCTTCTGACAACCCGAAATGACTGTCAAAGATCCACGAATGACAGCCGGGACCACCGGCGTAACGTGCGTTCCGAGACACGGAGGAGTCTCGGTATGTAAAGATGGTCACCTATCCACGGACCAACCTCGGCAAGCGTAGCTTAACTTCATGAATCGACCTGTGCGTCTGTTATTACTTAGCCACGAGCTCCTCGAGAGACCTATTTTAAGTATTAAGTTAATATAAGATTAAAATCCAAAGCGGAAGGATGTATTTTATGTATTTTGGATTTTAATTGCTTGTTCGTTCTGTTTTGAAAATGGGTCACATGTTCTATTCAGTATCACTTTTAAAATAAATGATGGCCAACTTTTTACACTCTTTTGAAATAAAACTTATTAAATGTTCCTCCACTATATTTACATAATATTATTTCCAAACTTATCGTGACGAAATAATTATATGAAGAACAAAAAAAACACAAAAAAAGTGAATAATAACTTTAATTTCGGAAGTCGGTGGCAAAAAACGAAAATTGAAAGCTAACTTCCGAAATTAAAGTTATTTTTCAATTTTTTGTGTTTTTTTTTGGAAGTCGGTTGTTTTTTTTTTGTAAAAAGTTTTTGTTTTTCACTTTTTAGTTGTGGTACCTACCCTACACAAATTCGAATACCACTACCTGCTATGTAAATAACAGTGAGAACGTCCCCCTTTTTGAAGAAGTCGTTTAAAAAAACAAAAAATATTTATTTCTCATTACACCTTTCTACTCAACCTTACACAAGGGTACTCCGTCCATTTTTAAAATATTAATGTATTACTTAATACTACAGTGTATATGAACATCTTTATCTTAATGATTTACATAAAACTTTGGTAGAATTGGAGTGTGGTTGCGCAAACGCATAGCTTCGCTTTTTGATGACACAGTCGGGTTTTGTGAAATAATTTTTTTTGGTGATAAAAAGCTATTGCTTCGTTATTTTTAAGAGTTATCTTCAAAGTTATACAAGCCACGCGCCCGATGGGTTCCCGTCGGCAAAAATGGCGAACCTCTTTAGATACTTTGATCCCCTATAAATATATAAATAGGGCTCAGACCAAATAAAAAACCAAGACAGAGCGCTGTCAACAGTGACGTGAGGCCGGTTTCGTAAACATGTGTGCACTTAGTTTGGTGTAGTTTGATTGTAGTGTGTGTGTGAGCGTGTATGCACAGAGCGGTAGTGTAGTTTCAGCATGCTTCACTGTATTGTTCGCAGCGCTCCGTCTTGGTTTTTTATTTGGTGTGATAAATAAGAGAGGAAAGTTTCCAAAGAAGTTCATGGACGTTAAAACCCCTTGTGAGTTGTCACTCAACATGGGCACTATGCTAGGTGACACCACATTCCGACTCGCTACATGTTTGCGTCTGGGCGCTCCACATAGCTGTCAATCCTACCACCACCTACTACCACCTATATGAATCTCTCGTAATTTAATGTCGCAATTTAATACTTAATGGTTTTACCACTGTTTTTTGTGCTAGCGGTGTTAACCTATAATTAATTGTTGCACCCGTAATTGTATCCTATTATAAATAATACACTGCTAATGTACTGGTGTAAGCAATTGTTGGTTAACCTTAATAAAATAAATAAATAAATGTGATGAAGGAGTCGACTGACTCGGACAGCATGGCCTATCCTGCAACATTTTTTTTTAAATATCTCAGGATTATGCTGAAGTTCTTAGGAGCCTTTTTGGCCTCGCACAGGTCGTCATCTAAGTATTATGTTATTTTTAGTAAAATTTTTCTTTTATTTTAATTAAGTACACACGGCTACACATCAAGCTATACATTTCCAGTTTATGCTGATCGCGCATTGTATATTATTTCTGTACAATGCGAGGTCAGCTTATATTGGAAATGTATAGCTTGATGTGTAGCCGTGTGTACATACTTTATATTATTACTAGCTGCGCCCCGCGGTTTCACCCGCGTAAGTCTCGATCCCGTGGAAATATCGGGATAAAAAGTATCCTATGTGTTAATCCAGGGTATAAACTATCTATTTGCCAAATTTCATCCAAATCCATTCAGCCGTTTTTGCGTAATTGAGTAACAAACATCCAAACACACAAACGCACAAACACACAAACTTTCACATTTATAATATTAGTAGGATTACTGCCTATTTTTCTTGTGCGTGTCTCAAACAAAATATTCTTCTTTCTTTCTTTCAACATGAACGCTGGTCGGTTGGCACGGTATCATCCGTCGGGCTCTTGTCATCAGCGCCAGCAGTTTTAGAACCCAATGGCTTGGCGCGCCACAATAAGTACCTAATTATAATATATTTTTTACTACTAACTCTAGTATTAAAAGTTTTACTGTAAGTACTAACCATTCAACCAGTCGTTACGGGTCGTCAGAAGCCCGAAAGTCTGACAACCAGTCTTGCCAAGGGCTATCGTATTACCACGTTACTGGGTTGTGGAGGTAAGATAGGCAGTCGCTCTATGTAAAATATATAGGTATTATTAATATTCAGCTGCATCCGGTTAGACTGGAAGCCGACCCCAATATGTGCTAGGGCTTAGGTTAGGCAGATTGATTGACTGTACGAACCATTCTATTACGTATTGTACTTATGGGTACCTATTTTAAAGTCTGAATTAAAAGTTTTTATTTTTATTTAATTATTTTTTTATGACCAACTTGAAATAGATCATTTGACTTTGACTTTACGAATTACTTTACGACATATTATGATCTACAGGTCGTGGGTTAAAATCAGGTCGTGGGTTCAAATCCAATCAGGCGTTTTACTTTGTGTAATATATTTCATCACTTCTGCCCTCAAAACGGTGAACGAAAACATCGTGAAGAAACCAGCGTGTCCTAGAACCAAAAATTCGACGACATGTGACATCTACCAACCCGCACTGGGCCCGCGTGGTGGATTACGGCCCACTCCCTCTCGAAGAGAGGAGGCCTGTGTCCCAGCAGCCACTAACCCGCATTGTGCCCGCCCACTCCAGACTTAAGTCCCAGCAGTAGGAAAGTTATAGGTTGATTATGCTTATACCTAGGCACTGTTTTGACGGAACTGAGGGCCTAGACAAGTGACAATCGCTTCCAAAGCGTTTCGTATTTCTACAACGACTTTCAACAGGATTGACATAAGCTTATCGATAGCTTATGTCAGTCCTATACATTTTTGCCTTTTCCATCATTGTTATCACTGATTGAATGTCCGTTTGACAATCGATCGAAGCGAAGTGACAATCGCTTCGAAAGCGTTTCGTATTTCTACAACGACTTTCAATAGGATTTATTATTACGCTTTTTGATAGCTTATGTCAGTCCTATACATTTTCCATAATCGTTATCGCTGATAAAATGTCACTTTTTCTAGGGCCTCTGGTAGGTAGGACCATATTTTCCTCATTTGACGACAAAGTTCGACGCTACACAGTGAAATGGGTCCTAAAATATGTCAGAAATAGTTTCTTACGTCAGAAAGGGTGGTCAGTACCTTAACATTAATAATTTATTGATAAAATCAACATATTTAACAGGAAATTAGGAAAGAATCTCTCGAACGAACGGAATAGCGTAACAAAACATGTTAATTTAAATTAATTAAGTAAAATGTCGTAAAAATTACATTGGGAAAATAACAGTATCTGACAAATTCATTATAAATTCACAAGAATTGAGTAATTTTTAATAATGTTATTGAAAAACAAACCTCTTATTATTGAACGATTTGACACAATAAAAAAGTTATGAATAAATACATTTATTTTTCGTTGAAAAATTCGATTTTCATAATGAATTTGATTAAAATTTTTGGCTACCTATTATTTTTGTGTTGTCATTTTGTCAAATAAATCTTTTTGTCAATAAATTGGCATAATTAGGTATGCTAATAAAGACTAGGAATTACGAAATTAATTTTATGCTAAAATGATGCGACATTTCTGAATTAATGACATGAACTATTTATCATCTTTGATTGCAGTGTTTTGACACAAGACTGCATCGAGTCGTTTGTCTGGTGGTCGCATACGCTCACTAACATAATCATTCTGCTGCCCTTAAACCGCTCAGCTGTTGATTGGCCTTTATAAGGCCGATAACACTTAAAATTCTATTGTGTCTCGTTACTGGCAGTTGGAGGTGTATCCTAGTTTATTTTGGATCGACGCAACGTGCCTTTTTCTTCCATACTTCTCTATTAGTCGTTCATCTCGTTAATTACTCCCTTTCTAGCCATAAAATCTTTCACACAGTCCCTCCATCGTTTCTTTGGTCTTCCTCTACTCTTATAGCTATCCACATTCATAATAAAAACTCTCCTGACGACATTTCCCTAATTCCTCCGCATCACATGCCCATTACCAATCAATCTACCTAGCCTTTTCCCAACTATGTTGGGGTCGACTTCCATTATAACGGGATGCAGCTGAATACCAGTATTTTACATGGAGCGACTGCCTATCTGACCTCCACAACCCAGTAACTGGGTAATATGATACCCCTTGGTAAGACTGGTTGTCAAACTTCACGTGCCCATTACCATGAGAACCTTTTTCCACACAACTTTCCAGACATCGTTGTCACTGTGAGACTTCCCCGATGGTCGCAAACGCTACTGGCGTCTATTCTGTAAAAATGTCACTGTGAAGTGAGTTGTCATTCCACCCACTATTGACAGTTCACTTCACCTAAGTTTTCACGGTGATTTTGACAGAGCAGCTGGTTCTGGGTGCGATATCCTAGTCGGACAAAGTGTTATTGGAGTTTTTTCCATTAGGAAATTCATTAGGTCAATGGCTATAATAGGGTCATCCCTTATTATTGGGTCTTATTTTTTAAGTACCTTTTTTTTTTTTTTTTTTTTTTTCCGAGGTGGAAAATCCTCATGGATGTCCTCCGCCCTGGGGTGGGCGGAGGGGTCTGTCAGACTCTTACTGACTAAAAACCACCCCGGTGTTCCGACTCACACCTACGCCGGGGGTCGCGGGAACGTAAGAATCTTCCGCAACCCCCGACTGGTGCCGGCCCGCCACTGCGGGCCTCCTCGGGTCAGGGGGGGGAGTGAGGTGTTTGACTCCCCCCGTGACGTCTAAGAGGGGCGCGCGTGGAACACTACGCGCCGCCACCTCGGGTCCTGATGTGTGGGGGGCGACGGACGTCAACATTACGGGTAAAGTTTGTGAGTTTGTATTTTAGAAAATTCTTTGACTAATAGGTATCTAGCTATAGTATTTCAGAGTGACATAGGATCAATAAGTATATTATTTTATGTAAAAACACCAAATTTCACGTGGTCGAAGTAGAGGACAGAACCGTGCTCAGTACTTCTCATGGCTTGAACTTGACATAGTGTTGTAAGTTTCGTATCTCTAAAATTTCTAAACGTTCATTAAAGTAATAGTGTTGTCAGCTCATTAATAATGTTCGGAATAATTTTAGTCAAATTTTAATTAGTACCATGTACACACGGCTACACATCAAGCTATACATTTCCAGTTTATGCTGATCTCGCATTGTATAGGATTTTCGTACAATGCGAGGTCAGCTTATACTGGAAATGTATAGCTTGATGTGTAGCCGTGTGTACTATGTAAAGTATTTCAAATTGAAATACAAAACGAACTGCATTGATGAACTTAACCATTATTTTAAGACTCAACTCCGTCTATCGCAGTCCACGAGTGGACATAAGTGGGCCCCTCCCAGACTGCGCTACAACACCCTGTCCACCGCCTTCCGCATTCAGTGTGTTCCAGGCACTTACGTGCTGTCATTCGTAGATCTTTGATAGTCGTTACGGGTACTCAGAAACCCGAAAGTCTGACATTCAGTCTTGCCACGGGGTATCTATAGTATTGCCCAGTAACTGGGTTATGGAGGTCAGAATATAAGCAGTTGGTTAGACTGGAAGCCGACCTCAACATAGTAGAGAAAAGGCTAGTAGAATGGCACAATTTCATTGTCGTTTAGAATTACAAGTTGTTAACTGTACTTATACTGCCATCTGTGAACGCCATCTGACAACAAAGCTCCTTTCAATAGTTCCGCTAGTCCTCGCTAGATGTCTCTCTCTAGACAAAATTCAAGTTACCCAGAGCTCGCATAGATTAGATACCAAGAGCTATTGACATTTTTAATAATTATCAACGTATTGTACTCGCTCATTATTCTTGCAAATAAAATAATTACTTACTCTTGCTTATATAATTATAAAAACAATCTACAACAATAAAAGCACAGCTGTACAAAGGTGAACTTTGCCCCGAACTTACTTCAGTAAAGTTCAGTGATGAAAATTCTTAGATATTCTCTTATTGAACTATTATTTGAAACTCTCTATCGCCAACGTCCATACTACGTTGAATACACCGGTTCTCGTCCGATCACCGAAGTTAAGCAACATCGGGCGTGGTCAGTACTTGGATGGGTGACCGCCTGGGAACACCACGTGACGTTGGCTTTTTGAATTTTTTCCTTAATTATGTAATTGATATTATCTATACTCCATTTGAAATAAGATAAGACATTTAAATAAACCTTTTTTACAGTCTGTTCAACCGATTTTGACTTCACGTTGAGCGCCTAACTTGATGCTCGACCATGCTCGAGCTTGCGTGTTTGTGCATTTAATTTTGGAATGTATGAAATTGTTATAAGATTCATTTTTCAGTAGGTTCGGAAAGTGCTCTGCTCTTGGTGTGCGTTGACGATTTAGCGTTAAGATTTCTGCCAGTTTATAGTACATTACTGTCGCGGCCAGCAATAAGGGGATTGATAGACGACCGTGAAAATGTTGGCCGAGGCGAAGCCGAGGCATACATACGTGAGTCTTGATTGCGGCCAAGGCTTGTATAGTACTTTTCTCAAATAATGCGCGGAAATTCAAACTAAATTGTAAATTGAATAAAAATTCCAGAATCAATGGCGAACAACTTTTTCATGCGCCATTATGTTCATTTGTTTCTTCTTTACTTTAAACAGTTATTTGCAAGACAAATCGAAATTTAAAAAAAATCTTTGTTATGTTACCTCCTTGGTGTTGTATGTTGAAGTAAAAACTTCGTTCCATTTTTTAATAATACGGCAGATATGAGTTTTCATAGTAATTTATTTGGCCGCTAAACACGCCAGATATGGATTTTCATAGTAACTTTGCTGGCCGCATCGTAACTTATTTTTGACCAGTGCAGCAATTTCGATTTATCTCTAAGAAGGTTGTCAAAATAATGCTTGAATTTCCAAGCATGTTCGAGAAAAGAACTTCTTTCCAAAAGAAAATGACAGTTAGATCAACTCTAATTGTCTGTATATTCAAATCAGATCGGTAATTCTTTGTCAGTTGTAGGAAATCTCTATAACACAACATATTGACGCAGGGAGTCATTTTGCTCAACTATTAACTTCTCCAACTCAATTTTCAAATATTTGATGCTTGCAAAAAAGCACTGGGCTTGAAATGCATAATTTTGTTGTCAAGAAAAACAATTCAAAGACATTGTGAAGTTTAAAAAATGTAATTATAATAAGTTTACATAACGTAGCATCACGCGTATATTCCCTGGAGGGACAGGCAGAGGTGTAGGTACACAAAAACATTTCGTCTCATGACATTTCATTCGAAAACCACTGGGCCAACTTTTACAAAATTCATAACAATAAGTAAGTATTTACAAAATATTTAAAAAAAAAACAGTCGACACAGTTAAAATAATTTTGATTCTATACAAATCAAATATTTCAAATTTTAAAGGAATGTTACTTAAAACAAAATACACATTTTTATTTAAATAAATACAAATACTGCGGCAGTGCACTACAGAGAGGCTTGGTTGCAAATGAAAAATGATTTTTGTATTAAAACAAAAATAATAAATAGATTAATTGATGTAAAATGTTTTTTTAAATTAAGAACTAGAGTAAAATTGATTGTTTTTCAACCATATCGTAAATATGATAATAATTTTATCATAATTATTATTTTACGTTACATAATATTTGTATCTTATTTTGTTTAATTATTTACAACTTAAAACATAACTGTTTATCGTATTTAATGTATTTTAATGAAAATATGGAATAAAATACATTTTCAAGATCTTTTACTAGAGATGTTCAACTGTGTTTCAGTACAATTAAAAATTGATAATAATCAATAATGGGTCTTGTGATTTTCAGTTTTCAGTACATTTGTCGACCGTCCATTTGGGTGACCGTCTTTATATACCGAGACTCCTCCGTGCCTCGGAAAGCACGTTAAGCCGTTGGTCCCGGCTGTCATTCGAGGACCTTTGACAGTCGTTACGGGTCGTCAGAAGCCCGAAAGTCTGACAACCAGTCTTACCAAAGGGGTATTACCCAGTTACTGGGTTGTGGAGGTCAGATAGGCAGTCGCTCCATGTAAAATACTGGTATACAGCTGCATCCGGTTAGACTGGAAGCCGACCCCAACATAGTTGGGAAAAGGCTAGGCAGATTGATTTACATTTGTCGAACAATATGGCTTAAGCTAGGATATACATAATTTCCGTAGGAATATCGCTATTTGCCCGGATTTGAACCAAAAACCATGTACATGAGAAGCAAAGCCATGACCACTGGGCCTAGAACAATACCAATCCAACTTCTATACAACTTTTTCTTCAGTTTATCAGCAAAATCAATAGGAAATCAGCTAATACCCAGTTTATCCTATACTAGCGACCCATTCCTGCTGCGCACGGTTTTAACGACTTGTCAAAACATCGAGATTTCTTAGTAATATGTAACTTTAATACCAACGTATTATACACAAAAACCTTCCGGAATAAATTCTCTAAACGATGGTGAAAACCTCATCAAAATCTGTTGCGTAGTTTAGAAGAACAACGCGGACATACAGACAAACACGAAAAATTTATAATCTGTATAGATTTACAAGACAAAACATAAGTATCATAAAACTATATATTATTGCATTTATATACATAAGCTAATCTACACCGTATACAACTAAAAATACTACCTATATTTACAGTTTTTTTTGTCCACAAAATTATGAGATTACATAATAATTAAATAGTTTAGTTAAACTAAAGTACTAATACAATTTCGGAAAAAGTAGCCATAATGTGTCGCTTACCAAGGGGTATCGTATTACCCAGTTACTGGGTTGTGGAGGTCAGATAGGCCAGTCGCTTCATGTAAAATACTGGTATTCAGCTGCATCCGGTTAGACTGGAAGCCGACCCCAACATAGTTGGGAAAAGACTAGTCAGATGATGTTTATAGGGACACGACACAATACGGCTTACCTTTATCAGGGTGGGGAATGAGCTACAATCTAAACACTGGATTTTTTAATTAAATAATTAATATAAAAAAGTGTTTCAAATATCACTTCAGGCTTTTTGTTTTAATTCATTAAATCTTTTTAAGATATATTTTTTTTGCGAATGGTTCCATGTGATTTGGAAATTATCGAAATATTACTGGATTTAGAAAAGGCACTTTTAATTGATGTGGTTTTATAAAATAGTCTTTTAGATTCACCACGATTACTAGGGCTTCAATAAACCCTGTGGTGGATTACGCTGCAAATACATCCCCACGACCAAAGATTTAACACACTCCAATTCTGGAGCTTCTAAGGCACCAACTCGGTTTTACAAATACATTACATAGTATTTTTTTTTTATGTAAAAAGGCACATGTTCATGGCTTACAAACCAAACTAGAATGGCCTTAAAGATTATCGTTGAACGAGACAGGGGGCTTAAAACGGCCACATTAGCAACTCCTCTAAAAGCAATTCATTTCCTGAATTCCCAGCTGTCGTTAGCAATTCCTCTAATTTGACTCAAAAACAATTCATAATTTGTGGAACCTTTTTACGAATCTCCTCAAACATATGAATATTTCGTAATATGAATTGCACGCAGATCAGATTATGAATCGTAAGTTTGTAACATTTTACTATGATTCATAATATTTTCCTATTGTGATTCTGCCAAAGTGGCCGTTTTAAGCCCCCGGTTACCAATTCAGTATAGATTGACACAGCAAACCTTTGTTTTAACGATAATATTAATAATTTCTAAGATCATGAGATCAAATTGCGTCGCCATTTTGACGCTGCCACCATTTTGAAGTTATAAGACGTCAAAGTGACGCAATGTGCTTTGGAAAAAGTTGTAAGGGCATGCTATGAAAAATCTTGACAAACGTGTTCCCACGCGTGTCCCGAACTATTAAGACAGTCCATAAAATAATCCATACTCCACACGTAAGTAGCCGATCTGATTTCTCAGAACCATTCAACCGCCATTTTAGTTATCCGCCATCTTGACTTTACATTTATATCAAAATGTCGTAACATTTACTTCTACTCGAAGTTACATTTCCTTTACTCGACGCCGCGTTAACGTCAATCAGACAAAACATTAACATGCACTCGATGTCGCGTTAACGTCAATCAGACAAAACATTAACATTTACTCGAAGTCGTGTTAATGTCAATCAGACAAAACATTAACATTCACTCGACGTCGCGTTAACGTCAATCAGACAAAACATTAACATTTACTCGAAGTCGTGTTAATGTCAATCAGACAAAACATTAACATTCACTCGACGTCGCGTTAACGTCAATCAGACAAAACATTAACATTTACTCGAAGTCGTGTTAATGTCAATCAGACAAAACATTAACATTCACTCGACGTCGCGTTAACGTCAATCAGACAAAACATTAACATTTACTCGAAGTCGTGTTAACGTCAATCAGACAAAACATTAACATTTACTCGAAGTCGTGTTAACGTCAATCAGACAAAACATTAACATTCACTCGACGTCGCGTTAACGTCAATCAGACAAAACATTAACATTTACTCGAAGTCGTGTTAATGTCAATCAGACAAAACATTAACATTCACTCGACGTCGCGTTAACGTCAATCAGACAAAACATTAACATTTACTCGAAGTCGTGTTAATGTCAATCAGACAAAACATTAACATTCACTCGACGTCGCGTTAACGTCAATCAGACAAAACATTAACATTTACTCGAAGTCGTGTTAACGTCAATCAGACAAAACATTAACATTTACTCGAAGTCGTGTTAATGTCAATCAGACAAAACATTAACATTCACTCGACGTCGCGTTAACGTCAATCAGACAAAACATTAACATTTACTCGAAGTCGTGTTAATGTCAATCAGACAAAACATTAACATTCACTCGACGTCGCGTTAACGTCAATCAGACAAAACATTAACATTTACTCGAAGTCGTGTTAACGTCAATCAGACAAAACATTAACATTTACTCGAAGTCGTGTTAATGTCAATCAGACAAAACATTAACATTCACTCGACGTCGCGTTAACGTCAATCAGACAAAACATTAACATTTACTCGAAGTCGTGTTAATGTCAATCAGACAAAACATTAACATTCACTCGACGTCGCGTTAACGTCAATCAGACAAAACATTAACATTTACTCGAAGTCGTGTTAACGTCAATCAGACAAAACATTAACATTTACTCGAAGTCGTGTTAATGTCAATCAGACAAAACATTAACATTCACTCGACGTCGCGTTAACGTCAATCAGACAAAACATTAACATTTACTCGAAGTCGTGTTAATGTCAATCAGACAAAACATTAACATTCACTCGACGTCGCGTTAACGTCAATCAGACAAAACATTAACATTTACTCGAAGTCGTGTTAACGTCAATCAGACAAAACATTAACATTTACTCGAAGTCGTGTTAATGTCAATCAGACAAAACATTAACATTCACTCGACGTCGCGTTAACGTCAATCAGACAAAACATTAACATTTACTCGAAGTCGTGTTAATGTCAATCAGACAAAACATTAACATTCACTCGACGTCGCGTTAACGTCAATCAGACAAAACATTAACAATCACTCAACGTCGCGTTTACGTCAATCAGACAAAACATTAACTCGACATATCTACTCCAACTCTACGTAAGTGCACTTGTACTAAAGCGGTCTAAAAATTATTATCAGTTTTCAAATAAGATTCTTTACCAAACTGTGTGCAGTAAAGTTCAAATTGCTATATCTTAATTTTAAAGTTGACACACCCATAATGACATTTAACAAAGAAAATAGGTTTGAATTTTGAATCATCGACCTTGTCACATAGATGTGTGCATGCAATTATAGGCCTTAAGGTGGTAAACATTCTCGTGCCTCGGAAAGCACGGTAAGCCCTTGGTCCCGGCTGTCATTCGTGGATCTTTGACAGTCGTAACGGGTCGTCAGAAGCCCGAAAGTCTGACAACCAGTCTTACCAAGGGGTACCGAATTGCCCAGTAACTGAGTTGTGGAGGTCAGTTAGGCAGTCGCTCCATGTAAAATACTGGTATTTAGCTGCATCCGGTTAGACTGGAAGCCGACCCCAACATAGTTGGGAAAAGGCTAAGCAGATGAAAGGTGGTAAACATTCTCAGACCGTGACCGTCCGTCATCTTGACGTTCCAACAACTCTACGTCATTTCGACGCGTCAACATTACAAATCCCAAATCAATAACATAACATCACGCCTTTACCCCGAAGGGTTAGGCAGAGGTGTACCTATAACATAAAGTACACCCACGTTTCGCCAGTTATGTTTAAGTCCCATGTAAAAGCGAGCCTATTGCCGCCATTGGGCACAAATTCCAGACTCCGGGCTGCTACTGAGAAATTCCAGATGGAAATGCCCAATAAACACTTGGGAATCGAATCAAATTAATTATCCATTTTAAAACTACGCGACTAACTCTCTTAGCTTACTCTTTAAAAACCTCACTTTTTTATTTACAGCATTTTTATAATTACTTTTACTACTACTGTCTAGGTTCTTGGGACCAGTCTTTGTTCTACTTCGAACTCTTTCGTCGAAAAGTTCATAGAAATTTGGAAGTGGTGTGTCCACCAGGTCTGGTGGTGGGAGTGGTGTTTCTGGTGCCAAATGGTGGTGATAACTCGCTGCCATGTTCTGTATGAAATGGGTGAACATTGCTGTCTCCGTGAACCATTCTAAAAAGTACTGGTTCTGTTTAGACGTGGCTGCTTTTATGAAGGATTCTTTCTGTAAAGAGAAATAAAATAAATGTTTAAATTCGATTAAATGTGGTCTAAAGAGAGAGTTGACCTTGACCTTGAGAGTTGACCCGTGTCCCAGCAGTGGGAAAGTTATAGGCTGATTGTGTCGACTTTACATCATTGCTACAAAAATACATTAATTTGTTGTTTTATCTTGCTTAGATATTGATTCCCATGGAAAAGCTCGTGGCTAAGTAATAACAGCCGCACGGCTGGATCCATCAAGTTAAGCTACGCTTACCGGGGTTGGTCCGTGGATGGGTGACCATCTTTACATACCTAGACTCCTCCATGCCTCGGAAAGTATGTTAAGCCGTTGGTCCCGGCTGTCATTCGTGGATCTTTGACAGTCGTTAAGGGTCGTCAGAAGCCCGAAAGTTTGACAACCAATCTTACCCAGGGGTATCGTATTACCCAGTTATTGGGTTGTGGAAGTCAGATAGGCAGTCTCTCCATGTAAAATACTGGTATTCAGCTGCATCCGGTTAGACTGGAAGCCGACCCCAATGTAGTTGGTAAAAGGCTAGGCAGATGATGAGATATAGATACTCATAACTTCTTTCGCGAAGTTTCGCTAGCTAATTTATTCTGTACTAGCTACCGCCCGCGGCTTCGCCCGCCTGTTATGTCGATACAAAATTGCCTATGTCCTTCCCCGGGATGCCATCTATCTCCTTGCCAAATTTTATAGATATCTGTTCAGTGGTTTAGGCGTGAAAAGGTAACATACAGTCAGACAGACAGACAGACAGAGTTACTTTCGAATTTATAATATTTTTATGAAGTATGGATAACAAAATAAATGCCATACTTACATCAAAAACAACGCCATCTCTGCCCAAACAGCCATCCTTAACTTCTCCCACAGAGAAGAATCTCCAGAAGTCACCCAGAATATCAACAAAAAACCTGAGGAAAGCTTCTGAAATCATGACGTTCCTCGTCTTGGTATCTTCTGAGCGGTCCTTGTTCTTGCTCGTTTCCATTTGTAGGGCGGTCTTCAGGGTTTTATAACAGGGGGTCGGCAGGATTGTTGATTCGTCTCCTTGATAGAAGAGGACTTTTGATGGGTGGGTTAGATCTACTAACATGCCCTGTGGGTGAGAGAATAATGATTATTATTTATAACAAAATCAAGTCATTTATTCAAACTAGGCTGAGAATCAGCACTTTTCGAACGTCAAAATGACATAAGACAGTCCCCCAAAACGCCCACCCTTCACCACTTCCTAGTGCTTTAACTGGGAAGAAGAAGTGGCGCAACAAACTGCCCAGCAGCACAGCTGTCTGTTCAGTTAGAAACAACTGATTCTATACAAAAGTATGCAAAATCATTTATATTACGCAACATAAAATATAAATCTAATTATTAGCTATATGTCAGCTAGCACACGCCAATATACCACCCAAAAAAATTATAACATAACATTAGTTGGATTCGTTTTCTCTACCTGTCGTTATTTCTCCTGACTAAGTTTATTTTGATTATATGTATGTATCTATGTATGTATTAATTAGTATTAATTATTTCTCAAGTTATATGTATTGTCTTTTGTTGCACCTGCCATGTCTGTCTCTGCATCACCCTAAGGTTGACTGGTAGAAAATGCCTCAGGCATTAAGTCCGCCTTTGTACAGTAGTTTTTTTTACTTGTGCATAAAGTTTCAAATAAAAACAACCGACTTCCAAAAAATACACAAAAAAAGTGAAAAATTACTTTCATTTCGGAAGTCGGCGGCAAAATACGAAAATTGAAAAGCAAAAACACTGACTTCCGAATTTAAACTTATTTTTCACTTTTTTTGTGTTATTTTTGGAAGTCGTTTGTTTTTTTTTTTTTTGTAAAAAGTTTATTTTACACTACTGCTTGTCCAATTTAAATATCACTCACCTCTTCAAAAACAACGCCCGACATATCACAGTCGTGTGGTGTATGCAGCATGCCCGCTAGTATCGGCAGGGGAGCCTCCAACACCTCGCGCTGTATCTCCGAAGGTATGGACGATATTAAAGGCTGCTGCCACACGAACGGATATAGGGAACTTTGGAGGGCTTCTACGCAGGATGAGACGGATCTGTAAATAAGTGAAATATGATTATTTTTTAGCTGTGGCCACGTGTTATTCATGTAAATAAGTGAAATATGATTAGTTTTAGCTGTGGCCACGTGTTTTTCATGTAAATAAGTGAAATATGATAATTTTTTAGCTGTGGCCACGTGTTATTCATGTAAATAAGTGAAATATGATTATTTTTTAGCTGTGGCCACGTGTTATTCATGTAAATAAGTGAAATATGATTATTTTTTAGCTGTGGCCACGTGTTATTCATGTAAATAAGTGAAATATGGTTATTTTTTAGCTATGGTCACGTGTTATTCATTTTCATAGAGGGATGTTATGAGTTAGGTAGTCCTCCTCTAGTTTTAAAAATGTGATTGACGTGTAAAAGTGTTTGTACAAACCTACTTACAGAAATAAAATCATTTATCATTTAGGCTTTCAAATAAATTGATATCATACACTTACAATAAAAAATTCATAAAAAATATGCTCATTATGCTCGTGGCTAAGTAGTAACAGCCGCAAGAATCGATCCATCAGGATAAGCTATGCTTGCCGAGGTTGGTCCGTGGCTGGGTGACCATCACGTTAAGCCGTTGGTCCTGGCTGTCATTTGAGGATCTCTGACAGTCGTTACGGGTCGTCAGAAGCCCGAAAGTCTGACAAAACCAGTCTTACCAAGGGGTATCGTATAACACAGTTACTGGGTTGTGGAGGTCAGATAGGCAGTCGCTCCATGTAAAATACTGGTATTCAGCTGCATCCGGTTAGACTGGAAGCCGACCCCAACATAGTTGTGAAAAGGCAGGCAGATTGAATTTGATTATGTTATTTAATTATTTGTATTCCCAAGTGGCTGATCATGGAATGAACAATATTAGTATTATAATTATGTAATGAACACCTGCATGTAACCCATGTATCAGAAATAAACGATTTGATTTGATACACAAATGACACTTACTTCAGCTGATCTCCGATAATGATGACTTTTCTCTCGAGTAACAAAGACCCGAACACTTTGATAACCAGTCCGGCGCCGAGTAAGTCAAGTAACACGGATATATTGTCTTCGTCGACTCGAGGTTCAATGGGACGTTTAATTATTTTCAATCTGCAAAAAAAATTGTCAAACACATCAATTAAACCATTTACAGGCACTTTTGAATTGTCAAGGAGTCGGTCAGTCAGAAATATGAAGCTAGTTGCCCATTCCAAAGCGTAGTAGGTACATATGGAGAAGAACGGGCAAGAAACTCCACGGACACTCTTTTAAATAAATAAAAATTGTTACAAAATATTGGTTACATCATTCATGTTGAAATTATACATATGAGAACAATGTAGAAAGCACGTTAAAAGCGTCCGTAATAAAAAGATAAAAAAACAAATTAAAATAAGCCATGGCAGCTAAGAGATGACCAGTCCCAACTGACGGCGCCCGTTCACGAACATGACGCATGGATCAGCACCATTCAGCTCAACCATTTTGAAGGGAGCTAAATGATCCGACACACGCGCCACCATCAGCGAGACATTTCAGTGAGCATTACATACTCACAGCCGCCATATTCAAGTCAATGAAAGACATATTACCCGGTACATGGTATGGTAAAGATGACATATTAATTTTATAGTTCAGCAAAAATATTTATACTATGAAGGTTATGGACATGTAAGATTTACATTAATCAATCAATCTGCCCAGGCTTGTTCCCCCACCTATGTTGGATTCAGCTTCCAGTCTAACCGGAGCTGAATAACAGTATTTTATTCCAATTTATTCTAAAGTTTATGTAAATGGTTTCTAATTGAAATTAATATTACAGATAATTTTTATAATTTAATTGGACATGGACATCTATCCAATCCATACTAATATTACAAATTCGAAAATTACTCTGTATTAGTACATTACTGTCACGGCCAGCAATAAGGGGATTGATGGACGATCGTGAAAATGAGGGCCGAGGCGAAGCCGAGGCACTCATGCGTGAGTCCATCAATTCCTGATTGCGGCCAAGGCTTGTATAGTACTTTTCTCAAACAACGCGCGGAAATTCCAACTAAGTAAATTAAATAGAAATTCCAGAATCAATGACGAACAACTATCATTTTTCATGCGCCAATATGTTCATTTGTTTCTTCTTTGTTCTATTTGCAAGCCAATTCGAAATTAAAATAAAATCTTTGATAAGTTACCTCCTTGGTTGCCGTGTGTTGAAGTAAAAAGTTCGTTCCATTTTTTAATAACACGACAGATATGAGTTTTCATAGTAATTTATTTGGCCGCTAAACACGCCAGATATGGATTTTCATAGTAACTTTGCTGGCCGCATCGTCACTTGTTTTTTACCAGTACAGCAATTTTGATTTATCTCGAAGAAGGTTGTCAAAATAATGGTCGAATTTCCAAGCGTGTTTGAGAAAATTACTTTTTCACGCCTAAACCACTCAACAGATTCCGATAAAATTTGGCAAGGAGATAGATGGCATCCCGGAGAAGAACATAGGCTACTTTTTGTTTAAAAAATAATCCTATAGAGGATGAAAGTTTGTATAGGAAACCCAGCATCTCTTAAGTATCCCGGCAGTACGTCCCCGTGAGACCATGTCCGCCATCCACGCGGGCGAAGCCGCGGGCAAAAGCTAGTAGATAATATGTTCACAAAAACAAAACCACTTATGACAATATTTCCAAGCTTAAAATAAATAAAAATGCTCCAAACAACTCACCTAGGCATATCAAAATTAACAGTAAGATTCTTGACTGCATTATTATTATTTTCCAAATCATAGTAGTCTGGTATCCCACTGTCATTGACCGCCACATCCCTCCTCAAAGCAGGCAACGTTTTACTCTTCGGCGAGATCTCATAATCACTGCTAGGTACACAGTAATCATTCGGTTTCTCGTAATCATTACTGGGTATATCGTAGTGATTACTGGGTATCTCGTAGTCGTGATGTTGGTTTTTCGAGTAATGGACAGTGATTTCTTCGCCTGGGTTCGGGAAGTCTGTCTCGAAAAGTTGTTGGAGTAATGAGTGTATTTCTACGTCGGAGCTCCCGTGGTGAGATTCAATTTCTTCTAAGACCTGGAATGATGGAGTGGTGATAAAGATTTTTCACTTCACCGTCGTTTCGGCACGAAACGATGTTTCGTGATAAAAATATGAGTCAGTCAGCATTGAATATAGCGTATTTTGCTTAGGAAAAAATTTTTTGCTGAAACTTCAAGGTATATTTTCACTGCCAAGTAAATAGAATGCATACAAATTAGCATACCATAAAATGTGTCTCATATATCTATAACAATAGGTCACTCGAATACATCGGCGCGCCGCCTATAGCTATATATATGTACGACCCGCGAGGCGAGTTTTGGGCACGTGAACGAATTATCGTTGCACTCGTGAGTCGGGTGCTGGGCACTAAAAGTGTAAAGCTACACTCACCCCGACGACGGGTGACCGTTTGTTGTAAAGATATCCTTTGCTTGTACGCGACTATTTTAGTTAGTAATCGTTACGAATATTTAAAATCCAAAAGTCGGACAACTGGTTTAAACTTGTCACAGAAAAAAATATGTAAAACTAGTCAGTTCGGAAAAGGCTATAATGTTAGTGAGTGCCATAGTTTACTAGAATCATTAGGAATCCTAACTAATATTGTAAACTAGCCTCCACCCGCGACTTCGCCCGCGTGGTATGTCGATTAAAAGTACCCTATATCCTTGCCAAATTTTGAAGAAATCCGTTCAGTGGTTTAGGCGTGAAAAGGCAACATACAGACAGACAGACAGACAGAGTTACTTTCGAATTTATAATATTAGTATGGATGCGAAAGTGAGTCTGTTTGTTTGTTACGCTTTCACGCTAAAACGGCTGAACGGACTTGGACAAAATTTGGCACACGGGTAGACCATGACCTGGAATAGGACATAGGATACTTTTTATCCCGATATTCACACGAGATCGAGACGTATACGGGTGAAACCGCGGGGCGCAGCTAGTATCACAATATTTGTATGATTTATAGCGGCAAAATAGACTAAATTCAAATTGATACTATCAAATTGATTGATCTATTGTTCCCATAATGACAATTAGTGAATGAATGATTGACAATTAAATTATTGATTGACTTTTGCTATCGGAAGGTGGGTTCTAAATGTCAACATCATAATATTTATTGAAATTCCTTTACACTTTCTACATCTCATATCTAAATCACTACATATTATAAAACAAAGTCAGAACGCGTAGCATGACGACCATAGAAACGGGTTTTGTCGACGGAAGAATAGACAAAATGTTGAGAAAAACCGGCCAAGTGCGAGTCGTACTCGCGCACGAAGGGTTCCGTACCATTATCTATAAAAACGGCTTAAAAATCATGTTCATGTATGGGAGGCCTCTTAAAGATTTATTTTATTCTGTTTTTTTAGTATTTGTTCCGGCAACAGAAATACATTATCTGTGAAAATTTCAACTGTCCAACTATCACGATTCATGAGATGCAGCCTGGTGACAGACAGACAGATGGACGGACCGCGGAGTCTTAGTAATAGGATACCGTTTTACCCTTTGGGTACGGAACCCTAAAAATGAAAGAAAATACAAATATTTTAAGCAATCACAATCCGTAATTTTTTTTATTTTTCCCATCACGTGAAGAGTCGATATTATGTAAATACGGTGTTTTTTTATTATGACTCTTTAATTTAATCATAATAAAGAGTCATCCAAAATAAACATGAATATTAATAGATATATATATATACTTATTAGATGTTACGAAACAAGGACAATTTCAAAAAAATAATAATATCGTTGTAAAAACGGTGAAGTTACACGCTTTTGAAGTTATACTCGTAAAACGATCATTGTACTAAATGGTGCGAAGTTACAATGGTGTTTGTGTCTTGTGACCCCAGATGGTCGATCTGCTACCAATAATAATGTTATAAATTACCTTATAATAAAATCCAGGAGCTCGGTACCTCCCTATAAGACAGTAGCACAGTGGAAGACATGTAGTGGCGCCCTCTGGAAGCACTCGACGACAATAACTGTAATGAAATAAATATTGTCCTTATTATCAAAAAAACGTGTTTATCTGTTGTTTAGCCTAAACACCTTTTAAACATGACATTTTTGTATGGAGTTTGACATAAAACTGACAGCAGACACGCGTTTAACAAGAAGTGTCTAAGTTTTTGTGGTTAGACCCTGTGCTTAGAAAATTTGAAGACAAACATTACGAATAAACCTGGATCTAATGGGCTGAAATGGTTAACCATTTCGCAGTAAAGACCGCACCTTATGATTTGCATAAGGCCTTCGACTCAATTCAACATGACAATTTCATTAGTAAATAGCACCACATACGTATAGCCGTCCAAAATCGACCGTTTCAAAAGCAATCTAACATTATTTTAGATTGTAGCCCTCTTTATGTTTTTTATTCAAGAATATTTGATTACTATAGCCTAGAATTTAACCATGGTGTACTGCAAGGTTCAATTCTAAGCCCAGTTTTATTGGCTCTACACTATAAATCCTCTGTATATCTTTTAATCCGATAGTCCGAATTCTTCTCGTCATAAATATTTGTAGGGTATATAACTACATAGTTGTTTCTCCTCTGTGTGTTGTATTTAGTTACTCACCCGTAAGCCCTCTCTCCTCGCTCATCAGTAAGTACTAGCGAGTAACACTGTAGACTGCGCGCGTCCACTGACCACTCACTGCGAGGGGAAGAACTCATTGTCTCTGGGAAGACTAGGTTCTCTATGTGCGGTGGGACTGTCACCTGAAATTATTAAGAAAAACTGTTGATGAAACGGTTCACAGAAAGAAATAAAATTTGTTTGCACCAAAAAAACAAGCATTCTTACTTTCCTGTTTCGACAATAAATCTAAGTTACTATACTGTCTATTGAAACATGTTTTTTGACATATTATGTTATCCTAACTAATATTATAAATGCGAAAGTGAGTTTGTTTGTTACGCTTTCACGCTAAAACGGCTGAACGGATTTGGATGAAATTTTGCATAGTGGATTGCAGACGAAGTCGCAGGCAACAGACGAAAAGCGACTTTAAATAAATTAAAGTCGCCTTTCGTGTTTGTCTGTATGTCCGCGTTGTATCTTTTATACCATCCAACAGATTTTGATGAGGTTTTCATCATCGTCTAGAGAATTTATTCCGGAAGGTTTATGTGTACAATAATTTAAATATTAAAGTTACATATAACTAAGAAATCTCGATGTTTTGTCAAGACGCAAAACCCGTGCGCAGCAGGAGCGGGTCGCTAGTCCTTACATATTATATAAGAACACTCTCGATCAACACACCTTTCATACAAAAAAATAATAATCAAAATCGGTTCAGCCGTTTGGGAGCTACGATGGAACAGACAGACACACAGATACACAGATACACAGATACACAGATACACACGTTAAACTTATAACACCCCTCTGTTTCCGTCGGGGGTTAAAAACAAAGTCCTCCGCTGCGTCTGACTGTCGTCCTGTTCGCGATAAACTCAAAAACGACTGCACCGAATTTTATGCTGTTTTCACCAATGGATAGAGTGGTTCTCGAGGAAGATTTTATTTAGTATATAGTAACCGACATCCACGCGGGCGAAGTCGCGGGCATCAGCTAGTTATTAATAAAACTCACCTGATTAGGAAACACACTCTTCACATACGCCTGTCCAGTCATATGATTCAAGCCAACCAGCAAACACAAATTAAACAGCCCCCGTTCCCTTGGCTCAAATGGCAGATCAATACAACCAGCCTTCTCATCAATACTCATATTATCGAAGCTATCGGAACTGGCGTCGAGTACGTCTTTCATTGACAGGACGTTCCCGCGCGAATCGGTGAGGTTGAATTTGGAATCGGTGTCCATCTTCGCTATATTGCCTTGTGAAGTTCTGAAACTTTTCCAGGACCTGGAATTAAAGTAAAATGTATTTATTTACAACCAAAACCGACGCTTATTACACAAATCCTTATACAGGGTTACTGGTAACTCGACGTATTCCTTGCAGGACGTCATAGTAGGGTTAAAATGCAACAAATTAAGCCACCAAATGTTCTACCGAAATTCAGTAGTTTTTGAATTAGTTAAGAGTTTTATAGCTAAAAATTACAAAAAATTAAATGTTTTGTTAGTGATATTTGCCAAAGTTTTAGGCATTATTGAACTTTTAATTATTAAAAAAGGTCTGCTACGGCGTCAACTATGATAATAACTTAAATTTCAGTACAGTCGCGCCGTAAATCATTTTTAAATTGGTTTCAAATGGTTTAATCCGGGATTTTCATTAAAAAACTAAAACTCTTAACGAATTCAAAAACTACTGAATTTCGGTAGAACATTTGGTGGCTTAATTTGTTGCATTTTAACCCTACTATGACGTCCTGCAAGGAATACGTCGAGTTACCAGTAACCCTGTATATTATAAAACAGTCCTCCGCCGCGTCTGTCTGTCGTCCTGTTCGCGATAAACCTCAAAAACTACTGCACCGATTTTCATGCTGTTTTCACCAATGGATAGAGTGGTTCTCGAGTAAGGTTTTAGTATATAATAACCGACAGCAATGCGGGCGAAGCTGCGGGCATCAGCTAGTAATATCATAAATGCGAAAGTGAGTTTGTTTGTTACGCTTTCACGCTAAAACAGCTGAACGGATTTAGATGAAATCTGACACATGGGTAGACCATGACCTGGATTAGGTAATTGGATACTTTTTATCCCGATATTCTCACGGCATAGAGACTTATGCGGGTAAAACCGCGGGGCGCAGCTGTTATAAAATAATGCTACAAAAAATAAATTAAAAGTTGTTTGTAAAAGGCAATCTTTGGAAATATTGATCCTATCAAAGGATCACTTCACCGTTACAAAACTACACTATTCCCGAGTGAAAAAGATCATAAATTCAGTTCAGAAAATTGCACGGTCTCTTTGGTAATTTCCCAACTATATTAGGGTCGGCTTCCAGTCTTACCTACTGCAGCTAAATTCCAGTATTTTACATGGAGAGACTGACAATCTGAACTCCACATCCCAGTTTGTGGGTAACACGGTATTTCTTGTTATGACTCTTCTCACGTATAGTTAGGAAAGTTTGTGAGCAAATGATTATAAGAGTGAAGAAAGATGGAAAAACCGATGGTTGGATTGATGATATAACTAGACTCCATTTAAAATAAGATTAGAAATTTAAACAAATCTTTTTACAGTCCGTTCGACCGAATTTGACTTCTATACCGTAGGCATAAAGCTGGCATTAAAAGCAAAAAAAACGTTACACAATACCAACTGTCTACTGCAGCTGCCATTTGTCATGCCACCAACGCAATAGAAGTCAAAATCGGTTGAACGGACTGTAAAAAAGGCTTATTTCAATGTCTAATCTTATTTCAAATGGAGTACTTATAGAAAGAAAAGAAAGAAAGAAAAATTGTTTTTTTTTGTAAAAGTAAAGAAAATTAGAAGGGATTCACCGATCTGGAATACGATGCCCGCGTGGTGGATTACGGCCCACTCCCTCTCACAGAGAGGAGGCTTGTTTCCCAGCAGTGGGAAAAGGGTGATGATACTTACGCTAAGGATAGTGATAATGTCTTACCTAAAGGTAGAATACGGGTTGTCGATGACTTCAGACTTGAAGGAGCAAACGGAGGTCTGATGTCTGAACCGTTTGATGTTCTTTGGGTCTAAGTACGCGACTCTCGTTGAAACTCTTCTGACGTAATTCTTGCGTTTCTCTGTTAGACTTCTTGTTAGCTTTACTGATTCTATGGAAAGGAAAGATGTAAGGTTATCAATCGTTTTCATAGTTGTTTTATTGGCTACTCAGGAAATCGCAGTCCCAACATAGACCCTCTCCCAGTGCACGCCACGACACTTTGTTCCCTACATTCAACATGCAATCCAGAGTTGTAAATCAAAATCAAAATATTTTATTTCACATAAAGCTACATGGGCACGTCATGAAACGTCAGAAGCTAGGTGCACGGTTCCAATTGGTCGTTTCCTATGGAGAAGAGCTGGCAAGAAACTCCACTCAACTTCATATAGGTAACTTGAATTATATCAGTTCATACTCTTTGCAGTTTTTGACTTACTCCATTTATTGTTGTTCCTTGCTTGGCCTTATCTAGTGCTTGGGTTTGGTTAGGTTAAGCTAACTTCCCGGCCATTCCCGTAGCCCCCCATCTTGGGGGGCATGCGGGGCCCGCCAGCTAGGCGAGCATGCGCCGGAAGGGTTGTGGATGTAAAGGCTGACCCGGTTTCCCATGGCCCTCCCATCACGGCGATGTGGGAACACCGCTGAGTTTTAGTGGGTATACTGTCGTTAGCGACAGGAGTCCCACATACCCCAGACTCGTCCCCCACGAGCGGGGGTGCGTAATGCAATCCACAGAGTTTAAAAAAAAAAGGTTAGGTTAGCTATCAACTTTTTTTTCTGTAGGCAACTGGGCACTATGTTTATGTGGCGTTGGATATATCACAGTAACTTTTAATTGTGGTATTTTGTTTGTCTAGATTCCCGAATTGACCATGATTTGAGCTATTGAAGTTAAGAAGCTATGTCGTTAATGATTATTTAGGAAAGGTCTTCATTGACTACGAGTACAAGTACGACTTTCTCAAACAGAGGGTAGTAAGATAAAACTCTTATGGTAGCCACACACGTAACGATTCATTTGCGCAAATTTATGCTTGCGCAAGTAAATCGTTACATGTTCGGCTATCATTACGAGGGCCATGCCAAAAGACGTTAGATATTCTTTACGCATTTGTTTGACACTGGCAAGTTATTCACTATCTTATAGGCTGATTGTTTATTGACATATTTAAAACAGTTTGTCCTCGAACAGTAATATTAGCTTGGTGTGATAAGCGACCGCAGTCAGGAATCTGGCACCTTCTCGAGCACCACGAAAATGCGGTGCTCCACACGTCTGCCAGAACACTCGAATTTTTTAACTAAAAAAACGTGTCTATCCTCCCTCACCCACCATATTCCCCTGACCTAGCGCCTTGTGATTTTTACCTGTGTCACTGCAGGACATAGGTCTCTCCAATCGCACGTCCTTCAACGCAATCCTTGGCAACCCTAATCCAGCTACTACCAGCCACTCTGCGAAGGTCGTTGCTCCACATAGCCTGAAGGCGCCCTACCTCACGTTTGCCGATTCTCAGTCTCCACTCAAGAACACGTCTAGCCGAACGGTCATCGGTTCTACGGCTAAGGCCCGGTATCCACCAAAGCGTAGAGGAGAGGAAATGTACTGCGAAGCTGGCAGGTTATTTCCACCAAAGCGGAGAGGAGATGTGAGCTTTGTGTAGCAGAGATGTGAGCTGTGAGAGAGCCAGTCAATCGAATGACGCTTTCGGGTGTGCGAGGCGTGGGGAGGAGGCAGCGGGGTGAGGGGTGCGCGAGCGCGTGTTCCGCCTGGCCGCCCGACTAGACACTTCTCCACTCCGCCGCGCCGCTTGCTCGCTCGCCGCACAAAATTCTATAGAAAAATGAGACATCTCTCCTCTCCACATGATCCATTTCCACCCAAGCTAAGCGGAGAAGAGATGTGGAGATAACGAAATCGGATTGGTTTATTCAAACACATCTCCTCTCTTCTCCGCTTTGGTGGATACCGGGCCTTATATGGCTCATTGTCACTTCAGCTTGAGTATTCTGCCAGCCCCAGGGGGTATTAATAAGGACACGGTGGAGGTATGCCCTACTTGGGCGGAGCACCGCCGTGTCCTCGTGGAGGCGATTGGCGGCAATGACCTCTCGCGTCCGGCCCTGGTCCAGGCCATGGTACGGAGCGAGAGGGCATAGGAAGCCGTCACCTCCTTCTGCGAAGCAGTAATGCTCGCGAAGGAGGAGGCGGAACGCGTGAGGGAAAGGCAAAGTTTGCGCCCTCACGCCCCTAACCGCCACCGCTGGAGACGCCCTGGGCGTCGGGAATCCCAGGCGGATTCCCGGCCACCATAGGCGCGGGCTTGCGGACGGCGAGCAATGGGTAGCTCGCCGTCAGATAAGGACCAGGCCCGGGTCGATGGCGCGTCGTGTTCCACGCGCGCCACAAAGAGATGTCAGCACAATTGACGGGGTCCGGTACGACCGATGCCTGCCAGGGTTGCGGGAAAGTCCGAAAGGGATACCGAGAGCTTGGCAACAGGCAACTGAAGGAACACGGGTGGGTTTTAGTCAGTAAAAGTCTGACACGCCCTTCCGCTCCTCCCAGAGCGGGAGAAGTAATTGGATGATATCCCAACCTCAAAAAAAAAAAAAAAGGGTGTATTAATAAGACTCTTACCTTCACTAGTGCTGCCATCCGAGTGTTCTGTAGGAAAACTGCTGGGCTTATTATTCTCGTCCATATTGCACACAGCTGTGACCGTCTCGAAGAGTTCGTTCATCAAGTCGTTTAGCTGAAACAGGTAGAGAAAAAGACATAAGAATAACGTTAAAAAAACATGACCTAAAAACACTTTTATGTATAAAAAGGTTTAGAACTCAAAAAAGAACTTTATATTAACAAAATTTACTGTTATATCCGGTTCCAGAATCAGGTACCCGGTCTTTATAACAGTTACTCGTATATTGTTATTAAAAACATGGTCTAAGAACACTTTTATGTGTCAAAAAAGTGTGTTATATTGTTTTCTTGTAAAAATATAATCAGCTGTTATATCCGGTTCTTATAACAGTATTATTATTATTAAAAACATGACCTAAGAACACTTTTATGAGTTCCAAACCGTGAAACGTGTGAAAGGTTTGGAACTCAAAAAGGATTTTATATTGTTTTCATGTAAAAACAAAATCTGCTGTTATATCCGGTTCTGGTATCCTTATAACAGTATTATTTTAATCTTACTTCAGTGTGGGAAATAGGTAGCTATACGACCTAAATAGATAAATCTCTGAAAGTAAATTCTTACTAATATTATAAATGCGAAAGTAACTGTCTGTCTGTCTGCCGCGCTTTCACGCAAACTACTGAACCGATTTAAATTAAATTTGATACACAGATAGTCTAGAGCCTGAGACAAGACATAGGCTACTTTTTATCGAAATACCAAGCGGGTGAAGCCGCGGGCGGAAGCTAGTACTGTTATAAGAGTAGGCCTCCAGAGGGCCTAGACAAATGACAATTGCTTCGAAAGCGTTTCGTGTTTCTACAACGACTTTCAACAGGATTGACATAAGCTTTTCGATAGCTTATGTCAGTCCTATACATTTTTGCCTTTTACATCATCGTTAACGCTGATAGAATGTCACTTTGTCTAGGACCTCAGGTTCGGCTAACAAAAACTGATCTTTTGAGGAGAAAGGAGAAGAATTAAAAGCCTCAACGCTTAGAAAAGTCAGAAATCCTAACTTCTTAGGTTACTTTTTGGATCAAAAATAACCCTAAGACGGCTGAACGGATTTGGATGAAATTTAGTATGGGGATACTTTGAATTTCGGAGAAGGACATAGGCTACTTTTTATCGACATACCACGCGGGCAAAGCCGCGGGTGGAAGCTAGCGTATAATATTTCCTTAGGATACTAGAAAAATACAGATCTCACTTTTCAAAAAAAATTTGTAATAAAAACTAAAACCCAACTACGACTAAAAAGGTATAAACAAGACACCACAGACAGACAAATTAAAAATCCGGATTCACACGTGTTAGGGCATAAATCTAACAGATTACGTTTGACTCCGGATTTTTAATTTGTCTGTCTGTGGTGTCTTGTTTATACCATTTTAGTCGTAGTTGGGTTATAGTTTTTTTACTTAATTTTTTTTAAAATTCCTTTGGGTTTATGATACAAAAAATTTTGAAATGTGCTCATTAGGCCCTTTCATTTGATACCCAACATGGTACGATTAAAAATTTTTTTTTTTTAAGTTCTTGACTTTATGTCCTCTTGAGGGCGCCATTTTATGTGACGTCACATAGCCTATAACCAGCGGACAATCAAGACGCTTCCAACGATACCTCAATTGTCAAATTGTGATGAGTGGTTTAGAAGATAGAAGGGAACAGATGAACACACTTACATACATACTCGTACATACATACCATACATACATACCGGTCAAAATCATAACCCTTCTTTTTTCTTCGCCGTAGTCGGGTAAAAATTACTACGCTTTTTAATGGTTTAATGGTACCTTAGTGTCGCTCTAGGAAAATAACTTCGCGAATAAGGGTATGGTACTTTACTTTAACGAAGAGGTTAAAATTTTTTGAATGTAGAACCTTACTTTCACTTTCTACAATTTCACACCATGTAGACAACCTTCTGAAACCTGCACCACCAAAATATACCTCGGAATTTTCCGAACAAAGACTTCCACACTATTTCAAACTCCAACTATGACTAAACCCAATTTACCTCAAATTGAGTCCATAACTGATTGTTTGAAAACATTTCGACAGTCGGTAGAAGATTTACGGTTATACTGTGACCTGGTTTTACATGATTGAGTTTTGGCTGACTAAGCATTTTGGCGATAAACTGGTATAGGATTTGTGGATGAAACAGGACATTAACACCACAGTTATTCTTATTTACTGCTTCAGATTGTGACTCATTTAAACTTTCAATGAGACAAATCTTCCAAATGAAGTCCCCAAAAGCGTTGGAGAGGCCTAAATGTTTTTTTTTGACGACTGCGTACCGAAAGACTGAGCATTGGGAGGCCTCCCAAAACGTGTACCGATGACCTTGTAAAGCTCGCAGGAATCCGCTCGATGCGGGAAGCACAGAACCGGTCCAACTGGCGGTGCTTGGGGGAGGCCTATGTCCAGCTGTGCACGTCTTTCGGCTGAAATGATGAAACAAGCAGGCGGCTCACCACCGTAATAGGCACCATCCCCTATGAATGGACATCTGCACTACCAGACGCATTGCAGATGCGTTGCTTGCTACCACAGCTGAAAATGCCAGTCTCATGGGAATGACTTTTGCACAAGCACGCATGGGTACCCAGAAATCCGAACATGGTGGACATGGGCGAACTGCAAATTGGATCAAACCTCAAGTTTCAAGCAAATTGGACGGTGACATTGATTGTGTATGGCCGCCATAACACTGCGTCGCCGCTATAGTAATACTTATTATTTACTTATTTATTTCTCTGGACGAACCAATTCAGAATAGAGCTAGCATAATCAGCCTGTAACGTTCCCACTGCTGGGACACGGGCCTCCTCTTGGTGAGAGGGAGTGGGTTTTAATCCAAGCGGGCCCATTACGGGTTGGTAGATGTTTAGGGGTATGAGGAACAGGGTGTAAAGTTCACTCATCCTCTATTGAAAAGGGAGTATCCTCCGACCAGACGGTTGTTGTGTCTGGCGGGCAACTGCCCATCGATTGATGTTGGATTCTTGTATATATGTTCATCGCGCGGTAAACTCTAATTGCGCGATGCAGGATTTATGTGACGTCAGGATTTTTGTGTCAGATCAGGTCTTTGATGCGTAGTTCGCATGTGGCCGCCACAGATGTCTAATTTTACCATCTGGCTTTCTACGATCAATACCAGAAACACATATTTATTTATTATCTTTGACAGATGCCCTAAGTTAATAAATAAAGCAAGTGCAGTGCTGCCGTCAACTTGTGGCGTCCATCCGTCTCGTAAACAACTCTAGAGACAATAATGTAAACATTATTAGCGAGGCCATGTGATTTTCATCAATCAATCTGCTGGGGTCGCCTTCCAGTCTAATTGGATGCAGCTGAATACCAGTATTTTACATGGAGCGACTACCCATCTGACCTCCGCAACTCAGTAACTGGGTAATACGATACCCCTAGATAAGATTGGATGTCAGACTTTTGGGCTTCTGACTACCCGTAACGACTGTCAGGAACGCCAGCCGGGACCAACGGGTTAACGTGCTTTCTGAGGCACGGAGGGGTCTCGATATTTGACTATTTTGGGATCGGTTTCCAGTCTAACCAGATGCAGCTAAATACAAGTATTTACATGGAGTGACTGCCTATATGACATCCGTAACCCATACTTGATAACACCAGATAGTTGACCACAGGTTTTTCTTAGCATGGGGGTCATTGTTATTTAGTACCAGACGTTTTGCACGTTAAATAAAGTGTCATCTTGTATCTATGTACATAAGTACTGTTTTATGTCAAATAAATATATTTTAGTAGCTTCTGCCCGCGGCTTCGCCCGCGTGGTATGTCGATAAAAAGTAGCCTATGTCCTTTCTGACTATATGTGTACCAAATTTCATTGAAATCGGTTTAGTAGTTTTGACGTGAAAGCGCGACAGACAGACAGACAGAGTTACTTGCGCATTTATAATATTAGTAAGGATTATATTACTGTAACCATAGACTCGACATTTCGTGCAACAAGAGAAAGTTTGAACACACACACGTCACTAGAAATAATGCATTCATGTAAAAGAAAATTACCTTCGTCCGCCATTTTGAATAGGTTAATTTACACTGACACAGAATAAATACTTGGTTATTTTAACTTATAAGTTTAATTTTCCTATTTATCCTTTTACCACCTTCCACTTTTTCCATTCACAACAATATTTTACATAGATAATTCAAAAACTTGTTTTTTTTTTTAAATTTATCACAATTTTATTTTTACAAACAAAAAGTTTATTTTAATTTTTTGTTAGCTTTTTTCACCACACGACTTTATCCATACACCACTATTTGTTGACACAAAAAATACAAAGTCTTTTTAATTGACAATAATTTAATTAAAGTTTTTTTTCTCCACAATGTAAGCTTTTGGAGCACTAACTATGCAGAATGATCTAATTTGAAATAATCACGAAAACATTCTGCCTCTCGTACAGATAACTTCTTGTATGTAACGCCGCGCATGGGTGTTATTTATGCAGAATGGCACAATTACTGTATTATTTTTCCTCGTTAATTGATTAGGGACGAGGGAATTATAGTTCTGTATAAAAAATATAAATAGAACTGGCATTACCAAGAGCGTGGAGTTGAATGAATCATTTCATTCTGTAGGTAAATAAAATTCATAAATAATTGGGGATTTATTTAATTTATCATTATTTACACTTATACTTCGACGCCTAAGGGTTTTTATATTTATTTTTATAGTTAGTTAGTCCTTTTAGTTTTAGTTTTTTAGTTAATTTAGTATAATAAGTTACATGATGTAAATAAAATACCTACATAAATCTTATTTAGTGTGACAGATAAAACCACCATCACCTTTGTACGTTTTTTTCTTTTATTTTTTTCTTGTTTGTTTATTATGTGTGTACATAAATAAATAAAATATAAATTATAGAAAAGAAAGAAAGAAAAATATTTTATTTCGGACACAAACCGTAAAAAAAACTCAAACTAAAATTTATAAGAAATATAAAAATTAATCATTTGCTAATTTTGATTGTCTACTAATCATTTTTACATAGCGTGGGTCCGGCGACAGACGGACAGCGAAGGCTTTAGTAATAGGGTTCCGTTTGGCACCCTACAGAACCCTAAAAACCAAGAAACCTATTTTCATACCGTCGCTCCATGTAATACTGGTATTCAGCTGCATTCGGTTAGACTGGAAGCCGACTAGGCAGATAATTATGACTCATTATGTTTTATACAGAGAACTAGCTGCGCCCCGCAGTAAGTCTCGATCCCGTGGGAATATCGGGATTAAAAGTATCCAATGTCTTATTTCAGGTCATGGTTTACCCCTGTTCCAAATTTCATCTAAATCCGTTCAGCCGTTTAGCGTGAGAGCGTAACAAACTCATTTTCGCATTTATAACATTAGGATTAGGATGAATTTACCATTAAGGCTCTTACATACTGGCGCGATTCGCCGCGCGACGCGAATTTTAATAAAACAATTTCTGAGAAATCTTCACGGCGAACAATGTGGCGGCGTCGCGTCGCGCGACGAATAGCGCCAGTATGTAAGAGCCTTTATGCTTCCTCACTATGTATGTGTCGTGTCGTATCGACCAACAAATTGATTTATTCAATCACTGACGACGCTTCTCAATTTTAAAAAGACCAATCTTAATATCAACAGATCATAAACATCAGTAGCATGCAATGAAATTTTATTTTATTTCAATGTACCGTCCCATCAATAACTCAACTATTTGTTTGTCGAAAAACGTCCACTGCTGGACATAGGCCTCCCCCAAGCACCGCCATTTCGACCGGTTCTGTGCTTCTCGCATCCAGCGCATTCCCGCGGCCTTCACCAGGTCATCGGTCCACTTGTGGGGGGCCTTCCAACGCTACGTCTTTCGGTACGCGGTCGCCACTCCAGAACCTTTCGACCCCATCGGCCATCTGTTCTGCGAGCAATGTGCCCTGCTCACTGCCTCTTAAGTTTGGCAATTCTGTTAGTTTGGTTCTCCTACGGATATCTTCATTTCTGATACGATCACGTAGGGAGACTCCAAGCATAGCCCTCTCCATTGCCCTTCGCGTGACTTTCAGCCTTCTAATGAGGCCGATTGTGAGCGACCACATTTCAGTGTCATAAATCATCACTAGCAACACGCACTGGTCAAAAAACTTCGTCTTGAATGTATTTGTATCATATAACACAAATAAAACACAATAGACGTAGATATATTTAGTAACCTATTCCGCCGCTATTAAAAAGCCCTGTAAGAAATCGACACACGTTTCAAACCTCTCAACGAGGCATCCTCAGAATGACGATTGACTTGTCGCGAACCCGAACACGACGTGTTGCCACGCCAAATGCCGAACGCAGAGAGGGCTTTAAAACACGTTTCGATTACGATTTTTTAAGACTCTGTAGCGGAATAGGTTACTAAATATATCTAAGTCTATTGTATTTTATAATGGATTTCCGCAAAATCACGCCAGAATCAATTAACTACTATAATAACACCAATATTTAATTTCATATCATTAGAGAATATACCATTCGAGAGATGAGATAAAAAGTACCCTATATAAATATGCTCTGTAGGTTATGGAAGAGGTTATTCATTGTTTGTAATTGGATTGTGCAACAAAAGAAATAATTGCCTGTGGCTTCGTTTGCATACAAAGTTCAAATCTCTTTTTTACCCGACTGCTCCAGAAGGCGGGTAATGTTTTTCAAGAGTATGTATGTATGTCTATTTCTTTGGCATGCTCTGTAGCCTGCTTGATGGATTTTAACATTGGAGGTGTCATTTGGTTCGTCTTAATTGTGGGAGTGACATAGGCTATATTTTTTTTATATATTTCATCTGCAAATACAAAAAAGGGAGGGGAAAAATTTAAATAAATTACAACAATATTGGTATCAAATAAAAGCTAGTAATGAGTTAATTCCAAATATATATATATTAATAATACTAAAAAGCTAAATATAAAACAAATTATTTAAAAAAAACAAACAACCCGTCTGCAAAAAACTATAACCGAAAAGAGAAAAACAAGCATTGAATTTTGTTTTTTATAAGGTTTTGCAAACCATCATCTGCATAGCCTTTTCCCAACCATGTTGGGGTCGGCTTCCAGTCTAACCGGACTCAGCTGAATACCAGTGTTTTACATGGAGCGACTGCCTATCTGACCTCCACAACCCAGTAACTGGGTAATACGATACCCCTTAGTAATACTGTTTTTTTCAGACTTTCGGGCTTCTGACTACCCGTAACGACAATTAAAGATACAAAAAGATTTATTACTGAAATTAATAATTTCTTGGTTTTATCTTTCATTGTGGATGTGCTTACAAATGAGGCTAGGTCATTACTAGTATTATTATGAAGTTAACGATAATGATTTATTGCGCTAGTGATGTGCTTATGTTTATCGATATCGACATTTAAAAGGCCGAAGTTCTATTGTTGCGGAATTTTTGCCAGGGTCAGGATTTTTTCCCCAGAATTAATAGGATATATGTCAAATATAAATTGATAGTGTTTAATGGCATCCATGACATAGTTTTAATTGACCTGGGGTCAGGATATCCACCTTTTTGTTTACAAATATTATAACCGCCGTAGTTGGGGGGGGGGGGGGGTCTTTTCAAATGTCCGAAGATAACTTTGTAATGGTTGTTTAGACCTTGTTTAATTTTTCGGATGAAAATGATATTGAAAAACGAAATAAAAATATTTAAAAATAACAATAAATTAATCCTTTATGCTTTGGCAAATAACAAGTTACACTAACAAACTAAATAAATGAAACAAATTATTTCAAAATCTGTTCACGAAGAGTGTAAGAACATTTCTAAAAGCCTCAATAAGACGCACATGCAGAGAAAGTTATGTATCCGCCGAAATCTCGGCAAAACTAACTTTATGACGAAAACAGGCGCCAAATTTAAAAAACTAAACGTAGTACAATAATTCGTGTTGATAACACAAATTTAATTTAAATTAAATTAAATTTCAAGTATTAACACGTAACTCTAAAGGACATACATTCCATTTTATAATTGACAGTGATAGCATGATATTCAACGGCGATTTAAAATTGAGTTGCGAATTTTGATTCATTTGACTTTCGGTTTCAACGTTTTTATCTGAAACGAGGTTCAACGTCTTTATCTGAGACGGATGGCGTCGCGTCGTGAGGCTAATCACGGTTGTCCGAAATCTCACTGCAACTTGATGACCACGACCGCTCTGTCAAGAGTGCACCGACAAAAGACTTCCAAAAAAAAAAAACACAAAACCGTGAAAAAATCACTTTAATTTCGGAAGTCGGTGGCAAAAAACGAAAATATAAAAGCAAAGACACCGACTTCCGAATTTAAAGTTATTTTGCACTTTCTTAGTGTTTTTTTTTGAAAACGGCTGTTTTTTTTTTTGTAAGAAGTTGTTATATTTCAATTTTTTGCCGTGGTATATTAAAAAAAAATTCAAACGAATTGAGAACCTCCTCCTTTTTGAAGAAATCGGTTAAAAACGAAGAAGAAGATCTGAAACATCGGTCCTGAAAACTATCGATACCAACTTTTCTCCTCTCTAAAACCCCACTAATTAGTTTAGAACAATTTCGCGCTAACATCAGACGGCCCGACGCCTCTCACAAGTAACATTTAAACACATTTTATAATTACTTTGAGCCCATTTCACTGCGACGTAAAAATTATTATCAGTTGACCAAAATATTTACAAATTGCTCTGTTATCTTGGGTCTTCGGGTGCACCTATTTATATTTTTTGCAATATTTTAAATGTTTATGTAATAGAAGTCGCGTCTCGATGGAATTTCCCATCAGCAAAGATTATAAAGCTCCATACAATTGATTTTTTAACCGACTTCTTCAAAAAGGATGAGGTTCTCAATTCGTCTGTATGTTATATTTTTTTATTTTACGTGATTACTCCGCCACTTATGAACCGATTTTGATGATTATTTTCTTGTTTTGTAGGTCATATTTCAGAGGTGGTCCCATATAAATTTTATTAACTTTGCTTGGGTAGTTTTTGAGTTAGCTTCAATATTACGTATTTTTCCCACTAAAATCTAGACGACGTTTTTGACTCCGTCACTGTTATTTACATAGCAGGTAGAGGCTATTTCATCTCACAAGTCAACCTATGAGGTTGTTGGCTGCTTAACCGGAGTTTCCTGCGTCTGCCTCAATAAATTAAGGCCTCCAGACAGGGCATAAAACTAAGAAACCAAGTGACTACACGCTAAGGGCACCCCGTGTGGGTTACGGACGTCGCTGGGGGCGGTTAGCAAGAGACAGGCTGGATCAGATTTAAAAGTTCCATACAAACTGCCCGCTTAGTGGATTACGGCCCACTCCCTTCCACAGAGAGGAGGCCTGTGTCCCAGCAGTGGGAACATTATAGGCTGATTACGCATAGTAACAAAGTGCATTCGTACTGACAATTAACAATTTCTATGAGCAATTAACCCACATCGGAGTGTTGACTCACAATTTGCCCGTTTGATAAGGACTTGATTCAATGTATATTTCAGTATTTTGTCAGTTGAAATGTGGAAAAATACTAAAGTTTATGTAAGTTTCGTGTAAATGCTAGTAACGTGCTTGTTTTTAATTAAAAAAATCGCTCAACGCGCCTCAAAATGTTTTCACTTGAAAAATTGCTGTTCCATACATTTCGAACGCGTAGATATTCTGAAGGGATCCGCTAGGGCCGATGCCTGCTGGGGTCGCGGGAAAGTTCGAAAGGGATACCGTGGCCTCTAGCAACATACAGGCAACTGAAGGAACACGGGTGGGTTTTAGTCAGTAAGAGTCTGACACGCCCTCCCGCTCCACCCAGAGCGGAAGAAGCTATTTGATAATATCCAACTCAAAAAAAAAAACCTGCATTGCTATTCTGTAACCATCACACCGTGAAAACTTAGGTGAATGAGTTTGAAGTGAATTGTCACTGCCTTTTGTTCATGCCATTCATTCAAACTAGGCTGAGAATCAGCACTTTTCGAACTTCAGAATTACATAACACAGTCCCCCAAAACGCCCAACCTTCACCACTTCCCAGTGCTTTAGCTGGGAAGAAGAAGTGGCGCAACAAACTCCCCAGCAGCACAGCTGTCTGTTCACTTAGAAAAATTGATTCTATACAATGTAACTTGTAACCATGTCTGAATACAAGTTTCGAGACTACACCTACACATAAATTCACGCCTGCATTTCTTGAAGGGTTCAGAAGAGTTGTACCTTCGAGAAATGAAGAGATCTGCAAGAGAGAGAAGGGTAGCCGACATAGGTCGAAGAATTGCCAAAAGCAGGGCGTTTTGCTCGCAGAACTGATGGCATGAGCTTAAATCAGAGCACCGGCAAGATGGTCAGACGAGATCAAGAGGGCTGTTGGAGGCAGCATTTACCAAGAGGTCCACACTGCAGAAGACCGCACAGCTTGGAGACGCATCATATGTGGTTCGATTCTCAGCATTGAGAGAACGATGAAAATGATCTGACATCTCAACAATACCAACCTCTAGGAAAATGGTTTGGTACCATCTGACGGCCAGACCTAGCACCGCACGCGCTCATTGGTCAAATCAAATAGAGCGCACTTCCCCGGCTTCCTGTAACACACTTCCGTCCCATTTCACGAAATCACTCCCACAGATTACAGGAGAGCGAAAGGAAATATGTTACACATCAAAAAAACAACTCGCGCGTCTGCGGTCTGTGTTTCAACATGGAGATTCCGGTGAACCAGCCAGATTTCCACAGAAAAAATATGGTGAGAATTCACATAATCTCCCTAATGAGTGACACACCTCTGACCTCACAAATGCTCAACTAAACGCAATCAATGCTCATCTTTTCCTTGATTCTGAGATTTCTGAAAAAATGATTATACTTACTGGGTTTTTTTAAAACAAGAATTCTTCATTGCATGTTTTCATCTGTGGATTACGATTTACATGGGTCATGCTAAAAGAAATTAGATACTCAAAAATTATAAAAAATATTATTTATTACAAGTATCGATCTTTTCGAAGGATTCACCCTGAGTACGTAAACACTTTTCCATACGTCTGAACCAATTGGAAAATACCTCTAACCACTCTTCTTTAGACACCTCTGCAATCTCGAAATTATTATAGGCAGTCGGTGCATTCTTTGCTTTCAAGGAAACAGGTAAAAATTACAAGGCGCTAGGTGATGGGAATATGGTGGGTGAGGGCGGATAGACATGTTTTTTTAGATAAAAAATTCGAGTGTTCTGGCAGAGGTGTGGGGCACCGCATTTTCGTGGTGCCCGAGAAGGTGCCAGATTTCTGGCTGCGGTTGCTTGTCACACCAACCTAATGTTACTGTTCGAGCACAAACTGTTTCAAATATGTCAATAAACAATCAGCCTATAAGATAGTGAATAACTTGCCAGTGTCAAACAAATGAGTAAAGAATATCTAACGTCTTTTAGAATGACCCTCGTATGCATCACCTAAAGTTTCATCGAAGATTGTAATAAGCATAACCTATTTAGGTAGGTAGAGGCACGTGGCTAAATAATACCAGGTGCTCGGGTAGATCGAAGGTTAAGCTACGCTGGCTGCGGTCAGTACGTCGATGGGTGACCATCCATCACATATGGAGACCCCTTCGTGTCTCGGAACGCACGCTAAGCCGTTGGTCCCGGCAGTCAGGGTAAGCTACGCTTGCCGGGGTTAGTCCGTGGATGGGTGACTATCTTTAAATCTTTACATATCGAGACTCCTCCGTGGCTAGGAAAGCACGTTAGCCGTTGGTACTGGCAGTCATTCGTAGATATTTGACAGTCGTTACGGGTAGTCAGAAACCCGAGTATCTGACAACCAGTCTTACCTACAGAGGTATCGTGTTACCTATTATCTGGGTTGTGGAGGGCAGATAGGCAATTGCTCCACGTAAAATACTGGTATTCAGCTGCATCTGGTTAGACTAAAAGCCGACCCCAGCATAGCTGGGAAAAGGGCTGACTGATGACGTTCCATTGGTTGATTGTCAGTGTACACACAACTACACATCAAGCTATATACATTTCCAGTATACGCTGATCTCGCAATGTATAGGATTTCCGTACAATGCGAGATCAGCTTATACTGGAAATGTATAGCTTGATGTGTAGCCGTGTGTACAGGGGATTTCAGAGGAAGGAGGAGAAGGAGGGGGGGGGGGGTTCTTTCTTTCTTTCTTTTTTTTAGGAATCTAGTAACTTCCTTAATCAACCTTTGCTTTGTGGGCGTATTCCGAATGGTGCAATTATGATTCAAAATCCCGACCAGCACATTCCATGTATTCCTTATATATCTGTAAATAATCTTAGGTGTTCCGGAAATGAAATTGTTTATTCTGTAAATAGGATATTGGCATCAATTTTACAAATCATATAAAAAAAATTGTAAAATAAGCTAGATGAGGTCGGCGTTTCCTATCTGACAACTCTGAGAAGAAAAGCCGAAACAAACTCAGAGGTCGCAGTCTCTTTTTAAAGTCCAGAAAGTAAACTATTCGAGGCTTGGAGCCACCAGCACCCCACTCCGTCTCGCTCTCACTCAGTCCGCAAGTATGGTGCGAGCGAGATAAAAAGTGAATTTGAGCTGAGGTATTATAATAGGCTCTTAACAGTGAAAATCTACCAAAGAATTTGATGAAATTCTGCAATTACCAACAAAAACTTATGTTTCTGTAGTTTTTTAAAACGCAAGCCTTCAGAACGCCCTTGTTCTATTTTCATTTAGCATTCATTATAACTTGCACGCTCTTCACATTAAAATCAGTTAAAATGATCAGTTCATTTATAGCTAAAGTCTATTCAAATCCCTGTTTACAAACTGAAGTTAAAGTTATTTTCACTTAAATGAATATCGACTTTATAATATAAGTTGATTTCAAAGTGTTTGAAGTTCTAACGTAAACACACTAATTTATGTGAAATTAAATGAAATTGTTTATTCCGTAAATAGGATATCGGAATCACTTTTACACGTCATATTAAAAAACATAAAAAATAAGCTAGATGAGGTCGGCGTTTTCTATCTGGCTACTCTGAGAAGAAAGGCCGAAACAAACTCAGAGGTCGCAGTCTCTTTTAAAGTCCAGACATAATCTTGGTCAGGCCATATGAGGACCATGTAGATTAGCGTCTGAAATGGTCTTTTGAGGAAAGAACCACACAGATTTGAGTGTGATTGATGTGTGATTTTAACAGTTGTTATACACTTGTGTTGTCGCACTTTGCATATTTTTTTTATTAATATTTCGTAGGTATGCCTTTTAGCCTGTGCTAAATAAATGTATTTCCTTTCTTTTCTTTCAAAAATTGTATACATATTTGGAAACCAAATCGCGAACACAGTATAGTTTTAAATCTATATCTTGTCTCAAGTCAGCCTGTAATTGGCTGAAATTGAAGGAAGGAGCATTGCGTTGCGTGTTTGCGATTTCAAACTATTATGTTCAGGTTTCGTTACGTTGTTTTCCTTTACCGTTAAGTGCCTTTAAACACGCTTCGGCTACCGCGTAGTTAGCTAGTGGTGGAATGTATAGGCAAGTATTCAAATCTTTCACATTTGGGTGAGTCATACATTTGCTACGCCAACTATAACGGGTGTAAAAAGACGCTTAACGAAGCCGAAAGACACTTCTCCTCATTCATAATTTTTTTGTTCCAAAGTTCCAAATTTTTCAGTTTTTTTTTTAAGTAAAGGAAGTTTTAAATGTTATAACTTAAAAGGGGTGATAGACGTGCAAGCAAGTACGCGTACTTATGGGTCGGCAAGCTTACTCGCCCGTGTGTCATGCTAAGTACGCGGACTTTTGAAAACGCTGAGTAAGTTCGTCGGCGTTCCAACAGGTTTGAAATTTTGTTCGTAGCCCGCCTTGGCTCGTCGTCTGTCATCCCCGCGAGCCGCGAGCCTTCAATTTAACAATGACATTTTGAGCAAGCTTCACGTGTGTCACCGACGGCGAGCCGAGTAAGGTCACGAACTTAAAGTATGCACGTCTGTCACCCACTTAACTAGCTGCGCCCCGCGGTAACACGATAGCTCTTGGAAATTCAGGGTGTAAAAAGACCCATCACATAGCCGTCAACTACGCATTCTGTACATCAAATTAAATAACATCGCACAAAAATAATTGCTGGAAAACGACTTTTATTTTTGGTGTGAAAAATCGCTTTTTACGGTAGTGCGCAACGTAATGCACGCAAACCATTGTGTTTATGGGTGCATGCAACAATTCAGGGTTTGTAGGAGTATTTTAAATCCGAACTAATATTATAAATGCGAAAGTGACTTTGTTACGCTTTCACGCTAAAACAGCTGAACGGATTTGGCTGAAATTTGGCAGATGGGTAGACCATGATCTGGATTAGGAAAAAGGATACTTTTTATCCCGATATTCCAACGGGATCGAGAACTGCGGGTGAAACAACAGGGCGCAGCTTGTCTTATCCTAGTCTGTCGCCATAACAACAATGTTAACAGCATTTTTGTGTTTCGGCAGGTAGAGGTAAGATAGCCAGCTCCTCTGTGGTTGAGGATTCCGGGTGAAGCCTGATCATCACTTACCATCAGGTGAGTCACATAAATCCTGCATCGCGCATTTAAAGTTTACCGTGCAATGGACATATATACAAGAACCCGACATCAATCGTTGGGCAGTTGCCCGCCAGACACAACACCTGTCTGGTCGGAGGATCCTGCCTTTTCTATGGTGGATGAGTGAACTTTACACCCCGTTCCTCATACCCCTAAAAGCTTCCGAAGCGTTGATAAAAAATATTGTTTTAGTTTGAGCAGTGGACGCATTTCGGCTAAAATGATAATGATGATTTTTATGGCAGGTTTTTTGTCAGAGTCCATAACCCTTCGGACAATGACATTACATAAACTTATGTCATTAACTTACGAGATAAATCTCATCTCTCAGCTGTTTTATAATTACAATTATTACAATTTGGACTGATAAGATGTTAGGTACCTACTGCTTTATCTCGACGTACACCAAACAAAGAATCATTATGATGTCATCGTTTTAGACTAATTATAATTAGCGTATGTATCTTACATGTGCGTCTGCGCATATGAAATAGAGTATGCTCGTCTTTGTATTACTCTTTTATCGAACCGGCATGAGTTTTACGCGGACTACACGATGGGTGGGACCCAACGTTAGGCCTAACGCCACTCGTTCAACGTCTGAATTGAAAAAATAACATCCATCATCCTCCCGACCTTCCATTCTTCTCTATTAGTTGTCATCTCGGATCGGTTGTTATCATAGATATAATAGATAATTCTAGCCATATAATCTTGCACACAGTCTACCCAACGTTTCTCTGGTCTTCCCCTACGCGTATAGCCAATTACCCATCCACATTCTAAGCTAAGTAATAACAGCCGCACGGGTCGATTCATCAGGTTAAGCTACGCTTGCCGGGGTTGGTCCGTGGATGGGTGACCATCTTTACATACCGAGACTCCTCCATGCCTCGGAAAGCACGTTAAACCGTTGGTCCCGGCTGTCATTTGTGTATCTTTGACAGTCGTTACGGGTCGTCAGAAGCCCGAAAGTCTGACAACCAGTCTTGCCAAGGGGTATCGTATTAGCCAGTTACTGGGTTGTGGCAGTCAGATAGGCAGTCGCTCCATGTAAAATACTGGTATTCAGCTGCATCAGGTTAGACTGGAAGCCGACCCCAACATGGTTGGGAAAAGGCTAGGCAGATGATTCATACTCAAAACTATCGTGACGTCATTCGTCACGACTGATTCCTCCGCATCACATGCCCATAACCGATTTCCACACAATTTTTGAGTCACCAGTGTCACTTTCAGACTTCCTCTTATTTTACTGTGATGGACTTTTATTTTTGGTGTGACAAAATTGCTGTTTACGGTCGCTAGTGCGCAACGCAAAACATTATGTTTATGGGTGCATGCAACAATTCAGGGTTACTCAATACTCAATTTTTTATTGCATTCCATATGTTACATTGATGGTACAGTAAATAAAAGATCGATATGGACCCTGTCGGGCACAGCAACATTAGGAGAGAGGAAGAGGGCTAAGCAGAAATGTAATATTATTATAAATTATTAGATGTGTTTAATTATGTAGGTAATATATTATTAGGATTGTATAAATAGGTATAGTATATTAGTTATTTTTATTTTATGTATTGAATAAGAATAATCTAGGTAATTATTATGAAATTAATAAGTATAAGTATTTTCATTATTATTAAATTACTTTGTTATTTTTGTATTCATATTTTCATATTTATATTTGATTTTCTATATCCCATATTATATATATTTCATAATGTTTGGTGTTTATGAGGGTAAATAATTTTATTTTGCAGTCGATTTATCATCCATTTTCCGGGTTCGTGGGGGTATTTAAAATTACGATATAACATTTAAAACTTGCTTTGTCTGAAAAAGTTGGAACTTTGACCTTCAATATCTCCGTAACCAGAAGGTTCAGGTATGGTCCAGATTTTTTTTATTACAATGACGGGAAAAACAAGTGGCTTTCGGCTTCGTTAAGTGTCTTTTTAGTTGATAAGCACTGATTAAACTTGAAATTGACGGCATGAATTAAAATAAAACTGTGTAGGCGTAAAATAATCTGTCTGCGACGGATGCAGCTTTGAAAATGAAAATGTTACCAAGTACAAATCGTACCTAACTTCACTATCACTTGGAATAAACATTCCGAGCTGAAAACTTGTATTGATCCCCGTACAAGGCTTCAGCTCGGAATGTTTATTTATTTATAAAATGACTAGCTCCGCCCGCGGCTTCGCCCGCGTGGTATGTCGATAAAAAGTAGCCTATGTCCTTCCCCAGGGTATCATCTATCTCCTTGCCAAGTTTTGTCGAAATCCGTTCAGTGGTTTAGGCGTGAAAAGGTAACATACAGACAGACAGACAGACAGAGTTACTTTGGAATTTATAATATTAGTATGGATAGATAACCTTCAGAGTATCCATGCCATGTGAGTAAGTCATTGTGATGATTTTGACTATTGGCAAGAGAAAAAGTTATTATGGTACACACGGCTACACATCAAGCTATACATTTCCAGTTTATGCTGATCTCGCATTGTATAGGATTTCCGCACAATGCGGGCAAAAAAAAAGGCTTCCTGTGAGAAAGGTCCAGCATAGGTTAGTGAACTTCACATGTAATATTCGATTTTTTCGGTTCTCGGACACGCTGGTTTCCTTATTATATTTTCCCACACGCACTACTCACTAATCAAACATTAAACTAACCAGACACGTCACAAATAGCTCTTAGCACAAAATCCATCGCTACATATACGCCATAGAGACATAACATTCCATGAGTCATAGCCCATGGCCTAAGGGGAACAGTGATCAATCGCGATACCAGTCCACTCCTACCGGGCTTGGCTATGGGACCCATAAAGGTCACACCACGCCTTGTAAAAGTGGTGGCTATTTTTATACAAGCCAGGTAATATAGGGTGGATAATGGTCTGGGACACTTCTAGTGCAGCTATTTATTAATTTAATACTAGCGACCCACTCCTGTTTCGCACGGTTTTTTGGACTTGACAAAACATCGTGATTTCTTAGTTATATGTAAAACACATTATACACATAAACCTTCCGGGAACAAATTCTCTAAACGATGGTGAAAACCTCATCAAAATCTGTTGCGAGGTTTAGAAGAACAACGCGGACATACAGACAAACACGAATAGCGACTTTAATTTATAAGATGTATAGATGTATAGACTACAGCGGACTAATTGCCAAGAGATGGGTTGTAACAGGTTAGACACGATATCTGTTATCACTGATACTGTTACAAAAAAATAACAGATCCAAATATCAGTTATTAAATAACAGCCTGTGATTATTGTAGGAACGATAAATACGTAAGTAACAGCCGCGGTAACAGTCTGTGTGGGGATTGTTATAATGTGGTAACAGTAACAGCCGCGGTAATAGTCTTAAGGATCTGTTATTTTAAGCAACAGGTATGTTTCACTGATAGGAACCATTGTTATTTGTTATTTTTTAATATCTGTTATTTGTATCTGTTACGATAAATACGCCGCACCCCTATGCCATTGGCATTTTAATACCAAGTCAACCTTTGGTTGAACTATCTTTCTCTTTCAGATAAAACATGAAAATGGGTAACGTGTTACTCAGTATAGGATTTCCGTACAATGCGAGGTCAGCTTATTTATACTGGAAATGTATAGCTTGATGTATAGCCGTGTGTACACTAATCACAATACACATTTTTCTTCAAAGACATATACGCAGTCGTTCCGCTTCGCTTCAAAAAGCGCAATTTGTAACAATATACAAAGAGACACAGTACACACGGCTACAAATCAAGCTATACATTTCCAGCATAAGCTGACCTCGCATTGTACGGAAATCCTATACAACGCGAGATCAGCATAAACTGGAAATGTATAGCTTGATGTGTAGACGTGTGTGCCATACAAAATAGATAACAAAGGTAAACATAGGTACGTCATTATGTGACGTCAGAGTGTACTATCACGTTTGTTTACCCTGAAGGACGGGCAGAGGTGTATAGTTCACACACGTTTCATAATTAATCAGTTATGTCCCATATCATAGCATAAGCATAATCAGCCTAAAATGTTCCCACTGCTGGGACACAGGCCTCCTCTCTTCGAGAGGGAGCGGGCCGTAAACTACCACGCGGGCCCAGTGCGGGTTGGTAGATGTCACATGTCTTCGAATTTTTGACTCTAGGACTTGCCTGTTTCCTCACGATGTTTTCATTTACCGTTTTGAGAGCAGTGACTTTGTGTGCAGTGACATTTTGACTAGCTATGCGAACATAAATGTACGGAACAGATGATTTTTTTTTCGCGTTTTCATTGTTGATCCCATAGCGAAAGTTGTTCACAATGATGACCCCTTAAGAGATTTCGTTTATGAAAAGGTACACCTTTATGCTCTTAACAAAATTGATGCCCTTTAGGAAAATCACAAAAGGTGACGCAGTATCTGCCGTACTGGGAATCTGAGTAATGTGAATCATCTCTGATTTCTGAAAGCCTAGTACTATTTGTTGTCAAATCATGTTTATTATGCCTGTATAACATAACACCACGCCTGTATTCCCCGAAGGGTTAGGCAGAGGTGCTCCCACATTTCGCCAGTTATGTTTAGTCTCATGTAACTTAAACATTTGACTAAATTTGATAGAAGATTCTATGGTACTGGAGGATTCTATGGTATGGTAGATGGTACTAGGGGTCTATCTACTCTCGAAGTCCGTTAACGAAGATACGGGCTCGTTCTAAAGTAGTTCGAAACTTCTAAGTGAACCATACATCCGATTAATAAACCTTTTCTGACGGGCAAAAAGGCCAAAACACTTCGGTACAACGACAACTGTCACTTCGACATTTCGACAACTGTCAAATCGTGTTGTCATTCACTCTTAGTTCGGGCCTCGAACTAAACTTATGTCCATAAGTCATAGGATTCAGAAATAGCCCGTAGCTTCGGCCGAGACTACAGACTTCCAGCTCAGGAAGAAGACCAGAGACCGCGGTCAGAGACTTGACGAGGTTTTCAGAATAACTGAAGTTTGTTATGGAACTTTTTTTATCGTTTTCGAACGGGCAACTAGCTCCAACTTTATGAGTAACCAACCGACTCCTAGACAATTCAAAATTACCTGTAAGAGCTGATTTAACTAAAGCAAGCTATATTTTATTCGGAGAATAAAATTGACGTCTGACAGTTTTTGTATAGAAAATCTTTCAAAAATTGAATATTTATTCGCTGGGTTAGACTTTAATAGGGATAAAAGTTTAGTTATTGCCCTAAAAATGGTGTAATTTAAAAAAAAAGTTTGAGTTTTTAAAGAATCGTGATTTAATCATCATGTAATTACCTTTAGTTGAATCCATTCATCACGGGAGGGCTTGCTCATTAAAACGCTTTATGTAATGAAACTGATTGTTCTAAAATAATCAGCTAATTAGTAGAAATATCCAACTTTAGTCACACTTTTTGTCTCACACCGAAATATTTTAAATCACTTTTTTAGTTCTAAAAGTGTTTAAAATATTAAACACTCGTTTGTTTTTATTTCACTAATCACTTTTAACGAGTTTCTTTGTGTATAAACTCACATTTTGTCTCAAGTATATTTTTAATTATATACAAAGAGATTCGTCGCATTATAGCACTAATCACTTTTGTGCCAAATTTGGCACTTGCAATCACTATTTTAACACTTCCAATTGACCTAAGTCAAAATGCACATTAAAATGACACCTATTTAGATATCAAAATATAAACAGACGAAACACGTATTTTACACACAGACATACATAAACTCAAGCCTTCTTCCCATGGGGGTAGGCAGAAACTACAGCCACCACCTACTACCATCCTAACACACAAAATTTTTTCATTAAAAAAACTGCAAATCACATTGAATGCAAAAAAAAACTATTTGTTTTTACTCCACACTTCAGCTCCGGTCTTTTCATGTATTTTTCAGTTACATTTTTTTTGCGGTCAATGGTTGTATTTTTTAACCGATCAAACATAAAAAGGGTAGCGAGTTTACGTGATTCAGGCGCACACTGGTGGCGGATTGGCGAAATGAAACGTGGTGAAGCATGCGGCAGTGTAAAGCAGGCTTACATGGCGCTGTGTTGTAACTTTGTAAGTGAGAACGGAATAGTTTTTTTTTTTGCTTTTTGTTTGTAATCTAAACGGTTTATTTTTGTTTGAGGATTCACACCCTAATCACAATCACACATAATGACCCGTTCCGTACCCAAAGGGTAAAACGGGATACTATTACTAAGGGTATGTCCTTCTGTCTGTCCGTCTGTCCGCGGCTTAGCTCAGACTGTAGGTATTAGAAAGCTGTAATTTGGTATGGGTATACATATAAATCACGCCCACAAAGTGGTAAAAAAAAATCGTAATTTTTTTTTTTTGGATACCTCCCCTTCTCGTAAAGTGTTGTTTGGTTCCCCATGGTGTAGGGTATCGTTGGAAAGGTCGTTTAATAATAATGTGAGTCAATGTCATATTTTTGTTATGTACCAGTCTCTTTTCTCATAATGACACCACGAATCACATTGTCCTCAGTATTATCTAGTGACTGCAGTTTGTCTGTTGTAGTACACGTTTTACTCACATTTAAGACACCAATACTCTGTAATATGTGGGGGTCAGACAGGCAGCCGTTCCGTGTAAAATACTCGCCTACTTCATTAGACTGAAAGCCGCCACCAACATAGTTAATCAACCCCAATTTGTCTACAGGAAAAAAAAAATCGCCGCATTTTTTTTCAATGGGGAATTTTACCGTGTTATTAAATGAGGCACGGGCGGCCGGTGTCTAGCGGGTGTGTACAAGTCATAACCTCTGTAGAAAATGTGCTAATTCATAACGAAATTGGGGTAATTTAGCTAGTAAAAACGTGAATTTTATTCGATAGAAATAACTTTCATTATTTCCACAAAAAAAAAAAAAACTTTTTGGTAATGGTATTGCGGTAACTAGGCGCCCCCTTTCGGATCGGATAGGGTTTTTGTTACATGCTGTATACGGGTCTACTTGAGAAACTACTCCTTTTTTTTTTCGTCGGTTAAAAAGGCTAGGCCTCCATGTGAACAAATCTTCAGTAAGTACATACCACGATTCGTTAACACGTGAGTCAGTGCAGATAACTATAGTTGTATGTTTTACAACAGATAAGAATGTGTATACGAGTAAAGATGATAGTCACTTAATTAAGTTAACGGCAGAATTTTTGAATGTCATATTAAAGTTTCATGCTCGTGGCTACGTAAAAACAACCGCACGAGTCCATCCCTCAGGTTAAGCTACGCTTGCCGGGTTTGGTCCGTGGATGGGTGACCATCTTTACATATAGAGACTCTTCCGTGCCTCGGAAAGCACGTTAAGCCGTTGGTCCCTGCTGTCATTTGTGGATCTTTGACAGTCGTTACGGGTCGTCAGAAGCCCGAAAGTCTGACAACCAGTCTTACCAAGGGGTATCGTATTACCCGGTTACTGGGTTGTGGAGGTCAGATAGGCAGTCGCTTCATGTAAAATACTGGTATTCAGCTGCATCCGGTTAGACTGGAAGCCGACCCCAACGTAGTTGGGAAAAGGCTAGGCAGATGATGATATTAAAGTTTCATGCTGTCTCTGTCACTTCAAGGCGTTTTGTAGCGACGAATAGTTTGAGTATTCGTGTGTTAGTGTTATTAATGCCTAAACATCGATTTTTAATTTGTCGCACTCTCCGTTGCTCAGCGAGGCGTCAAACGGTGTCCGAGAGAGAGCGCGCGAAGTTTAGTACGCAACATTAGTAATAGTTCCACCGTGAAGTTTTCTCAGAAATTGTTTTAATGAAGTCGCGTCGCGCCTGTTTGCGAAGCCTTATCGGGACAATGTAGACCCAGCATTACCGTTGCTCTACTGCCATTTTCACGCTTTTAGCACAAGCTTTTAGCTAAATTGGAGTGGATAACAGGAATACTTGTTAAAACATAGTTCTAGTTAAATCTATCTACAGGGTTACTGGTAACTCGACGTATTCCTTGCAGGACGTCATAGTAGGGTTAAAATGCAACAAATTAAGCCACCAAATGTTCTACCGAAATTCAGTAGTTTTTGAATTAGTTAAAGTTTTAGTTTTTTAATGAAAAATCCCAGATTAAACCATTTGAAACCAATTTAAAAATGATTTACGGCGCGACTGTACTGAAATTTAAGTTATTATCATAGTTGACGCCGTAGCAGACCTTTGTTAATAATTAAAAGTTCAATAATGCCTAAAACTTTGGCAAATATCACTAACAAAACATTTAATTTTTTGTAATTTTTAGCTCTAAAACTCTTAACTAATTCAAAAACTACTGAATTTCGGTAGAACATTTGGTGGCTTAATTTGTTGCATTTTAACCCTACTATGACGTCCTGCAAGGAATACGTCGAGTTACCAGTAACCCTGTATATAAAATGGTTGAACACGTATCGCGTTGGACACCTGCTCAGTGCTCACGGTAAACCGCAAAATAGCAATACTTGGTCATAGACTTAGATTTCTTCATTCTTGCAATACTTCCTCGCAAAAACGTTTTATAAGTATTTTTTATAAAGAAAAGGGTTATTTTTAAAATCGTGCCAACTCGCTAGAATATGAGGTTATTTGGGGATACTAGAGGGTCTTCGGAACTCTCCACATTTTTTTTTTTAACGGAGACTTATTTTTTTTAATAAAAATAAAATATTAAAGTAATATTCCTTTTTAAGTTAGGAACGGAAATATTAGCTCAACTGTACTTTATGGACCGCGCGTGACAAGCTGCAATTTTTTTTTTTACATACGAGTATGTCTTTATTTAGAACTCTTGCAAAATGTCACAGCTAGAAGCTAGAAAGGACTAGTTTTCGATGAAAAAAAAACATGCAATGAAAACTCAGGATGAAAAGCAAGCCTAGCAACCTTGAGACTTAGGTTCACTTGGGGCACCCCGGCTCGGACAGGTTAGGCTCGAAGGGGATGACCTTCGTATTTCCCGTCATCTCGTTCGTGTTAGGGTTTACTTACTTACTAAGTTTACGTCATATCCTAAGGTCTCGGGAGTCTTTAAATTACGAGTATTCATTCCATAAATCTCCATAGAAATCCTCAAACTTCTTACCATTTACACTTAAGGTGGATGCGCCAAGATAGCCCGCGAAATTCAAATTTTCTTACGTAAGTGCATTGAATGACTATTTGATGAAATCATGACATTTGGCACTTTCATAAACTTCAGAGAGTTGTATTGCTGATTCTAATGTTTATAATTCTGTAAATCTATATTTGTTACGTGCGCAAATGATATTTAGATCAACATACAACCTGACACAGACCTGCAAATTGCAAAAAACGTAAGAAAATTAGAATTTCGCGGGCTACCTTGGTGTATGTCCCTTAAACCAGGTAAAATTGACCATTGAAAAAAAAGTGGGGATTTTTTTTCTTTTTTCTTGAATTCTAAATTAGGTACCACATATCAATATATCCCCGTGTAGGTCCCGGTATCGTACTAAGAGTCAATACTCTTAGTACGATACCGGGACCCAGAATCGCCATGTAAACCACTACTACGTCATGCCTTGCTTCTCACCACGTGAGTCAGAGATAATAACTATTACACAATAGACACGACTCTCTGTGTATCGGTAGGGGCAAAAGTGTTATCGTGATTTCATGCTTATTTTAATTTTTGAATTGTTTTTTGTTGTGAGGAGCTCGTGGCTAAGTAATAACAGCCGCATGGGACGATTCATCAGGTTAAGCTACGCTTGCCGGGGTTGGTCCGTGGATGGCTGACCATCTTCACATATCGAGACTCCTCCGTGCCTCGGAAAGCACGTTAAAGCGTTGGTCCCGGCTGTCATTTGTGGATCTTTGACAGTCGTTACGGCTCGTCAGAAGCCCGAAAGACTGACAACCAGTCTTGCCAAGGGGTATCGTATTACCAAGTTACTGGGTTGTGCAGGTCAGATAGGCAGTCGCTCCATGTAAAATACTGGTATTCAGCTGCATCCGGTTGGACTGGAAGCCGACCCCAACATGGTTGGGAAAAGGCTAGGCAGGCTTTTGTTTTTATTTTATAATTACGGACGCTTTTAACGTGCTTTCTACATTGTTCTCACAAGTATAATTTCAACATGAATGATGTAATAAATTTTTTGTATATTTTATTTTATTTAAAACAGTGTCCGTGGAGTTTCTTGCCCGTTCTTAACCATTACCTACTACGCGTCGGAATGGGCAACAACTAGCTTCATATCTCTGACTGACCGACTCCTTGACAAATCAAAAGTGCCTGTAAATGGTTTATTTGAAATAAATGCTTTGAGTTTGAGTTTGAATTATTTTAATTAGAAGAGCTTGTGTTGTTTCTTGTCAGACTTTCGTTATAGGATATTTAGAACCATGCCGTTAGATTTAACTCAGCCGCGCAATGAGAGCGTCCTGAGATGTAATAAACATTTACTATTATTCTAGTTTACCGCAAATAATAATAATAAATACCGCAAATTTTGTTTAAGACTTATATACAAATTAGATGCTTGTCTGTTTCTTTGAAGGAGAAGATCAGAAATGAAATTATCTGGAAAAAAACTGCAGCTACCGACATAACTTGCAGGGTAAGCAAGCCGAAGTGGCAGTGGGCTGGCCATGTTTGTCGAAGGACCGATGGCCGGTGGAGCAGACGAGTCCTAGAGTGGATACCGCGTATCGGTAAGCATAGTTAGTAGCTCAAACTTAAACTCAAAGCATTAATTTCAATCAAAACTTATTAAGAAAGTTAAGTAAAGTCAGGGTAATGAATTGTTTATCAAATTGACCCCCAATAATGTTCAAATCTAATCACAATTTGTATTTTTAGGGTTCCGTACCCGAAGTGTAAATCGGGTCCCTTTTACAAGACTCCGCTGTCTGTCTATCCGTCCGACACCAGGCTGTATCTCATGAACCGAGACAGTTAGACAGTTGAAATTTTCACAGATGATGTGCTTCTGTTGCCGCAATAACAATAGATACAAAAAAAAAGAATAAAATAGATATTTAAGGGGCTCCCATACAACAAACGTGATTTTTCTGTCGATTTTATAGATAATGGTCCGGAACCCTTCGTGCGCGATTCCGACTCGCACTTGGCCGGTTTTTTTCATTCAACCCTATTTATATCCCACCGTTCGATACCAGAATTTAGATCAAAACTGATGAAATCAACCAAATGTTTGTATTTCGTTTACAAGACGTCAGTTATGATGACGTAGATAGAAACCTACGTACAAATTCGTCAGCAAAGCAAACTATGGTTTATTTTTAAGCACTTGCGCATAAAATTTACATTTCCGCTTTGGCAATATTGTTGTTTGACGTAAACTAGTTCATTTGTAATGTTTAACTGAAGTAGATCGGTTTAAATAAGAAGTTAGAACAACGCTAGCCCACTTTGCTTGGATCCAATTTTATTTTATACATTACTAGCTGCTGCCCGCGGCTTCACCCGCGGGGACCCTAAATTCTTTTTCTATAATAAAAGTAGCCTAAGTTTTTTTAGTAACGCGACAGATATGGGTTTTTATAGTAGGTAATTTATTCAGCCGCTAAACACAACAGAATTTTGGATGTTCGTACTAACATTGCCGGCCGCCTGCTCGCATGTCTTTGCCCAGTACAGCATTTAATGACTTATCTCGAAGAAGGTTGTTAAAATAATGCTCGAATTTCCAAGCATGTTTGAGATATAGTTAGTAACTGTCTCTTAGGATCATTGTTTCATTATAGCCATTCAATAGTAATTACTGTCATATAATTAAATTTAATCTCAATTTACTTCAACATAAAAAAAAAACTATCAAATAAATCAGTGCCAACACTTTTATCTACGACTGTACACATAACCTTCCATCTCTTTCCACCATAAACAAAAATGGCCCTATCTCGCTCTCACCGTGAACTATGAACTTCATCAAGCAATTTTGCACTTAATTTTTTTACAAATACAGTTCATTTTGCAATAACAGTAGTTCAAAAAGTTGAACTACATTGTTGGAGTTCATCAAAGTATCTTGCACTTTAACTTGATGGATTTAAAGTTTATTTTAGATTAACAATAAATGTTTTTGATGAGTTATTGTTTAAAAACATCACGATAATGACTAGATAATTGAATCGTTGCCGTTGTTATAGTATACAGAGTATAAGCAGAGTACGGTGGGTACTATAATAGTACTGATGTTCTCAGTCAATCTGCCTCGCCTTCCCCCAACCCTGCCAGGGTTGCGAGAAAGTCCGAAAGGGATGCCGGGACCTTGGCAACAGGCAACTGAAGGAACACGGGTGGGTTTTAGTCAGTAAAGTCTGACACGCCCTTCCGCTCCGCCCAGAGCGGGTGAAGTCATTGGATGATTTCCAACAAACAAAAAAAAAAAATCCTTTCCCCAAGTATGTTGGGGTCGGCTTCCAGTCTAACTGGATGCAGCTGAATACCAGAGCGCCTAAGCAATGTGGCATTCTATCAGCGATAACGATGATGGAAAAGGCAAAAATGTATAGGACTGACATAAGCTATCGAAAAGCTTATGTCAGTCCTGTTGAAAGTCGTTGTAGAAATACGAAACGCTTTCGAAGAGATTGTCACTTGTCTAGGCCCTCTGTATTTTACATGGCACGACTGCAAAACTGACCTCCACAACCCAGTAACTGGGTAATACAATACCCCTTGGTAAGACTGGTTGACAGACTTTCGGGCTTCTGACGACCAGTAATGACTGCCAATGATCCAATGACAGCCGGAACAGTATTGGTATGTAAAGATGGTCACCCATCCACGGACCAACCCCCGCAAGCGTAGCTTAACCTTATGCTACGACCCGTGCGGCTGTTATTACTAAGCCTCGAGCTCATCCTAGCATAGTTCTCAGTAACGTCATAAGTATTTGTCTTCTTTTCCTAGGAACTGAAAATCCTGGTACCCACCCATGTTGGTATGTCTGAGCTATGAGCTCTATCAGAAGCAACCTCTGAATAAAAAAACGTGCGCGCTCGAGGGACCGGTCAGGAACGAACTTCTCACGTATGATTTAAAAGAAAAACAAAATTATCGCACCCGCCATCTTGGATTTACATTTTAACGACATGTTCGGCTTTAGCACCCTCGAAAACTATGAAAACGACACCCATAACGAAAAATTTGAAAATTTTACCAACCGCCATTATATGTATATTTCCATTTTGACTTACCACAATGATTTTCATACAACTATACATATATAATATACTGAATATACTGTAGGGTAACTAGCAGTGTGGGAAAGTCCGAAAGGGATACCGGGACCTTGGCAACAGGCAAATGAAGGAACACGGGTGGGTTTTAGTCAGTAAAAGTCTGACACGCCCTTCCGCTCCGCCCAGAGCGGGAGAAGTCATTTGGTGATTTCCCACCCTCAAAACCTAGCAATGGCTTTTATTTTGATAGTTTAACAACATTCATTGAGCATACTTTTTCCAACATTTATGTAGCAATGGATTGGCAAAATCCTTCAAAATCATTCAGATTGTGATTGAAAGTGTGTTAAGTAAGCAATTAGGTTGCGGATGGACTTCTCAAGTGAGACCTATTACTAAGAAAGATGAAAAACCATTCGGTATTTATTTTGATCAACCAAACATAGATTTTACACCTAATCAAATAATCAAAACCACGAGAATACCCACGATGGCCAAAAAAGTTTCACTGCACATCATACATACATGAATATTTACTTTGTGAAGTATAATATTACTATTATTTTAACTATTGTGAATTTGAGGACTATGTGGATCATATTTTTTATCTGGCAGTTTGAGTACTATAGGCGGCCTACCCAAATGTCCTTTCTTTAGTATTGTTCGTCGAGTCGTTGAGCTCCTTAAATTTGGAGTTGAGCTGCACGATTACTGACAAATGCGTGCACTGACTGGACAGGTCCACTCAATCTGTGTGGTTCTTTCCTCAAAAGACCATTTCAGACACAAATCTACATGGTCCTCAAATGATTGACCAAGACTATTTCCGGATTTCCGGATTTTGATATTTACATTGACATTTTATTTAAATAATGACATGAATATTTACTTTGTAAAGTATTATATTATTTTAATTATTGTGAATGTGAAGACTATGTGGATCTTTCTTTCTTTTCTTTTTTAGTATTAATTTTTCCTTAGTTTTAATTAATCATGGTCTGGCAGTTTGAGTAATTTATGCGGCCTAACCAAATGTCCTTTCTTTGGTATTGTTCGTCAAATCATTGAGCTCCTTAAAATTGGAGTTGAGCTGCACGATTATTGACAAATGCTTGCACTGACTGGACAGGTCCACTCAATCTGTGTGGTTCTTTCCTCAAAAGTCAATTTCAAACACCAGTCTACATGGTCTTCATATGATCTGACCAAGATTAAGTCTGGACTTTAAAAGAGACTGTGACCTCTGAGTTTGTTTCGGCCTTTCTTCTCAGAGTAGTCAAATAGGAAACGCCGACCTAATCTAGTTTTAAAAATGTGATTGACGTGTAAAAGTGTTTGTACAAACCTACTTACAGAAATAAAAATCATTTATCATTTACAGCTTGGTGCCATCTGTGATTTTATCCTTGAACTAGTGACTGTGAAAGCTTCTGTAATGTTTCCGACAATCGCCGCCAGGCGCCACTAGCAGTAGGTTCCACAGACTAACTAATTACTCGTATGTTCCTTGTTGGGTACTTATAATTTAACATCATGGTAATTTTCCTGAATAGATAGATAACGTTATTACCTTTTTATGTTATGATAAAAACAGTATAGCACAACTGTGAATATGGCTTGTTTTATGTAACGGTACAGCTAGTGAGAACCATTCATTTATTTCTCGATAATTTGAATTATTTTAGACTAGGTATTCGCCCGTAAAGTCAATAAACATCGAGATTTCTTTAATTATTAAAATAAGTAACTTTAATAATATTAATGTAGTCAGTAAACATACATACATACATTCTGTCAAAGTTAGATTTGTTCTCGTATGTCATGATTTCAAGCAAAAGTCATTCATTGGACAAATCTAATAGAGATATGTATTAATGATTCTCATGACTAAATTCTGTAAATACATATTTTTTACGGTCGCGAATCCATTTTATATCAACATACAACCTGACACTGACCTGCAAGTTGCAAAAAACGTAAGAAAATTTGAATTTCGCGGGCTACCTTTGTGGACGCGCCACTCACTCGTGGAGGCAAACTAAATACTTACCAAATCAAAAATGGTGCAATAGGTTTTTGATAACTGTCGGTTGGTAAACAGGCTGACGAAATCACTGAAGGAAAGTTATCCGCCTACAACAGTTTAAAGACCTTTGCAAATCATTATCATGGAAATTAGACTTTGGAATTAGGCACTGAATCATAGCTTTCTATAGAGATGGTTTAAAGTTATAGATGTGCCTGTGATGTCGCCAGGCAAAGTGGTTAATGGGTTTTTCCATTAGTAACATCCCTGAGTTAGGAAGTTGGCGGTATGCTACCCCTGTGTCTCGGAAAGCACGTTAAGCCGTTGGTCCTAGGCTGCGCCTGATCTCTCGCCGGTCGTTTCGGATTGCCGTCCCATCGGACTATGAGAGTGAGGGAAGAGAGAGTGCATCTGTCTGCGCTCACACTTGTGCACTACAATATCTCCTGCGCCGAAGCCGCGAAGGCTATAGTCTCCATTCTCCGTTGAGATTGGCCGGTGTAGCCGAAATACGGTCTGGAGGACTATATAGCCAGAGGTGTACCTGTGGCAGTATCTTCATCGCCTTGCGAACTACGCATAAAAAAATCCTGACGTCACATAAATCCTGCATCGCGCAATTAGAGTTTACCGCGAGATGGGCAGTTGCCCACCAGACACAACACCCGTCTGGTCGGAGGATCCTCCCTTTTCTATAGAGGATGAGTGAACTTTACACCCTGTACCTCCTATGCAAGGTGTACTTGAAGTAACTGAAAACCTTTTAAGTGGTAATTTTATCCATTATTACGCGCTCAAAAATGAAAACACAAAAAAGAATTCATTCATGTTCGCACAAAGAGAACTGCAGATTTTTTTACATCTTGTATGTAAAGGCACATTACCTCAGTCGAATAGAAAAAAATACATAAAATACTTACATTTTCTCTATCCAAATCCAGCTGTGTATCCCTCTTAGGCAAAGTAAAACTGATTCCACTCTCACACTTATTCTTAAGTCTTTTATGGTCCGTTGTGCTAAACTTGCTTTGTTGCAACTTGACATACTCCCCGTTCAAAATCTCTATAGACTTCGCATGCTTCTTTGAAATCAAAATTGGCTTCGGTTTCAATGGCGTTGGCTTTTTGGCTTCAGCATTCGGGAAGCCTTTCTCAAAATTCTGCCTCAGTTTTGCGAAATCGCTTTTTGGGAGCATCTTGACTTCTGGACTTGAATTGGGGATTTCCGGGGCTGAAAGTGGGATTTCTGGGGTTGGTGGTCTAGGTTCGTATGGTATGTCGTAGATTTTTTGGTCCTGTAACAAGAGAAGGTTATGTTAATAAATTATACAGTTGGCCATAGATGGCTGGGGCTACATTTGGGAAGAGTCACGGTAAGTCCGTCATCAGATTTAGTTGATGAGTTTTACATGGATTAAATACCAAATGAATACTGTAGCTTTATAAATGAAAGAAGTAGACATCTATAAGTTCAGCAGGAGTCTTAATTTAGGTCTGTGGACCTCTGCATACATCGTATAAACTTACAAAGTGATCCCGGACTTATGGTGTAGTAACGCAGTGAATATATTGGATTGAATCCTCTACTAATACGTATTACTAGCGACACGCACGCAGCTTCCCATGGGTGCAATGGCAACATGTCAAAACATCGACATTTCTTGCTATATCGTAGTTGAATATTAATGTTTTATACACATATGCCTTCTGGAATAAATCCTCTAAATTATGGTGAAAACCGTATCAAAATCTGTTGGGTTTTTGGAAGAACAACGCGGTCACACAGACAGACAGGAAAAACGAATTTATTTTATAATACTTAAGAAATAAAATGAGAAAGACTTAAGAGCTATGTTAGTACATTTCAAAATTTGACACAATTAATTTAAGTATTAAGGGGGCTGTCCACCTTGTGGCTGAGTACGCTCAGGATGGTGTGTGATTATTCATTTTGTGACGTAACAGCCAGATTTCCAGTACCATAATCATCGATACATAACATAAATATCATAAAAAGATTGATAACTTAAATTTAGAGGGTGCTGGAAGGGAGAGAGGAAGAGGGCAAGTCATCCCCCCAAGATGAGCCCGCCGCGGATTTGTAGCTTCATACCCTTAAATGCGGAGTGCACTTTCTGTAGGTACTATTTATTCTGTGGTATTTGGCAGTAATTGCCATAATCATCTGCCAAAGATCACATAACAATCAGATCTTCAGCATCATGCACTCAAATCCAGTAACTTTCGCAGTAGCGCAGAACAGACAATCGAGCACACAAAGACAATTCAAAAAGTCATCAAAACTAATTGGTGATATTAGTTTATAAGTACTGGTCGCTCTCTCGGATCAGCTATGTCATTTTGACGGTAGTTAGAAAGTTAATAGTATTTTTAGGGTTCCGTACCCAAAGGGTAAAACGGGACCCTGTTACTAAGACTCCGCTGTCTGTCTGTCCAATTAAATTAAATTAAATTTATTTATTCAGTAACACATTGCGTTCGAATATAATCCAACATGAAACATAAGTACCTACTTATACACAAATACTACAAAAAGATTATCCCCAAAAAAAGATTGGCCGTCTGTCACCAGGCTGCATATCATGAACCGTGATGGTTAGACAGTTGAAATTTTCACAGATGATGTATTTCTGTGCCCGCTATAACAACAAATACAAAAAATCAGAATACAATAAATATTTACGGTTGCTCCCATACAACAAACGTGATTTTTTTTTGCTCGTTTTTATAGATAATGGTCAGGAACCCTTCGTGCACGAGTCCAACTCGCACTTGGCCGGTTTTATAGACAATGGTAAGGAACCCTTCGTGCACGAGTCCAAATCGCACTTGGCCGGTTTTATAGACAATGGTACGGAACCCTTCGTGCGCGAGTCTGACTAGCACTTGGCCGGTTTTTTTTGGTGCCAAGATACTTAATGGAAATCTGAACATTAAAAAAATTATTTGCTTTTTTTTTTCGTTGTTGAATTCTTGTGAAAACATTCGGGTACTTACTGATAAAGACATAATAAAAAATATGAAATCGCCTTCCATTCAGTTACATTTTTTTTACACAATTCAGAAAATGGCATCAGGCGATTCAGAGGCGTAATCATTTTGTGCTAAGAAAACTGTTTAAACGCTCTATTCTTTTGAAGTCTATCTACTCTTTGTCTGTTATGTTTTATTTACTGTTTTTCATTTCTGAATTTCTTCATCAGGCTTCGAGCCTAACCAGATGCACCTGAATACCAGTATGTAACATGGAGCGACTGCCTGTCTGACCTCCACAACCCAGTAACTGGGTAACACGATTTCCCTTGGTAAGACTGGTCGTCAGACTTGCAGGCTTCTGACGACCCGTAACGACTGTCAAAAATCCACGAATGACAGCCGGGACCAACGGCTTAACGTGCTTTCCGCGGCACGGAGGAGTCTCGGTATGTAAAGATGGTCACCCATCCAGGGACTAACCCCGGCAAGCGTAGCTTAACCTGAGGCTCTAGACAAAGTGACATTCTATTACCGATAACGATGATATAGCTATCGAAAAGCTTATGGCAATCCTGTTGAAAGTCGTTGTAGAAATACGAAATGCTTTGGAAGCGATTGTCACTTGTCTAGGCCCTCTGATCGATCAACCCGTGCGGCTGTCATTACTTAGACACGAGCTCTTCACATAAACGGAAACATAGCAATAGCAAATACTGCCAAATTCTGAAGCTCCTTCCTATAAAAGCCAAACCTAGATCGTCCTGCTCTCAAAACGGTGAAGGAAAACATCGTGAGGAAACCGGCATGTCCTACAACCAAAAATACGAAGACATATGACATCCACCAACCCGCACTAGCCCCGCGTAGTGGAATCTAGCCCACTCCCTCCCTCTCACAAAGAGGATGCCTGTGTCCCAGCAGTGGGATCATTATAGGGTGATTATGTATGGATGATCGTCCATTTAAGATATGGAGAACATGAATGAGTAACCTACAAAGTAGTTAATATAATCAGTACATTATGGCTTGATGAGTAAACAAAGCATGCATACTGCACCGTTGTCACGCATTCTAGCTCACGCCGTAATAGGCAAGTGAGTTTAAGAGTTAGGACCGACATTGTTAAGGCCCGAACCTGCCTCAAAGTGCTTAGGCATGATCTTCCGTTAAGCCGAAAATACTGCAGCATTAATTTTGAAATAAATCTATGTTAAAGTTGAGGATTGATGCTAGGTCCTATGTTTGGCCCAAAATTTTTTGTGTGTGGAGCTTCAGGGATCATTTGGAATCGTTTGTTTTGGCTAAGTGCAATTCATTTCATTACCACTGCTCTCGAAAACGCTGAACGAAAATATCGTAATTCGTAAGGGAATGGGACGGCATGTCCTAGAAGAGAACCGACAATTTTAACATATGAGACATCTGTCCGCATTGGACCTGCGTGGTGGATACCTGCCAATTCCCTCTCATATATAGAGGAAGGCCTGATTTTCAGCAGTGGGAAAGTTATAGGCTAAATTAAGAGATGGCGTTCCATTATTTGTCATTGCACTTCAGGAGGAAGTTATCAATTCGTCTGTATTTTTTTTAAAATGTTTTTGCCTCAGTTCTTTCGACGGGGTGAACCGATTTTGATGATTCTTTTTTTATTTGAAAGCTGGTGCTTCCCGTTTGGTCCCATATAAATTTTAATAAAATTTGCTTCAGTTGTTTTTATTTATTTATTTATTAAATCTTTATGCACAAGTAAAAAAACTACTGTACAAAGGCGGACTTAATGCCCGAGGCATTTTCTGCCAGTCGACCTTAGTCGTTTTTGAGTTAGCTTCAAAAATTACGTATTTTTCTCACTTAGTTTATGTAGATGACATCTTATTTGACACAGTCACTGTTATTTACATAGCCGGTAGTGGTATTAGAATTTGTGTGGGTTAGTTACCACAACTAAAATGTGAAAAATAAAAACCTTTACAAAAAAAAAGACTTCAAAAAAAAAACACAAAAATAGTGAAAAAAAGTCGGTGGCAAAAAACTAAAATTGAACAGCAAAGACACAGACTTCCGAAATTAAAGTTATTTTTCACTTTTTTTGTGTATTTTTTCGGAGGCCGGTTGTTTTTTTTTTTGTAAAAAGTTTTTTTACCTAATTGTGGTACAGTAATCTTATTTAAGGTGCATCGTCTTCACATGTAATGATGTATACAGAATATTGTAAAACATTTTTAAAAGATGTCGATGGAGTTTCTCGCCCATTCTTCTCCATACGAAAACTACCTTTTGGAAGGGGCAACTAGAATCAGTTCTATTTCTTTGTTTTTGACGTTCAAAAGTGCCTTTTATGTTCCTAATTGAAATAAATGATTTGACTTTGATTATAAGTATTATAAATCAATTGTTCTCACTCAACATACAGACTTTATAACTACGGAGTAAGTATAGTATCCTGCGAGCTGCGGTGACTGCGGTTAGCGTAACCCGCATAAACCTGTGAGAATGAAAGTCTATCGTATCGGGTGATCAAGCTTACTGAATAATTTTCATACATAACACAAATCGGATCCCATTTATTTGCAAAAACCTATCTTCCTACGACAGCCACACGGGTTAAGCAATGCTTACCCGGGAGTAGTCGATGGGTGAACATCTTGGCATACCGTGACTCCTACGTGACTCGGAAAGCACGTTAATCCATTGGTCCCGGCTGTCATTCGTGGATCTTCGACAGTCGTTACGGGTCGTCAGAAGCCCGAAAGTCTGACAACGAGTCTTATAAGGGGTTTCGTATTACCAAGCTGACTACTAATAAATGACGATTTCCAAACCATTCTCTAATCAGTGCTTTAGGCAGAGTGTTCGCTATTAATTAGTTACGGAACTGTTCCAACATGAATTATGTAAGATGTAACCAATATTTTTAACCGACCTCTAAAAGGAGGAGGTTATCAATTCGGATGTATATATATTTTTTTGTGACAATATAAAACATCCATGGAGTTTCTAGCTCCATAGGAACCTACTACGCTTTGGAATGGGCAACTAGCTTCATCTTTCTGACTGACTGACCCCTTGATAATTCAAAAGGGCCCATAATTGGTTTAAAATTGAATTAAATGCTTTGAGTTTGCGGTTCATAATTATTATTTCAAGAAATATTGCCACGCTGATTACCCAGTGTTCCACCTAAAGTTTTTCTCTATTGCTCATAATTATTGACTCAAAACTATTGAGCAATGAGGTGTGCATATAATAATAAAAAACAGGAGGTGTGTTTACAAACGGCTTCCGCAAATAACGCTCTTGATTATCGAGAACCTGTCTCATGTGAAAGTTATGTGGTTATTTGCGTGTTGTTACCGGTTCTTTGAAATATGGCGTCCATTTCTAAAGCTGGACTGACTAGGAGAAAATGAAATGGAACAGGAAGGATAGAATAAACAGACTGTAAAAAGACTCATCACAAATAGCCGTGAGCTACGCATTCTGTACATCAAATTAAGTAACATTGCACAAAAATAATTGCTGGGAAACGACTTTTATTTTTGGTGTGAAAAATCGCTGTTTATGGTAGTGCGCAACGTAACGCACGCAAAATATTGTGTTTATGGGTGCATGCAACGGTTAGGGTTTGTGGGGGTATTTAAAATTAGGTTATTGCTTTCTTTAAAAAAAAAGTTTGAAAAAGTTGGAACTCTCACCTTCAATATTTCTGTAACCAGAAGGTTCTGAGGTAAGGTCCAGAACAAAAAAAAAACAATGACGGGTTAGTTAATTGATTCAGGCGTGACTTTTTGCGGAAATCCATTATAAAATACAATAGACGTACATATATTTAGTAACCTATTCCGCTTAACTATTCTCCAAGAGTCATTAAAAAATCTAAAAAAAAAATCTTAAAAGAAATCGACACGTGTTTCACCTTTCACCTATCAAGGAGGCATCCTCAGGATGAGGATTGACCAGTCGCAAACCAGAACACGACGTGTTGCCACTGACTCTTGGAGAATATTTAAGCGGAATAGGTTACTAAATAATATTTACGGGAACAACAAGTGATTTTCGGCTTCGTATATCCAACTATGTTATGGACGGCTTCCATTCCAGTGCATAACCAGCATAGCTATCTATGCTGGTAGTCATAGTCACAACTATTCAATACGCTTCCGTGCCGAATCGAACATTAATCAATAATATCGAAGGAGTCCTCTAAGCACTGCTGTTCTACTATTTTGCCGACAGCTATTTGCTGTTGGGGGCAAGGCATATTAGGCGAACAGAAGTGGTCATATTCGATACGACAGCCTGTCGAATGGTAAGAAATAGATATGCAGATGGTACAGTAATCTAATTGTAGGTGCATCGTCTTTACATATAATTATATAATTCATGTATACAAAATATTGTAATACATTTTTAAAAAGAGTAACGGTGGAGTTTCTTGCCCATTCTTCTCAATACGAAAGCTACCTTTTGGAATGGGCAACTAGAATCAATTCTATTTCTTTGTTTTTCATTGACGTTCAAAAGTGCCTTTTATGTGCCTATTTGAAATAAATTATTTGACTTTGAGATGCAATATGGTATTTTTAACCGACTTCTTCAAAAAGGAGGAGGTTCTCAATTCGTCCGTGTTTTTTTTTTAAATGTTTATTACGCGATTACTCCGCCAATTATGAATCGATTTTGATGATTCCTATAATTAACTTTACTTGCGTAGTTTTTGAGTTAGCTTTAATATTACGTCAAAGTCAAAGTCAAATAATTTATTTCAAATAGGCACATAAAAGGCACTTTTGAACGTCAATGATAAACAAACAAAGAAATAGAATTGATTCTAGTTGCCCATTCCAAAAGGTAGATTTCGTATGGAGAAGAATGGGCAAGAAACTCCACCGTTACTCTTTTCAAAAATGTTTACAATATTTTGTATACATGAATTATATAATTATATGTGAAGACCATGCACCCACAATAAGATTACTGTCCCACAAAAGGCAAAAAAAATAATTATAAATGGAGCAATGACAAATAAATCAGTTATGTGATAGGTACATGGTGCTCACATATTTACAAACATTGTAAAAGTATACGATATTACAATATTCCTAACATCTTTACAAGTAATACTAATAAGTCAGTGCGTGATTCCATGCAATCACAGAGTGTAAAAATCTATGACATACAAATAATAAAATATACAACTAAATTAGCAACCAGTTTGATTTTCTCCAGACTCTAAATTGTCCTATGGAGCAAGACCAGCATGTTTCCAAGCATTCTTATCCTGGATATAATCCTCTAATTTGTAATAAGCTTGTTTACAAAGTGTACTTTTTATATGAGTTTTAAATTTTCTTTCATTTAATTGCAATATATCACAAGGTATTTTGTTATAGCATTTAACGCAGTACCCCATAAAAGATGTTTGTACTTTAGCTAATCTGAAAAATGGTTGATCTATTTTATCTTTATTTCTAGTATTAAAATTATGTCTGTCACTTATTTTCTTAAATAGATTTAAATTTTTTCTTACATACATAATATTCTCATAAATAAATTGGCAAGGTACCGTCATAATATTAATCCTTTTAAATAGTTCCCTGAGAGATTCGCGGCGACATAGATTATAAATGGCTCTGACAGCTCTCTTTTGCAAAATAAAGATGGATTCAATGTCAGCAGCCCGACCCCACAGTAAAATGCCATACGACATAATGCTGTGGAAGTAACTGAAATAGACCAAACGCGCGGTTTCTACATCTGTTAACTGTCTTATCTTTCTGACAGCATAAGCGGCCGAGCTTAACCGCCCCGCAAGAGATTTTATATGTGGTCCCCACTGTAATTTCTCGTCTAGCGTGATACCCAGGAAAACTGTTTCATTAATAAACTCTAGTTTTTCTCCATTCAATATGATGTCACATTCGCTACTTCTAACATTAGGTAATGTAAATCGAATACATTTGGTTTTTTTTTCATTGAGTACCAAATTATTTACCGTAAACCAATCTTGGACCTGAAGAATAGAGCTATTCACGTCGTCAAGATTTTGTGATCGTCGATTTATTTTAAAAATCAATGATGTGTCATCTGCAAATAACACCATCTTCGGTTGATTTAGAATTATTAGATAGTGGACGTATTTTTAGATAGTGGTATTCGAATTTGTGTGGGGTAGGTACCACAACTAAAAAAACTTTTTACGATTTCTGAATTGATCAATATAAATGTGAACGGATAGAGGGAGAGTGTGGGACAAAAGATGGATAAATAATTGTGTGAGAAATGCTATGAAAATGATGATAATGGCGACGCTATTGTGACCTCCACAAAAGCTATTACTGGATAATAAATACCATAGAAAAGAAAGAAAGAAAGAAAGAAAATACGTTTATTTGCAGTAAATAAATAAAGTAAAGGAATAATATTATTGGTTTTGTTTGACATGCGGGCTTCCGCCTACGCAGTACTACGATTGTGCCTTATACTCGTCTTCATAAACACTGTCCTGCACTGCTTGCACTAGTGTAACATCTAAATATAGCGCACCGTTCGATTTTCAACGTTCGGCTCAGCACTGAGAGTTGAAATTCAAATTGAGAATTCAATTCCCAACACTGTTGTGGTCGGCTTGCAGTATAAACGGATGCAGCTGAATATCAGTAATTTACATGGAGCGACTGCCTATCTGACCTCCACATCCCAGTAACTGGGTAATACGATACCTCCTTGGTAAAACTGGTTGTCAGACTTTCGGGCTTCTGACGACACGTAACGACTGTCAAAGATCCACGAATGACAGCCGGGACCAACGGATTAACATGTTTTCCGAGGCACGGAGGAGTCTCGGTATTTAAAGATGGTCACCCATCCACGGACCAACCCTGACAAGCGTAGCTTAACCTGATGGATCGACCCGTGCGGCTATTATTACTTAGCCACGAGCTCCTCCGAAAAATCAACATTGCAACCTTAGATTATAAAATGTTTATAATCTTAGATTGCAACAATATTTAGGCGGGTATTAGATGCAAATACCAACTAGGGCAAACGTTTCAACGTGTTATTTAACGCTTACAAGAGTCGTTAATCTGTAAAGATTCCTTCCAAATCTCAGCCAAGCAATGAACTAATAAAATACGCTTTTTAAAAAGCCCATGATGACCCATTGCATGGCAAAAGCCTACCCTTTTAACAACTGTCCTCCTTTATTGGGTAATCTTTTACATAACTCTGCATAACTATAAAGTTATTTATTATTACAAAACAAAAAGCGTAGCTCTACTTAATAGTCTCTATATGAACGACCTTCAAACAAAACCTGCTGTGAAATCTGAGAATAATATAGTTTTCAACACGCGTATCGCTAAAACGAATCGGTGGACACGTCGCTTTGAAGAATTGGAGATAAATGTTCAAAGAGGATTGTTTTTAACATGATTTTGTATGAAGATTGCACAAGTGAAGAATATTGAAGACTAGCATCTGCTGCATCATTAGCGTTCTATGACTATACAGCCTCTTTGTTAGCGTTAAAATTCTTTTTCGATCATAAAATATAGGTACAGGCTGTTTGGAACATCGTATGCCAAATGAAAATGGCGGATAGGAGGGGTCATATGCAATGTTCTCAGGTCCCAAAAAAAATTCTTGGCCCGAAAGTCTGACAATCAGTCTTACCACGGGGTATATATAAATTGGCCCATTGCATATTTTGTAGTGTTTGTTTTTTTCCTTTTGTTATATATTTTTGTGGTGTACAATAAAGTATATATTTATAAATAAATAAATAAATATCGTATTACCCAGTTACTGAGTCGTGGAGGTCAGATAGGCAGTCGGTCCATGTAAAATACTGGTATTCAGGTGCATCTGGTTAGGCTGCAAGCCGACCCCAACATAGTTGGGAAAAGGTTAGGCAGAAAGATTTCATTAAAAAAATGAATCAGACTCTATTCAAACCATTTCTACTCACCCACTTATTACGTATCATCATTAATCTGATGCAATCTTCGCCAAGCGTATCGGGGCTGCAGCGTCCGGTGCTTTGTTTAAAAGATACTTACTATTTGCTGTTCAACTTGAGGTTATACTTAACAGGTTTTATTGATCACTTGATTTTAGGACTTGCCACATATAATAATAAATGCCATAATATCACACCTATATTACCCGAAGGGTTAGACAGAGGTGTACCTATAGTACACCCCATACGTACTCCCAAATCTCGCCAGTTATGTTTAAGTCTCATGTAACAGGGGGCGAGTCGATTGCCATCAACCGGGCACAAATCCAGACTCCGGGCTGCTACTGAGAAATTCCAGATGGAAAAACCCAATAACACTTTGTCGTTACGGGTAGTCAGAAGCTCGAAAGTCTAACCAAAGTTTATCGTATTTCACAGTACCTGGGTTGTGAAAGTCAGGTAAAATATTGGCATTCAGCTGCATCCGGTAAGACTGGAAGTCGACCCCATAGATGAGAAAATGAACGCAACATGCAACTGAGTACCAGATGATTACTGACACTGATTACAACATCCAAGTCTGCCGTTTCCAATAATGCTTGACCTTGTGGATCAATCAATTTTCACGGTAGTTTCACAATCGGTAGACGCTCCTTTAAATGTACATAATCAGCCTATAATGTTCCACTGCTGGGACACAGGCCTCCTCTCTTCGAGAATGAGTGGGCTATAATCTATCACGCGTGCCCAGTGCGGGTTGGTAGATGTCACATGTCTTAGAATTTTTGGTTCTAGGACATGCCGGTTTCCTCGTGATGTTTTTAGAGCAGTGATGATGAAAATATTTACACAAAGTAAAGCGCCTGACTGAGTTCAAACTCACGACCTACACTCGTAAGTCGGGGCCGTTACCACTAGGCCACCAGTCCAACGGAATGGTGCAATCCGTAAGACAAGAAAATCCTTTGAATATTTCCATTTCAATAAATCAGTGTAATTTTTTTATTATTAACATGGGACGTACCAGTGTGGTTACACATTTATAATAGTTTATGTATCTCATAAGTCTAAAAATCGTGACTTCAGTATTATGACTATGCTCAAAATAGAATCAGGTTTAATAAAACCTGTCTAGATAGATAACTTGTTCGGTTTTATAGGTTGTTATTCTAATTTGCATTGCGACCTCTCGTCTCCACACGGTGGGTGTTTGAGGATGGACGGCACCGCCGAGGCCGGCTCAGGAAGAGGTGGCGAGACAACCTAGACGCATAACCAGCAAGGGTTGGAGCGAGGTGGCCCTGGAAAAGATGTTTGGAAGGATTTGGGGGAGGCCTTTGCTCAGCAGTGGGACAGTGTAGGATAAGATAAAAAAAAAAAACTAATTTAGGAATACACAAAAACTGGTAGAGCATGACTATTTAGGTACCTAGTTTTAATCATCTGCCTAGCCTTTTCTTAACTACGTTGGAGTTAAGAAAAGGCTAGGCAGATGATTGGTCGGCTTGGTCGGCTTGCGGTCTAACTAGATGCAGCTGAATACCAGTATACATGGACCGACTGCCTATCTGACCTCCACAACCCAGTTGCAGGTTAATACGATACCCCTTCGCAAGACTAGTTGTCAGACCTACGGGCTTCTGACTACCCGTAACGACTGTCAAAGATCTACAAAAGACAGCTGGTACCAACGGCTTAACGTGCTTTCCGAGGCGCGGACCAATAACCCCATGAGAAAATAAAGAATGTCGAAACAGAAACAAACAAAAATTTCAATACGCAAGTCAAGTTACAATATTGTGAAATTTTATTTGATGCCATCTGGGTTTTTCCCTGAATTCAAAGTTTTTTTTTTAAATCTTTATACGGAGTACATACGGGGACAAAGACTTCCCCACGAGAAAAAAAGCCGTCGAAGCAACAAGATATGAATTTATTCATAATGAATATTCTAGGCTATATTTATTATTATGTAACAAGACTGGTTCTTTCTTAAACTGGTTTATATCTTGAACAAGATACATAAAATTAATTAAAAAGTGTTAAACTTGATTTTCGAGAGATCATCCATCATTCTTTAAATGCAGGCGAGAACGTTTATGATTTTATCAAGCACAGCAGTTGAAGCCGACAAGTCTAGTCAGAAATAAGTATGATCTACATACGAGCAGGATGAGAGGGCGGAGAAGATGAGTTCTGGAGTGGTGACCGCGTATCGGTAGGACTTAAGAGGAAATAGGGTCGGTCTTTACTCCACACAAAAAGTCATCATTCGAGGTTCGGCTCTCGTCTATTTCCTCCTCCAATATTGGACCAATTTGAAAGATATTTTATAAATTGATTAAGAAGGATATTTGCTGTACCCCTCCTTTTTATTTTTTTCATTAATGGCATTAGGGGCATAGAAATAGTTGATATTTATTTTACTGTACAAAATCATTGCTCTAAGCTAAACCAGAGAGAAAACAGGCGAAAGCGTTTGTATGGAGAGGGGACCGACCCTATTTCCTCTTAAAAAGGTGGCTGGGACAACTGGAAGCGGAAGACGGAAGACAGAATGTTATGGCCAGTCTATAAGAGGCCTATGTCCAGCAGTGGAAAGCGATAGTCTGAGTTGATTGATCGATATTAGAGGAATTTTTAAAGTGGCGCCAGAAACAAAAATTTTGAAAGGGAAATGGTTCGGACGGGCGTGTGAAGCCGTGGAGAGAAGAACGTATGTGACTGATCGGAGGACAAAAATAAAAAAGGATCAATTATGTGAGGGATGATATCAATGACAATGGAGTGAATGATAACGCGACTGTTAACAAAGGGGAATGTAAGAAAAAACCATTTTTTGGCCGACTTCCAGTAATATGAGACAAGGGCATGCAGAACCCGATCCATGTATTGTTTTTAAGAAAGAGCCTTGATTTGATTTCCAGGTCAGCGATGGTTTAAAAGCCCTAGTAAGCCTATGTTGACGTACGCCTCAGACTCTCAGGTACGTAAGTAGATCTTGAGAAGACCTGGTTTCATCAGTTTGATATCGCCAACACGCAGTGGGTAAGCGTGGTGATCAATGTCCGTACCTTGACTGTATGAGAAAAAGACTTTGCCCTTTTTTTTTTTTTTTGATATTGGGAAATCATCAAATGACTTCTCCCGCCCTAGGCGGAGCGGAAGAGCGTGTCAGACGTTTACTGTATGACTAAGCGTATGCTGAGACGCAGGTGACGCAGGTCCTCGCAGCGCAGGGCAGAGCGGATTTTGTAATTTTTGAACGTACTGACAGCTGTGGCGTAGACACGTGCGATGCAACCATGTGTCCTGCGTCTGGTTGTAAAGCCGGCACAGGTTTCTGCGCGACGGGTGCTGTGCTGTGATACGTTACCAAAAAAACAAGTGACGACCAGCTGTCAGTTCGTTCATGCATTATATTGCTCTGCCCTGCGCTGTGTGGACCTGCGTCGCGTCACCTGCGTCTCAGCTTTATAGATAACTGGCGAAATGAAGATGAATCACATATCTCTGTCTATTCTTTAGATTTAGAGGAAGACAGATGTATCATGTCAAGTTACAAAGATTTACAACTTCTAGTGCCCCAGATTTTTACTTGTTCTTAGAACAAACTACTTCTCAAACATTCTTTCGGACACGTCATTTAACACCAGAGGAAAACAAAAGACAGTGAGAACTAGGTTTAATTTTAATACAATGGTTAAAATATTGCGGTTAACTGCGTGGATAGGGCTGGTACTCTGGTAGTAAGATGTTTTAATTAGCCTTTGACAGTCGTTACGGGTAGTCAGAAGCCCAAAAGTCTGAGAACCAGTCTTACCAAGGAGTATCGTGTTACCCAGCAACTGGGTTGTGGAGATCAGATAGGCAGTTTTTCCATGTGGAATACTGGTATTCAGCTGCATCCGGATGGACTGGAAGCCAACCCGAACATAGGTGGGAAAAGGTTAGGTAGAATTTTGAGTAAGAAGTTAGGCCACGTTGAGTGAATTAATGAAAGGCGATCACGAAAAGGACAAGATGCGGATTTCAGTACAAGGCTGAGGGTCCTAAGAAAGATGTACTGGTGCCGTATTATGAAGTATTAATGCCATCATTTTTGCAGTGTAAGAGAGAGACGGAGCTAGACAAGACCGCTAGCACCATCCCGTTTTCGTAGTGGAGTAATGAGGGCATTAATCTATACTAATATTATAAAGCTGAAGAGTTTGTTTGTTTTAACGCGCTAATCTCAGGAACTACTGGTTGGAATTGAAAAATTATTTTTGCGTTGGATAGTCCATTTATCGAGGAAGGTTATAGGCTATATAACATCACGCTACGACCAAGAGGAGCGGAGCATAAATGAAATTTGTTGCAAAAACGGGAAAAAATATTCCTTTTTGAGAGCTTCCGTTGCGTGCGCTGCGTAAACGGTTTAAGTTACGCAAATATGATGTATGATGGAATTGTTCTTCTTTAAAAGTTCAAAAAAAAAGTCCGCGACAGCATATGTCTATCTTTTAAGATAACCTTTTTTTATGGTAATCAAATTTGTTCGAAGTTAATTCATTATTTGCGAAGGAGTTTTATCAACATAATATATATTTTTTTCCAAATAAATAGTTTTAACATCAAGGGTATTTATGTAGCAGTTTAATACTTTTTAATTCATTCGAATCGGACATTTCATTTCGAAGTTATCACGAAATGCAATACGCGAACCGTTCCCTACTCTAGAGGAGAGGATGGGCACACGGGTAGACCATGACCTGGAATAGGACATAGGATACGTTTTATCCCTATATTCCCACGGGATCGAGACTTACGCGGGTGACACCGCAGGGCACAGCTATACTTCATAATACTACCCCTGCAGGCGTAGCATGATGCTTTCTCTATCTACGAAGAATAGACATAGCTTTTTCTATACAAAGTGACATTTCGTTTCTTCATTTTTGACATCGCACTGTAGAAATCCTTCTACAATCTGTCATTTTGTCTTTCATTTATATCGATCTTTGTCTAGGTCTTTTAATATGTAGACTATTTCGGAAGAAAGTTTTCTATCCTTTCTGTCAAAATCACACTGACAACTGAAGTTTGTCTAAGGAAGTGAAGACAATTTGAAACAAAACAAAGAATTCTGAGTCGAATTATGTAAAAGAGTGAATTTCGTTAGAAGTGCAGTTGACTCTTTTTACTTAGCTGCCGTCGTACTGTCTACACGGAACGTCATTTTTGTCTACCCTTCCGTCGACAAAACGGTGCTCATGATAGGCCTGCTGATCCTATTTAAAACGTCCTTCAAACAGGTCAGGTCAATAGAAAAATAAATAAAAATAATAATGAAATAAAATTTGGTATGGAGGAATATTATTATAATGGTACACACGGCTACACATCAGGCTATACATTTCCAGTATAAGCTGACCTCGTATTCTTCAGAAATCCTATAAAATGCGAGATCAGCATAAACTGGAAATGTATAGCTTGATGTGTAGGTGTGTACTTAAACAAAAAGTGAAATGTAGTTGTAAAAACATTACCCTCCTTCTGGGGCAGTCGGGTAAAAAGACTTGTACCGACTTACTACAAGGATCTTTTGACGATCGAATGACATTGTCAGAGTGGCGCTGTTGGTAAACATTAGTACGATTGTTTGTGAAATGTATTGTAAAAACAAGATGGCGGCTTAGATCCAATTTTGAGACCACGCGCCAATAGATCTTTGAAATTTCTAAATTGATGTCTGTAATTTTTATGTTGTACACACGGCTATACATCAAGCTATACATTTCCAGTTTATGCTGATCTCGCATTGTATAGGATTTCCGTACAATGCGAGGTCAGCTGATACTGGAAATGTATAGCTTGATGTGCAGCCATGTGTACAGCTGTACATCCCTCTCTAGGCTTGCACCTGTGTTGTTTTTTTTTTGCCTCAACATACTGGCCCTGGTATTGCATAGTATTTTTAAAACATCTGATCAAACAAACTCCTGAAAAAACCTACACCGTCATATCTCACAGTTGCTTCAACATATGGTAATCTGAGTCACTTTATGACAATGTTTAAAAACTGAGTCAGCCCTGTGTTCTTGCTATTGTGAGATTATCTCAGTAGGTTAAACTGTTAAGAGATGTATGTCGGAAGGTTTTTGAAAAGGTATTCTACATGGTATTAAAGCGAAAAACTTATCAAAAAAAAATCGGAAGTAAAGCGATACAATTCGATCGGAAAAACAGTTTGATTCAAACTTAATGGTGGCTCGGAAGTTAGCTTCTCTCTGCGCAGTACCCCACCCCTCACCCCCGCTGCCACACGAAATTGTTAATGCGCAGCGACTCGTCTCATGTTCCGAGGCGCCATTAAGTTTGAATCTAACCGTACCAAACGTTAATAGAAGCGTTGGGAGACCACAATGGCCAGACGAAGACCAACGACCTACAGAAGATCACGGGGATAACCTGGATGGGACCCGCACAGACCAGGGTAGCATGGCACAAAAGGGAGGAAGCCTATACCCCGCAGTAGGTGGAACACGGCTGCCAGTTTGCCAGTTTGTACAAACTTAAGAAAATGGTAGAAAAGCCCTCTTTTCTACCATGTTTCAAAGTTTGCATCTCCCTCAAACAGGGTGTAAAAAGACCCATAACTTGACAAGACTTTTATTTTTGGTGTGAAAAATCGCTGTTTGCGGTAGTGCGCAACGTAACGCAAGCAAAACATTGTTTTTATGGGCGCATGCAAGTATTTAAAATTAAGTTATAACATTGAAAACCTGCCATCTTTAAAAAAAGTATGAACTTTGACCTTCAATATCTCCGAAAGCAAAAGGTTCCCAGAACAAAAAAAAATATCAGAATGACGGGAGTAATATATGACTTTCGGCTTCGTCAAGCGTTTTTTTTTACACACGTTCAATAGGGAATGGCGTTATAGTTAGTTATTTATACAACTGTTATATAATAAGGGGTATTAAAACACGTAGTATCACATGAGTATTTTAATACCTAATTATTTACAGTTGCATACAAGACTTTATCTACACCCATGTTATGAATCCTCTATAAAAGGTTCTTTATAATACTAATATCGAACAAAAATGGCGGGATACAACGCACGTGAATTCGAATTTTTAGAATGCGAATAAACTACAAGTTTTTTTTTTAAATGACTGAGCTTAGTTAGTGAAACGCGCCTGCATGACAGCGTCCTTTTTTTGTAATGAGTTGCATTATGAAATTTAGTACAACATTATAACACCCTTTTGGATGATATAATGGTTACTATGACACTAGTTGTTTTAATGTTGGCAATAAGCTAACTGTTTCAGAAACTTTTATAGAGGATTTATAGCATGGGTGTAGATAAAAACTTTAAAAGGTAGTTGGTGTCTATTCTTTTTTTTAAACATTAACATAATCAGCCTATAATGTTCCCACTGCTGGGACACAAGCCTCCTCTCGGTGAGAGGGACTGGGCCGTAATCCACCACGCCCGCCCAGTTCGGGTTGGTAGATGTCACATGACTTCAAATTTTTGGTTCTAGGATATGCCGATTTCCTCACGATATTTTCCTTCACCGTATTGAGAGAATTTTTTTTCCAAAAAAAGTTTGTATTTTTCACTTTTTAGTTGTGGTACCTACCCCACACGAAGTCGAATACCACTACCTGCTATGTAAATAACAGTGACGGAGTCAAATAAGATGTCGTATACATAGACTAAGTGGGAAAAATACGTAATTATTGAAACTAACTAAAAAAACTACTCAGGCAAAATTAATAAAATTTATATGGGACCACCTTGGGAGTAATACCCTTTCGAACAAAAAAGAAATTTGTAAATCGGTTTACAATTGGCAAAAATATCAAAGTACACAAAAAAAAAAAAAAATACCTATCAACATAGAACCTCCTCCTTTTTAAAGAAGTCGTATGTAGACAATTAATTAAAAAGCAGAGCTTTCTCCATGTGCAAAGAATGGTCGCCCGGCTGGCGACCATTCTCACACAGACAGCTCTGCTTTTTTCATTTTCACATTCATAATCCTCGAAATCAGTTATTAACGGATTGACCAGAATTAATTTTACTATCGATAACTCCTTTACCCAACACTAGAACCACGTTGGTCCAGAGACAGATAGGCACCAGGAACCACTGCCCCAAGATAACCGAACTTAAGATATCACTGCAAAAAAAACCGGTCAAGGGCAGCCATCCGCTGATAAGTTATTTTAATATAATCGTTATATAATTTATTTCGAAGTTTCTGGAATAAGTACGTTTCCGGGTTAACTTTTTAGGGTTTCGTAGTCAACAAGGAACCCTTATAGTTTCGCCATGTCCGTCTGTCTGTCTGTCCGTCTATCTGTCTGTCTTTCCACGGCTTAGCTCAGACTCTTAGTACTAGAGTGCTGTAATTTGGTATGGCAATACATATAAATCACAGCGACAAAGTGGCAAAATAAATAATGGAAAAAAAATCTCGTCTATCCCTCGGTATGGGGTGTCGTTGGAAAGGTCGTTCAAAAATATTGTTAGTTTGTGAAAACTATTTTTGGATTCAGGGATCCGTTTGCGAAATATTAAGCTTTAAAGTGCTAACTTTTGTTAAGAGTCAAGTGTGTGTCCCTGCCAGTTAAATGGTTGCTTTTGGATATGTAAAAAAATTCACAGCAGTAGTATATAATGTAATGTAAACTTTATTATCAGATTTCAAGGCCTATAGCGTAAAAATAACGCATAGCGTAGCGCCTAGCGTAGCGCCTAGCGTAGCGCGTAGCGTATAATGCATCCCAACTGCGGTAAGAAGATCGTGTTGATACTCCTATCAACACGATCTTTAGAACATCCCATGCCTTCTTTTCGTGCGGTTAGTGACTAACCTGGTGTCAGAGTGCCGGTTTCCTCACGATGTTTTCCTTCACCGTTTTTACCCGACTGCCCCAGAAGGAGGGTAATGTTTTTGAATTAAGTGATAATGATACAATACGCAAATGAATCCGAAAAGTCAGAGGTGCGTGGCTTGGGTTCGAACTCGAGACCTATGACTTGGCAGTCCATCAAAGGCTAGGCTATACTGATAGTGCTTCCAGCGCTGACTGGCTAACATATATTTATGTAAAGATGTTAGCCAGTCAGCGCTGAAAGTACATATGCACAGTAGCAACTCACAATGGAGACTATTTGTATCCATAATATTTACTATTGACCCTTTTTCGAATCAAAATAAACAAATCGATTAGCACAAGATACAATGTCAAAGATAATGGAGCTCAAGGGCTAAACTGATCTTGTTTAAAACCTAGACCTTTTTGACATCATCTAGATTTTATGGCCGATCATCCAATAGATGGATTTTTAGAATAGATGGAAGATAAGACTATCTGTTTATTGTTTTATGGAAGAATCTGGGACAAATCTATTGTCATTGATAGTTTTATTATATGTGTGGAGTTTACTCAATGCTTTTTAGGGTTCAGGGACATCAATAACTATCGATGAGTAAATTCATTGTTAGTAAACCTGGATGGAACTTCAGGGGTATGAGGAACGAACGCGTGAGGGAGAGGCAAAATTCGCAACTTACGCCCCTAGCCGGCGCTGGAGACGCCCTGGGCGTCGGGAGTCCCAGGCGGATTCCCGGCCACCGTAGGCGCGGGCTTGCGGGCGGTGAGCAATGGGTAACTAGCCGTCCGATAAGGACCAGGCCCGGGTCGACGGCGCGTTGTGCTCCACGCGCGCCTCAAAGAGATGTTAGCACAATTGACGGGGTCCGCTAGGGTCGATGCTTGCCAGGGTTGCGGGAAAGTCCAAAAGGGATACCGGGGCCCTAGGCAACAGGCAACTGAAGGAACACGGGTGAGTTTTAGTCAGTAAAAGTCTGACACGCCCTCCCGCTCCGCTCAGAGCGAGAGAAGTTATTTGATGATTTCCCACCATCAAAAAAAAAAGGGATCAGGGTGTAAAGTTCACTCATCCTCTATAGAAAAAGGAGGATCCTCCGGCCAGACGGGTGTTGTGTCTGGCGGGCAACTGCCCAACGATTGGTGTCGGAATCTTGTATAAATGTCCATCGCGCGGTAAACTCTAATTGCGCGATGCAGGATTTATGTGACGTCAGGATTTTTGCGTGACATCAGGTCTTTGATGCGTAGTTCGCATGTGGCGATGTAGATGCCGCCACAGAACCTTCGAACAGTCTGAAATGAAGCAATGCTCATCTCTTGTCTGTATGAGAATTGGGATTATTTCGGGCAGATATTATCTACACTACACTACACATTTGGGATCAAATTCCAGTCTGAACAGATGCATTTGTCCAACCAAAACAAACTGCGTACGCGCAGGCATCCCAAAACACGTGTATTATTGATCTCGCTAAGTTCAGAGATCATCTTATATTAAGATACGTTACGATAATTAATAAGACTATCTCTTTGTATAATAACTTAGTATTGACATCGAGAAATTATGAAGATAACGTTCAGAAGAAACGAAACTGAACTTTGATAAACCGTAATACGACCGACGCACAATGGTCCACCGTAAGGACTAGTGCGGAAACTGTGCTAGTTAGACAGTTGAAATTTTCACAGATGATGTATTTCTGTTGCCGCTATAACAACAAATACTAAAAAACAGAATAAAATAAATATTTAAGTGGGCTCCCATACAACAAACGTGATTTTTTTGCCGTTTTTATAGATGGTACGGAACCCTTCGTCCGCGAGTCCGACTCGCACTTCGTCGGTTTTTGCAATTTGCAGGTCATTGTCAGGTTGTATGTTGATTAAAATATGATTCACAACCATAACAAATATGGCTTTACATAATTAAAATCATTAGAATTAGCAATATGTAAGGATTGGAGTAAATTAAAAGCAAACAAACCTATTAAACTTCTTTTATTTTTTAATCGTCCATTAGGAGCTCGTGGCTAAGTAATAACTGCCGCATGGGTCGATTCATCAGGTTAAGCTACGCTTGCCGGGGTTGGTCCGTGGATGGGTGACCATCTTTACATATCGAGACTCCTCCGTGCCTCGGAAAGCACGTTAAGCCGTTGGTCCCGGCTGTCATTTGTGGATCTTTGACAGTCGTAACGGGTCGTCAGAAGCCCGAAAGTCTGACAAGCAGTCTTACCAAGGGGTATCGTATTACCCAGTTACTGGGTTGTGGAGGTCAGATAGGCAGTCGCTCCATGTAAAATACTGGTATTCAGCTGCATCCGGTTGGACTGGAAGCCGACCCCAACATGGTTGGGAAAAGGCTAGGCAGATGATGATTTTTTAATCGTCCATTTTTTTTTTCATTCTTCCTTCTCGCTCGCACTGTGTAGTCATACCCATCTTCTAACATCCCTCATGTCTTGAGTTGCCACTTTATGTAATACTTTAAACAACCAAACATAAAACATACGACCAGGGGGCCAAGTCTACTAATTTACAAACGTGTCAATGGTCTCACAATGATCAGTTTTTGACAGATTTGCCATACAAAATCTATCAAAAACTCATCATTGTGAGACCACTGACACGTTAGTCAATTAGAAGACTTGGCCCCCAGTGGTCTACATAGCACTAGATCCAAAGAGCTGGAAGTCATCCATCGTAATCCTGCCGTCGTCCCATTTTACTTTTGGGTCAGTGCAACACGTTAATCTTTTCCGTTCAACTGTCCAAACAAAGCCAATGAAAAAAAAAACTTCTCACAATTTGTCAATGATTGTGGTTGATACCGGATGGAAAAATAAAATATAGAAGTAGTTTCCTGATAGGTAAATAAATGGGAAAGTTCTCAAAGCAAAGCAAACAATGAGAGTAATAGAGCACTTGGTTTAATTATTAAGCAGTGTTATAATAATATTACCCTTTTAGCTTCCGCCAGCGGTTCGCCCGCGTGGTATGTCGATAAAAAGTAGCCTATGTCCTTTCTCAGGCTCTAGACTATCTGTGTACCAAATTTCATTTAAATCGGTTCAGTAGTTTTGGCGTGAAAGCGCGACAGACAGGCAGACAGAGTTACTTTCGCTTTAATAATATTAGTAAGGAAGTAAGGATTACCAAGACATTTCTGATACGATGTTTAGGCTTCCGCAGTCAGGTGCGACGCGATTCTAGTGAAACAATTCACACGATGTTTTCATAGAAACTGTTCTACAAGAGTTGCGTCGTGCCTGTCTGCGAGAGCATTTATGCAATTTTTTTTTTTCGTTCTCTATGTTGCCAGACGAGCCCTTAAAGATGGCCGTTGTCTGATCGCCATAATGCACAAGAAATATTGAAATATATCTATTTACGTACAGTAGTTAATATAATGGAGGGGCTTTTGGCTAGGAAATAACAGCCGCACGGGTCGATCCATCAGGTTAAGCTACGCTTGCCGCGGTTGGTTCGTGGATGGGTGACCATCTTTATATACCGAGACCCCTCCGTGCCTCGGAGAGCACGTTATGCCGTTGGTCCCGGCTGTTATTTGTAGATCTTTGACAGTTGTTACGGGTCGTCAAAGGCCTGAAAGTCTGACAACCAGTCTTACCAAGGCGTATCGTGTTACCCAGTAACTGGGTTGTGGAGGTCAGATAGGCAGCTGCTCCATGTAAAATACTGGTATTCAGCTGCATCCGGTAAGACTGGAAGCCGACACCAACATAGTTGGAAAAAGGCTAGGCAGATGAGTTAATATAATGGTAATTGCAAAATTTTACCATTCCGTTGGCTTTAAAATGATATAACAACAATGAATTTAATGATTCAGGTTAATTACAACATACCTATACATAATCAGGATTGTTTGTTTACGCACTTTCACTTACATTGTTTACATAAAAACTACAATTAATGCGGTACAGCCGTTTTGGAGACAGGCGACAATAAACATACTGGCATTATGATCTTAATATATGCAGGTGGGAATGATAGAAACACCGATCTTATCAAAATGTATGTAAAAGCTGGTATTTATGACCCCATTAATTCAATTTCACACTGTAATTAAGTGGTTTTATAGAATTCAACCTTACAACAAATAAAAAACCAAGACAGAGCGCTGTCAACAGTGACGTGAGGCTGTTTCGTAAACATGTGTGCACTAATTTATTGGGGGAATGCTACAGACAGCTTTTTCGCTTTTAGGGCGCAAAAGAAATGTATTTGTGGCATACGTGCCCCAGATAGCTGTATGCCATATTTTAAAAAGCTGAAGATTTTAAGCGTTCCTTCCCTCTACAACTATGAGGTCGCCACATTTGTAAAAACCAATGGGGATAGGTTTGTTAAACTACACTCCCGTGGACATGCCGACAAAGTAGCAAATATTACGAGTATGTCCTCAAAAACAGGTCTACCTTCTAAAAGTTTCTTCGGAATGTCTTCACGAATCTACAATAAGCTTCCTAAGTAAATAAGAGAAATTGAAAAAGTTAAACGTTTTAAGAAAAAATTAAATGACTTCTTGGTAAATAGACCATAATTATTATACAGTACATGAATTTTTGTCCGACAGATTCGTGATGAAGTTAGTGCCAAACTATTTTTATGTTTTGATGCAAAATATATGTCTTTGACATAAATATCACATAAACTTAGATCTAAGATAACAAATTATTCAAAGTATTGTATGCCTAACATGGTGGAGCAGTGCAAACGCACACCAAATATATCAACTCTGTAACCACTGTCTCACAATAAAGATCTTTGACTTTGACTTTAGTCAGGTGTAGTTTGATTGTAACTTGTAAATCTGTGCCTACTTTTACAAAAACTTACAATAAACAGACAATTTTTTTACTCTAAGCACATATCTACATAACTTCCTTCCCGCAATCACTTGAAAACAGCATCCCTCTCAGAAAATCTCATACTTATCTAAAAATAAACAACAAAAGATTTGAACCATATGTTTTTGACGTTTCACCCTCTTCAGTTATTTTTAGAACATGTCTGGTTATTTTTAACTGAAGGGGACTACGGCTACTGTATGATATATGATTATGATATGTATTTAGAAATGCAATTACTTTACGTATGGTCTTTACAAATTGTGTAGTAAATAAATTCGATATTATATCAGATCACAAAAAGTGCGCGTTGCGTCCTGGTCTGTACTGACCCTTAGTTTACGCTGTCTGTCTGTGACAGTCGTTCGTATTCTATCAAAGCCGACAGCTTACGAACGCCAGTTTCGGACTGGCCGAAGATTTAGGCACATTTCTGGCCGAAACCGAAATCAAACATTCGGTCGGACACATCCTAATTAATATTATAAATGCGAAAGTAACTCTGTCGGTCTGTCTGTTTAGCGCTTTCACGCCAAAACTACTGAACCGATTTAAATGAAATTTAGTACCCAGATAGTCTAGAGCCTGAGAAAGGACATAGGCTACTTTTTATCGACATACCACGCGGGCGAAGCCGCGGGCGGAAGCTAGTAGAAATATAAAACTTGATATCTATGCTCGGTCACTATCCTAAAACCTAACTACTCACTCGAGACTTTACGACCCGCCGGTATAGTTTGAAACCGTTAATCACACAGTACATAATTTAATTATATTCTTCTCACCTCTTGACGAAGCAGAGCGTGAAGATGGCTAATTACAGCAATAATATAGTTGTATAACGTCTATATAACAGTTGTTTTAATTACTCTGATGTAGCCTCAAACTTCAGAACAGCGTCAGAATAGAATAGAATACTCTTTATTATGTACACACGGCAACACATCAAGCTATACATTTCCAGTTTATGCTGATCTCGCACTGTATAGGATTTCCGTGCAATGCGAGGTCAGCTTATACTGGAAATGTATAGCTTGATGTGAAGCCGTGTGTACAACAAAAAAAATTACAGACATCAATTTAGAAATTTAACATAGGGTGACACAATTGGCGGTCTTATCGCTAAAAGCGATATTTTACCGACAAACTTTTTTTTTTTTGATGATGGGAAATCGTCAAGTGACTTCTCCCGCTCTGGGCGGAGCGGGAGGGCGTGTCAGACTTTTACTGACTAAAACCCACCCGTGTTCCTTCAGTTGCTTATTGCCAAGGTCCCGGTATCCCTTTCGGACTTTCCCGCAACCCTGGCAGGCACCGACAACCTTTGGATGGATTAAAGAGAGAAGGAGAGACAATACTGCAGGTAGTCAGTGGTGTACCATTTACATATACAATAAATACTTATATACATAAAGCATCAAGCGTCAGATATGATGATGATGATGATAATCCATCAGAGATAATCTTCAATCAAATGTAACAGAAGTTATTTGATGAAATGAGGACCTTATGGTGTGTATTTACCAATGTTACGGGGCGTAATGTAGGTAATTATGTTACAAGATAGATAGATAGATAGATAGATAAAACGTTTATTTGATGCACACAAAAGACAGCACAACATACAAAGACAAGGTTAGCCAATTTACAAAAAAAAAAAAAAAACAAAAAAAAAAAAAACAATAAAACAAAAAAAAAATAGAAACAATAAAAGAAAACTAAACTAGACACAGTGATGACAATATTGTCTATGACAAACTTTAAAAAATAACGAGTAATACAAGGTGCGGTGTGCGTCTCAACGTTGCACCAAATGGGAGTCCAACTCAGCATGTGTCAGGCGAATATACCTGACGCTGATATTCTGCTGGATCCCTGCGGTGACATACGGACGTCGAGCAGATACATTAAATTAATATGTGAATTTGTGTACGGAGCAAAATTACGTAAGTACCCGCAATTTAAATAATCTATTATACAGTTAAGTTTTGCATTAGGAAACGATGTCGTTCGATGATGAATGTCTATTTATCACCTTGATTATTTATAAGGCGAGCATTCGTGCAGACAGTACGTGGGAACAAGCACGAACACGAGACCAACGAGCCAATCGTTGTTGGTTTCGAGTGCACCGCCCTCTGTCGGTTTTTTGGCGAATCCCTTTTGAGTGTTACGTATTTACGCGATTCAGTCAGTACGCCGCGACAAGTCAGTCATCTTAACTGAGAGTGTCATGTAACAGTGTAACATGCTCACCGCGAATGTTACATTACGGCCCGTATCACCGGTTAGTACCCACCTTTACAGTAGTCAGTGCAATGAATCGAGCCGCTGGATGCGAGCCGCTCAGCACAAATTCATTTGATAACTTTATAGTTTACTAGCGGATGCCTGCAACTTCGCCCGCGTGGATGTCGGTTATTATATACTAAACCCTTACTCGAGAACCACTCTATCCATTGGTGAAAACAGCATGAAAATCGGTGCAGTAGTCTTTGAGTTTATCGCGTACAGTACGACAGACAGATGCGGCGGAGGACTTTGTTTTATAATATGTAAGGATTTATAGTTTATACCACGATATTGTATATCGTCAGTGGAAAGGCGAAAATGCTAAAGCGCCAAAATGGTACTTTTGGGAAATGAACTTTAAAGTTTTAACTTTAAAGTTCATTTCCCAAAAGTCGCATTTCCACTGACGATATGTATAAGAGCATATTACATAAACACCATATGAATTACACTCGTTAATCCACTCACGCACAGCCATATACCTCACTTTTACCTGGCATTAATAATAAATGAGGTTTTGATTGCATTTCACTTTCATATTCGTGTTTGTAACAAAATTGAGAGCAAGCACCCAGTGTGTTGTAACGACAGATTGTCGTCAAAATGTCGAAAAAACAAAATCAAAAGTCATATAATTCAAACTAGGCTGAGAATCAGCACTTTTCGAACCTCAAAATTACATAAGACAGTCCCCCAAAACGCCCACCCGTCACCAGTTCCTAGTGCTTTAGCTGGGAAGAAGTGGCGCAACAAACTCCCCACAAAACATATCAAGACGGTAATACTAAACTGCAAAAGGATACAGTAAGTACTCACACACACAACACACACACACACACACACACACACACACACACACACACACACACACACACACACACACACACACACACTTATCCAGTTTTTCCTAATGTTTATTTATTTTACAGCAATTCAATAATATACATTATTATACATCTAACGATGTACAATACTAGTAATATGTACAAGTATATAACGTGTAACAGAATAAACACAAGAGCTCATACACCCCAATTAGAATATAAAATTATGAGACTAAAATAATATCTGTAATTTAATTTAATTAAACCACACCTAGTTATTTTTTATAAAATAGACGTCCTGACTAAACATGAAACGAGGATAGCTATGAGCGTATTACAAATTTGGTTATGCATTTAAATAGGCTTTATATAAAGGCTTAAATTTCCTTAAATGAAATATCTTATTACCTTGTTATGACGCAGTGGTTCTAATTTCAGTTAAATAAAAGATTTATTCATGAAAAATTAACATATATAAATAATGACGGAAATCGATTCAGAAGCCGATTCTGAGCAAACTACTTTCAGGTCTTGCGCTTATTCTATTACACGTTGTATAAAAAGGGGGAGAAATAACCATACTTATCAAGTTATGTTTGCCCCATATAATAGGGGGCGAACTTCGGAAACCACGTCAAGGTCCCGGCTGTCATTCGTAGATCTTAACAGTCGTTACTGGTATACAGAAGCCCGAAAGTCTGACAATCATTCTTACTAAGGAGTATTGTGTTACCCAGTAAGACGTTGTGGAGGTCAGATAGGCAGACGCTCCATGTAAAACGCTTGGTCCGTAGATGGGTGACCGTCTTTATAAACCAAGACCCCTTCCGGCCTCGGAGAGCACGTTAAGCCGTTGGTCCCGGCTGTCATTTGTAGATCTTTGACAGTTGTTACAGGTCGTCAGAAGCCCGAAAGTCTGACAGCCAGTCTTACCAAGGGGAATCGTGTTACCCAGTAACTGGGTTGTGGAGGTCAGATATGCAGCCGCTCCATGTAAAATACTGGTATTCAGCTGCATTCGGTAAGACTGGAAACCGACCCTAAAGTAGTTGGAAAAACCTTAGGCAGATGATGAGTATTACATAAATCCCATGAGAATTACACTCGTTTGTCCACCCATGCTCAGCCATATAGCTCACTTTTACCTCGCATTCATAATCAATGTTGATTGTTGATTGCATTTCACTTTTATATTCGTGTTTGTTACATTGAGAGCAAGCACTCACATTGTGACGACCGTTTGTTTAACAAATGTCACATAAGATAATAACACGTTATGTATTATCCTTTTGAAAACGATGAAGGAAAACATCGTGAGGAAACCGGCATGTCCTAGAACCAAAAATTCGAAGACATGTGACATCTACCAACCCGCACTGGGCTTGCGTGGTGGATTCAAAAAATCAAAATCTATTAACACTGTAATTCGAAAATATTGTAAAAGCCAATTATCTTTTAAAAGAGTAACCATGGAGTTTCTTGCCGGCTCTTCTCGATAGGAAACAACCAATTGGAACCGTGCACCTAGCTTCTGACGTTTCATAAGTGCCCATGTAGGTAGGTTTATGTGATTTTTTTTTTTGTTTTTTTTTTGATTCAGTATTATGTCTCGGCAGTGACCTCGAAATAATTGCCGACTGCCGCTCGGTAGATATACCTTCCGCGTCCGTGCGTAACTGCTGCGCAGTCAAGACTGTTGCGTACTGATATACACTGAGATATCGAAGCGTGTTTCAGCCGTTTTCTATGAAGGCATAATACTGTTACCTATTTATACTGTGACTATAGCGTGTATTATGTGGGTACTATTACTTGACATTCAAAATTAATGAGATTTTGATTACCTTTTCACTTTTTGTTGTGTGTTAGCTTTGTGAATTGATTAGTGGCCACAGGCAAGGTGTAATTAGACAAAAATATTCAATCAACTAGCGACGCGTCCTTGCTTCGTACGAGTCCAATGGTGACATGTCGAAACATCGAGACTTCTGAGCCATAATAATATCTAAGTCAATGACTTTATTATAGCATTATTTATAACCATACTAGCTGCCCCGCCCTGACTTCGCACGGGTAGCACTAAGTATCTACCCTACCCTACCTATCTACCCTACCTACATACCTACCTACCCTACCTACATACCTACCTACCCTACCTACACCTACTAAACGTAAAAACCTTGCCCTGAGAATAACGAACACGACAAAAAAAGAATTATCCAAATCGGTCCAGCCGTTCTCGAGTTTTAGCGAGACAAACGAACAGCAATTGATTTTTATATATATATCTATGACAAATATTAATTATGCAATCTAACACTAAAAGAAATGACTAACTACCTATACAAATAAAATATAGGTATGGCGGTATAGGTTAGGTGGAGTAATCTCGAAACATACAAAAAAAAAAAATACAGACAAAATCAAAAATCAAAATCAAAATATTTTATTTCACATAAGCCTACATGGGCACTTATGAAACGTCAGAAGCTAGGTGCACGGTTCCAATTGGTCGTTTCCTATGGAAAAGAGCCGGCAAGAAACTCCCATGGTTACTCTTTTAAAAGATAATTGGCTTTTACAATAATTTCGAATTACAGTGTTAATAGTTATGGGAGGACAGTGTAGGCCTTTCAAAAAGTTTCAGATAAAGTTCATAAAAAAAAACGAATTGCGAACATCTTCCTTTTTGAAGAAGTCGGTTAAAAAGCAAATCTTTCCTCATAGGTTACGTAGATTGGTATTATATGCGATGATAATAATGATCCATTATAAATAATGATTATGAATATGTTTTTTATGATGAGTTATCCAACCATATTATTGCTAACATGATTATATAAGAATTTTGGTTTTCCTCAATTCATTTGTGAAGAGTTTTTGAAAAATCAAAAGTCATTTATTCAAATCCGGCAAAAAATCATCACACAAATCAAAACTCAATCGTGACCGTTTTTCTATTGACTCGACATTTACTTAATCTTAGTTAACAGTGCAGGTTTCATCAAAATCGGTTTAGTAGTTTTTAAGATATGGACTTATACGTGTAACGGTGTAACGGCCTGGCTTATTGATACGAGCTATGGGTGTTTCAAATCTCAAAACCTTGGCCTATCACAACTAAAAAGTGAAAAATACGTAGATTTTTTTTTTTTTTTTCCAAGATAACACTACATAATTAGACTCAGTATGATTCGTAACAACACCCTCACGGAACTGACAGGGTTTTTGTTACGCACTGTATATTGATTTAAACTTTTCTCACTCAAAAAAGGTACAAAGCCGGACTTAAAGCCAGCATTCTCTACCAGTCAACCAAGGGTGGTGAAGAGATTAGATGGTTGGTGCTCCATCCATCTTTTCTTTGGCGTTTCTCACGCTCGCCATCCCACATCTCATACACGCAAATATTAAGGGCCTACCCTACCACAAATTGCTTCGCATGATCCTCCGTTATGCCGAAAATACTGTAGCATTAATTTTGAAATAAATATTGAGCATTGATGCTAGGTCGTATGTTTTGGCGAAAACACGATTAAATATCTATAGAAAAAAAAACCTAATTTATCTCTAAACCGAACTATAAACCGCTGGTATTCAAAAAATACTTCAAATCAGATCATGAAACTTTGCATAATAACTTGAACTAACTATAAAGCAGGTCTTATGTTTTTTTTTTTTTTTAATTACTTACCATAATTTTCACTGTACAAAGCAATTACCTAAACTTTTCAAGACTTGAGGGCTGCCAGCACCCCAGTCCGTCTCGCTCTCACTCAGGCCGCGAGTAGTATAGTGCGAGCGAGATAAAAATCGGAGATAGGGTATGCCCTTAAAATCTTCACACGTAGGACCAAAGAGAATTAAACCATATAGTCGATAAGGCCGCCCATTGTATGTTTTGTAGTGTTAAATATATTTATTTTCGCTATGTATTTTCTGGTGTACAATAAAGTATATATAAATAAATAAATATAAATAAATAAATAGATATAAATAAATAAAGAGAAATAGTCATTGCGTAGGACGCACCACGGAAATTGCATCGTTGCATGCTAACATGTACAAAACACAATCCCAGAAATGGTTTTTTTATTACATTGAGAAATGCACAATGCTGGGAAAAGCTTGTAAGAATGCTAGAATAATGCTATCACTGTTTCCTTACAAAATATTATTGAAACAATACACTTGTTAGCGTAGAGAAGTGACGTGAAGTAACTGAGGGACAGTTAGTCTTAACCACGCGTGCATTGAATTCCATTTGCTCTATTGTCTTTGTTTGTTTCCTCAATAATCACATAATTTTAAGACTCTGCCACCAGGGGGCCAAGTCTACTAATTTACAAATGTGTCAATGGTCTCACAATGATGAGTTTTTGGCAGATTTGCCATACAAAATCTGTCATAAACTCATCATTATGAGACCATTGACACAATTCGTAAAAAAGAAAAATTTGTCAATTTTTTTTGTGTTTTTTCTGGTAGCCGGTTGTTTTTCTTTGTAATTTTTTTTTTATTTTTCACTTTTTTAGTTGACACAAATTCGAATACCATTATCTGCTATGTAAATAACAGTGACTGAGTCAAATATAAATGTCTACATGGACTATGTGGGAATAATGCGTAATTATTGAAGCTAACTCAAAAACTACGCATGCAAAGTCAATAAATTTTTTATTGGACCACCTCGGCAGTACACCCTTTGGAACAAAAAAAAGAAATTTCTAAATTCGTTCACAATTGGCGAAAATATAGATGAAAATACACAAAAGAAAAATATATACAGACGAATATAAAACCTCCTTTTTGAAGAAGTCGGTTAAAACTGAAACAGCTTAGTCTTAAACGGTCCTCTTAAAAAAACGCAATTGCCTTAATTTCTGGGCTATTCTGATGCCAATCCTGATTTTATTCTTCTTTTATTGTCTACATTTAAGAGGAAATAGGGTCGGTCCCCTCCGCATACAAACGCTCTCGCCTGTTTTCTCTCTGTTTTATGACCTTAGAGCAATTATTTTACAGTAAAATAAATATCAACTAGTTCTATGCCCCTACGTTTCCCGTTTTGATGATACATTATCTGTAGAAGCACTAGAACCCTCAGAAAATGCTCAAAACTCCCTGTTTAGACCGCTGTCATCAGATGCCTATTGTACAAATTTGACAACTATTAATGAAAAATGAAAAACATAGAGGCACAGTAAATATCCTTCTTATTCAATTTATAAAATATCTTTCAAATTGGGCCAATATTGGAGGAGGAAATAGACGAGAGCCGAACCTCGAATTATGACTTTTTGTATGGAGAAGACCGACCCTATTACCTCTAAACATCGATACTAACTAATATTACATGACTAACCTTCACTCCTAACTTGAGAGATCAAGATGGATGAATTACAATTTCAAAACAATACTCATGTTAATGAGTAGTCTTCATTTGTTTCGACACACAGCTTGGAGCTGGTCCAAATAGGACAGGTATGCAGAAATCCCCAACACAGAGCATTGTACCAAATCAAGTCAATAATGTTCCCACTGCTGGGATTTAGGCTTCCTCTTTATGGGAGGGAGTGGGCTATAGTACACCACGCGCACGGACAAAAAATGTCGATGGCAAAAAGAAAAAAGGCAACTCAAAGAAAAGATGAGATGGAATGCGAAGAAACGTGTCAAAAGTATAAAGGCCCACAAACAGGCGCGACAAGGACTGCGCTGCCTGTCGCCCAAGCGATATCGCGCCAGTTTGTCATCATCTGCCTAGCCTTTTCCCAACCATGTTGGGGTCGGCTTCCAGTCCAACCGGATGCAGCTGAATACCAGTATTTTACATGGAGCGACTGCCTATCTGACCTCCACAACCCAGTAACTGGGTAATACGATACCCCTTGGCAAGACTGGTTGTCAGAGTTTCGGGCTTCTGGCGACCCGTAACGACTGTCAAAGATCCACAAATGACAGCCGGGACCAACGCTATAACGTGCTTTACGAGGCACGGAGGCGCCAGTTTGTACGAGGCTTAAATGAGGATCATAACATCACGCCTGTAATTTCCGAAGGGTTAGGCAGAAGTGTACTTATAGTTCACCCATATGTGGCGGTATCTACATCGCCACATGCGAACTATGCATCAAAGACTTGACGTCATACAAAATTTCTGATGTCACAAAAATCCTGCATCGCGCAATTAAAGTTTACCGTGCAGTGCGTGACATGCTTTCTACATTGTTGTCACATGTATAATTTCAACATAAATGATGTAACCCATATATTGTAACAATATTTTGATTTAAAAGAGTGTCCATGGAGTTTCTTGCCCGTTCTTCTCCATAGGTACCTACAACGCTTTGGAATGGGCAACTAGCTTCATATTTCTGACTGACCGACTCCTTGACAATTCAAAAGTGCCTGTAAATGGTTTAATTGAAATAAATGCTTTGAGTTTGAGTTTGAATTTGAGTGGACATATATACAAGAACCCGACATCAATCGTTGGGCAGTTGCCCGCTAGACACAACACCCGTCTGGTCGGAGGATCCTCCCTTTTCTATGGTGGATGAGTGAACTTTACACCCTGTTCCTCATACCTCTAAATTGGTGTCCCCGACGTGATATGAACACGCAACCTTCTGATCTGGAGTCACCCCTCATACCTCTAAGCATATTTCGCCAGTTATGTTTTAAGTCCCAGGTAAGAGGGGGCGAGCCTATTGCCACCAACCAGGCACAAATCCAGACTCCGGGCTGCTACTGAGTTTGGTACACAGATAGTCTAGGGCCTGAGAAAGGACATAGGCTACTTTTTATCGACATACCACGCGGGCAAAGCCGCGGGCGGAAGCTAGTAATATTTATATATGGAAGAAGCAGACATGCTGCGATTGACAACAAATTAATTGAAAGAGCACGATGATGAATAATAAATTAATGAATACCATTCATTTGTTTCAACATGGAGCTTGGAGAGTTTCCAAATAGGACAGCTTCACGGAAATCCCTAAACTGTGGCATGTGTAGAATTTAGATCGGGATTTTACTGATATGGTTGAGTTCATTATTAAATCTGGGAACTATTTGCATGTGCGAAAGTTATAAAAATAGACTAATTCAAGATTAACTTTCCTAAAATAAATTGGTGATCGAGTCATGAAAATGAGAAGAAATTGGCATACATTCGTCGTAAGCCTCCCAGGGAAATAAGACTTTTTAATTGTTGGTTATTTATGCTGGAGCGTATACAAAATAAATTTACGAGGTTTCTGTACCTAAGGTGGTATGGTGTATATCAATTTTATCCATTGATGTATCCAACTTTGTTTGTTATAGACATGGTGGGATACAATCAATTGGAAACAAGGCATAAACAAAGCATCAAAGCTTTGTTTTTGTCGGGGTTTTTTTAAATTTTAAATTTAATTTAACTTGTTATTGAACTCCCCTCGTATATGTTAATATTTATCAATAAACTAGAAAAAAATCCCCACAAACATACCGACTCCATCATTAAAAACGCTATGTTCCGCTTGCACTTTCTCTACCTACCCACGCACGATAAACAATTGACTTTCGATTCTCTGTATGAATAAATAATTGATAAGTACGTAATTATTAATTGAATAGCAAAGAACGTGAGGAAATCTGCAGTTAATCGTCTAGTTAAAAAACACTTCATGTTGAAAAGAACTGCGCGTGCGCTCCACTCTTTCATGACCCACCTAGCCTCTCAGACCAAATAAAAAACCAAGACGGAGCACTGCGAACAATACAGTGAAGCATGTTAAAACTACACCACCGCTCTGTGCATACACGCTCACACACACACATTTACAGTTACAATGACACTACACCAAAATAAGTGCCCACAGGTTTACAAAACTGGCCTCACGCCACTCTTGACAGCGTCTTGGTTTTTTATTTGATCTGGGGTAGTATTATGAAGTATTAATGCCATCATTATTCCACTGCGAAAACGGGATGGTGCTATCGGCCTTGTCTAGCTTCGTCTCTCTCTCACACTGGTAAAATAGTGACAATAATACTTCATGATACGGCACCTGAGCCTAGCCTTTTCTCAACTCAGACTGCAAACAAAACATAGCATTTTTCTATGCATGTGTTTCTGTGACAAATGCATTTTAAACATTTTCTTTCTTTCTTTTCTTTATTTATTTATTTCTTTCATTTATTTCAATAAAACAATTGACAGGTACTTTTGCATTGTCAAGGAGTCAGTCAGTCAGAATGATGAAGCTAGTTGCGCATTTCAAAGCGTAGTAGGATTCTATGGAGAAGAACTGGCTGGAAACTGCACAAACAGTCTTTTAAATCAATCTCTCTTTAGGTCAGCTTCCAATCTAAACGGATGCAGGTGATGCCAGTACTTCACCTCTCCCCTTTTGGGGAATACTGGCGTGTACAAGTATGTTAACTAGTATCTTTGTCTCACACTTCAGATACAGTTGAAAATCAGCGTCAGGCACTAGTTGTCTCCTGCCGGGGTCACGGGAAAGTCCGAAAGGGATACCGTGACCTCTGGCAACTTACAAGCAAATGAAGGAACACGGGTGGGTTTTAGTCAGTAAAAGTCTGACACGCCTTCCCGCTCCGCCCAGAGCGGGAGACGTCATTTGATGATTTCCCACCATAAAAAAAGGCACTAGTTGTCTGTTGTCTCTATAGTAGTGGCTTTTGCGGACATGTTAATTATTCAGATTTGTTACAGTTGTAATGGCAATCATGTCATTTGGTTTAAATAGGTTTTTATCTGTAGTATCTTATTTATCTTATATAGATTATTTTCTACCTTGTGAATGTGAGAACGTCGTAGGCTTAGTGAACTGTAGATTTTTATTTTTTTTATGAACTTTACCTGAAACTTTTTGAAAGGCCTACCTACACTGTCCTCCCATAACACTGTAATTCGAAAATATTGTAAAAGCCAATTATTTTTAAAAGAGTAACCGTGGAGTTTCTTGCCGGCTCTTCTCCATAGGAAACGACCAATTGGAACCGTGCACCTAGCTTCTGACGTTTCATAAGTGCCCATGTAGGCTTATGTGAAATAAAATATTTTGATTTTGATTTTTGGCATTTTTGCTGCAGCCGTGAGGCACTTCCCTGCTAATTTCTCACATCGCACTTAATTTTTTTTTTATCTTTTGTGCTCTGTGCTAAATATATGGTTCCTTTTTTCTTTCAGTCTAGCATAAAAATAGAACGACTATATAAAAACCAGGTCATATCAGCCGTTTTTGAACGAAGGTAAACACGTTGAGGATATGTTTATTATGTACATGGATTCGGTTATAAATAAATGTATTAATACAACCCGTCCCGTCATTATCAATAACGACGGGGCAATGTCAATGACATGAGGATTAAAAAACAACCGAATTAAAAAAAAACACAAAAAAATTAAAAATAACTTTAACTTCGGAACACGGTGTCTTTGCTTTTAAATTTTCGGTTTTTGGCATCATACATTCAGACGAACATAGAACCTCGTCCTTTTTAAAGAAGTCGGTAAAAAATTGTGTTGATGCAATCGTATAATAGTTAATTAAACTATGCAGTTAAAACCCCGTTTTTACCCGACTACTCATCACAATTTGACCAATGAGGTATCGTTGGAAGCGTCTTGATCGTCCGCTGGTTATAGGCTATGTGACATCACATTAAATTAAAAATGGCGTCCTCTAAATGACATAGTCAGGAACTAAAAAAATTGTTTAATCGTACCATGTTGGGTATCAAATGAAAGGGCTTAATGAGCACATTTCAAAAATTGTACTAATTAATATTATTCTTATAAGCCTGGTTGATATCAATATGGTCCACTCTAGAGTAGAGACCACGTATCGGCGAAGTGTAGGACCCGACCCCCCTCCCCCCCCCCAGCTAGAGGACCGACGACTTTAAACAGTTGGCTGGGACAGACTGGATGCGGAAGGCGGAAGACAGGGTGTTGTGGCGTAGCCTGGGAGAGGCCAAAGTCCAGCAGTGGACAAGGCTGAGGAGATTGAGGCTTATGAAGGAAGTGCTGAGGCAGCCCGCGAAAATCAAAATTTTCTCACGGCTTTTGCAATTTGCAGGTCAGTGTCAGGTTGTATGTTTGATTAAAATAGGATTCGCGACCGTAACAATAATTGTGTATTTATAGAATTCAAATAATAAAACTCTTCGATATCTGGACGTTGGTGAACCCGGCAGACAAATAGCCTTGTCATTTTTCTCGGTCTAACAATAACAGTAGACCCACCCTTTCGCACAGTACAAAGATAAACACTATCGGCGGATGCACTGCGCAAGCACATGTAAGGAAAGGCTATTCAAATCCTTGTTTTCAATTGATGTTAATAATAATACTAGCCTGTTCTCATACTGAGACGGCAAGCGCATTGATCATCACGTTTGCGATCCAATTGATGTTATTTCCACTTAAGGCCGTTTCTTGTTTTTAAATTACCATTATTTTCAACGCAAAAAGCCAAACCTTAAACTATTCGAGGCTTGAGAGCCGTCAGCACCCCGCTCCGTCTCGCTCTCACTCAAGCCGCCAGTAATATGGAGCGAGCGAGATAAAATTTGAGGTAGGGTAGGGCCTTAAACGAATATCAACTGAAAGCTGATGAAAATAATGTTGATTTCGGAATGCTTACTTTACTTACTCAACACATCCTATTTAAAAACTTTAAAATACAGCCGAATTCAAAACCTGCTCTTTCTAAATCGATTAAAAGAAAAAAATTCAAATCTAATTATTTATTTGGCAAAATGTAGGTATACATACAAATAAGGTTATCAAGAAATAAAATTGAGGCATAGATTCTGCCCCAGATTCGACATGCAAAATTTAAATGAATAAGTACGACAGATGCTATACCTAGCAAAAAATAAGAGCATTAAACACAAGTATCAGATAACAATTAATAGTTCAATACAATTTTTTTTTTAATGAGTTGACTGTTTATTCAAAGGAGTTTGCTACCTGTGTCGACACCCTCGCGCCATCCCATCTTCCTAGCACGGCGGGCTGTGCTGGGGCGGCTGCTGCAGGTGCAGAAAACCTCAAACGGCGCAAATATAACAACCTCATTGGTAGCTATATTTTTGAGCCGTTTGGGGTTGAAACACTAGGGCCGTGGGGTCCGAGTGCTCATCGAGTATTTCGGGACATCGCCAAGCGGTTGGTCGACTCTTCACGTGACCAGAGGGCTGGCCAATTTCTAGGTCAAAGAATCAGCATTGCCATCCAACGTTGCATTGCTGCCAGCCTTTTGGGCATTTTTCCCACTGACAGCGATGTGGAAGAGTTTTTTGACGCCCTATGAGCCCTTCCTTTTTGTATATAATCTGTATTTTGTTATTTTTATTTGGCAAACTCCTTTGAATACAATTAAAATGAATTAATTCAAAATGCAATGAATAAATACATATTAGGCCAAAATAAGATCATGTCAAAAGAGACAGAGGATCCAAGTTACTTTTTTCTCTGTCTAATAATAACAGTCGACCCATCCTTTCGAACAGTACAAAGATAAACACTATCGGGCAGTATCGGCGGCTGCACTGCGACTGCGCAAGCCCATGAAGCAAGCTATCGCCTTGAACGACAAGTTTTACATCCTGTGTTCCGAAGTACGGTCATGCGCGTCTAAAGTAAAGCTTTACCTTTTAAACCGACTTCAAAAAAACGAGGAGGTTATCAATTCGTCAGTATTTTTTTTTTTTTTTTTATGTTTGTTAGCTCAGAACTTTCGAAAGAGGAGGAGGAACTTCTGAGGAGCTCGTGGCTACGTAATAACAGCCGCACGGGTCGATCCATCAGGTTAAGCTACGCTTGCCGGGGTTGGTCCGTGGATGGGTGACCATTTTTACATACCGAGACTCCTCCGTGCCTCGGAAAGCACGTTAAGCCGTTGGTCCCGGCTGTCATTTGTGGATCTTTGACAGTCGTTACGGGTCGTCAGAAGCCCGAAAGTCTGACAACCAGTCTTACCAAGGAGTATCGTATTACCCAGTTACTGGGTTGTGGAGGTCAGATAGGCAGTCGCTCCATGTAAAATACTGGTATTCAGCTGCATCCGGTTAGACTGGAAGCCGACCCCAACATAGTTGGGAAAAGGCTAGGCAGATGATGATGATGACCTCAGAACTTTCGACTGGGTGAACCGATTTTGATGATTATTTTTTATTTGAGAGCTGGTGTGGTCCCATATACATTTTATTAACTTAGGTTGAGTAGTTTTTGAGTTAGCTTCAATAATTTTGTATTTTTCCCACTTAGTCTATGTAGATGATATTTTATTTAACTCCGACACTGTTATTTACATAGCAGGTAGTGGTATTCGAATTTGTGTGGGGTAGGTATCAGAACTAAAAAGTGAAAAATAAAAACTTTTTACAACAATAAAAACTACTGACTTCCAAAAAAAAAACAAAAAAAGTGAAAAATAATTTTTAATGTCGGTAGTCGGTGTCTTCGCTTTTCAATTTTCGTTTTATGTCACCGACTTCCAAAATTAAAAAGTTATTTTTCACTTTTTTTGTGTTTTTTTGGAAGTCGGTTTTTTTTTTTTTTGTAAAAAGTTTTTATTTAATGTGCGTTTATTTTGTGAAGAATTAACAATTTTTTTCTTTCTTAAATTATAATAATTGAACGAGTTGCCAATTTGCCTTTGGCATTTTGTATAGTGCGAGCGTTTATAAACAGAATCATACAATCTGCCCGCGACATGTCGACCATGGTACCCTGCAGTACCTACGTCTGGTAGACCGGTAGTGGAAGGGAGATGGTGGAATCAGATGGAATTACGAAAACCGCCATAACTACTGCAATTGAGCTGGCAAAGTCAAACTGTTACCAAGACATGCGGCTGACCATACGTACCAGTAGTTAACTTTCTTTTGTAAATAAATAAACTACGTTCTAACAGTTATGTTGTAAACTCATTTTAATAAGGTCTATGATATTTTCTTGTGAAATTGATTTAAATACTCGTACCGAGTGCACTACTTAATGGTTCTTACTAGGTATGGGCGTTATTTCACGTCACTAGTTACAATAAAGGCTCTTACATACTGGGGCGATTCGTCGTGCAGCGCCGCGCCGCCGCCGCCGTGACTGACTGTTCCCTACTCTAGAGAGGAGAGGATGGGCACACGGGTAGACCATGACCTGGAATAGGACATAGGATACGTTTTATCCCTATATTCCCACGGGATCGAGACCTACGCGGGTGACACCGCGGGGCACAGCTAGTTATTATATATTTCTAGGTAAGCACTTTAAATACATTTTATCATTTTACAACACACTGTTTGTGGTTTTCCTTTTATGGTTATTATTTTGTGCTGTAATATTATACTTACTTTATTTCATTATTTACAACAAAAAAAAAAATATTTGCAAATAAAAGAATTCAAAAACTTGAGGAACCGAGTCCTGAGAGATATTTCTCGACGGTATGTGAAGCCAAGTCAGATGCCCATGGGCGGCATAAAAACTGACACCATGAGATCACTAACCACACGAAAAACTAAGAAAGAAAGTAAACCTTCTTGGCGGCTCGGTCGGAACATGAGGCGAGTCGCTGCGCAGTAACAATTTCATGTGTCAGCAGTCATTTCATACTGCGCAGCGTGTAGCTAACTTCCGAGCCGCCATTTTTTAATCGAACTGTACCTGCTACTGTATAATATCAATGTGTCACTAACATATTTCCTCTAAAAAGTCGTTCCAAATTCTTCTAACACTATCTAGCGCTCGTAATTCTGCTCATACACATCATACATACTACTAACAGTCAAAAACAAACCTTACATCACAGCAATGAGTATCATTTTCGCACGTCAAGCTGTATGCAAACAATAATTGTTTGCTGACATACTTGTGAAGCGTCAATTGATCCACAAACGGGACGGTTGTAGAATTTTAAAAATATACTCTTAAATATTTGTAAAATTCAAGGTGATTTTAGCTTTACTAAGTACATCATTATCATCTACCTGCCCTGCGGGATAATACTCAATACTCAATTTTTCTATTACCCGACTACGGCGAAGAAAAACGGTGGGTTATGATTTTGACCGGTATGTATGTAACTATGTATGTATATATGTATGTAAGTATGTTCATCTGTTCCCTCCTATCTTCTAAACACACATCCTCCTATCTTCACATCACAATTTGACAAATGAGGCATCATTGGAAGCGTCTTGATCATCCGCTGGTTATAGGCTATGTGACGTTACATTAAATAAAAAATGGCGCCCTCTAGAGGACATAAAGACAGGAACTAAAAAAAAAAATTGTTTAATCGTCCCATGTTGAGTATTAAATGAAAGGGCTTAATGAGCACATTTCAAAAATATATATATTATAACGCCAAAAGATTTAAAAAAAAATTAAAGTAATAAAACTTAAAACCCAACTACGATTAAAAAAGTATAAACAAGACACCACAGACAGACAAATAAAAAATCCGGAGTCACACGTAATCTGTTCGATTTATGCCCTAACACGTGTGACTCCGGATTTTTAATTTGTCTGTCTGTGGTGTCTTGTTTATACCTTTTTAATTGTAGTTGGATTTTAATTTTTATTACTTGAATTTTTTTGCATTCCATATGTTACATAGATGGTACAATAAATAATAGATGGATATGGACCCTGTCGGTTAATAAGTAATATGCATGTGATTATAAAGGTCAAGTATTTTTTTTAATAAACTATATTACTTCAGAATTATGCCTCCATCATTATATTTTAATAAATTATTTTGAGCGAGAAATTATTTTTTAGTGTTCCGTACCCAATGCGTAAAACGGGACCCTATTACTTAGGCTCCGCTGTCTGTCTGTCTGTCTATCTATCTGTCTGTCTATCCGTCTGTCACCAGGCTGTATCTCAAGAACGGTGATAGTTAGACAGTTGAAATTTTCACAGATGATGAATTTCTATTGCTGCTATAACAACAAATACTAAAAAACAATAAATTAATTATTTAAGGGGGCTCCCATACAATAAACGTGATTCTTTTTTGCTCGTTTTTGTTTGAATTGATAACGGCAACAGGTAGACGCTTGAAATATTCACAGAATACAGAATATTTAGTTATATATTCACTTTAAAAATAAAGAATTAAATTAAAATAAAACAAATATTTAAGGGGGGCTCCCATGCAACAGACATGATTTGTTTGCCGTTTTTATAGATACGGAACCCTTCGTGCGTGAGTCCAACTCGCACTTGGCCGATTTTTTGTAAATTGCTAAAAAACTGGGAAATTCGAATACTTACTTGAAAAGCTACGCTATTGGTCAGAGCGAATGTGACGTAACAATCTATGACAACAATCAAAATGTCAATGTGTTTTGCAGGAGTGTTTGACATTGACTTGACACTTATTTGTTTGTTGTCATAGACTATGACGTCACCACACCAAGCGCCAAATGGAGGGCGTTTACAAAGCCCGGGTCGGGTGGCTATTTTAAAGAACTTTAAATTGCTTTTTTGCCGTCGAATTTTACTATTATTTGGCCATGTAAACTACCGAATAAAAATATTAAAAAATACATGCATATTGTGTAACACTAACAGTAGCAATGGCTTCCATTTTGACAGTTCAACAACATTCATTGCGTTCTTTACATTGTTGAGTAGAGCAGACAAAGTTTTCGATCATAATTATGAAGCAATATGCTTCAAAATCATTCAGGGGGCTTCAAACGGTCACTTAGCAGAATCATAATATGAAAATATTATGAATCATCGTAAAATGTCACAAACTGACAATTCATAATATGATCTGCGTGCGTTTCTTATTACGAAATAATTCATCTGTTTGACAGTTTTCTATGGAGATTCGTAAAATGGTCCACAAATTATGAATTGCTTATGTACGACAAATTAGAGTTATTACTAATGACTGCTGGGACGCTTGGGGTATACCGAGACGCCTCCGTGCCTCGGAAAGCACGTTAGGCCGTTGGTCTCGGCTGTCATTCGTGGACCTTTTACAGTCGTTACGGGTCGTCAGAAGCCCGAAAGTCTGACAACCAGTCATACCAAGTGTTATCGTAATACCCAGTTACTGGGTTGTGGAAGTCAGATAGGCAGTCCCTCCATGTAAAATACTGGTATTCAGCTGCATCCAGTTAGACTGGAAGCCGACCCCAACATAGTTGGGATAAGGCTTGGCAGATGATGATGATGCTAATGACAGCTGGGATTCAGGAAATAAACTGCTTTTAGAGGAATTGCTAATGTGGCTGGTTTAGGCTCCCTGACTGCTTGACCTTTTCGTAACTCGAGTGTAACATGTGTAGTGTGTACCTACATAAACCACTGTCTGATGTCACTTTCCCACGGACGCCATTAGTAGGTTAAGCGCTCATCGTAAAGGCCGTTATCCGGATGGGAGACAGTTAAAATTTAAACTGACATAGCACTGCGAATTTTATATACGACATGTTAATTTCATGGTTACCGGTGAAAAAACTTCCATGAAACACAATCTGTGTTAATATTTCGCTTGTATTCCCCGAGGGGGTAGACAGATTCCGCCAGTTATGTTTAAGTCCCATGTAATAGGGGGCGAGCCTATTGCCATCAACCTGGCACAAATCCAAACTGCGGGCTGCCACTGAGAAATTTCCTGACCTGGGAATCGAACCCAGGACCTCATGCTCAGCAGTAGCGCTTGTGTCCACTAGAACAACGCGGTCCATTATAATGTAGGTGAGACTATCCTAACTAATATTATAAATGCGAAAGTGAGTTTGTTTATTTCTTTGTTACGCTAAAGCGGCTGAACAGATTTGGATGAAATTTGGCATATGAGTAGACCAGTACCTGGAGAAGGACATAGGATACTTTTTATCCCGATATTCTCCCGGAATCGAGACTTATGCGGGTGAAACCGCGGGACGCAGTTAGTAATATTATAAATGCGAAAGTGAATTTGTTTATTTCTTTGTTACGCTAAAGCGGCTGAACAGATTTGGATGAAATTTGGCAAATGGGTAGCCCATTACCTGGAGAAAGACATAGGATACTTTTTATCCCGATATTTCCACGGGATCGAGACTTATGCGGGTAGTATCGCGGGGCGCAGCTAGGAAGTAAATTATTCCAAAAGGTGCTGTATTTTAACCCTGTATCGCTTAACCAGCATGGGAACTTACAAACGACATAAATACATACGATAGAAATTTAACTACCAGCAGATCTACAAAAGCCAATCAACAACCACCCATCAAAATCCAAGCCTCGGCAATGCACGCTTAACCTGCGTGAGAACATACGAACATTATCACGTATCAATGATTGCATTAGAAACGAGGTGGAAGTCAGGAGAAAGTGGCAAGTGACAGACAGACATGACAGTTGACAAACTACGGTCTAACGACACAAATTACTGGGCTCGCATTAGGCGCCAATCGGACGCCATCTTTCTTTCAAATGTTTTTATATTCACACGTTCATTTCCGCTGGAAATGCTTGTTGGTATAGTTAATCAATTAAAGTGTATTTCTGTACAAATCGTACATCGCGTTGATGCTTAGGTAAGCCTCGTGCAGACTGGCGCAACGCGAAACCGATAATCGTATTTGTAATACCGTGAAGTTTTCTTAATAATTGTTTTGTTCTGTCGCGTCGCGACAGTCTGCACGAGGCTCTGCTCCACCTGCCATCACTGCGCCTAGCCCCGTATTTTTAAGAACGCTCGCATGCGCATCTCTTTCGCTATCTATCAAAAATACAATCAATTTACCAACATTTTTGACAAGTTTGGAAAAGGCTAGGCAGATGATGATGTCTGCAGATCTCGACATTTGGGACTCGATCTGTAAGCTTTATGCCAAGCATCGAACGCTCCATGGCTCTCTGTTTTACTCTCGAGTATTTCAGTACCTACCGCCAATTTGCCATTCACAGGCAGTTATGGAGTGTATTATATACAAATTGACATTATTAAATATTACATACAAAATGACATGATTACTTTGTAAAATATTGTATTATTTTAATTATTGTAAATGTGAGGACTATGTGGATTTTTGTTTTGATTTTTATTTTATTTTTTCGTTCTTAGTTAGTTTTAACGATGGTCTGGCAATTTGAGTATTTTATGCGACCTACTCAAATGTCCTTTCTTTGGTATTGTTCGTCGAGTAGTGAGCTCCATAAGTTCTGAGTTGAGCTCCCCTATTACTGACAAATGCTTGCACTGACTGGACAGGTCCACTTAAATCGTTGTGGTTCTTTCCTCAAATGACCATTTCAGACGCTAATCTACATGGTCCTCATTGGTCTGACCAAGATTATGTCCTGGACTTTAAAAGAGACTGCGACCTCTCTTTCTTCTCAGAGTAGTCAGATAGGAAACGCCGACCTCATCTAGCTTATTTTTAATACGACGTGTAAAAGTGATTCCAATATCCTATTTACAGAATAAAAAATTTCATTTTATTGAATTCACCACAAAATATCGAAGAAGGTGTTCCATTCCACATTAAACAATTCGAGTGGAAGCCAACCCACTAAGGAATGTAAACAAACATAGTACGGAGTACAATTGGAAATTATGCGCGCCTTTAATACCATAAGCATGCTAAATACGCAGTGTTTACTGGCATAAAACTGCACACACACCCTTTAAAAAATAGTCAATCATTGTCTATAATTATGTATGAGTCTTTTAAAATTGAGAACATGTCAGCGGGGAATGGAGTGAAACATGACTTGTCACTAATTACAACAAAAAAAAACAACCGACTTCCAAAAAAAAAACACTAGTTATCTTATTGGGTAACTTATTTTCGTAACCGATTAAGACTAATTTGTTTCATTTTGACAGTTCAACCACTTTCATTGCGTTATTGACATTGTTGAGCATTAGATGTTTGTTTCAAATCGATTCCAATTCTGAACGATCGTGCATTACGCAACTATCAAAATCAAAATATTTTATTTCACATAAACTTACATGGGCACTTATGAAACGACAGAAGCTAGGTGCACGGTTCCAACTGGTCGTTTCCTATAGAGAAGAGCAGGCAAGTAACTCCATGGTTACTCTTTTAAAAGATAATTGGCTTTTACAATATTTTCGAATTACAGTGTTAATATTTATGGGAGGACAGTGTAGGCCTTTCAAAAAGATTCATGTAGGTAGTTAAAAAAAAAGAGAAATTGTTCTAAAAAAAAAGTCTACTGTCCACTAAACCTACAACGTTCTCACATTCACAAGGTAGAAAATAATCTATATAAGATACTACAAATAAAAACTATGGTGCTGGACCTCATGTTCAGAAGTAGCGATTAATAAATGATAAATGATTTTTATTTCTGTAAGTAGGTTTGTACATACACTTTTACACGTCAATCAAATTTTTAAAACTAGATGAGGTCGGCGTTTCCTATTTGACTACTCTGAGAAGAAAGGCCGAAACAAACTCAGAGGTCACAGTCTCTTTTAAAGTCCAGACATAATCTTGGTCAGATCATGTGAAGACCATGTAGATTGGTGTCTGAAATGGACTTTTGAGGAAAGAACCACACAGATTGAATGGACCTGTTCAGTCAGTGCAAGCATTTTTCCATAATCGTGCAGCTCAACTCCAATTTTAAGGAGCTCAACGATTTGACGAACAATACCAAAGAAAGGACATTTGGTTAGGCCGCATAAATTACTCAAACTGCCAGACCATGATTAATTAAAACTAAAGAAAAATTAATACTAAAAAGAAAAGAAAGAAAGATCCACATAGTCTTCACATTCACAATAATTAAAATAATATAATACTTATTAAGTAAATATTCATGACATTATTTGGGACCACTAGCCAGCCCAACGAGGCAGTCAGAATTAATATTGCAAGGTCTAATACAGTAAGTTATCTAACGAAGGGCGTTCCCGTTAAACTGCAATAGTATAGCGTCTATACATGCCAAAAAAAAAAACATTAAAAAAACAACTTTTTTATTTTTTATTGTAAAATATTCACAAAAAATATTAAATTGATCCGGAAAAGAAACGCTCTGTACACGCACACTTGTCTTTCCACGTTGAAATACAAGTGTGCGTGTATAGTGTTTATTTTACTTATCAATTTCATATTTTTGTGAATATTTCACAACTTATATTTTTTTAATTTCTTTTTTGATTTGTATAATTTATTTCATTTTATGCAGTTGCAGTCTGTGATGGCCATACATTTCAAAATAACTGGAACACAATACGACATAAAGGAGCACAGAACTCATAGTTAACTTGTGTATGTTATTATCACTAACCTTGAGGTCGTATTAACTAGACCTCGGCCATATTAAGGTCAATTAGCACCTGAGATAACATTAATTCTCTGACTTATCCGGCTGTATGCATAAAATTATGAATGTCAGAACATGATGGCAATGCAAGAGACAGAACGAAAATCAATTTATTTATTTTTAATAACTACCCACCCTTACCCACAGGAAGTACAAGAAACCTGATGATGACTCATGTTCTCAGTTCCCACCGTCACGCTCGACGGCTGCGGGTACAGTTCCAACTGGCGAGCCGTGTCGTCTCATATCTTAATGCATCAATGACTTTATGTGATCGGCTAGCTTCAGACCAAGACATCGGATTTCGGATTTTAAACTTAAGACGAATTGCACCAATGAAGCTGAATGCGATGAGCGCATCTATACCTGTACAAATAACGTATGCAATGATGGCAATAAAAAAAAAAACATTGGAACTAGCGCCGCGCCGCCATCTACATATTGTCATAATTATGTTTACCAGCAAAGGTCAGGTCAATGTAATTCAAGCATCATGATCCTCGTAACACTCAAAACTCAAACTCAAACCATTTATTTCAAATAAACCAATTACAGGCACTTTTGAGTTGTCCAGGGGTCGGTCAGTCAGAAAGATGCAGCTAGTTGCCCATTCCAAAGCGTAGTAGGTTTCTATAGAGAAAAACGGGAAAAAAACTCCACGGACACTCTTTTAAATACTCTAAATCACGATCAAGACGTATCAGTGTTATCATAGTTGTGGAATATTGACTCGGCTCTTGAACGCGGTTTGGACATGCTGATCGCGTTGTTCCCTTGGCGAAATTCACCCTTAGTAGATTTTATATTTAAACTTGCATCCCTCGCATTCAAGTTGCCCACCGTTAGATTTGCACCCCTGACTCCATGAGAGAAACTGGGACAAGACCAGTGTTCCTTGCACCCTTTATTATTAAAATAAGTATACAGAAATAGACTTCAAGAGGGGTGATACTTCATTATATGTAAGTGGAGACCACGCACCCATGCCGTCAGCCCCGTTTTCATAGAGATATAATTATAGTATAGAGTCCGCGCAACAAACTATGAACAGTAGACACGGGTTTGAACAACACGACGTTCCTCACCACACTCACTCACTTGTCAGTTCGAGATTCATTCATTTGTATGTCACAGTGAAGCGGTACAAAATGTTATTTTGAGGTGTTGGGACATTCTATCATTTTGTATGGGACATTTGAAGTGCCTCTTGTATGTCCTACCCAACACTAATCTATATCTCACTTGTCTACGATGCGCACTAAGCGATTTTTGCTATACGCGCACTCTATGTCATATTATATCTCTATGCCCGTTTTATATAACCACGGCATGAGCTTACACGATTTGATTCAGCCTATCTTTTGCTACCTTCGCTAGGGAGACCCTTAGCTTCAGGTCCAATTGAAAACCAGCGTCAGGCACTAGTTGTCTGCGGGAAAGTCCGAAAGGGATACCGGGACCTTGGCAACAGGCAAATGAAGGAACACGGGTGGGTTTTAGTCAGTAAAAGTCTGACACGCCCTTCCGCTCCGCCCAGAGCGGGAAAAGTCATTGGATGATTTCCCACCCTAAAAAAAAAAAAAGGCACTAGTTGTCTGGCATTTTTGCTGAACTGGGCTGATTTGGCGCAGCCGTGAGGCACACTTCCGTCTTAGTTGGGATGAATTTATCCCAAGAACAATCTTAACATTGTAGTTGAAACACTTGTTCTTATTCATGTTTGTGTAACTGCAAATGTAAGTTGGTCGATTATTACTCTGTAACTTGTAGAGCCTACTTAGCTGTGATAGTTTTCCTTTTAATTTCGTTATATATACTACTGCCGTGAATTTTTTCACATATCCAAAACCAACCATTTTGCTGGCGGTGGGGGGGGGGGACGACGACGACGACACTAAACTAAAAATTAGTAATTTAAAGCTTAATATTTCGCAAACGGATCCCTAAATCCCAAAATGGTTTTCACAAACTCACAATATTTTTAAACGACCATTCCAACAACACCTCACAACATGGAATTAACAAGAAAAAAAAAACAAGAGCAAGAGAGGTAAACTAAAAAAAAAAATTTCATTGTTTTGTTTTACCACTTTGTCGGCGTGATTTATATGTATACCCTACCAAATTACAGCTTTCTCGTACTAAGAGACAGACAGACGGACATGGCGAAACTATAAGGGTTCCTTGTTGACTTACGGAACCCTAAAAAAGGAAAATTGACCTTGAGCGGGCCTTAAAATGGCAAGACGAGTATTACCTACGGACTGTAAGCCTACGTCATAATAACTATGAAATGAATCGATGACGTCTCAAAACCACAATATTCCGTTTTCCTCATATTTATAAATTAACAAACTAAGCCATTATTGTGGTCACACGTCAGAAATTATGAAAAAACGCGCGATAGTACTCGTAACATAAAAATGAACGAGAATGACGAATAAATGAAGTACTGAGTAAATAATTATTTTAATAATTAACAATATTGTTAGTTTATGTTGTATCTATGTGCAAATAACAGTGGCACAGTTCGATCGATCGTATGTGTGTCCGTGGAGTTTCTTGCCCGTTCTTCTCCATAGGAACCTACTACGCTTTTGGGTTGTCGCGCTGAAAATAAATGTTTTATTATTTGGAATGGGCAACTAGCTTCATCTTTCTGACTGAACGAGTAATTTGACAATTCAAAAAATTTAAGTAATAAAAACTTAAACCCAATTACGACTAAAAAGGTATAAACAAGACACCACAGACAGACAAATTGAAAATCCGGAGTCACACGTGTTAGGGCATAAATCAAACAGATTACGTGTGACTCCGGATTTAATGTGACTTCACATAGCCTATAACCAGCGGACGATCAAGACGCATCCAACGATACCTCATTTGTCAAATTGTGATGAGTGGTTTAGAAGATAGGAGGGAACAGACGAAAATATTTACATACATACATACCGGTCAAAATCATAATCCTCCTTTTTTCTTCGCCGTAGTCGGGCAAAAAGTGTCTTTAAATGGTTCAAAAATTGTAATGTTACTTTTACACAGGGAAAAATGTCATAAAATCGGTATAATTTTAAAGTAGGTAAGGTTTGAACAAAAATCATTACACATGTCGCACCTCCGCTCAAATAGAAACACAAAAAACTCAAAAAACACAACAACTCAAAAAATTGTTAAATCTTTTTTTATTGTACCATTCGTTTCAGAAAACTTCAAAATCTTATCTCAGATAGTGTCATACTTATGGTTTAAATATTTATCCCTAGATGGCACTAGCGTCCTTATAATTTTAAAAAACTTTTAAAAAAAAATTGACCGACTTCAAAAAAAACAAAACAAAAAAGGACTACTGTACTAAAAACCAAAAGACAAAAGTACTTCTTTAATAATAAGAGAAAAATAAAAAAATAACTTTAATTTCGGAAGTCGGTGTCTTTGCTTTTAATTTTAGTTTTTGGCCACCGACTTCCGAAATTAAAGTTATTTTTTTATTTTTTTATTTTTCTCTTATTATTAAAGAAGTACTTTTGTCTTTTGGTTTTTAGTACAGTAGTCCTTTTTTGTTTTGTTTTTTTTGAAGTCGGTCAATTTTTTTTTAAAAGTTTTTTATTTTTCCATTTTTTGTGTAATTTGATTTTTGTAATCATGGGTAGACCAACTAAAGGAGCCACCCGCATGAAGAAAAACAGAATTAAAGAGACTAATACTGCTGAAAAAGAACGCCTATCTAAGAATCGCAAACGGAGTGCTATGTCCGGTTCCCAAGAATCACCGTTAGCTTGTCATGCTAGGTTATCTCAGATGAGAAATTACATGCATTCTCATTTGTCACAGGAGTCGCCAAATGATAAGATCTGCCGACTCAATCTTATTCAAAAACGATTAAGTGGCGAGTCGTCTGAACAGCGCAAGTATCGTTTAGATGTTATACGAAACCGGCTGGCTAATGAGACTCCCGTGCCTTCTCAAGAATATAAGGGTGAACACTATACATTTGCTTACACTGTATAGTTCCCCTCATCATCATATTATAAGGTGACCATAATCAGATCTGTAATGTCACTTACAACCTATATGGTTGCAAAGTTCTTATCAATATAAATGAATTAAGTCCAAACACAAGGTAATTACTGTGAACCGTTGAGGAGTTCCGTTAATTGTCCTTCGTCTTCATCATCAGACCCTTAACGACAGTCACAACCCATCCAAGTGTAAGGTTCTTATCAATACAAATTATTCAAGCCCAAACACAAGATATCTGCTGTAAACCACCGAGGAGTTCCCTCGACTGTCTTTCGTCTTCATCATCAGACCCCTAACGACAGTCACAACCCATCAAAGTGTAAGGTTCTTATCAATACAAATTAATCAAGCCCAAACACAAGATATCTGCTGTAAGCCACCGAGGAGTTCCCTCGACTGTCTTTCGTCTTCATCATCAGACCCCTAACGACAGTCACAACCCATCAAAGTGTAAAGTTTTTATCAATACAAATTAATCAAGCCCAAACACGAGGTATCTGCTGTAAGCCACCGAGGAGTTCCCTCGACTGTCTTTCGTCTTCATCATCAGACCCCTAACGACAGTCACAACCCATCAAAGTGTAAAGTTTTTATCAATACAAATTAATCAAGCCCAAACACGAGGTATCTGCTGTAAACCATTGAGGAGTTCCCTTGACTGTCTTTCGGCTCCATCATCAGATCGACTCCAGGCCTTCATAAAATTGTAGTGCTGTAAAATACTTAATGAATAAATTAAGGAATGCACTAGTTGCCCTTACGATTTTTGAAAGTTCCCCTCGATTTCTCTAGGATCCCATCATCAGATCCTGACTTGGTGACAATGGGACCACCTCAGAAGTATAAGCTTTTGAACAAAAAAAGATTTTTTTAAATCGGTTCACAAACGGCGGAGTAATCGGTGAACATACATAAAAAAAAAAAAAAAAAAAAAAAAACAATCATCCCGAACATAGTACCTCCTCCTTTTTTGAAGTCGGTAATGAGTTTCTTTGGAAAGTTAAATTTCAAACACCTTTTTCTCGAAAGTTTGATTTTTTGACTTACGACAACATTTGAGCGGAGGTGCGATGTGTACTGTGATTTTCCTTAGTGAATTAATATAATTTTAAAATCGTTGTCTGTGTATCAACGTATCTACGTCTAAACTACAGAACAGATTTTAATGAAATTTTGAAGAGATGTAGTTTGGTTACAGTACTTTGTACACAGATTTTTTTTGGACAAATGTGGGTGCTGGTGCTGGGTCATACCATTGGTATTGGAAAATAAAACTAATTATTTAAAAAACAAAAAACCCGACTGCAAAATGCTATAACTGAAAAGAGAAAAACAAGTATTGAACTTTGTTTTATGTAAGGTATTGCTGGCAAGGCACGGACAATCAAAAGTTACACCATATTTCAAGTTATTGCCTTCAATAAAAATCAAAATCAAAAGTCATTTATTCAAACTAGGCTAAGAATCAGCACTTTTCGAACGTCAAAATTACATAAGACAGTCCCCCAAAACGTCCACCTTTCACCACTTCCTAGTACTTTAGCTGGGAAGAAGAAGTGGCGCAACAAACTCCCCAGCAGCACAGCTGTACCTTACATAAAACAAAGTTCAATGCTTGTTTTTCTCTTTTCAGTTATAGCATTTTGCAGTCAGGTTTTTGTTTTTTAAGTAATTTGTATTATTTAAAGCTTTTTAGCTTTATTAATCTACGTATTTGGAAACTGCTGGAGACCGAAACAAGATCAAGAAAGCAGCCAGCGAGATATACAAGAAACCTGAAACGGACAGCAGCGAGTCTTCGGATGAAGACACAGAAAACAGCAAATTGTAGCATAGCACAGCAAGGAGTTAGAAAAGAGCCGAGAACGAAGCGTATCTCCGCCAATGGATTCAACGGTGAAGATTGAACGAAGCCAACTGGCGGCGACGTCGTAAAAAGATGCCCCTCCTTAGATAACTATTACCCGTCTCTCCACTAGTCCATTGCTTACTCAAGGATGCATATCCGGTAGGCTCGCAAATCCTTCCTTATCCCGAAGGGCACACTCTTCCCTACCATTACCCGCGCCCCCCGGTCTACTCCAGGATATGCAATGGCTGCTGAAACCCCATGAACCATGAGGCTTCAGGGGCTAGTGCAAATCCTGGGGTTCATTCGATTTATCGAGTCTGGTTAAGCCACGCTGGGGTCGGTGCATTTCATTCATTCATTCATTCATATTAATCTACGTATTTGGAATATACTCATAACTAGCTTTTATTTGATACCAATATAGTCGTAATTTAAAAAAAAAACCTTCCCCTCCTTTTTATTTTGTATTTGCAGATTAAATATATTATAAATTTTTTATAGCCTATGTCACTCCCACAATTAAGACGAACCTAACGACACCTCGTATGTTAAAATCCATCAAGCCGTTTACGCTACAGAGCGTGCCAAAGAAATAGACAGACATACAAACATACATACTCTCGAAAAACATTACCCTCCTTCTGGGAAAGTCGGGTAAAGACATGTTGCGCGAAATTCAGTCGATTGGGTAAGCAGGAAGGCGTGATTTAGGCACTTGGCAGGTGCCTATGTTAGCCAGGTAGTAAGGGCATTTAGAAAACTTCACCCATTTTTCTCATTCCTTTGCAAACACAAAGAATTGTTTACAAATATAACCAGAGGCCCTAGACAAGTGACAATCGCTTCGAAAGCGTTTCGTATTTCTACAACGACTTTCAACAGGATTGACGTAAGCTTTTCGATAGCTTATGTCAGTCCTACACATTTTTGCCTTTTTAACTGACTTCAAAAAAAGGAGAAGTATATTAATTTGTCTGTATTATTTAATTTTTTATTATGTATGATACCTCAGAACTTTCGACTGGGTGAACCGATTTTGATAATTATTTTTGATTTGAAAGCTGGAGCTGCCCGTTTGGTCCCATATAAATTTTATTAACTTATCTTGCGTAGTTTTTGAGTTAGCTTCAATAATTACGTATTTTTCCCACTTAGTCTATGTAGATGATTTTTCCATCATCGTTATCGCTGATACACAAGTGACAATCGCTTCGAAAGCGTTTCGTATTTCTACAACGACTTTCAACAGGATTGACATAAGCTTTTCGATAGCTTATGTCAGTCCTATACATTTTTGCCTTTTCCATCATCGTTATCGCTGATAGAATGTCACTTTGTCTAGGGCCTCAGGTTATTACTGAGTATTGCTGAAAGATAAGAAATAGTAGATAAAACTTACTTATCCTGTAATCACAAAAGTATCCTTTGATTTCAGTACATCGACCGATTATGTAGATAGTTATTATACTTCCAATTGTCACTCAATCTGCCTAGCCTTTTCCCAAGTATACTGGTGTCGGCTTCCAGTCTAACCCGATGCAGCTGAATACCAGTATTATTCATGGAGCGACTACCTATCTGACCTCCATAACCCAATAACTGTGTAATACGATACCCCTTAGCAAGACTGGTTGTCAGACTTCCGGGCTTCTGACCACCCGTAACGACTGTCAAAGATCCACAATTGACAGCCGGGACCAACGGCTTAACATGCTTTCCGAGGCAACAAGTTTACATGAACTTAGAGAGATGTATAGCTGATTCTAATGTTTATGATTCTGTAAATCCATATTTGTTACGGCCGCAAATCTTAATTAGATCAACATACAACCCTGATACTGACCTGCAAATTGTAAAAAAATTAAGAAAAGTTGAATTTCGCGGGCTACCTTAGCGCATCCCCCTTACGTCCAGTAGTTCCTTAGCTAAGATAAACAAACAGACACCCGAGAGTGCATCGTTACAGAACATAATTACTTATTATGCTAAGAGCAACGCTCTCTGACTCACACTTAACTACATCGACCGAAATGTTTACATTATGAATACGGCTTGTCTGAAAATCAGAACAATGTGGTTTAAAAACTACTAGACTGCAGCCCGCGGCTTCGCCCGCTTTACAAATTATATACTAAAACCTTCCTCGAGAAACACTCTATCCATTGGTGAAAACTGCATGAAAATCGGTGCAGCAGCTGTTGAGTTTATTGCGAACAGACAGACAGACGCGGCGGAGGAATTTACATTTTTAAATTTAAATTTAAATGTTCTTATTTTTTTGTTATTTGCAGGTCAGTATCAGGTTGTATGTTGATCTAAATATAATTTGCGGTCACATGAAATATATATTTAAAGAATCGTAATCACAAAAATCATCAATACAATTCTTCCGAGTTCATGTAATCCTTTATCACACACCCATGCTATAAATCCTTTATAAAAGTTTCTGAAACAGTTAGCTTATTGCCAACATTAAAACAACCAGTGTCAAGTAACCAATATATCATCCAAACGGGTGTTATAATGTTATAATAAATTTCATAATGCAACTCATTTAAAAAAAAGAACGCTGTCATGCAGGCGCATTTCACTAACTAAGCTAAGTCATTTAAAAAAAAGCTTGTAGTTTATTCGAATTCTAAAAATTCGAATTCACGTGTGTTGTTTACCGCCATTTTTGTTCGATATTAGTATTACAAAGAACCTTTTATAGAGGATTCTTAACATGGGTGTAGATAAAGTCTTTTATACAACTGTAAATAATTAGGTATTAAAACACTCATGTGATAAACCCACATTCGTGTTTTAATATCCCTTATTATTTAACAGTTGCATAAATAACTAATTGAATGACTATTTCATGAAATCATGACATTTGAAGATTTATAATGGTTATAATTCTGTAAAGTCATATTTGTTACGGTCGCTAGTCATATTTTAATCAACATACTACCTTGGCGCATCCCCCTTAAATGGAAATGGCCAGCTACATGTCAAGGAACAAAAAGAAAATATAGATATTAGAAACAACAAATCGGTTGGGACCACAAGGGAAAAGATGCCTTGGTAGACCAAGAAAATCATTGGACAAATGACATTATAGAAAATGCTGGGAAAAACTAGATAAAAACTGCCAAAGACAGGGTAAATTGGCACAGGATTGAGGAGGCTTCTACCAAAAACAAGGAGTCCATATTACTAACACTAAATTAGATTTGTAAAAGTAAAAAAAAAAATTGAATAATACTTAAATAAAGAACCTTAATTTCTATAAAAAATATTCTTTATAATAGCACTCACCTCATTTTGCTCGATCTGCAAATCAGCCATACTCTGGCTATTCTTCAACGTATTCAATGTTCCGTACATGTTACGTCTCTCAAACTTTGTATCCTCGTCCTCACAGGGCACATCATAAATAGGTTCATCATTTTCAATGTAAAACTTTGAATTTTTCACTTCACATTCACAGTTGAGATGGCATTTGAATCTGCCATCTTTTTCCTCGTTGATTTTACATTTTAAACACTTTTGATTGTCTGATTGGTTCGGATCTGTATTTTCACTGGAGCACGCACAGCATGTGGTAGAATCCTCATCAGTTTTTAGTCTTGTGTATGGAAGACTTGACATAGAATCGTTAGTTATGGCACAGTTTAAGGAATTCAGGCAACGGGAGAAAGGATCAGGGCTTTGGTTGGGTAGTAACGTACGGTTGGTGATATCCAGTATCTCAGTACACAAGTAGTGTATTTCTTTTGGTTTTTTTGGTGTTTCCGTAGTCCCTTCACGCTTTTGAAGTACTTTTTCAAGTTTTTCAAGCATTCTTTTGGCTTCTTTTTTTTGTTGTTCTGTGTTTTCTGGGATTGTTGTGACTTTGAAGATTCGTGGAGGTTTTGCGGGTGGTGGACCAGCAGGTAGCGGTTGTTTTAAAGCCTTTTTCAGTGTGTCTGTTAGTTTTAAATGAGGGTTCTTACGTTCCAGATGAATAGTTTCACTGGAATCACAGAATTCATCCATTGCCTGAAGATTTGTTAGATGTGTTTTTTCAGGAGACTTCTCAAACTGAGACATGAGACGTTTAATCCTGCCATTCTTGTCATCTTCTACGTTTTCAGTCTCAGAACTAACACCGCTGTCTGTCATGGCTTCCTGTTTCTCATTTTCTTTTCGTTTCGGTTTGACGATGGTTGCATACTGGTCGAGGATGTGCTGAGGAACGTCAGAATCTGGTATAGAAGCAAATTGACTTTCAATTTCACTCACCTGGCCAACAATCTCAGCATATTCCGTTTGTGGTACGAAATTTTCTTTTTTCATCTGTTCTTCCAAAAAGTTTCCAAGCCTTTTTAGTCTGTCTTTGCTTAGCTTTCTCTCCATTTTGAATGAAAAATCACTGGTTTCAGATCTACCGTTGCAACTGCCGTGACGTTTGGGGCTATTCACTATTTTTTGACTCTTGTCACAACGAAACGCATGGCTCCTGTGCAATTTCTTGCCTGGATCACTACTTTGTCGCGATAGCGAGTTTTTCGTGTCGCTAGCACTCCGTTTCACTTCGCTTTTACTGTATAAATAACTGGAGTTTGGTTTAGGCGTCCATTCGTCACTGACCTCTGATTCATTCCCGATATTATCCTGTTTATATGATAGTTCGTAATCAATTTCACTGTTTTCCTTCCCATAATTTGTAGCAAAAACATTATTTTGTCTGCACAAGTGGTTTTCAACACGGTTCGGAACGTTTTCACAGTTCAAATTCTCGAATTTACTTTTAATTTCTTGCACCCTGTTCTTTGCTGATATCATTTCGATGCATAGTACATGTTTACTGGCACAAATTATTTACTCACAACGACTTTTATTAGCTTTTAAGCTAAACACTGCCACTAAAACACATTTATTGCACTCAATTTCGAATATTGTAAAAAGAATAAACACGAAACAGCTTGCTTGTTTTTTTTTTTTCAAAACACCGTTCAATGCACTGGCAGCTGTAATAACGGACTGATTATAAACTGTGTTATCTAAAAAATGCGCTATGTACCTAGTAGGAAGTTGCACGACACAGTCGTTGTAATTGCGAAAGTGGAACGTCAATTGTTATTTTACTCGGTGTTAACTATTTTGAAACACAATGCACTTGACAGAAAGTTTACATAAACAGTTGTTCGTTCGCGAGTACGACGAGTCGACGAGCAAGGCCACCCACGGCATGGCATGGCACATTTGGTATTGCCAGACGTAGGAAAAATCTACCCCGATTTAATTATCTTCGAAGAAAGTGATAATATTTATCGCACTACACTGTTTTATAAATTAAAATAATAGATACTTAATCATTTTATCGTACTACCAAATTTTTTTACCAATTCAGTGACTTTCAATTTATTTTGATGTTCCAATTTCCACTCTATCACTGCGTTAACTTAATCTAAAAGCGTCAGTATTGCGCATTTAGTAGCCTGTTTTTCCTTACCAACAACTGTCCATATTAAATTTACGCAAGTCTGATTCAGTAAAATGACTAACTGTGGCTTTAATATTACCTTACAATCATAGAAACACATACTTTGTAGTAATAATAATTATAATGAGACGAAGTAAAATCACTAATTAATTGAGTACTTATTCTAATTGAGATGGCGGAAGTTTAGATATAAATTATTTTCCCTGTTTATTTATAACAGATGGCCTTTGTGAATGAAAATGTGGCAGTTGAGACTACAACAAAGAATCATTAGCAAATGTTATTTAAAAGAAACTTAAATGTCTATGTGGGCAGTGAATCATAATGATTTTTTTATTATATTATATTGTTTACCATTGCAGCTGTTTATGTATAATTTTCAGAAAAAAGAGAAAGATACTGAATTACCTAATCATTACGATTACGATAAGGTACGATGACGAAAAAAATTGTCTTTATCTCTAATGTAATCTGAATAATGAGTCAGTTCTATTAAGTACGAATTGAACCAAATGACTTCGAAGCAATATTCTTTTAAAATAAAAGTAATAAAAACATTTTTTTAAACAAGTCAGGCTATTCGCTCCTTTCCTGTTTATCGATAAAATCTCCCCGAATTGGGAAATAATTTTATGATCAAGATAATGAGCAGCTGAGATTATTTCTTGTACCGTTCGGATATTTACACCTGTCCGTAGTTCCGTGCTCCTTCAGAAACTTGTTATCAATCACGAATTACGCATTATCTGAAAACTCGCAGTATGTACGAATAATAGTTGTATTGTAAGAATATTTCTAGATTTATATTACAGTTGATTAAAATTATCAACGAGTTTTACAAAAGAAACTTTATAACATATCCGAACATATTTTATGGATGATTCATTTGTTTTCAGTGACATCTATTGACAAGTAACAGATATTGCTTTACTGCCAATTTCCCCCGCTAGGCGGATTTATCATAACATCACGCCTGTATTCCCCGAAGGGGTAGGCAGAGGCGTACCTATGGTATATCACGTTTACATATTAATTCTAAGCGTTTAGGGCTTTAGACAATCTTCCGTCGTAATTATCTGTAGTTGATCTGAACATTGAGAATTTATCCCGGGTTTTACGTGTCTACTATCTACATATTTATACACTTTTTCTGTTATTTTGTTAGCCGTTGGACAATATCTGTACAAAATTTATCAGTGTATCAGTTACAATTATTTGAATATTTGAATCTTTGAAAATAAACTACATCGAAAACATTGCCATCTAATGGCCAGTTGCTGAACTTTTATCGTATTCATGAAGTTCGACGTTAGAGGTAGCAATGATTAGAAATAGTTTGGCTTGCTCACAATAGGTGCCGCTTTATTTGAATATTTTAACCAAGATGAATAAAAAAAAAAAAGATTATTCAAATTCTTAACTTGCGAACCATTTTACCGCACTTTACGAATTTCCATACAAAACTGTCAAAGAGATGAATTGCTATTCCACGTCACCACTGAAGACGGCGGAAAATTGTGGAACTACATTTTTTAATGCTTTGACAAAGACACTAGCGCCGCGTCTATCGGACTTGAGCCAGCGTGGTGACGCGGACTCTGTTGTACGAATTTGTAAATTTTTGACCATTTTGTGATTTGTAATAAGTACACGCCATGAGAACGAATGAATCCATACTGGAGGAACACAACATCACCAAGCGGCTATCTACTATATGCCAGGAGCGTGTCCTCAGCTTTTTCGGACATATTATGCGTTCACCTAAGCATGGTCTGGAAAGGCTTTTGATACTGGGCCGGGTGGAAGGAAAACGGGCTCAAGGCAGAGCACCGGCGGCAAGATGGTCAGACGCGATAAAGAAGGTTGCTGGAGGCAGCATTTACCAAGAGGTCCACACTGCAGAAGACCGCATAGCTTGGAGACGCGTCATATGTGGTCGCGATCCTCAGCATTGGGGGAACGACGAAGAAGAAGAAGAAGAATAAGTACTTATTCAATGTTAAAATTCATAAAATACCTAAGAAATTCCCTGGTTCGTAGAACTTCAACCTTTACGGTCGGCAGAAAAACTAAGGTCATAGACAACGGTCGGTTTAGTCTATCACAGGTACAAATATCACTGTTCAACGATACTTTAGAGCCATGCCACATTGACTTTTTAATATTACGAGGATGATTTACGAGTATAATGATTGCAATCTTTTGATAATATTTATATCGGGACGGTTAGGATCCGGTTATGATTTTGTAAATATTGTTAATGCGGAATTAAGGTTCTATTTTTATGCGAATAAATAATAAAATAAATAAATAAAACATTGATCAGGCAGAGGCCATAGTCCTTCCATAGTTCCAGGTTACCAGTCCACTTTAGCCACCCAAACCCATAGTTCAATATCATTGTTTTGTTTCTATATCCTGCAATAGTCCTACACCACCCGGGGGTTATCCTTGGGTGTCCTTGCATAGTGCGAACAGGGATAATCGTCGGTTGGTGCCCCATTTCATTATGAATGTCTAACGGGCCTCTGCGAGTTGGCTTCGGCCCCTCGTACGCCTTCCAAAGGTCCGGGACCCCAGGGTCCCGAGATATGTTAAAGACATTTAAAAAATAAAATAATAATAATTATCTGCTGTATCTCTACGTTGACGTTGTGGGGGCTTGCGCGTTCCGAACTCTAGGTCTGTGCCGATAGAGTTTAATTTACCGGAATGTACCTAGGATAAGGAGCCAGACCAAGAGATGTCACTGCTTGCGGTAGCGTCGGGGGTCGGGTTGTCTCCTTCCCTCAAATATGGCGAGGGGGGTAATGGCTGATCTTTGCGTTATGCTCGTGAACGGATGCTGCTTGTGGTGACTGGTCGTCTTGCTGATCTCGGGTTTGTTAATATTATTAATAATTAACTTTTTATTTACTTATTTTACTTCGATGGTCCTAGTTTATCATTTATAACTTCCAGTTACAGCTATGCCCCGCGGTTTCACCCGCGTAGGTCTCGATCCCGTGGGAATATAGGGATAAAACGTATCCTATGTCCTATTCCAGGTCATGGTCTACCCGTGTGCCCATCTTATCCTCTTTAGAGTAGGGAACTCGGGGCGGCGGCGGCGCGGCGCCGGCGTCGAACAGTTCGCGTATTGCATTTCGTGATAACTTCGAAATTAAATGTCCGATTCGAATTAATTAAAAAGTATTTTACTGCTACATAAATACCTTTGATGTTAAAACTATTTATTTGAATAAGAATTAATATTATGTTGATAAAGCTCCTTCGCAAATAATGCATTAATTTCGAACAAATTTGATTACCATAAAAAAAGGTTATAGTGAGTCAATCATATTTAAAAGATAGACATATTATTATGCTGTCGCGGACTTTGTTTTTAGAACTTTTAAAGAGGAACAATTCCATCATACATGATAATTATTTGCGTTACTTAAACCGTTTACGCAGCGAACGCAACGGAAGCTCTCAAAAAAAAAAAAAAAAAACCTGTTTATGCAACATTTTTCATTTATGCTCCACTCCTATTGGTCGTAACGTGATGTTATATAGCCTTATAACCTTCCTCGATAAATGGACTATCCAACACAAAATTTTTCAATTCCAACCAGTAGTTCCTGAGATTAGCGCGTTCAAACAAACAAACAAACAAACTCTTCAGCTTTATAATATTAGTATAGATAGTATAGATTTATGTTTACATTTACTTTTATTTCTGCTTGAGTACATAAAGTTCTCGTTTTTTTTTTATATTGGCGTGTGCTAGCTGTCATGTGGCTAATAATTAGATTTATATTTTATGTTGCGTAATAAAATGATTTTGCATACTTTTGTATAGAATCAATTGTTTCTAACTGAACAGACAGCTGTGCTGCTGGGGAGTTTGTTGCGCCACTTCTTCTCCCCAGCTAAAGCACTAGGAAGTGGTGAAGGGTGGGCGTTTTGGGGGACTGTCTTATGTAATTTTGACGTTCGAAAAGTGCTGATTCTCAGCCTAGTTTGAATAAATGACTTTTGATTTTTTGATTTTGATTTAGAGAGATACAGAAACCCGCAGGGCAGCTTGTAGCGAGCAGTCGGGCAGTAGCGACCCCACGGACCCTATCTCCCGGGAGAAGTCTTGTTCCTCATCTCTACCTTGCCTTTATTGGTCGGCTGGAGTGAACACTGACGAGGAAATGAGCTCCCAGCTCAGTCTTGCCTCTATTGGCCGAATTGAGTGGAGATTCGCAAGAGCAAACGTGCTCGGAGGGAGGAAGTATTCCAGTAAATGCTGGTAGGGATCTTGACCATCTTCCAGGCTCTGGGATAGTTCTGATAGCCGTGGAGTACCTCTCTACTCATCAAGCACGTCAGGACATGTTGCCCCCTTGTCGCTACGTCACTATGTGCTAGCGACAGTTTCTATAAAAAATAGTAAATATTCGTATGCCGCTTTTAGCGGCGGAATGGTCCTGAAGATAATTACTATGCTAACCAAGCTTGTACCTACCACATCCGACGAATTAAATGTCTTTGTCTGACTGCGTTGTTCGTATAAACTACGCAAAAAATATGGATCCGGTTTTCAACATCATTAATTATAGAACTTATTCCGGCAGATCGTATTACCCAGTTGCTGGGTTGTGGAGGTCAGATAGGCAGTCGCTCCATGTAAAATACTAGTATTCAGCTGCATCCGGTTGGACTGGAAGCCGACCCCAACATGGTTGGGAAAAGGCTAGGCTTTGATTCCGGCAGGTTTATGTGTGTAATACTTTAATATTAAACTTACGTAATAATACAGAACGATCGATGTTTTGTCATGCTGCCACGCCGCGGCGGGTTGCAAGTAAATAATAATGTGAAAAAAAATCTTTTGAAATAGAATTATGGGTCATAAATAAGTATTAATTTTTTAAATCTACACTGACCTAAGGAATTTTTTTTTGTCGATTTTAGGCATTTGTTTTGTTAATGGTGAAGTGTGAATCAGACTCATGTCGCCACGCCGCGGCGGCGGGTCGCTAGTAAATAATAACGTGAAAAAAAAAATCTACTGAAATGGAATTTTATTATGTCTTAAATGAGTGTTAATTTTTTTAAACTACACTGACGTAAGTTTTTTTTTTTTGTCAGATTTTAGGCAGTTGTTTTGTTATGATCATGGTGAAGTACGAGTCGGACTCGCAAACGAAAGGTTCCACTGTACACTCAGACCAATTTGGTTGGTCTGAGACTGTACAATATTTTAGCAAAACGCAAAAAAATGACGGAATACCTACTTGAGTGCGAAAGCCGTATCATCGAATTTTGTTTCTTCGAAAACCTTTCAACGACGTCTCTATACTGCGACGCCTTGTTAAATCTACGTCTTGTTACTGCGATATTTCGTTACATCGAAAAACTGTAATGCGAACGATTTTACTGCGTAAATATCATACTGCGAAGCCTTGTTCAATCGATGTCTCGTTACTGTGATGTTACTTAGGAAAACTTACTTCGGACGACCTTACGGCGATAACCAAGTACCTACATCGATTTTCTTTTCCAAAACAATACCTAAATTTTTAACATTTATTTAAAATCAGAGAGCACCGTCTGTCTGGAATATCAGTGTTTAAGTAAAGATTGTAGATCATTGCAAAGTCGCAGTATAGAGACGTCGTTGAAAGGTTTTCGAAGAAACAAAATTCGATGATACGGCTTTCGCACTCAAGTAGGTATTCCAAAAAAAACACGTTTCTTTACCTTTTTTTTTCCGTGGGGCAATTCTCATGGGTACCCTCCGTCTAGAGAGAACGGAGGGTTATGTCAGACACCTACCGACTAAAACCTCACTGTTTCTACTTCTGTCATGAGTCATGGTTCCTACCACGAGTCGGGGGCCCGGGTGATACTTGTACATTCGCCGCACCCCCGACTGGTGTCAGCCCGCCATGCCTAACGGGCAAAACCATAGGCTTTCAGAAAAAATATCGATGGATCGATAAAAAATATCAATTAAGCATCGAAAATTTATCAAATACGATCTATTTCCAATAGCAACACCGTTGTCGTCACTGACTAAAACCGCTGGAATTCTGAGCCGTAAAAAGTAGACTTTTTTTTCCTAATTTAGTATCCTTACATATTATAAAACAAAGTCCTCCGCCGCGTCTGTCTGTCGTCCTGTACGCGATAAACTCAAAAACTACTACACCAATTTTCATGCTGTTTTCACCAATGGATAGAGTGGTTCTCGAGTAAGGTTTAAGTATATAATAACCGACATCCACGAGGGCGAAGTCGCGGGCATCAGATAGTTTATAATAAATTAATAAGAATGAAAAACAATTTCAATTGAACTTCACAAATATTTTTCAAATATTTATTATTTAAATAAAAAAAAGTAAATTTCAGCGATACTTCGATTTTTTTTTCGTTAAGTATATCGAAATCTATATTGATATTATTTTTTTAAATATCGATACGATATACTACTACTTTTTGGCTCTTCTTCCAACCCTACCCCATCACAAAGTGCGGCCCATCCCACAGACTACTTAGAGATACTACGGCCCATCCCAAAACCACCCGTCATCCTGTTAAGGCACGCATGAAGTGCTGCGTGCCACCTCTTTGGACCTGACTATATGTTTCTTTACCCGTTTTTTGGTTGTACCATCAAATGACGTCTCCCGCTCTGGGCGGAGCGGGAGGGCGTGTCAGACTTTTACTGACTAAAACCCACCCGTGTTCCTTCAGTTGCCTGTTGCCAAGGGTCCCGGTATCCCTTTCGGACTTTCCCGCAACCCTGGCAGGATATTGCGCTACCAAGGCTCCCCCTTTTGGATCTGACAGGGTTTTTGTTACATGCTGTATTGGTCGCGGCGGCGAACGCTAAAGCCCGTGGCGTGCAGCCTGTGCTGCAGTATTGCCGCACCACCCGCCGCACCGCCCGCCGCACCGCCCGGCGCACCGCCCGCCGCACCGCCCGCCGCACCGCCGTTCGCGACGCCCATCCCGTGGCCATAACACAAATTTTCTTAAAAGATTAACACTAATCTGCTTCATTTTGACAGTTCAACAACATCCATTGCGTTATTTACGTTGTTTTATGTTCGAGCAGATTTTTTTGCGAAATTATGAAGCAATGGATTGATTGATTTTGCACCTATTATGTAATAAGGGTGTTGGTCTTACAAGCCGTGGCGGTTGCGAGTACCTACGACGCACCTGACCTTTCTGAAGAAGATCACACATGTCACCATGTCAATTTTTTTTATTAATCATGAATTAATTAGACGGTTTATCCATAGTTTCGTGTCAATATAATGTGTGAATGACAAAGATTATGATGTTATTGTTAAATCCGGAAAAAAAACGGACGCTTTTTGAGGTACTTAAAAAAAATTTTTTTAGGGTTCCCTTGTAACAAGGAACCCTTATAGTTGCGCCATGTCAGTCTGTCTGTCTGTCCACGGCTTAGCTCAGAGACTGTTGGTACTAGAAAGCTGTAATTTGGATTGGGTATACATATAAATCTCGCCGACAAAATGGTAAAAGAGAATGTTAAAAATATTTTTTTTTAGGGTACCTCCCCTACTCGTAAAGTGGGGATGGGGGTTGGATTTTTTTTCTCGTTAATCCCATGTTGTGGGGTATAGTTGTAAAGGTCGTTTATAATGTGAGTTTGTGAATACCATTTTTGGATTCAGGGATTAAGAGCCATTTCACGTTTTCGCGTGAATATTTAAGATTTAAGTCGCCTAATTTATCTTAGGTAAAACTCTGAGATTGTTGAATACATGTAAAAAATAAACCAATCTTTTGTGTTGGTCCTGGCTAGAAAATAGTTACAAAAAAAAATACTTTGTAGTGATTAATCTGCCACACCTAGTTTGCAGAAAAATCATCGCAGAGTCAACTAAAGACTCATATTATCTATCATAATATTTCTAAATTTGGCTGAAAAAAATACACAAAGCATCAGACATATCATTTTGTCAAGGAATAGTTGACTAGAATATCGATTATTAATAACATTAATAAGTAAAAAAATAAAGTCTTAGCACAATTTTTACGATTTATTCACAATTTTATCGCAGTATTTTGGCTTGAAAAAAGCGTAATTTCTTTTAAAAAATTATGTCAAAATAAACTATGTTCTTTAACAAATCTAATTCTAAAGTTTTATTAAAATCCCTTCATTATATTAGACATAATATCGATATTAACATTACTCTAAATTAGAATAAATTACGAATTTACGATGCTTATACGCGCACCGTTTAGTACGGCGCGGCGCGTGCGCCCACCGACGAAGGACTCGTGTCACTTTTTCCCCCGTCTCGATTTGCGAATGCACGTGTCTCGAACGCATTATTAAACTACGACTACAACATTTTGATTCTTTTGTATTTTTCTTGCTTAAGGTAAAAAGTTTCGTTCTTTCTTTTTATCGACATAACACCTGGGCGAAGCCGCGGGTGGCAGCTAGTCCCCTATAAAAAGTTCTTTGCAATACTAATATCGAACAAAAATTGCGGGATACGATGTGAATTCGAATAACCTATAAGTTTTATTTATTTATTGCGCTTTGGTAGTTAAAAGCGCGCGCATGACAATGGTGTCGATGCTATTGTCACAAAATTCTTTAAACTAGTCTAAAAATCACTAAAATTTAGTTTATTCCTGTGAAACGACGATTTCCCATTCTGAAGTAGACTATATCGACACAACTTAATTATATTTTAGTTTGACAGCACTAAGATGGCACTGAGTTGAGTAAAAGTGCTATTCTGAAGTTGACGTTTAACCAAAAATGTTGTTCTATATCTAAAATCCTCTAACTAAATCTGACTATTTTTAATCGCGATTAAAAATGTGTGGAATAAAATTAGATGTCATCATCATCTTCCTGCCCTTGTCCCGTGTTACTCGGGGTCGGCGCAACAAGTTTTCTATAAAAAAAAAAAAAAAATTAGATGTCATGAACTAAAATTCAAACCAACACCTCGATTTCAGTTGCAAAACAGTACTGTATATTTTTTTAAATTTTCTTTTGCTTATATCTCTAAAATGGTGTCCTATCGCAAAAATAATGAAAAATTCGACCCCTTTAGGAAACACCTAAATCCCTAATACTCAATATGTTGGTAATTTTTTTTTCGTTATTTTCCATACAAAACGTGAAAATTTTCATAAAAAAACACGTCGAGGATGCCGTCACTGCGCGGCTCCGGCTCTAAAAGAAAATTCATGGTGTAGGGAAAATAAGTACCAAGTGGAGGCGCGATTGTCAAATTCGATTTTAGTTATGTCAAAATAATTTTTAAATTTAGAGAATTTATTCGGCAGAATAGCTCCAAGATTTTATAGCAAAAAGTAAGGAATTTTAGTGATAGTTTAGTGCGGTGTACGAGAGAATCGGCAGCATTATGGTTGACGGCACTGGTTTATTTTAATGTTGGCAATAAGTTAACTGTTTTACATTATTTTTTATAGGATTTATAGCATGAATATTTTTAAACATAGACACAGACTTGTGGTCGCGTAGCTGATTATCCTCAAAGGTTCTGTCATTTCAAAATGAAAACGAAACGAAGAAGTTACTCAGATTTAAATTTTCTCTATAAAACCCTTCATAATTTGGCGAATGTACTGGAGCTGGTTTCGGAGATCAATCTAAATGTGCCCCGCCGTACCTCATACAGATCCAATTTTGAAACAGAAACATTCAAAATGCCTAAAAATAGAACTAACCTTGGTCGTTCAGCTCCTCTATACTGGTTTTTGTCTAACTACAATAAGCTGAGCACGCGTACTAACAACTTGGACATATTTTCGAACAGTCAGAGTGAGTTCAGACGATACGTCCTCAGTTCTTGATCGATTTGTTTGTTTATTTCTGTTACAAAATGTTAATTTGTGTATTTGTGTGACTCCATTCAAGGTATTTAATGTATTTTTTTTTTAATCTGCTCTATTCTTTTAATTTTAATTATAATTAATGTAATGTGTACTAATTTATTTGTTATTTTTATAGTTTTAATTTCATTTTTTATTCCAATTTAATTGATGTTTTTTGTTTTTGTAATTTATTTTAATTTAACTACGTGACATTTCAAATTCAATGTAAATTTTGCAAATTTTTATAATTGCATTTTAGTTTTTATTATTGATTATACAAGTGCTGTGCACGCCTATAAGTGACGAATTCACCGCAAAACTGTCGAAATACAATATATTTTTAATGTAGTGATTTAGTGAATAAGTCGTTGGTGTGTCAATAACAATAAATAAATAAATATTATTGATTAAACAAAATAAAAAATTGTAGACATCGATATTTTAATATTCGAATATTGTTTCCATTTTTATAAGTTTAGAAAGGTTTATTAGACTGAATAACTTTTTTCATAAATCTCCAAATGGTGCATTACGATTATAACGGCTCAAGATTGTTTAGTCCGTCTCGACACTCGCGCTACACTGTTTGCATTATGTATGTGTGAATAGCTACGCACACATACGCAATGCTGCCGTCTTTTACCTAAACTTAAGTGGTAAAATTTTGTGAAATGGCTCTTAACACGTGTGACTCCAGATTTTTACTTGGGCTGTTTCTAATGTCTTGTTTATACCTTTTTAGTTCATTGACTTTGTTGTCGTAGTTGGATTTAGTTTCATAATTCCTTTCGAGGTACGGAACCCTAAAAACAAAAAAACTCTTCGCTTTATATAATTACTAACTTACGCCAGCGGCTTCGCCCGCGTGGTTTGTTGATAAAAGCCTATGTCCTTTCTCAGGCTCTAGACTATCTGTGTACCGGGACCCGTCCGTCCGTCTGTCTGTCTGTCCGTCTGTCACCAGGCTGTATCTCATGAACCGTGAATCGGTTCAGTAGTTTTGGCGTGAAAGTGCGACAGACAGACAGAGTTACTTTCGCATTTATAACATTAGTAAGGATAATAAGGACTAGCATTTTCCGTGTCATCTGCTCTACAAGCAATGTGCCCTGCCCACTGCCCTTTATGTTTGGCAATTCTTCGGGTTATGTCGGATTAGGGATGCAACAAGTGTCAAAAAGTATCGATATTTAAAAAAAATTACAATATTGATTTAGATATAGCGAAAAAAAAAATCGATTTAAAGGTGGAATTTAAAATAAAAGAAATACTTCATGGTTTGCAAGTTTCATAATCATATATATACCAAACTAGGAAAAAAAAGTATACGTTTTACGGCTCTGAATTTTTTCCGGTTTTAGTGAGTGGCAACAACGCTGTTGCTATTGGAAATATATAGTTTCTGATACATTTTCGATACTACATATTTTATATCGATACATCGATATCATCATCATCTGCCTAGCCTTTTCCCAACTATGTTGGGGTCGGCTTCCATTCTAACCGGATGCAGCTGAATATCAGTATTTTACATGGAGCGACTGCCTATCTGACCTCCACAACCCAGTAACTGGGTAATACGATACCCCTTGGTAAGGCTGGTTGTCAGACTTTCGGGCTTCTGACGACCCGTAACGACTGTCAAAGATCCACAAATGACAGCTGGGACCAACGGCTTAACGTCGATATATCGAAATAATAATTTATATCGCCTAAAAATATCGATATATCGAACCAAAAACGATCGATATTTCGATATATCGATATTTTTTCTGCAAGCCTATGTCGGATAAATAGGTTCTTCTACGGATATCTTCATTTCTGATTCAATCACGTAGGGAAACTCCAAGCATAGCTCTCCATCGTCTTCTTTTTGTGTGGTTAGTGACTAACCTGGTGTCAGAGTTTTAAAACCGCTCATGGGCCTCTGACTTGGCTTCACATACCGTCGAGAAATATCTCTCAGGCATGCCGATTTCCAGGGTTGCGGGAAAGCCCAGGGTTGTGGGAAAGACCAGGGTTGCGGGAAAGTCCGAAAGGGATGCCGGGACCCTTGGCAACAGGCAACTGAAGGAACACGGGTGGGTTTTAGTCAGTAAAAGTCTAACACGCCCCCCGGTCCGCCCAGAGCGGGAGAAGGCATTTCATGATTTCCCACCGTCAAAAGGCATGCCTGATTCCTCGAAGATGTTTTCCTTCAACGTTTTTAAAGCAAGTGATAATCCTTATCCTTACTAATATTAGAAATGTGAAAGTAACTCTGTCCGTCTGTCTGTCGCGCTTTCACGCCAAAACGACTGAACCGATTTAAATGAAATTTGGTACACAGATAGTCTAGAGCCTGAGAAAGGACATAGGTTAGTTTTTATCGACATACCACGCGGGCAAAGCCGTGGGCGGAAGCTAGTTATACAATACGCACATGAATCCGAAAAGTCAGAGGTGCGTGGCTTGGGTTCGAACTCGGGACCTATGACTTGGCAGTCTGACGGACACACCACTAGGCTATCACTGCTTCACCATTGTCCTTTGGGTGACTTTTAGCCTTCCATTAGGAGGACCCACTGTGTGTGACCACGTTTCAGTCATCCTGCATATTTAATTTGTAGTTTATTGGTTACCTCATAATTGTAAATTAGTATTTAAGCGGCAATTTGGAGTCTGTATTATTTCGATCAACTTACCACACATTGGTGTTGACCTCGACGTGATAATATACATAGAATTTTATGCATTAAATAGAACCGTGGCAATCAGGTTTAGTCTCTAAAAAGTTTATGAATCCTTAAGAGCATACAACCTAAAATTGCTTAGCATGCTCCTCCGTTATGTCGAAAATACTGTAGCATTAATTTTGAAATAAATACATGTTCAAGTTGAGGATTGATGCTAGGTATACTATGTTTGACGAAAACACGATTACATAAAAATGTCTCGATAGAAAAAAATCAAAAAATCGTTGGTATTCAAAATATACTTCAAATTAGATCATGAAACTCTGCATAATAACAGATATAACTTTAAAGCAGGTATTTATGCTTTTTTTTTTATTACCATTATTTTCACCGTATAAAGCAATTACCTAAACTATTCGAGCCTTGGAGCCGCCAGCACCCCACTCCGCCTCGCTCTCACTCAGTCCGCGAGTAGTATGGTGCGAGCGAGATAATATGTGAATTTGAGCGGAGATAGTATACGCTCTTAATGGCGGCTCGGAACACGAGGCGAGTCGCTGCGCAGTAACAATTTCATGTTCCGAGCCGCCATTCAGTTTGAATCGAACTGTAAGCTAGTCAAAGTCAAAGTCAAATAATTTATTTCAATTAGACTGGTTTTATATTTTACGGAAGGCGCTAGAGCTAGAACGATACATGTTTGTAATAATTTTTGAAATCCTTGGTATGGTTTGATCATAAATATTTGAATCTAGTTTTTGACTAGAGTTCATATTTTTATTTTATTTTATTTGACTGTATAGTCAATGTATTTTAATATTATTTTTAATTTAATTCATTTATTTCATAAAGACACGTATAAATAATATTTTTAAATATTAGAATATAAAATAATTTAATTTATTGTTGAAATAAATAATCTACTCATTACAATGTTTTCTATATGAGTTGTATTGCAATATGTGGTTAGCTAGCGACCTCAACAATAATTGATAATTATATTTTTTTTGTCTGAGCAACCAGCAGCAGGTTCGTCATGCTCCCTTAGATGTCACTGCTTGCGGTAGCGTCGGGGGTCGGGTTGTCTCCTTCCCTCAAATATGGCGAGGGGGGTAATGGCTGATCTTTGCGTTATGCTCGTGAACGGGTGCTGCTTGTGGTGACTGGACGTCTTGCTGATCTCGGTTTTGTAATTAACTTTTTATTTATTTTACTCCGATGGTCCTAGTTTATCATTTATAACTTCTAGTTACAGCTGTATATGGCTATATGTAAGCGGGCACGCCCTTTGTGCCTGGAGGCTTTTATTTAGATATTAATTCTGCTTGAGTATAATTATTTATATAGTTCTCGTATTTTTTTTTTGGTTGGTATTTTTGCGTGTGCTAGCTGACATATGGCTATTAATTAGATTTATATTTTATGTTGCGTAATGTAAACGATTTTGCATACTTTTAAATAGAATCAATTTTTTATAACTGAACAGACAGCTGTGCTGCTGGGGAGTTTGTTGCGCCACTTCTTCTTCCCAGCTAAAGCACTAGGAAGTGGTGAAGGGTGGGCGTTTTGGGGGACTGTCTTATGTATTTTTGAAGTTCGAAAAGTGCTGATTCACAGCCTAGTTTGAATAAATGACTTTTGATTTTGATTTTTGCCTGCTATAATATCTAAATTACCTAAGTATTTATTTTTATCAATGAAATGAAATGAAATTGTTTATTCTGTAAATAGAAATATCGAATTCAATTTTATACGACAAATAAAAAAAAAAAGGTAGATGAGGTCGGCGTTTCCTATCTGACTACTCTGAGAAGAAAGGCCGAAATAAACTCAGAGGACACCGTCTCTTTTAAAGTCCAGACATAATCTTGGTCAGACCATATGAGAACCATGTAGATTAGCGTCTGAAATGGTCTTTTGAGGAATGAACCATACAGATTTGAGTGGACCTGTCCAGTCAGTGCAAGCATTGTTCAGTAATAGTGGAGCTCAACCACTCTACGAACAACACCAAAGAAAGGACATTTAGGTAGACCGCATATCGTACTCAAACTGCCAGACCATCATTAAAATAAAATAAACTGAGAAACAAAAAAAATAGAAGAAAAAAAATGCTCGACATGTAGTTCTCCTGTTCACAATAATTAAAAAAATTAAAGTAGGTAATAAAACTAAAACCCAACTACGACTAAAAAGGTATAAACAAGACACCACAGACAGACAAATCAAAAATCTGGAGTCACACGTGTTAGGTCGATTTATGTCCTAACACGTGTGACTCCAGATTTTTGATTTGTCTGTCTGTGGTGTCTTGTTTATACCTTTTTAGTCGTAGTTGGATTTTAGTTTTTATTACCTACTTTATTTATTTTTTATTCTTTTGAGGTTATAATATATACATTTTTAAATGTGCTCATTAAGCCCTTTCATTTGATACCCAACATGGTACGATTTAACAATATTATGTTTTTAATTCCTGACTTTGTCCTCTAGAGGGCGCCATTTTTAATCAATATGACGTCACTTAGCCTATAACCAGCGGACGATCAAGACGCTTTCAACGATACCTCATTTGTCAAATTGTGATGAGTGGTTTAGAAGATAGAAGGGAACAGATGAACATACATACATACATATCGGTTAAAATCATAACCCTCCCTTTTTCTTCGCCGTAGTCGGGTAAAAAATATATATTATATATACTTTACAAAGTAATCATGTTATTTTGTATAATAATAATATTCAACAATGTCAATGTGTATATAAAACTGGTATATACATATGTTGATAATTTTAATACATGATAATATTAATAATTCAAATGTCGAGTTTTATAAGTAGTTTTATCACAAGGTTAAGTAATAACAGCCGCACATGTCGATCGATCAGGTTAAGCGACGCTTGCCGGGGTTGTTCCGTGGATGGGTGACCATCTTTACATAGCAAGTCCCCTCCGTTTCTCAGAAAGCACGTAAAACCGTTGGTCCCGAGTGTTATTTGTAGATCTTTGACAGTTTTTACGGGTCGTCAGAAGCTTGAAATTGTGACAACCAATCTTGTCAAAGGGTATCGTGTTAGTGTGCGTATGGATTGAGGAGCCATGTCTCATATTGAAACGCGGGTACTGCCAATATTTAGTAGTAAATTGTCCGATTTTGTAGCCGCGATCCTGAAATTTGTAGTAAAACCCTTAAAAAGTTACAGGACATTTAAGGTGGCTGCTCAATTCAGACGTCTGGAATGTTTTTTTTATTAATATCTTTTGTAGTAACTGGGTTGTGGGGGTCAGATAGGCAGTCGCTTAAGGATGCAAGATGTGCCAAAAAGTATCCATCTATAAAGTAAAAAAAAAATATATATATATATATGGATTTCGTTAAATTGAAAAAAAAATCGACATATCGGTAATTTATTTTTTATTTTTTAATCAAAATATTTTTGAAATTCAATAAAATCGTAAGTATTTGTTTTTCATTCATAGCAATAAATACCAAATTAGGAAAAACAAGTCTACTTTCTACGGCTCCGAATTCCAGCGGTTTTAGTCAGTGGCGACAACGGTGTTGCTATTGGAAATATATCTTACTAGCTTTGCCCCTCGGTTTCACCCGCGTAGGTCTCGATCCCGTGGGAATATAGGGATAAAACGTATCCCATGTCTTATTCCAGGTCATGGTCTACCCGTGTGCCCATCCTATGCTCTCTAGAGTAGGAAACGTCGCGGCGGCGGGGCGGCGCGGCGCCGGCGTCGAACGGTTCGCGTATTGCATTTCGTGATAACTTAGAAATTAAATGTCTGATTCGAATGAATTAAAAAATATTTTACTGCAACATAACCCTTGATGTTAAAACTATTTATTGGAATAAAAATTAATATTAAGTTGATAAAACTCCTTCGCAAATAATGCATTAATTTCGAAGAAATTTGATTACCATAAAAAAAGGTTATAGTGAGTCAATCTTAAAAGATAGTAAAACTCCTTCGCAAATAATGCATTAATTTCGAAGAAATTTGATTACCATAAAAAAAGGTTATAGTGAGTCAATCTTAAAAGATAGACGTATGCTGTCGCGGACTTTTTTTTTAACTTTTAAAGAGGATTAATTCCGTCATACATGATATTTGCGTAACTTAAACCGTTTACGCAGCGCACGCAACGGAAGCTCTCATAAAGGAAGATTTTTTCTAATTTTTGCAACATTTTTTATTTATGCTCCGCTCCTATTGGTCGTAGCGTGATGTTATATAGCCTTATAACCTTCCTCGATAAATGGACTATCCAATACAAAAAAATTTTTTCAATTCCAACCAGTAGTACCTGAGATTAGCGCGTTCAAACAAACAAACAAACAAACTCTTCAGCTTTATAATAATAGTATAGATACATTTTCGATATTTGATATTTTATATCGATACATCGATCTGTCAAAATAATAAGTAACGCCTAAAAATAACGTTAAATCGAACCAAAAATATCCATATTTTTCTGTAAGCCTATAGTCGCACCATGTGAAATACTGGTATTCAGTTGAATCCGGCTAGGAACTGCCATATTATATCGGCCGTTTAGTACCTATTAGAACACCCACACTTCGCCAGTTTTGTTTATAAAAGTTCAAAAGAAAACCTAACCTTTTCGAGGCAGCATACTTAGGAAAGAAAGAAAATACATTTATTTGACCTGCACACAATCAATCTGTCTAGCCTTTTCCCAACTATGTTGGGGTCGGCTTCCAGTCCAACCGGATGCAGTTATTCACATGGAGTAGTATTTTACGTGGCGCACCTGCCTATCTGACCTCCACAACCCAGTTACTGGGTAATACGATACCACTTGGTAAGACTGGTTGTCAGACTTTCAGACTTCTGACGACCCGTAACGACTGTCAGAGATCCATGAATGGCAACCGTGACCAACGGCTTAACGTGCTTTCCGAGGTACGGAAAAGTCTCGATATGTAAAGATGGTCACCCATCCACTGACCAACCCCGGCAAGCGGAGCCTAACCTAAAGGATCGACCCGAGCGGCTGGTATAACTTAGCCACGAGCTCCTCTCAGGTAAGGCACACAATATTTACACAAAAACAAAGAACAGAATTAAAAAAAAAATACTATTGTGCGTCTCACGGCTGCGCCAAATACGTCCAGTCCATGCAATGACGTACGTCATTGAGTCCATGCCAGCCAACAAGTGCCTTTTTTTTTTTTTTGGGGTTGGGAAATCATCCTATGACTTCTCCCGCTCTGGGCGGAGCGGAAGGGCGTGTCAGACTTTTACTGACTAAAACCCACCCGTGTTCCTTCATTTGCCTGTTGCCAAGGTCCCGGTATCCCTTTCGGACTTTCCCGCAACCCTGGCAGGCATCGGTCCTATTGAACCCCGTCAATTTTGCTGACATCTCTATGAGGCGCGCGTGGAACACGACGCGCCATCGACCCGGGCCTGGTCCTTATCGGACGGCGAGCTGCCCGTTGCTCGCCGTCCGCAAGCCCGCGCCTATGGTGGCCGGGAATCCGCCTGGGATTCCCGACGCCCAGGGCGTCTCCAACGGCAGCCAACAAGTGCCTGACGCTGGTTTTCAACTGGACCTTATAATAGATGGAGACGGACGGTAGATTTTAAAATTCTTACTATATATTAATACTAGCTTCCGCCCGCGGCTTCGCCCGCGTGGTATGTCAATAAAAAGTAGCCTATGTCCTTTCTCAAGCTCTTGACTATCCGTGAACCAAATTTCATTTAAGTCCGTTCAGTAGTTTTGGCGTGAAAGCGCGACAGACAGACAGACAGACAGAGTTACTTTCGCTAGTCCCGCGACTACAGCTTTCACTGAATTTACTCTCTATAGAATAAATAAATCAGATCCATTTTTAAGACTGCCATTTGTTAAAAATATATTTTACTTAGAACGATTTTCTTTTTTAAACAAATACTTTGTTCAGTAATTTCCTAGGTATGGATAGGTAACACTCATATTCTATGTGAGTTTATCATTTCACGAAATGCAAAAGTATAAAGTATATTTATCCAAAAAATTAAGTAATAAAAACTATAACCCAACTACGATTAAAAAGGTATAAACAAGACACCATAGACAGACAAATTAAAAATCCGGAGTCGCACGTGTTAGGGCATAAATCGAACAGATTACGTGTGACTCCGGATTTTTAATTTGTCTGTCTGTGGTGTCTTGTTTATACCTTTTTAGTCGTAGTTGGGTTATAGTTTTTATTACTTAATTTTTTTTAAATTCTTTTGGTGTTATAAATATATATATTTTTTAAATGTGCTCACACATCATCTGAACAGCCTTTTCCCAACTAAGTTAGGGTCAGCGTCCAGTCTAACCGGATGCAACTGAACGCCAATGTTTTACATGGAGTGAATGTCTATCTGCCCTCCACAACCCAGTTACTGGGCAATACTATATCCCTTGGTAAGACTGACAGACTTTCGGGCTTCTGACGACCCGTAACGACTGTCAAAGATTTATTACAATACTATCCTAGCGATAAATAATAATTACACCTTCACGGAAACGACACTGTAATGATTTTTTAATTATCGCGTAGGGTTCCGTATCCAAAGAGGGCCAGCGGAAACTGTTTTTCCACCGCACCGGGAGACGGGAGACCAACGAGAATGAAAATGCAATCCCTTAACAATTCAAAAGTGCCTGTAAATAGTTTAATTGAAATAAATGTTTGAGTTTGAGAAACCGATGACGACGCCAAAGTAGCGACAGTACTATTACAGTACAACTTTTTTCTTAATGTCCCTTGGCGAACTGCGTGTTTCGTCTGTCGTCTAGAGACGGTAGCACACCTTTTTAAAATGAGGATCGTGTGAGGCACTCTTTTTACTACCACGAATGAGGCGAGGCTGCGGTGGTTTGTTAGCACGAACGTGCTGTGAGTGTGTCAGTGAGTCGCATGCTCGCCGACTAACCGAGCCGCCGCGCGAGTCGCGTTTGTGCTGTGTGGTGTGTTGTGATTAGTGACGACCATGCGACATGACACGGCACAATACGCAGTTATGTAGGCACACGTGCGGTGAGTTCTGTGGTGTATGTTGGTGCTAGCAACAGTGAACGAAGACATCAATGATCAAAATACACAAAATAAAAAACTTTTTTACAAAAAATTAAACCGACGAAAAAAGAACTGAAAAGCGAAAAATAAATAACTTTAATTTCGGAAGTCGGTGTCTTCGCTTTTCAATTTTCGTTTTTTGCCACCGACTTCCGAAATTAAAGTTATTTATTTTTCGCTTTTCAGTTCTTTTTTCGTCGGTTTAATTTTTTGTAAAAAAGTTTTTTATTTTTCGCTTTTGAGTTACCGTCCACTCCAGGGTACTCCAGGGGGTTACTCCAGGTTAAAGACCTGGAGTTGATGATGAGTGGTTGTGTCATCAGAACTATGTATGTGTGCGAAATTTCAACAGAATCGGTTCACAGTTGAAAATTCAGTTGGTGAAAAATCAATCAACCCCATTTTTTCTACCTTTACGGGTGGATTATAGTGTCCAATTTTAAATGGGACCAACTTCGAGGTATACCCTTCCCAATAAAAAAGGAATTTTTCAAATCGGACTACTCACTAAAAAGTTATGCGTGGTCATACATAAAAAAAAAAAAAAAAAAAAAATATACATGTCGAATTGAGAACCTCCTCCTTTTTTTTTCGTCGGTTAAAAATGAGTGAGTGACTCTTTTCATCCAAGTGAGTAGCCACAACTGTGCTAGCACTTGTGCTGAGTCACCCAACACTACTGTCGTCGGATTTCTATCAGTTGCCCTTTGCATTTGGTGCAGACCGGACACTCCAATCGACTTGGAAGTATTGGAGTTGTTAATACTCTTTTAACATAATGTAATTTATTTTAAAAAATGTGAGGAAATAGTTTAATGAAAATAGTTTTACAGCTCTATATAGTTCACACGGAAATCAAAACAAAACAACAATAAAGTACTTAGTTCTGAATTCAAATTATTATACACGATATATCTAATAATTAATGGACATGGAAATTAGCATTCGTTTGTATTCGGAAATGCGATGATTCCCGAGGGACATTAAGAAAATAGTTGTACTGTACTTCCTAAGGCGTCGTCATCTGTTTCTTGTTGACGTTCTCGTTCCCGGTGCGGTGGACAAACTGCCTAAGGCTCCACGGTCCGTCCGTCCGTCTGGCACAGGGCTGTATCTCTTGAACCGTAATAGTAGTACACAATCTGTAAAAGTTTCAAGTGTCTACCACACTTGAAACTTTTACAGATTGTGTACTACTATGAACTCTATAACAACAATGCTGGCCCTGCTCCACAGGCACTTGGGCTCACTAGTTAAAATTTTAATGTTTGGGAGAGTTGCTTCCCCTTTTATTTGTGACTTTACGCACTTAATGTTTATTTTTTATTTAAATTCTATTATATTAATCTCTCAAGTACAATGCGAACTATAGTTTTGTATAATTTAGAAGCATTTATTCAATTTTGTAAATGTGAGTACCATGGAGCCGTTTCATATGGTATCATGTTGTATGTTGACTTGAAAGAGTATGGCAGATAAGAGTATGTCATAATCACTTAAATGTCTCGCTGATGGTGGCGCGTGTGTTGGATCATTCGGTTCCCTACAAAATGGTTGAGCTGGATGGTGCTGATCCACGTGTCATGTTCGTGAACGGGCGCCGTCAGTTGAGACTGGTCATCTCTTATCTGCCAGGGCTTATTTTTAATCTTATATTTTGAATTGTTTTCGATTATTTTTCGTTTGACATTGTTCTCACATATAGAAACAATAAGAATACTGCACCCAGGATTTTGTAATATCTATACACATTTTTAAAAGAGTGTCCTTGTAGTTTCTTGCCCGTTCTTCTCCATAGAGATCTACGAATTGGAATGGGCAACTAGCTTCAACTTTTTGACTAACTGACCGACTCTGTGACAATTCAAAAGTGCCTGTAAATGGTTTAATTGAAATAAATGCTTTGAGTTTAAGTTTGAACAATTTATAATGTAAATAAAATAAAGTTAAAAAATCCCCGGGTCCCCATACAAGAAACGGGGTTTTTTACATAAGTATTTAGTTCTAATACATGCCAGTGTTAATTATTGTATGGTGCTTACGGAACCGGCCAAGTGCAATCTCGACTCGCACTTGGCCGGTTTTAAAATCATCGCGTGTCTGAGCTGAGATGATTGTGAATAAACCTTTGTACCTATTTATATCGATTAATTAGGTTTTACAGCGGATGAACCAAGTTGCTATGCGTCAATGAATGACCTTAGGCGATGGCGGTAGGGTCGCCAACCATACTTTATGAATAACAACGTATCCTACTTTATTTTTACCCGACTACGGCGAAGAAAAAAGGAGGGTTATGATTTTGACCGGTATGTATGTAAGTATGTATGTATGTATGTATGTAATGTATGTAAGTATGTTCATCTGTTCCCTTCTATCTTCTAAACCACTCATCATAATTTGACAAATGAGGTATCATTGGAAGCGTCTTGATCGTCCGCTGTTTATAGGCTATGTGACGTCACATTAAATTTAAATAGGGAAAAAAAAAAAAATCATGTTGGGTATCAAATGAAAGGTCTTAACAGCACATTTAAAAAATATATATATTTATAACACCAAAAGAATTTAAAAAAAATTAAGTAATAAAAACTATAACCCAACTACGACTAAAAAGGTATAAACAAGACACCACAGACAGACAAATTAAAAATCCGGAGTCGCACGTGTTAGGGCATAAATCGAACAGATTACGTGTGACTCCGGATTTTTAATTTGTCTGTCTGTGGTGTCTTGTTTATACCTTTTTAGTCGTAGTTGGGTTATAGTTTTTATTACTTAATTTTTTTTAAATTCTTTTGGTGTTATAAATATATATATTTTTTAAATGTGCTCATTAAGACCTTTCATTTGATACCCAACATGGTACTTTTTTTTTTCCCTATTTAAATTTAATGTGACGTCACATAGCCTATAAACAGCGGACGATCAAGACGCTTCCAATGATACCTCATTTGTCAAATTATGATGAGTGGTTTAGAAGATAGAAGGGAACAGATGAACATACTTACATACATTACATACATACATACATACATACATACTTACATACATACCGGTCAAAATCATAACCCTCCTTTTTTCTTCGCCGTAGTCGGGTAAAAATAAAGTAGGATACGTTGTTATTCATAAAGTATGGTTGGCGACCCTACCGCCATCGCCTAAGGTCATTCATTGACGCATAGCAACTTGGTTCATCCGCTGTAAAACCTAATTAATCGATATAAATAGGTACAAAGGTTTATTCACAATCATCTCAGCTCAGACACGCGATGATTTTAAAACCGGCCAAGTGCGAGTCGAGATTGCACTTGGCCGGTTCCGTAAGCACCATACAATAATTAACACTGGCATGTATTAGAACTAAATACTTATGTAAAAAACCCCGTTTCTTGTATGGGGACCCGGGGATTTTTTAACTTTATTTTATTTACATTATAAATTGTTCAAACTTAAACTCAAAGCATTTATTTCAATTAAACCATTTACAGGCACTTTTGAATTGTCACAGAGTCGGTCAGTTAGTCAAAAAGTTGAAGCTAGTTGCCCATTCCAATTCGTAGATCTCTATGGAGAAGAACGGGCAAGAAACTACAAGGACACTCTTTTAAAAATGTGTATAGATATTACAAAATCCTGGGTGCAGTATTCTTGTTGTTTCTATATGTGAGAACAATGTCAAACGAAAAATAATCGAAAACAATTCAAAATATAAGATTAAAAATAAGCCCTGGCAGATAAGAGATGACCAGTCTCAACTGACGGCGCCCGTTCACGAACATGACACGTGGATCAGCACCATCCAGCTCAACCATTTTGTAGGGAACCGAATGATCCAACACACGCGCCACCATCAGCGAGACATTTAAGTGATTATGACATACTCTTATCTGCCATACTCTTTCAAGTCAACATACAACATGATACCATATGAAACGGCTCCATGGTACTCACATTTACAAAATTGAATAAATGCTTCTAAATTATACAAAACTATAGTTCGCATTGTACTTGAGAGATTAATATAATAGAATTTAAATAAAAAATAAACATTAAGTGCGTAAAGTCACAAATAAAAGGGGAAGCAACTCTCCCAAACATTAAAATTTTAACTAGTGAGCCCAAGTGCCTGTGGAGCAGGGCCAGCATTGTTGTTATAGAGTTCATAGTAGTACACAATCTGTAAAAGTTTCAAGTGTGGTAGACACTTGAAACTTTTACAGATTGTGTACTACTATTACGGTTCAAGAGATACAGCCCTGTGCCAGACGGACGGACGGACCGTGGAGCCTTAGGCAGTTTGTCCACCGCACCGGGAACGAGAACGTCAACAAGAAACAGATGACGACGCCTTAGGAAGTACAGTACAACTATTTTCTTAATGTCCCTCGGGAATCATCGCATTTCCGAATACAAACGAATGCTAATTTCCATGTCCATTAATTATTAGATATATCGTGTATAATAATTTGAATTCAGAACTAAGTACTTTATTGTTGTTTTGTTTTGATTTCCGTGTGAACTATATAGAGCTGTAAAACTATTTTCATTAAACTATTTCCTCCCATTTTTCAAAATAAATTACATTATGTTAAAAGAGTATTAACAACTCCAATACTTCCAAGTCGATTGGAGTGTCCAGTCTGCACCAAGTGCAAAGGGCAACTGATAGAAATCCGACGACTGTGGTGTTGGATGACTCAGCACACGTGCTAGCACAGTTATAGCTACTCACTTGGATGAAAAAAGTTACTCACTCGTTTTAAGTTGATGTGCTAGCACACACCACACTGGCACGGATTAGCTACACACAGAACATTTGTACTTGTGAGTTTTGAACGAAATGAGTCAGTCGATCGAGTCACTCACTCTTTTTGTGTATTTTGATCATTGATGTCTTAGTTCACTGTTGCTAGCACAAACATACACCACAGAACTCACCGCGCGTGTGCCTACTTAACTGCGTATCGTGCCGTGTCGTGTCGCATGGTCGTCACTAATCACAACACACCACACAGCACAAACGCGACTCGCGCGGCGGCTCGGTTAGTCGGCGAGCATGCGACTCACTGACACACTCACAGCACGTTCGTGCTAACAAACCACCGCAGCCTGGCCTCATTCGTGGTAGTAAAAAGAGTGCCTCACACGATCCTCATTTTAAAAAGGTGTGCTACCCATCTCTAGATTTCAGACGATATACAAAGTTCGCCGAGGGATAATTTAAGAAAAAAGTTGTACTGTAATAGTACTGTCGCCACTTTGGCGTCGTCATGGGTTTCTCAAACTCAAACATTTATTTCAATTAAACCATTTACTGGCACTTTTGAATTGTCAAGGGATTGCATTTTCATTCTCGTTGGTCTCCCGTCTCCCGGTGCGGTGGACAAACAGTGTCCGTTGGAACTCTTTGGATACGGAACCCTACGCGATAATTAAAAAATCATTACAGTGTCATTTCCGTGAAGGTGTAATTATTATTTATCGCTAGGATAGTATTGTAATAAATCTTTGACAGTCGTTACGGGTCGTCAGAAGCCCGAAAGTCTTACAACCAGTCTTACCAAGGGATATCGTATTACCCAGTAACTGGGTTGTGAAGGGCAGTTAGACATTCACTCCATGTAAAACATTGGCGTTCAGTTGCATCCGGTTAGAATGGAGGCTGACCCTAACTTAGTTGGGAAAAGGCTGTGCAAATGATGATGTGTCCTGAACATTCCTTTACCTACCAACCCTGGTCTATATCCTATATCAAGAGAAATGATTTTATGTTACTAATCGGACATTTTAATATACTTAATGCTAATTTGATATTATTATCTGCATACTTGGCACTATAAGGAGCTCGTGGCTAAGTAATAACAGCCACACAGATCGATTCATGGTTAAGCTACGCTTGCCGGGGTTGGTCCGTGGATGGGTGACCATCTTTACATACCGAGAGTCCTCCATGCCTCGAAAAGCTCGTTAAGCCGTTGGTTTCGGCTGTCATTCGTAGATCTTTGACAGTCGTTACGGGTCGTCAGAAGCCCGAAAGTGTGACAACCAGTCTTACCAAGGGGTAAATTGTTACCCAGTAACCAGTTCCATCTTCCACCACCAACCACTAGCAGTACCACCAACCAGTAACCAGTTACTGGGTTGTTACTGTTACTGCCTATCTGAATTCCACAACCCAGGTTGTGGAGATCAGCTAGGCAGTCGCTCCATGTAAAATACTGGTATTCAGCTGCATCCGGTTAGACTGGAAGCTGACCCCAACATAGTTGGGAAAAGGCTGGGCTAACCTAACTTAACCCTGGTCGGGGTACCCTAGTTTAGTTATTGCGAACAACTGTGAGAATTGTTAAAAACAAGTTCAGTTATTCAAAAAAGTGTGCATGTGCATGTGCAGAAAGAAGGTGAAAAAGTTTCTAGAGTATTTATCAATTAGGTACCTAACTACCCCTAAACTCTTGGGCTGCGTCCGCGCCTGTCTCTAACCCTAGTTCCCACAATTCACGTATTTTACAACAAAAAAAATAGCAATGCAAATAAAGATGACACATACAACTTATTGCTCTGTTGGTTCTAAAATAGAAAAAAAAATTAAAGTAATAAAAACTAAAACCCAACTACGCCTAAAAAGGTATAAACAAGACACCACAGACAGACAAATTAAAAATCCGGAGTCACACGTGTTAGGGCATAAATCGAACAGATTACGTGTGACTCCGGATTTTATTATTTCCTATAACCAGCGGACGATCAAGATGCTCTAACGATACCTCATTTGGCAAATTGTGATGAGTGGTTTAGAAGATAGAAGGGAACAGATGAACATACTTACATATATACATACATACTTACATACATACCGGTCAAAATCATAACCCTCTTTTTTTCTTCGCCGTAGTCGGGTAAAAAATAGCATGAACCATCGCAGCTCTGCGTTCTGAAGAGAACGTACTGCAGTCGGGCGATCGCGCCCGTGAAGATACCACGCGCCGCGAAATTATACAATCAAGAAAAAAATATTTACGACACAGTGCAGTTTCGTAATAGTTTTCAGTGAAACAAAAAAAAACCATTTTTTTTTAACAATTTTTGTGAATTTTTTTATGGTGTTTTTTTTTTTCTTGAAGTGTCCGTGTGGATTTTTTTTGTGGAGCTCCTGTTTTTTAATCTGGGATTTTTCGTTGAGGTAGGTTTTTAGTTATTTTTCTTATTTTTTTTCTTAATGTGTAAGTTTACAGTTTTTTTTTTTAATTATTATATTTCACGCCATAAAAACAATAACAGCATAATTATCTTAATACATTAAACCATAAAAATATCTGCATACATTATTATTCGGATTTTGCCAAGAACTTATTCGATTTTTTTTTTTTTGATTATTCCAAAAATCCGAAACTCGGTCAACATCTAGGTATTATTTTAAAAATCGATTATTAAGACCGCATTTACATATGTTATGCATTATTATGTCATATTATTATATTTGCAGGTATGGTCGCTTTCACTTTTAAGGGGGGGAATTAGGGCAGTGTGCCACGAAAGTATCTTGTAAGATGAACGTTAATGTGTTTACTTGAGATTTACTTTCATTTTCTTGTAACGTACGCACGTATCTGTGGAGCTTTTGGAATAAATTACTATTATTCGAATAATCATGGATGGAAAATGCATTTACCGATGTAGTGAAAAAGAAAAATGATTATTCGAATAGAAAAATGTTCATTTTTTTCAAAACTAAGCACTATTTATACATATATTATATAAATATCTTTATTGTTTATAATTATTAATACCAAAAACGAAATACAAGAGATATTCAATCTAATTAATTCTAACGTTAGAGACAAAGGGAAAAAATTGTATATAAAGGAAGGGCTCATAGGGCGTCAAAAAACTCTTCCGCATCGCTGTCAGTGGAAAAAGTGCCCTAAAGGCTGGCAGCATTGCCACGTTGGATGGCAATGCTGATTCTTTGACCTGGAAATTGGCCAGCCCTCTGGTCACGTGAAGAGTCGCCATTATATAAATTAAAGTCGCTTTTCGTGTTGGTCTGTATGTCCGCATTGTTTATCTTAACCACGCAACAGATTTTAATGAGGTTTTCACCATCCTGTAGAGAATTAATTCCGGAAGGTTTATGTGTATATTACATGCTATTATAACTAAGAAATCTCGATGGTTTGTTAAGTCCAAAAACCGTGCGAAGCAGAAGAGGCTTGCTTGTTAATTATAAATATTGTTTAAGGGGGATGCGCTAAGGTAGCCCGCGAAATTCAAATTTTCTTACGTTTTTTGCAATTTGCAGGTCAGTATCAGGTTGTATGTTGATCTAAATATTATTAGCGGCCGTAACAAATATGGGTTTACAGAATTATAAACATTAGAATCAGCAATACAACTCTCTAAGTTCATGAAAGTGCCGAATGTCATGATTTCATGAAATAGTCATTCAATGCACTTACATGAACTTGGAGAGTTGTATTGCTGCTTCTAATGTTTATAATTCTGTAAATCCATATTTGTTACGGGCGCAAATCATATTTATATCAACATACAACCTGACATCGACCTGCAAATTGCAAAAAACGTAAGAAAATTTGAGTTTCGAGGGCTACGTTGGCGCATCCACCTTAAAAGAATAAAAAAATGAGGAGCTCATGGCTAAGTAATAACAGCCGCACGGGTTGATCCATCAGGTACGCTTACCGGGGTTGGTCCGTAAATGGGTGACCATCTTCACATATCGAGACTCCTCCATGCCTCGGAAAGCACGTAAAGCCGTTGGTCCCGGCTGTCATTCGTGGTTCTTTGACAGTCGTTACGGGTCGTCAGAAGCCCGAATGTCTGAAAACCAGTTTTACCAAGGGGTATCGTATTACCCAGTTACCGGATTGTGGAGGTGAGATAGGTAGTCGCTCCATGTAAAATACTGGTCTGGTTAGACTGGAAGCCGACCCCAACATAGGTGGGAAAAGGCTTGGCGGTCTACATACATACTCTGTATAAATCTCACCCTGAAAACTTAGATAAAGTAAGGTTCTATTCCATTCTTAAATATGGCAAGCAAAGCCGATGTCGAACTTTCTGCCAATGTCTAAAATGAGTTGGAAAAGCAAGTGTGAACTGAGCTGTCATATTTCACCAAATGCTAGGGATTGATACTACTGACAGCTCACTTCACAAAAGTTTTCATTTTCACGGTGATATTATTACAGAATAGACCGGCTGATATTCTACTGCATCAGGTTAGACTGGAAGCTGAATTTGTAGGAAAAAATACACGCGAACGAAGCCGCGAGGGAAGTGCTATTTACATAATACTTATGTACCAAGGTTCAGACCAAATAAAAAAATAAAATATAAAATAAATAAATATAAAAAATCAAGACGAAGCGCAGCGAACAATACAGTGAAGCATGAAATGAAATGAAATGAAATTGTTTATTCTGTAAATAGGATATTGGAATCACTTTTACACGTCATATTAAAAATAAGCTAGATGAGGTTGGCGTTTCCTATCTGACTACTCTGAGAAGGCCGTAACAAACTCAGAGGTCGCAGTCTCTTTTAAAGTCCAGACATAATCTTGGTCAGACCATATGAGGACCATGTAGATTAGCGTCTGAAATGGTCTTTTGAGGAAAGAACCACAACGATTTGAGTGGACCTGTCCAGTCAGTGCAAGCATTTGTCAGTTATAGTGGAGCTCAACTCAGAACTTAAGGAGCTCAACGACTCGACGAGCACATGAAAGGACATTTGGGTAGGTCGCGTAAAATACTCAAATTGCCAGACCATCGTTAAAACAAACTGAGAACGAAAAAAAAAATCAAAACAAAAATCCACATAGTTCTCATTTACAATAATTAAAATAATATGCTAAAACATGCTAAAACTACACCACCGCTCTGTGCATACACGCTCACACACACATTTACAACTATCTACAATGACATTACAATCAAACTACACCAAACTAAGTGCACACATGTTTACGAAACTGGCCTCACGTCACTGTTCACAGCGCTCTGTCACGGTTTTTTATTTGGTCTGAGTTCCTTGGAATTCAAAGTCAAATAATTTATTTCAAATAGGCACATAAAAGGCACTTTTGAACGTCAATGAAAAACAAAGAAATAGAATTGATTCTAGTTGCCCATTCCAAAAGGTAGCTTTCGTATGGAGAAGAATGGGCAAGAAACTCCACCGTTACTCTTTTCAAAAATGTTCTACAATATTTTGTATACATGAATGATATAATTATATGTGAAGACGATGCACCTACAATAAGATTACTGTCCCACAAAAGGCAAAAAGAATTATAAATGGAGCAATGAGCAATGGGCTTCAAAAATAACTTGTGTAAAGTGTGCGCCTACCTATGCTTACTCCCTTAGAGATTACAGGCGTGATATTATGTTATGATTTGCGCAATTCTAAAATCATGCTACTTATGCTAAAGTAATGCAGTGATGTCCTCAATTAGACATCATATGACGTACTTAGAAACGTGACAAAATGCATTTTTTTGCAATTCTGCTAGCTATGCTAGATTTATCTTTTATCTAATTGACATTTTTAAATTGCATACAGACATAGATTTAATTTATAATATACAAAATAACTCTAGTATTGTATTTAACTATTTTCTACACTATTATCTTATTATAAAACAAAGTCATTCCGCCACGTCTGTCTTTCGTCCCGTACGCGATAAACTTAAAAACTACTGCACCGATTTTCATGCTGTTTTCACCAATGGATAGAGTGGTTCTCGAGTAAGGTTTTAGTATATAATAACTGACGTATACGCGGGCGAAGTCGCGGGCATCAGCTAGTTGTATATAAAGCAAAAAGGTTTTGTATTTTTGTTGGTAAATAATAAGCTCAAAAACTGCTGGACCGATTTTTACAAAATTTTTCACCAATCTGCCTGCCTAGCCTTTTCGCAACTAATTTGGGGTCAGCTTCCAGTCTAGTCGGATGCAGCTGAATGCCATTATTTTACATGGTAACTGGGTAATACGATACCCCTTGGTAAGACTGGTCGTCAGACTTTCGGGCTTCTGACGACCCGTAACGACTGTCAAAGATCCACCATTTTTTCACCAATAGTAAGCTAATTTATCAAGAAGTAACATAGGTTACAATTTATTTAAATAAAAATTAGAGATCCTTAAGTTTACAAGAATGTAACCCAAAGTAGCAAAATTTGGCATATAAAATACCTCACTGAGAAAAAAATGCAGCGGCATCTTTTTTTCTGTTTTCATTACAAAATGTTTATTATTAAATTGTCTATTCATTAGTGTCAGTAGCAAAATTAAACAATAATAATAAATAATAAATAAATTTATTCAAAAAATAAAATTGGTAAAATACAGTGTAAATCTTAGAAATAATGTAGGTATTACAAAGTATGATGCCTGTACTAGGATAAACCTGTATCACAGGCGGCAATTGTTCTTATGATTACTATTAGGACAACTGATTTCTTAACAATATTTAACTTTCATATTTTTTTTTTTTTTTAAATAACAAGTAAGTTTCTCCTAAAAACTACCAAAAAAGCGGCTAGAGTGACGTTTTGCTCAGGGTACCGCCTTAATCAAATCTTACTCTAATTGTGAAAGTTTGTGTTAGTAAGTATGTACAGTCACTGTCTTAGAATGTTTACCACCTTAAGGCTTATAATTGCATGCACACCTCTATGTCACACGGTCGAAGATTCAAAATTCAAAATACAAACCTATTTTTTTGTAGTATAAATCAAGATTTATTTATTTTACAGTAATTAAATGATATACATTATTATACATATTAACACTACAATACTAATAATTATGTACAAGTATATAAAAAAGGGGGTAAATAACCATTACAGTGCATCAAAAAATTTTCTTAATTAAATGTCGTTATGGTAATGTGTCAATTTTAAAATTAAGATATAGCATTTTAGACTTTACCGCACACAGTGTGGTAAAGAATGTAATTTGAAAACTGATAAACATTTTTAGACCGCGATAGTACATAATATGTTTGTTACTTCTTTACGCAAAAACTAATGAACCGATTGCGATGAAACTTGCTACATAGCTGGCACTTTTTATCCCGATATTCCCACGGAATCGAAACTTACGTGGGTGAAACCTCGTGACGCAGCATAGCTAATATAAGTCTGAAATCGCCAACCCGAGCAAGTGTGTTGATCAATGCTCGTGCCTTCTCTGTATGAGAACAGGCCTTTGCCCAGCAGTGGGAAAACAAAAGGCTGGTACTATGATGTTTGAAAAAAAAAAACTAAACATTAAACAGCTATAGTCTGGTTTTAGGGTTCCGTACCCAAAGGGTAAAACGGGACCCTATTACTAAGACTCCGCTGTCCGTCCGTCTGTCACCAGGCTGTATCTCATGAACCGTGATAGTTAGACAGTTGAAATTTTGATAGATGATGTATTTCTGTTGCCGCTATAACAAAAAATAGTAAAAAACAGAATAGAATAAATATTTCAGAGGGCTCTCATACAACAAACGTGTTTTTTTTTCGTATTTATAGATAATGGTACGGAACCCTTCGTGCGCGCGTCCGGCTCGCACTTGGCCGGTTTTATTTGATCTCGTAGATTGATTTGACAGGTGCAAATGACAAACTCCAAATTGTTCAAACAAACAAGAATCACTTGAAATGTCAAATTAGTCTACGAGGTAAAACAGGCTTTAGTTTGTCAGATTTTTAACCGAATTCAAGAAAAGAGGTGGTTCTATGTTCGTCTGTATGTTTTTTTTTTTTTTTGTATTCATCGATATTTTCGTTTAATTATGGACTGATTTTCATTTTCATTTGGTAGAGGAAGCTTGCACGTTAGACCTATTTTTTAGATTTGCTTGTGTAGTTTTTGAGTTTGCTTCAATAATACATACGTATTTAATCCATTTAGTCTATGTGGGTGATGTTATTATAACTTCTTGTCACTGTTTTTTACATTGCACACAAATTCGAATACCACTAGTTACCAGTGGTATTCGAATTTGTGTGGTTTATGTATGTACACACGGCTACACATCAAGCTATACATTTCCAAGATAAGCTGATGACCTCGCATTGTACGGAAATTCTATACAATGCGAGATCAGCATAAACTGGAAATGTATAGCTTGATGTGTAGCCCCTTGTACCTACCACAACTAAAAAGTGAAAAAAAAAACTTTTTACACAAACAAAAAAAACGACTTCCAAAAAGAAAAATACCTACTTTAATTTCACTTTATAGAGCTTTTTTTAAGTCAGTTGTTTTATTTTTACTGGCAGCGTGCATGTAGCGTGGATCTTTAACAGTCGTCAGAAGTCCTGAAGAACGTCTGACAAACAGTCTTTACCAAGGGGTATCGTATTACCCAGTTAATGGGTTTTGGAGATCAGATAGGCAGTCGCTCCATGTAAAATACTGGTATTCAGCTGCATACAGTTAGACTAGAAGCCGACTCCAACATAGCTGGGAAAAGGCTAGGCAGATTGATTGTAAACTTGTTTTTAGTAAGTTAATGGTTCAATATTTTTATGTGATTTCTCTCAGTGTGGCAGAAAGATCTTCAAAGAAATGTCTTAGCGAAATGCCTCAAGTATTTATGTACCTAAAAGAAAGTTTTTTGACAATAGAAATGATTAGAAATCGTTGTAGCCGTCGGCTATTCTGTCTACTTATAACTAATAGTTATATACATTTTTATAGACTTTTCTAATGCCTGATTTATATTTATTTCCAATCATCACCTATTGTTTAAAACATCTATACTTAAATCTTCTTGTTTTCGTGTGGTTAGTGACTAACCTGTTGTCAGAGTTTTAAAGTCGCCCATGGGCCTCTAACTTGGCGTCACACGCTATCGAGAAATATTATTATCTCTCAGGCATGCCGGTTTTCTCACGCTGTTTTCCTTCACCGTTTTTATAGCAAGTGATAATTATACAATACGCACATAAATCCTAAGAGTCAGAGGTGCGTGTTTTGGATTCGAACTCGAGACCTATGACTTTGCATTCGATCTCAGAATCCCAGTCTCAATTGAGTCGTAGAGCACCTTAAGTTCTGTGTTGAGCTGCACGATTACTGACAAATGTATGTACTGACTGGACAAGTCCACTCAAATCTCTGTGGTTCTTTCCTCATAAGACCATTTCAGACACTAATCTACATGGTCATCACATGATGTGACCAAGATTATGTCTGGACTTTAAAAGAGACTGTGACCTCTGAGTTTGTTTCGGTCTTACTTTTCAGAGTAGTCAGATAGGAAACACCGAAATCGTCTAGTTCATAAAACATATTAATTGTAACGTGTAAAAGTGTTTGTACAAACCTATAAATATAAGTACAGAAATAAAATCATTTAAGGCGGAAGCGACAGGGTAGCCCGCGAAATTCAATTTATTATTACGTTTTTTGTAATTTGCGTGTCACAACATGACACTGCCTTGCAAATTGCAAAAAAGCGTGAGAAAATTTGAATTTCGCGGGCTGCCTTAGCGCATCCGCCTTAAAGTTTAATTAAAACCTTTATTACAATAAGATAGTCAATCATAATGGGACCATAGTCTATCCATAGTTCAAGATAACTAGTTCACTAAGCCACCCAAATCCATAATCCAATATCTTTGTTTCCATATCCTGCAATAGTCCTACACCAACCGGGGGTTGTCCTTGGCTGCACTTGCATATTTAAAATTGTCTAAGGGGCCTCTGCGAGTTGGCTTCGGCGCCTCGCACGCCTTCCAAAGGTCTGGGATCCCAGGGTCCCGAGATATACAACGTGTAACGGAATAAACGCAAGAGCTCATACACCCCAATTAGAATATTAAATTATAAGACTAAAATAATATCTGTAATTTAATTTAATTAAACCACACCTTAAATTAACTATTTTTTTTAACGCGCACTACACATAGGATAGCTATGAGAGCTACAAATTTGTTTATTCATTTAAACAGGCTTTATTCCTTTGAGATAAGGCTTAAATTTCCTTAAATAAAATATCTTATTACCTTGTTATGACGCAGTGGTTCTAATTTCAGTTAAATTAAAAGAAAAAACATGAAAAATTCACATATATAAATAATGACGGAAATCGATTCAGAAGCCGATTCTGAGCAAACTGCTTTCAGGTCTTGCGCTTATTCTGATACACGTATAAACATATAAAAAAAAATATGAATGTCATCTAATTTATGGAAATCCCTCTAGGTCAACAATTTTAAAGCCATAGATAATTACTTTTTATTATGCACTTAGCATGTAGCCGAGAATAATTATACACGTGTTTTTTAATTTTATAATAATTAAATAATTATAATTATACCTAGGTACTGCATAAGCAAGATTACTCGTATGACCTGTGACTTCACCCGCCAATTATAATAAAATACACCTATCAACCGCCTAGCATTTCCCAACGGTCGACTTCCAGTCAAACCAGATGCAGCTGAATACCAATTTTACATGGAGCAACTGCCTATCTGACCTCCACAACCCAGATACTGGGTAAAACGATACCCCTTGGTCAAATTGGTGGCAGACTTTCGGCACAGTATAAATATTATTGACTTTCGGGCTTCTGACTAATAATGGCAATTAATGCGATTTTGCATTAATTTCATCAGCATGGGAATTCTTGAGTCTTAGCATGATAATTGCTATTGCTATGCTAATAGCTAATATGACGATAATTGATAATAATTAAGTATGTGAATTTTATTTATCACTCGCGAAAGAGGTCACGGTCACGTGAAACCAATAGATTTAGTATTCCCGATTTCCTGTAGGTGCGACGGAGAGAGCACGCTACCGCTGCGTGAGTCGACGCTCTGACGTATGATGGCATAAAAAAGTACGAAGCGATAAATTCACTTAGCACTTCACAGAATTTCGCAACGACATTTCAATCGCATGCTAACAATGAATGCGAATGCTAATTAATTCATCACTACTTCTGACTACCCGTAACGACTGTCAAAGATCTACGAATGACAGCCGGGACCAACGGCTTAAACCAAGTAAAAATAAACGGTTTTTAATGAAAATAATATTAGTAGGTATAGGTGCAACTTATATTCAAAGTTATCATTTATTTCAAAATCTTTACAAATGATCATGACGCAAATATGAGGTTGTAATAATGTCTTTAAAAAAATTCACTGTGTGTACAGTCACTGGTAAAAGCTATTTAATTAATATCTATGAATCCTATTCTAATGCCAAAGTGAGTTTGTTTTTTTATTTGTTTGGTACGCTTTCTCGCTAAAACGGCTGAACGGATTTGGACGAAATTTGGCACATGGGTAGACCATGACCTGAAGAACGACATAGGCTAGTTTTTATCCTGGATTGCAGACGAAGTTGCGAGCAACAGCTAGGTAACATATAAAATACTAGCTGCCCGCACCAGCTTCGCACGGGTAGCACTAAGTACTTATCTAAGGCGCACCTACCTACCTACCTACCTACCCTACCTACCTACCTACCCTACCTACCTACCCTACCTACCTACCTCCCTACCTACCTACCCTAACTACCTACCCTACCTACCTACCTACCTACCTACCCTACCTACCTACCCTAACTACCTACCCTACCTACCTACCTACCTACCTACCTACCTACCTACCTACCCTACCTACCCTACCTACCTACCCTAACTACCTACCCTACCTACCTACCTACCCTACCTACCTACCCTAACTACCTACCCTACCTACCTACCTACCCACCTACCTACCCTACCTACCCTACCTACCTACCCTAACTACCTACCTACCCTACCTACCTACCATACCTACCTACCTACCCTACCTACCTACCTACCCTACTGTTTTACTAATATAATATAGCCTATGTCGCCCGGGAATAGTGTAGCTTCCCAACAGTGAAAGAATTTTTCAAATCGGTTCAGTAGTTTCGGAGCCTATTCAATGCAAACAAACAATCAAATCTGTCCTTTTTATAATATTAGTTTAGATGGGAAACATTTTAAAACGTTAAAATACCTTTAATTATTATTTTTAACTAGCATTTGGCCGTGGCTGCGTCCGCGTTGACGTCGGAAATCATCCCACAGGAACGATCTATCTTGATAAAAAGTATCCTATGTGTTAATCCAGTTTACAAACTATCTTGTTGCCAAATTTCATCCAAATCCGTTTAGCCGTTTTAGCAACAAACATTCAAACATCTATCTAAACACACAAACTTTTACATTTATAATAGACTAGCTGATGCCCGCGACCTCGCCCGCGTGGATGTCGGTTATTATATACTAAAACCTTGCTCGAGAACCACTCTATCCGTTAGTGAAAACAGCATGAAAATCGGTGCAGTAGTTTTTGAGTTTATCGTGTACAGACGACGACGACGACGGATAGACGCGGCGGAGGACTTTGTTTTATTACCCGACTACGGTGAAGAAAAAAGGAGGGTTATGATTTTGACCGGTATATATGTAAGGTCTTGATCGTCCGCTGGTTATAGGTTATGTGACGTCACATTAAATTAAAAAAGGCGCCCTCAAGAGGAGATAAAGACAGGAAAAAATATTGTTTATTCGTATCATGTTGGGTATCAAATGAAAGGGCTTAATTAGCACATTTCAAAAATATATATATTATAACCCCAAATGAATTTAAAAAAAAATTAAGTAATAAAAACTAAAACCCAACTACGACTAAAAAGGTATAAACAAGACACCACAGACAGACAAATTAAAAATCCGGAGTCACACGTAATCTGTTAGATTTATGTCCTAACACGTGTGACTCCGGATTTTTAATTTGCCTGTCTGTGGTGTCTTGTTTATACCTTTTTAGTCGTAGTTGGGTTTTAGTTTTTATTACTTTAATTTTTTAATATGTAAGGATATATTAGTAGGTTAAGTTTGATAGCAGAAAAACAGATCGGATTAAACATCTTTAGTTAATATAACCCTATGTAATCCTATGCTTTGTAATCTGAAGCGTGGTTATCAATGATCATTCCTACTCTGTTTGAAAACAGAAGTAGTAATTGTAATATTCAGCCTATACTGTTTATAATCCAATCAATCTTATCCAGTATTTTACATGGACCGACTGCCTATCTAACCTCCACAACCCAGTAACTGGTTAATACGATACCCCTTGGTAAGACTGATTGTCAGACTTTCGGGCTTCTGACGACCCGTAACGACTGTCAAAGATTTACGAATGACAGCCGGGACCAACGGCTTAACGTGCTTTCCGAGGCACGGAGGAGTCTCGATATGTAAAGATGGTCACCCATCCACGGATCAACCCCGGCAAACGTAGCTTAACCTGATGGATCGACTCGTGCGGTTGTTACTTAGCCAGGAGCTTACTTTTTATAATCCATACTTACTAATATTATAAATTCGAAAGTAACTCTGTCTGTCTGTATGTTACCTTTTCACGCCTAAACCACTGAACGGATTTCGACAAAATTTGGCAAGGAGATAGATGGCGTCCTGGGGAAGGACATAGGGTACTTTTTATCGACATACCATGCGGGCGAAGCCGCGGGCGGTAGCTAGTAAATGATATATGGATGAGTGTGAAGCTGTAATTATGAAAATTGTATTATTTAATTGGCTAAGTAATTGCATAGAATTACGTAATTAATAGGTTTCTTTTTTAAATGGTAGCGTCGTACCATAATTAATTAAGTTAATAAAAATAAAAACCTGTTGCTTTCAAAGTGGCAATTGGAGAATTTACATAGATAAGATAATAAATTACACAAAATTCGTAAATTAATAATTTTATTTAAAAGTTGTTCATAATGATGACCACAAAGACTTAAGGTGTTTACAGAATTAAAAACATTAGAATCAGCAATACAACTCTCTAAGTTCATGTAAGTGCATTGAATGACTATTTTATGAAATCATGACATTATGGCACTTTACCAATGTATACAATATTTTGTATACATCAATTATATAATTTCATGTGAATACGATGCAACTAGAATACGATTTCTCAATAGGTAAAAAGAATTAAGAATGGAGAAATGACAAATAAATTAACTAAAAAAAATTACAAAAGACTAACGGCTTAACATGCTTTCCGGGGCACGGCGGGGTCTTGGTATGTAAAGATGGTCACCTATCCACGGACCAACCGCGGCAAGCGTAGCTTAACCAGGTCGATCGATCCGTGCGGCTGTTATTACTTAGCCAAAAGCCCAAGAAGCCAAGCCAAGCCAAGTTAGAAGTACATTTTTAAATGCCTAAAATTCGTTTATTACTTTTACATCAAACAGGATCTAACATATCATCATCTGCCTAGCCTTTTCCCAACTACGTTGGGGTCGGCTTCCAGTCTAACCGGATGCAGCTGAATACCAGTATTTTACATGAAGCGACTGCCTATCTGACCTCCACAACCCAGTAACCGGGTAATACGATACCCCTTGGTAAGACTGGTTGTCAGACCTTCGGGCTTCTGACGACCCGTAACGACTGTCAAAGATCCACAAATGACAGCCGGGACCAACGGATTAACGTGCTTTCCGAGGCACGGAGGAGTCTCGATATGTAAAGATGGTCACCCATCCACGGACCAACCCCGGCAAGCGTAGCTTAACTTGAGGGATCGACCCGTGCGGCTGTTATTACGTAGCCACGAGCACAGGATCTAACATATCATTAGGTTTTTTCATTAGTAATTTAGATAAAATTCCTTTTCATCCTTTTTTTTCTGTTAAAGATTTAATTGGATTTATTATTAAATATTTTAACATTAACAAAATGAACCAACGCGCAATGAATTAATGATGATATTTTATTTTTTCGTCGACTGTACACGGATTCAAAATGGCGGACTATAATTATTCACCATTGCAAACGGTGTATTTCAGACGTCAATCAAATAGAGTGAGCAATAACTCAGTAAAAAACATTCAATTAAAAAGTAAAGATTCACGCCTGTAATCCCGGAAGGGTTTAGCAGAAGTGTAACTATTGTAAACCCCCTTTTACGCCAGTTATGTTTAAATCCTTACATAATATTATAAAACAAAGTCCTCCGCCGCGTCTGTCTGTCGTCCTGTACGCGATAAACTCAAAGACTACTGCACCGATTTTCATGCTGTTTTCACCAATGGATAGAGTGGTTCTCGAGTAAGGTTTTAGTATATAATAACCGACATCCACGCGGGCGAAGTCGCGGACATCAGCTAGTAAATAATAAATAAATTCTTCTCATGCGTTTGCGTAAAGCATTGTTTTTTGTTACTTATAGTTTTGTGGCGGTATCTACATCGCCACATATGAAGTACGCATCAAAGACCTGACGTCACACAAAAATCCTGACGTCACATAAATCCTGCATCGCGCAATTAAAGTTTATCGTGCAATGGACATGTATACAAGAACCCGACACCAATCGTTGGGCAGTAACCCGCTAGACACAACACCCGTCTGGTCGGAGGATCCTCCCTTTTCTATGGTGGATGAGTGAACTTTACACCCTGTTCCTCATACCCCTAAAGTTTTAAGGTTTTACTTCTGCAAGTTTAAGCAGCAATAGACGACTATTTATTAATTAAAGGTACTATAAACAATATAATACACCCCTTTGCAAAAAAAACGTGCACCTTAACAGTCATTGGCTTTTCTATGGATAATAATAATATTTTTACTATGTCATTAGCATAAATGACTAGTAATTTCTTATTATTAATGAGAATACCGTTTCTTGGCTACACCCCTCTTCCAGCAGCGCTACAATTTTACTAGCTCTTATTGCGTTTTCTGCCATTACAATCGACACAAAGATATCTATTTTAAGTCACAATAAGGCTGGATTATGCGACAAACATAAATTATTCTACTAAAAATAACGAGAAGTTAGTTTTAGTTGCCAGGATAACCTTTTAACCGCAAACCCGCAAAAAGTTAGTAAAAGTCACAAACTGAAAAAGGGATTATAATTGTTTTAAACAAAAGTTTCGAATTTGGAATTAACTATTTTTTCATACCCAGACTCTTTATTAAGTGCCAGTAACATAGTTTGGCTATTAAAACCTCTTTACAACTAAATGATTACCAATAATGTAAAAAAAACAAAACCACCCGTTTTTTTTTGCAAAGGGGTGTATTATACAATTAATTAACTGAATAAATTCTAACTAATATTAATTAAAACTAACTATAAAAATAAACAATGTCAACCTTCAGGATGACCTTTCAGCAGCAATTAGATAAAATTAAATCTTAAAATTAAGTTTAAAAATAGATAAAGATAAATTTTAAGTAATTGGAATTTAAGATAATAAAATACTCAAAAATAGACTATAATAAAAATGATAATTTAAGTCCCATGTCATAGGAGGCGAGCGTATTGCCATCAACCGGGCAGCGAATTTACAAAGGCTATAATACTATTTTAGTCACGAGCCAGACTCTAATAGATGAGCTTTTGTTTATGCAAAATACTCAACAATACCTAATATCTATCTCAGTAAAAAAATGGACTCAAATAGATTAGCTTTTTGTTTTGATATTTTCAAAGAAAATGCACGGACAAAATCTAGTTCTATATAATACATACCACTCGAATAGCTAAGCTTTTGGCGAGATATTTTTAAACATTACGTACGAACAAAACCTAGTCGAGTAAAGGCTCACTAGCTATATAAGTGAATTTACCTCAGAATTTTTCCGATAACATTTTGTAATCCTAACTTAATTAGCATACGTTTGATGTCATAATGACCATTATCGACTTAAAAATTCGATATTCAAAATGGTACCCATAAATTTAATAGAAATGTCTACTTGTGTTGCTACTCTATTTTAAGGCTCTTTTTCCACCATTAGCAATGCATTTACTTACGTATAGTATGTTTCATATTTTGTGTTTTGTTGTGTTATGTTATGTGCCATACTTAAATAAGACTGACTGTTACTCGTTTAAATTTAAAAAATAGTAAACTTATCGTTAGTTTTATTATTATTTATACTCGCAACAAGTGGGTAGTGTTATTACCTAATAAAAGTACTTCTCGTTTGTTAATTCGTTTTTTTTTTGTTTATCAAATACATAATAGAAACGAGCAATTAAAACGATAACAGTTGCCATGTAACTATCAACCTATAATTGAAGCAAGAATTGAATTTGAATAATATGTATTCTATAGTACTAGATTTTGTCCATCCTTTTTATTGGAAAATATCAAAACAAAAAGATAAGGTAACTTAGTAAAAAAATATTTACTGAGGTAGATTAGGTATTGTCGAGTAATATGCATAAACAAAACCTCATCTTTTAGAGTCTGACTCGTGCTTGACTAAAATGGTACTAGATTTTGTACGTGCATTTACTCTGAAAATATCAAAACAAAAAGCTAATCCATTTGTGTCAATTTTTTTACTGAGATAGATTAGGTATTGTCGAGTAATATGCAGAAACAAAAGCTCATCTATTAGAGTCTAACTCGTGACTGAAATAGTATAGCCTTTGTAAATTCGCAACCGGGCACTGATCCGGACTCTAGTGAGTTTTTAACAGATTTGCCATACAGAATCTGTCAAAAAATCATGATTGTGAGACCATTGACATGTTTGTAAATTAGTAGACATGGTCCCCAGGCTGCTAACGAGAAATTCCAGATGGAAAATCCCGATAATACTTTGTCCGATCCAGGAATCGAACTTGGGACCTTATGCTCAGTAATAGCGCTCGCGACCATTAATTATCAAAATAGCAGCTGACCCGACAGACGTTGTCCTGTCCTTTACAAATTACCAAAGAAAAGGCAAACCTACAAAAAAACAAAAAAACATAATTTGTTTTTTCTTTTTTCTTCTTTTTTGCAAATTTCTACATTTATATCTGTATTTTTATGGTATATATAATAAACAGTATTCTATGCAGTTTTAGTTTTCCCAAATTTTCCCAGTTTTCCGGCAACTTTTCAAATTTTTTCTTTCCGTTAAAACCTGATACAGACTGTCACGAACATTTTAAAACAATAACCTTATTACCACAAAACCGTGTTTATCAGTTGTTTATCCTAAACACCTTTTAAACACGACATTTCTGTATGGAGTTTGACATAAAACTGACATTAGACACGCGTTGAACAAATGTCTAAGTTCGTGTTAATTCTTCAAGGACTTTCTAATTAAACTACAGTAGTTTTTGGTAGGTTTTGGCAAAACTATTGTAGTTTAATTAGCCAAAGCGGTCCAGCTGTTGTCAAGTTAAGCGCTTAGCAACGAACTTCACTACATTTTTTATTCATAGTATTATAACAATTAATAACAAACAACTAATCTGTCAACAACCAGTAAGATAGAGGAAGTCATAAAATAAAACAATTATTATTAATTATTATCAATTAACTATAATAAAAAAAGTCTATAAATTAGATAATAATTAAACTATACAGTAAAAATAAATAAAATTGAATTGTCTGTTTGTAATGTCATAATTACAGCTTATTACTAAATGAAATATACTAAATGAAATATACTAAATGAAATATGAAAGTAGGTACGAATGAATACCCGCGAATCGCGTCGTTGTATAGCTTTTTAATTAGTCGAGATTTTTAATTAATATTCTTTATGGCACTTCTTTAGGTCATGAGCTATTTCGAATATCTAATAATATTTGGCCTAGGCCTTAAGGGGAAGGCGTGAAAATTGATTCGCTGTTATGCCGGGGCTACATTGTCGCGTTATTGCGAACTTTACTTCGCGCGCTCTCTGTTGCTCAGTGAGACGTCGATCGGTGTGTGAGAGAGAGCGCGCGAAGTAAAGTTCGCGATAACGCGACAATGTAGCACTGGCATTTCCATGTAAATTATAATACACTAGCTGATGCCCGCGGCTTCGCCCGCGTGGATGTCGGTTATTATATACTAAAACTTTCCTCGAGTACCACTCTATCTATTGGTGAAAACAGCATGAAAATCGATGCATTCGATTTTAAGATTATCGCGAACAGACAGACAGACAGACGCGGCGGAGGACTTTGTTTTATAATATGTAGTGATAGTTAGGATTTAATACTTCAAATGTCATGTAAAAACCCAACAAACATGATTAAATATTTATGAATAACTTTATATGCATGCATAGACATTATTATACGAACAAAAAATTACCTATAATATGTTTTCTCTGGGATTTCCAAGACCATTAGGAATATGTATGGATAAAAACGCTAGATGGCTGGACTGTGATAGTAATTAATAATTATGTACAAAAAACAGATAAGTTTGTAACACAATTATAATATAAAAGTATAAACAAGACGTCACAGACAGACAAACAAAAAATCCGGAAACACAAAATGGAACAGATTACGTGTGACTCCGGATTTTTAATTTGTCTGTCTGTGGTGTTTTGTTTATACCTTTTTAACCGACTTCTTCAAAGAAGGAGGAGGTTTTATGTTCGTCTGTATGTTTTTTTTTTCTTTTTCTATTTTCATCGATATTTTCGCCAATTGTGAACCGATTTACAAATTTCTTTTTTTGTTCGAAAGGGTATACTCCCGTGTGGTCCCATATACATTTTATTAATTTTGCTTGCGTAGTTTTTGAGTTAGCTTCAATAATTACGTATTTTTCCCACTTTGTCGATATCTTATTTGACTCCGTCGCTGTTATTTACATAGCAGGTAGTGTATAGTAGTGTAGTGTAGTATTCGAATTTGTGTGGGGTTAGGAACCATAACTAAATATTGAAAAACATTAACTTAAAAAAAAAAAAACAATCGACTTCCAAAAAAAATGTGAAAAATAACTTTAATTTCGGAAGTCGGTGGTAAATTGATTGTCAAACAATGTTTTTATTTTTCACTTTTTAGTTGTGGTACCTACCCCACACAAATTCTAATACCACTACCTGCTATGTAAATAACAGTGATTGTATCAAATAAGATGTCGTCTACATAGACTAAGTGAGAAAAATACGTAATTATTGAAGCTAACTCAAAAACTACTCAAGCAAAGTTAATAAAATTTATATAGGACCACATTGGAAGCACCAGCTTTCAAATAAAAAAAGAATCATCAAAATTAGTTCACCCAGTCGCAAGTAACGAGGTAACAAACATTAAAAAAAAAAAAATACAGACAAATAGATAACCTTCTCCTTTTTTTGAAGTCGGTTAAAAACAGAAAGTACGCAAAGCGAAAATGAAATTACAGCGCGGGCAGGCGATGCGATGAGATGCGATGTGTCGGGGGCCAAAATTCACGCAGACGAAGCCCCGGGCAGAAGCTTGTTACAAATATTGAGTGGAGCTAAATGAAAACATGTTAGATATGATAGTAATTAGTCAAAAAAGTTGATTAATCACTGGTTCGTATATTAAACCGGTCGAGTGCGAGTCGGACTCGCACTCGGTTCCGTACTGTATAATATCAAGCAAAGCACACCATTCTTATAAATAATAAGTTTATTTAATTTTTAACTGTTAATATTACTTACCGAGACTCCTCGCTCCGTGCCTCGGAACGCACGTTAAGCCGTTGGTTCCGGCTGTCATTCGTGGAACTTTGACAGTCGTTACGGGTCGTCAGAAGCCCGAAAGTCTGACAACCAGTCTTGCCAAGGGGTATTATATTACCCAGTTACTGGGTTGTGGGGGTCAGATAGGCAGTTGCTTCATGTAAAATACTGGTATTAAGCTGCATCCGGTTAGACTAGAAGCCGACTCCAATATAGTTGGGAAAAGGCTAAGCAGATGATGGTGATATTGTTAATGTGAGAATTTCAGCTGTCTATCTGTTACTGTTCATGAGATACGGACGAACGGACAGCGGCTTAGTAGAAGGGTTCTGTTTGCCACTCTTCGGGTACAGAACCCTTTTTTTCTTTTTTTTTTGAGGGTGGGAAATCATCTGATGACTTCTCCCGCTCTGGGCGGAGCGGGAGGGCGTGTCAGACTTTTACTGACTAAAACCCACCCGTGTTCTTTCAGTTGCCTGTTGCCAAGGGTCCCGGTATCCCTTTCGGACTTTCCCGCAACCCTGGCAGGCATCGGTCCTGGCGGACCCCGTCTATTGTGCTGACATCTCTTTGAGGCGCGTGTAGAACACAACGTTGACCCGGGCCTGGTCCTTATCGGACGGCGAGCTACCCATTGCTCGCCGTCCGCAAACTCGCACCTACGGTGGCCAGGAATCTGGCTGGGATTCCCGACGCCCAGGGCCTCTCCTTCGGCGGCTAGGGGCGTGTGGGCGCAAACCATGCCTCTCCCTTATGCGTTCCGCCTCCTCTTTCGCAAGCATTACTGCTTCGCAGAAGGAGGTGACGGCTTCCCATGCCCTCTCGTGCCGTACCATGGCCTGGACTAGGGCCGGACGCGAGAGGTCATCGCCGCCAATCGCCTCCACGAGGACACGGCGGGGCTCCGCCCAAGCAGAGCAGGGTGCAGAACCTTAAAGAAACGAATCGTTTTTTATATGCAGCTGATGAAATATTTTGGAGACTTTTTATCTACAAACATGCTTTTTCTATAAATAATTTAAATGCTTGTTTTTTATTGCTATTTGAAGTTCAACGAACTCAGAGCTTGCCTCAAGGCGAAAGAACGCCCGATTCGACACTCTTAAAAACGACCTAAACTCCGTTAGTTTAGGTAGTTAACTAAAGGTTAACATAGAAAACAACGTGACGAGAGAGCTGTCAACCGACTAAATGTAATATCTGTCACTTCAGATGTCATGCTACGTCACAGTTTACCTTTTCAATTTAGCAGCGTTATAATTCGTTGACGTTTAGAGAACAAGTCTTCTTCGAATCTTTACAATAGGAAAATTACAAAATATTATGTTATTATAATAACAATATTGTCATAATTTAATCTTAATTTAATCTGAGGAGCTCGTGGCTAAGTAGTAACAGCCGCATGGGTCGATTCATCAGGTTAAGCTACACTTGCCGGGGTTAGTCCGTGGATGGGTGACCATCTGACCATCTTTACATACCGAGACTCGTCCGTGCCTCGGAAAGCACTTTAAAGGCTCTTACATACTGGGGCGATTCGTCGCACGACGCGACGCCGCCGCATTGTTCGCGCCGCCGTGAGAAATTGTTTTGTTAAAATTCGCGTCGCGCGATGAATCGCCCCAGTATGTAAGAGCCTTAAGTCGTTGGTCCCGGCTGTCATTCGTGGATCTTTGACAGTCGTTACGGGTCGTCAGAAGCCCGAAAGTCTGACCACCTAGTCTTACCGAGGGGTATCGTATTGCCCAGTTACTGGGTTGTGGAGGTCAGATAGGCAGTCGCTTCATATAAAATACTAGTATTCAGCTGCATCGGGTTAGACTGGAAGCCGACCCCAACAAAGTTGGGAAAAGGCTAGGCAGATTGATTGAAATAGGGGGCGAGTCTATTGTCATCAACCGGTCACAAATCCAGACACCGGGCTGCTACTGAGAATTCCCGGAAAACCCAAAAACACTTTGCCCGACCCGGGAAACGAACCCAGGACCTCATGCTCAGCAGTAGCGCGAACAGTAAGCCAACGAAGCAGTCTTACTAGTTTCACAACTTAAAGGTATTCATAGACATGTTTTATGAAATAAATCATTACAAAACATATTAGTTTGACGTTTGACCGTCTCTGTTCAAGGCACCATATTACTTCATTTACGGCATTCTTTGCTCATAATTCAACTACTCATTAATTACGCAAGACTTTTAGTTCTAAATAAACCGTTTTAAACCAAAATCCTTTGTTTAAAAACCGCTTTAAATTTGTTTAAAACGGTTTAAAACCACTACCACGTGGGCCGTACATTGATTACGTTTATTACATTAAAAATTAAGTTAGAAAGACTAATTGAAATCGTTCAACATTTTTATTAATTTATGCGAGTCATTTACGTATGTTAACTACTTCTTTAGGATTAAACAGAGTGAAAAAAAACTTGATATGCGTGTCTAATTCCGTATTTATTAAAATATACATTTAAAAAACAAGTTTTAGCTAAATATCAATAAAGAAACAGTCTGATTAGGTTTTTACTCACCTACTGCATATTTTTTGAATGTATTTTCTTGTAAATATGCTTAAAATTGTATAGACAAATCGAGATTATTTCTAAAAATATCAGGGAGTAGATGTGGTCACTTCGTGTGAAGCCTCAGTGCATTATATAAAAAAAAAACATTTTAAACCAATGATAAACCGCTAAGTGTGGTTTAAAACGTTTTAAACCAAAAAGACGGTTTAAAACCAAATGGTTAAGAACGTTTAAAATACGTTTTGCAGCTACCGCAATACATAAATGAGCCTCTACACTACGGCCGATATAACTTGGCAGGTCTGAACATGCGCAAATGTTCTGCAGAGCCTATGTTCAGACCTGCCAAGTTATATCGGTCGTACTGCTCTGCAGAACTTTTGCGCATGTTCACTCACACACTCGCTTCAGGCCTCATGTCACAATTTGGTTACTAAATTACAAAAAAAAAAAAAACAGACGGTGTCTTCTGACTACCGAAATTAAAGTCATCTCGAAACAAGTGCAATAATCTGGAACCCACATGAAGGGAAATATAGCCTTATGTTAGAAAAAATACAAAATAAATTTTCTAGGTTTCTTTACCGTAAACAGTACGGGGTTTTTCCTTTTTATCCCCTGATGTACCCGAGTCTGTTCGTCCTGGGCATGGTCGGGTACACCAGTCTGGCAGTAAGAAGGGACGTCGCGCTGGTCAAGTACGTGGCTCGCGTACTGCTAGGGTTGCTGCACCACCCGGAGGTGCTGGCAGCGCTGCGGCTGCGCGCGCTGGACGGGTGCGTAGGTGCGCGCCGTCGCCCCGCTCTATTAGACGTGCCAGTAGCTAGGACTTCCTCAAGTTTACCCCTATGTCTCGAGCGGCACGTATTGTTAATGTTATTACGACATCGGAGGATATATTTGGGTAAAAACTGCCGAAATTCATTAAAATGGCACAAAAATTTATTGAATGAGATCCCATCTTATAAGATTTATCATGTTTATATTAATTGTTACTTATAACATCGCCTTGGATGATTCTGTAAAGGTGTTAAAATTGTGATTTAAATAAATAAATAAATAATTGAAATAAATTATTTGACTTTGACTTTGTTGAGTTGAGAAGTCACACTGGTAAATACTCCAAACCCAGATATAACTCATACTTGTACTCAGAATTCAAAACCTGTTTCGACTACACATGCAATTAATTTTGCGTATTAATTTATTACTTAACTATTACTTATGTGCTTAAAGGTCGTGAGTTCGAACCCGACTGTTGAACTGAAACCTGTTCTTACGACGTGGACGGGATAATAAGAATATTTTGAAACTCATAGTCAACAAAAAACCGGCCAAGTGCATGTCGAACCACGCACAATGAAGGGTTCCGTAGTTGGGATGAATTTATCCAACAAACTTAACATTGTAGTTGAAAAACTTGTCCTCCCATACAGAATATGGAAGAACATGTTTTTGCAACTGCAAATTTAAGTTGGTCGATTATTACTCGGTAACTTGTGGAGCCTACGTAGCGGTGATAGTTTTCCTTTTAATTTCGTTATATATACTACTGCCGTGAATTTTTTCACTTATCCCAAAACCAACCATTTAGCTGGCAGGGTGGGGGGACACTTGACTCTAACAAAAATTAGCACTTTAAAGCTTAATATTTCGCAAACGGATCCCTGAATCCAAAAATGGTTTTCACAAACTCACATTATTTTTAAACGACCTTTCCAACGATACCCACACCATGGGATTGATGAGAAAAAATTATTCAATTTTTTTTACAATTTTTTTTACAACTTTGACGGCGTTATTTATATGTATACTCATACCAAATTACAGCTTCTTAGTACCAACAGTCTCTGGGCTAAGCCACGGACAGACGGACGGACAGACAGACAGACAGACAGACGGACATGGCGAAACTATAGGGTGTTGACTACGGAACCCTAAAAATGTGGGTAGGCTTCAGGATCAAACCAAATAAAAAACCAAGACGGAGCGCTGCGAACAATACAGTGAAGCATGCTAAAACTACACCAATGCTCTGTGCATACACACTCACACACACGCATTTACAACTATTTACAATGACACTAGAATCAAACTACACCAAACTAAGTGCACACATATTTACGAAACCGGCCTCACGTCACTGTTGACAGCGGTCTCTCTTGGTTTTTTATTTGCTTTGAGGTTACAGGTTCAAACTTCGCATTAGTATAAAGATAAAGATAAAGATCAATTTATTTGTATTAGTATCCACAAGTGGCAAATGAATCTTAAGAGAATTGTGTAGACGGCACCTCAGCTCTTTGACAGTAGTTACGGGTCGTCAGAAGCCCGAAAGTCTGACAACCAGTCTTACCAAGGGGTATCGTAATTACCCAGTTACTGGGTTGTGGAGGTCAGATAGGCAGTCGCTCCATGTAAAATACTGGTATTCAGCTGCATCCGGTTAGACTGGAAGCCGACCCCAACACAGTTGGGAAAAGGCTAGGCAGATTGTAGACGGCATCGCAGCCGCGCCGACACCGCTCCGCGTAACCATGTAGACTAGGGGTGAGGCGTATTAATCGTCACAGATAGAAATAACAGATATTAAAAAATAGCAGATAAATTTTTTTCCTGACAATAAAACATACCTGTTACTTAAAATAAGAGATCCCGAAGACTGTTACCGCGGCTGTTACTGTTAAAATTTCGGATATGATTTTCGACTTTAACGAAAAGAAAAAAAAGAAGATATTCAATTGAGATTTATACGTATTTATCATCCGTACTAAAATAACAGGCTGTTATTTAATAACAGATAGATATGATTCTCGACTTTAAACCAAAAGAAATAAAGAAGATATTCGATGATTGAGATTTAAATACGTATTTATCGTCCGTATAAAATATAACAAGCTGTGATTTAATAACAGATATTTGGATCTGTTCTTTTTTTGTCACAGTAACTGTGATTACAGATATCGTGTTTAATCTGTTACAACCCATCTCTAATGTAGACTGAACGCTGAAACGCCGCCGCCGCGCCGTCATCGCAGCGTTACCGCACCGTTGCCGCGCCGTCTCTGCTAAACTCTACTGGATTTTGGCATGCGTCGTCTTCCTAATCACTAAGGCGAAAGCGCCAGGGCTACCCGCGAAATTTAAACTTTGGAAAACCTCTTGGCACGACTAGTCGTCAGACTTTCGGGCTTCTGACGACCCGTAACCACCGTCAAAGATCCACGAACGACAGCCGGGACCAACGGCTTAACGTGCCGTAACCGTTTTCAGAGCAGATTTATAGAGAGATTTTAAAGTTGTTAAATAAAAATAAATATTTTAAATCAACATGATGAAATAATTTTTTTTATTGGAAAAATTCCCATAGCCTCTTTAAAATTGTATTTAAACGAACCATTGGTGCCGATTCTGTTGTCCACAAACTAAACTAAATTTAAGTTCAGTGCATCTTTTTCTTTCTATTTCATTAAGAAAAGGGTAGAAGATACATTTTAGTTTAGTCCTGTCAAATTAATCAGCGCCTGACGAAAATTGACGTAATTTTAGTAGGCAAGTTTTTAATTACGTCTAAACTTATAAAGAGTAGTGACAGGTGCTGATTAATTTGACAGGACTAAACTAAAATTTATCTTCTGTCCATTTCTTAATGAAATAGAAAGAAAAAGGTGCACTGAACTTAAATTTAGTTTAGTTTGTGATCATCAGCACCAATATCGTCTAAAGTTTTTCTTTTTTAAGATAAAGATAAAGATAAAACACGCTTTTCAAGTTCAATGTATTAAAATATCCGGTCTCAGGTGAGGTCAACTTTATTTGTTATGTTTTTGTGTGCATTAGTTTAAAATAGGTTGAAAATAGAGCTTCGTTGCTCAGGGTTACTGGTTCTTTTCCGGGTTGTGATAAAAGTGCGTCAGTTTACATTTTTTTATTGGCTTTACCAATGAAAACATTATGCTTGACTGCACAAAATTCATCAATCATTTCTTTTGTCTGTCACTTCCTTTATAGCCAACCACGAGTTAAACCGTTATTTAAACCTACATTCTTCAATATCCGGCATTATAAAAAAAGTCCCCCCACCGCGTCTGTCTGTCAGTCTGAACACGATAAACTCAAAAACTCTCGAGCTGATTTTCATATCGTTTACAATAATAGACGGAGTGATTCATGCGGAAAGTTAAGGTGTATAATTCACTAGCTTTCGCCCGCGGCTTCGCCCGCATGGTATGTCTATAAAAAGTAGCCTATGTCCTTCCCCGGGATGCCATCTATCTCCTTGCCAAATCAGGGACCGGGGCCAACAGCCAGGACCAACAGCATAACGTGCTTTCCGAGGCACGGAGGAGACGCGATATGTAATAGAGGTCACCCATGCACGAGGCGACCGCGGCAAGAGCAGCTTAACCTTAGCAAATTGCTCGTATACTAAGGTAAAAGTAATGAATCTCAATGTATAACTCTCAGCGTTAATTATTGATCTGTGCTTGTGCAAATCATTCAACGATAGGTACTTCATGTTTTATGCTTTTTGTTTTGCCATTGTCTGCAGTTGTTTCAAGCAATTATCACAATGCTTGCATCATAGCTAGCTACTGAGTCCAGAGGGCCTAGACAGTAGACAAGTGACAATCAATCTGCCTAGCCTTTTCCCAACTATATTTGGGTTGGCTTCCAGTCTAACCGGATGCAGCTGAATACCAGTATTTTACATGGAGCGACTGCCTATCTGACCTCCACAACCCGTAACTGGGTAATACGATACCCCTTGGTAAGACTGGTTGTCAGACTTTCGGGCTTCTGACGACCCGTAACGACTGTCAAAGATCCAGGAATGACAGTCGGGACCAATGGCTTAACGTGATTTCCGAGTCACGGAGGAGTCTCGGAATGTGAAGATGGTCACTCACCCACGGACCAACCCCGGCAAGCGTAGCTTAACCTGATGGATCGACCCGGTGTAGCTGTTATTACTTAGCCACGAGCTCCTCCAGTAGACAAGTGACAATCACTTCGAAAGCGTTTCGTATTTCTACAACGACTCTCAACAAGATTGACATAAGGTTTTCAATAGCTTAAAAGTTTTCTAGGCATGGCGCCCAGAATCCTTTCATATTATAAAACAAAGACCTCCGCCGCGTCTGTCTGACGTCCTGTACGCGATAAACTCAAAAACTACTACACCAATTTTCATGCTGTTTTCACCAATGGATAGAGTGGTTCTCGAGGAAGGTTTTAGTATATAATAACCGACATCCACGCGGTCGAAGTCGCGGGCATCAGCTAGTTTATAATAAAATACGAGAAAAAACCTATATGAGAAAAACACGAGCTAAATAATTTAAAAAAAAAATATTAATATCCTAACACAAAAGGCATATTAAGAAATACCTAGAAGATAAATCATGATAATATGTGGATAAACAACTGCGTTAAGAATTAGATTTTATTTATAACTAGCTGTGCCCCGCGGTTTCTCCCGCGTAGGTCTCGATCCCGTGGGTATATAGGGATAAAACGTATCCTATGTCCTATTCCAGGTCATGGTCTACCCGTGTGCCCATCCTCTCCTCTCTAGAGTAGGGAACCTAGAGGCGGCGCGGCCCGGCGCCGGCGTCTAACGGTTCGCGTATTGCATTTCGTGATAACTTCGCAATTAAATGTCCGATTCGGATGAATTAAAAAGTATTTTACTGCTACATAAATACCCTTGATGTTAAAACTATTTATTTGAATAAGAATTAATATAATGTTGATAAAACTCCTTCGCAAATAATGCATTAATTTCGAACAAATTTGATTACCATAAAAAAGGTTATAGTGAGTCAATCTTAAAAGATAGACATATGCCATCGCGGACTTTTTTTTTAACATTTAAAGAGGAACAATTCCATCGTACATGAAATTTGCGTAACTTAAACCGTTTACGCAGCGCACGCAGCGGAAGCTCTCAAAAAGGAATATATTTTCCCGTTTTTGCAACATTTTTCATTTATGCTCCGCTCCTGTTGGTCGTAGCGTGATGTTATATAACCTATAACCTTCCTAGATAAACGGACTATCCAAAACAAAAAGAATTTTTCAATTCCAAACTGTAGTTCCTGAGATTAGTGCGTTCAAACAAACAAACAAACTCTTCAGCTTTATGATATTAGTATAGATTATGGTTTGTCACAACGATATTTAAAATTTAATATTTATATTTACTTAATGCATAAAGTATGTTACTAACAATTTATTTGTTTTTATTTGCTTGTCATTATTTTATTGTTAAGAGTCAAAATTCTGTTAATTTTCGTATTTTATATTTGTACGTTTTATAAAAACTTTTTCTGCCTGCTTTAGTTATAAAATCTATTTTTTACACCCACGTTTACAAGTAAAAACGTTGACGTTTAAGGTTTTTTTTTTAAAGTCCTACTTTAAAAAACAAAATGTTTTTTTTAATGGGATCATTTACCGCAGTTAGTTTTGTTGCTTGAAATATTCGTTTTTCTGTGTTCACAACTCAGAACACATAAAAAGCCTATTATAAAACAAAAAACTTTTTATTTCGATAACATAACTTGTGTAATTTAAAAGTTATTGCTATTTTAGAAGTGTGGTACTAAGTTTTGACGGCCAGTGTATACACAACGTGCCGCTACAATGGCGACATTAATTTAACACACGTATACGATTACGCGTATTCGTTTTATGAAAATATTTGAATTTCATTAAACGTTATTATTTATTGAATTATTTACAATTTTCTAAATTACCATCCTGGAGCAACCTGTACTTAAAGAACTGTAGCGAAGAGGTCATTTGGCGGGGTCACGGATCATATGTAGGCGAATAAAAGGAAAGCCGCGCAATTTCATAGAAATTATCGACATAGGAACTTACCGATAGAACGTAAGCCAGCTGGTAGGTAGCTTCATGAATGAATCTTTTACACAGAGTGATCTCAATTTTCGTTATGTTTTTATTACTTAGTTTGTTTGAAAATTTAAATTTTTCAATTTACGAATTATTTTATTTTGTTATAATTTTTATGTTTACTGACCCGTGGGTTAAAGTAATGTCGCCATTGTAGCGGCACGTTGTAGATTTGTCGTTTGTCTGTTGTCAGCGCTTTATACATAACTGGCGAAATGTGAGTGTTCTATAGATACACCTCTGTTTAACCCTTCGGGATTACAGGCGTGAAGTTTTGTTATATTTTTTCCTTATTAAATACTAACCATCTCTAATTAGTAGCAATGAATATTCTCAATGTCATGGCTACAGGCTTGCCACTTAGGTTACACTCATCTGTATAACGTTTTCTGAGCTAAGTCTTTATCGACTTCCGGTTTGAGTCGGAAGTTTCCATTAACGAAACGAATTGAATATTTATTTGTTTACACTTTTACGTACGGTCAAGGAAATTAAATGTTACGCAGATTGATATAGTTCGTCAATTTGCCGTGAAATAGCTATGTCAGACGATTGTAAAGTAATGACTGTTGTGATTTGAATTTACAAAAATTAAATTGTTTATTCTGTAAATAGGATATTAGAATCACTTTTACACGTCATATTAAAAAATATTAAAAATAAGCTAGGTGAGGTCGGCGTTTCCTATCTGACTACTCTGAGAAGAAAGGCCGAAACAAACTCAGAGGTCGCAGTCTCTTTTAAAGTCCAGACATAATCTTGGTCAGACCATAAGAGGACCATGTAGATTAGCGTCTGAAATGGTTTTTTGAGGAAAGAACCACAACGATTTGAGTGGACCTGTCCAGTCAGTGCAAGCATTTGTCAGTAATCGTGGAGCTTAAATCAGAACTTAAGGAGCTCAACGACTCGACTGATACCAAAGAAAGGACATACGGTGAAGTTATGTTGTTATTTACTTAAAAATGATGGTACTCAAGAATGCTAATCCACCAACCCGCACAAGGGCCGCGTGGTGAGTGGTACACTCCGTCTCACAGAAAGAGGAGGCCTGTTTCCCAGCAGTGGGCACACAATAGGCTAATTATAGTTATGCTAAGAATTCTAAAAGAAAATATCTACTATACATTGTAACAGGGAATCAATTTTCACGCCTCCCCCTTAAGACCTAGACCAAATATTATTTGATATTCGGATAGCTCATGACCATATAGAGTATGAAATCTCGACTAATAAAAGAACCAGCCAAGTGCGAGTCGGAATCGCGCAAGATATGTTCCGTACCATTATCTATAAAAAAATATTTCAAGAACAAACTTAACATTGTAACTGAAAAACTTGTTTTTGCAACTGCAAATTAAAGTTGGTCGATTTTAACTCGGTAAATTGTGGAGCCTACGTAGCGGTGATAGTTTTCCTTTTAATTTCGTTATATACGAGTACATATACTACTGCCGTGAATTTTTTCACATATCCAAAACCAACCATTTAGCTGGCAAGGGGGGAACACTTGACTCTAACAAAAATTTGCACTTTAAAGCTTAATATTTCGCAAACGGATTCCTGAATCCAAAAATGATTTTCACAAACGCACACTATTTTTAAACCACCTTTTCAACGATACCCCATAATAACATTGAAAAGGATTGACGAGAAAAAAAAAAAGTGTTGGGGAGGTACGCATACAGCTTTCTAGTACACACGGCTACTCATTAAGCTATACATTTCCAGTATAAGCTGACCTCGCATTGTACGGAAATCCTATACAATGCGAGATCAGCACAAACTGGAAATGTATAGCTTGATGTGTAGACGTGTGTACCAACAGTCTCTGAGCTAAACCGCGGACAGACGGACGGACAGACAGACAGACAGACAGACAGACAGACGGACATCGCCTTAGTAATAGGGCCCCGTTTTACTCTTTGGGTACGGAACCCTAAAAATTATGCAACAACGCGGAATTTCGCCGGTATTCTGGTTTCCTACAAGCAAACTGCTGTGACCTTTGAATATTAAAAAAAATATAAAAGATGATGTGGTTGGTTCTTTACCTGTTTTTGTCAATTTATTATTCGAGTTATCAGATCTTTATGTATGCACGTTTCTGTAACAAATGTACACACGGCTACACATCAAGCTATACATTTCCAGTTTAAGCTGATCTCGCAATGTATCGGATTTTCGCACAATGCGAGGTCAGCTTATACTGGAAATTTGTAGCTTGATGTGTAGCCGTGTGTAACTATTTTTCTATCTTTAAAGGCTAATTAAATGCTTGCCTTAAATCTACGCGCAATGTACAGTCGACAAATCTTCCGCATGCTCACCTTTAAGGCGATAATCGCGTAGCACGGTTCACGACTCGATCGCCCAATGCATGCATTTTGACCAATAGCTAAATGTTTTTATTACACCTGCGTGTAACAAAAAATAACACGTGATATGTGACAATGTGAGTATACTCACACAAATACATATTGACTCTAATTGGGCGGAACTAGGGGGCCAAGTGTACTAATTTACAAACGTGTCAATGTTCTCACAATTATGAGTTTTTGACAGATTTTGTATAGCAAATCTGTCAAAAACTCATCATTGTGAGACCATTGACACGTTTGTAAATTAGTAGACTTGGCCCCCTGGAAGGGGTGTGGTTTTTCACTAGCTGCGCTGCCACAGAAATATTTTCTTAAGTGAGCATGCTCAAAGTTTGTTAATTGTACATTCAATCAATCTGCCTAGCCTTTTCCCAATTATGTTGGGGTCGGCTCCGAGTCTAACCAGATGCAGCTGAATACCAGACTTATACATGGAGCGACTGCCTATCTGACCTCTACAACTCAGTAACTGGTTAACGATACCCAGTACATGTATGTACATTATGGCAATATAATAATGTCACCGTCTACCTACGCTCGATGTCCTAACACATTGAAGCAACGTGCAAGAAAACGAGTTTCTTGTTATATAACACTTGATAAGATGATGACACTTTCACTAGTAGACTAACCTGGATTTTAGTCTAGATTTTATCGACTTGGCTACATTTTCTTGTCTGATTTTTCCTTAAGTGTAGATTACGGAGTTGTTTGTTTTACCAGGCGTTATGCGCATAATGTAACGCTCGTGGCGGAGCTTGTGGCTAAATAATAATAGCCGCACGGGTTGATCCATCAGGTTAAGCAATGGTTGCCGGGGTTGGTCCGTAGATAGTTGACCATCTTTATATACCTACCGAGACTCCTCCGTGCCTCGGAAAGCACGTTAAGCCGTTGCTCCCGGCTGTCATTCGTGGATCTTTGACAGTCGTTACGGGTCGTCAGAAGTCCGGAAGTCTGACAACCAGCCTTACCACGGGGTTTCGTATTACCCAGGAACTCGGTTGTGGAAGTTAGATAGGCAGTCGCTCCATGTAAAATAATGATATTGTTTCTTGATTTTCTTAGCAGTTAAGCAAAGAAAATCAAGAAACAATATTAGTATTTTACATGGAGCGACTGCCTATCTGACCTCCACAGACGGGACAAACGGCTTAACGTGGTTTCCGAGGCACGGAGTGGTTTAGATATACTGGGTTATTTATAAAACACCAACAACCTCTTAAGCGGTCATTGTACTCATCATTATGGACAACTTTTATAACGAAAAAAAAAAACAGGTGTTTCCTGTATTTTGACGAGTTATGCGAACATTCATGCAGGGAACGGCTGATTTTTTTTCGCGATTTTTGGTATGTTCCCATATTAAAATTTGTTCATAATTATAAGTACAATGACCCCTTAAGAGGTTGTTGGTGTTTTACCAATAACCCTGTATAATGGCTTACTTCCAAAAATCAAATACCTATGTAGGTATTTACAGAAATAAAATCATTAGAATCATCAATAAAACTTTTTAAGTTACAACTGGTCTGAAATGCCATGATTTCATGAAATAGTCATTCAACAGGGTAATTTTAAGTTGAGTTTAGGGTAATTTTAAGTTGATTGATGCTGTTTACTTTATAAAATAATGACTTGAATGAGAATTTCGCGGAATACCTTAGCGGATCCACAATTTTTTTTTTTTTTTGAGGTTGGGAAATCATGCAATTACTTCTCCCGCTCTGGGCGGAGCGGAAGGGCGTGTCAGACTTTTACTGACTAAAACCCACCCGTGTTCCTTCATTTGCGTGTTGCCAAGGTCCCGGTATCCCTTTCGGACTTTCCCGCAACCCTGGCAGGCAGCGCATCCCCCGTAAGGTAACAAATTAAGGTTGTGTCTCCAATTTTCAACATACTTTACTAACTACATATTTCGGGCATCGCCTATATCTGACCACTGCGTATGCTGTTTGTCTAAAAATAACGTCATAAAGTAGATAGGTACAGAAGGTCGACGTACAAAAAATCAATCTACCTAGCCTTTTCCCAACTATGTTGGAATCGGCCTCCAGTCTAACCGGATACAGCTGAATACCAGTATTTAACATGGAGCGACTGGCGATCTGACCTCCACAATCCAGTAACTGGGTAATACTATACCCCTTGGTAAGCCTGGGTGTCAGACTTTCGAGTTACTGAAGACCCGTAACGACTGTCAAAGATCCACGAATGACGTCCGGGACCAAGGCATTAACGTGCTTTCCGAGGCATGGAGTAGTCTTGGTATGTAAAGATGGTTGAAAACCTTCTGTCAATCCCGTTAAAAAGTGGTGTAAAAATAAATACGAAAGACTTTGAAAGAGATTGCCACTTTGCTGGGAGAAACATAATTCCCTGCACAAATTATGTTGTGGTAACTCGGATGCAAACTACGGACGGACTCACACATGACAGTAGCTTGCATGATGCTGTCACAACTGCCTCGCCAGCTCGCATGCTAGCTCGAACCGTGTAACCTAGGCATAAGGAGCTTACCTTCTGTAATACTCTGTGTTACCGATGCCAGTATGTTTTCCGTCGCTTGGCTCAATATTTCGCCACTGTGGTTGCAACAGGCGACCATCGGACCATGCCTCTCTTTTATTATAACTTCGTTATGTCATTTACGGCCGGTTTGCCTTTAAAAAAGGCAATGGAATTTGATGTTTTATTTAACAACAGAATACCCGCGAAATTTCGCGTTGTTGCATGTGGCTAGAATGGAAGCCGACCCCAACATAATTGGTTAGGTAGATTGATTGAATTGGGCGTAGATTTAAGGCAAGCATTAATTAGCCTTTGAAGATAGAAAAATAGGTACATTTGTGACCGAAACGTGCATACATAAAGATCTGATAACTCGAATAATAAGTTGTCAAAAACAGGTAAAGAACTAACATCAGCATCTTTTAATATTTAATAAAAATATTCAAAGGTCACAGCAGTTGGCTTGTAGAAACAGCTGTGTGAAACAACAGACATACATTTAAAATATAATAACTCAATTACTTACACACTAACACACAATTCCTTACGTACTAACACACAATTACCAATGTCAAAATAATAATATTCAAAATTTAATATTGTATTAAGCTAAAATAAATGTCCTCCATAAACTCAATTGTGGTCATATTTTAATTAAAAATTCATTGTATTTATATACTATTAGGTAGTCAGAAACATTCTTTCTTACTAATTTATTTGTAGTTATGATCAATTTATAAATGTGTTCTGAGTGACAAAATAATGACACACCATTTTTGAATCATCATCTTTTCGCGAGGTTGCATATTTTTTTAATTAGTCGAGAATTCATTTCTATTTGGCACCTCTATAGGTCATGAACTATCCGAATATCAAATAATATTTGGCCTAGGTCTTAAGGGGAAGGCGTTAAAATTGATTCGCTGTTACAGTATATAGTAGATTTTTTTCGTCTCTGGTATTGGTAAGAACTATGATCAAAGTCAAAGTCAAGTAATTATTTTTAAATAGGCACTTTTGAACGTCAAAAACAAAGAAATAGAACTGATTCTAGTTGCCCCTTCCAAAAGATAATTTTCGTATGGAGAATAATGGGCAAGAAACTCCACCGTTACTCTTTAAAAAAATGTTTTACAATATTTTTTATGCATCGACATGGTTAAGTCTGGACTTTAAAGACTAGCTTTTTCCCAACTATGTTGGGGTCGGCTCCCAGTCTAACTAAATGCAGCTGACTACCAGTATTTTACATGGAGCGAATGCCTATCTGACCTCCACAACCCAGTTACTGGGTAATAATATGATATCCCAATAAAACTCTATTTTAATTTTAAGAAAATGAATTGAATTTTATTTTAGATTAATGCAATTACAAGGTTGACTATGCCCATTACCTAACCAAGAATGTCCATTTAGGTATAAATTACCAAATTGACGTATAGGAAAAAATACAGTTAATTAATAGGTTCCGGAAAATACGTCACAAAATACCAAAATGTTTTGCTTCTTCTTTCTATCTATATAACGACCACAGATAAAAAACAAACAATCTGCCTAATCTTTTGCCAACTATGCTGGGGTCGGCTACCAGTCTAACCGGTTGCAGCTGAATACCAGTATTTTACGAGGAGCTACTGCTCTGACCTCTACAACTGCAGTTACTGGAATACTGCTTGTTGTCAGACTTGATGACCACAGATAATGCAGTAAACACCCATAGACGCCATTAGCATTCTGCATTTATTTATATGTCATTGATTTATAATATATCAGTGATTTTCCATAAATAAACTATTGATAACATCATAAAAACTTGTAAAATTACAAAATAAATTAGCAGACATTAAACAGATAAATTGTATTGATATCGGTTATGCAATTTCTGAGACTGATGCGTTGTACAGACATACATAAAGAAATACTTGCTAGGATTATTGAGCGATTCCTTTCACGTTTTTTCATGATTAACGGTCTTTTATCTTTTTTTACGTTATTAGTAGTTAGAAGCCCAAAAGTATCAAAACCAAGTACCCAAAAGTATCGTGTTGCCTAATACTAACTGAGTTGTGGCGGTCAGATAGACAGTCGCTCTATGTAAAATACTGGTATTCAGCTGCATCCGGTTAGACTGGGAGCCGACCCCAACAAAGTTGGCAAAAGTTTACGCAGATTGTTTTGTTTTTTATCTGTGGTCGATAGATAGATATAGAAAAGTAGCAAAAACGTTGGAAATTCGAGCATTATTTTGAAAACCTTCTTCGAGATAAATCGAAATTCCGGTACTGGTCGAATACATGCGAGCGCTCGGCCGGCAATGTATCTATGATAAAAATCTTATTTACAAAAAATTAAACCGACGAAAAAAAGAACTGAAAAGCGAAAAATAAGTTGGTGTCTTCGCTTTTCAATTTTCGTTTTTTGCCACCGACTTCCGAAATTAAAGTTATTTATTTTTCGCTTTTCAGTTCTTTTTTTCGTCGGTTTAATTTTTTGTAAATAAGATTTTTATTTTTCGCTTTAGAGTTACCATCCACTCCAGGGTACTCCAGGGGGTTACTCCAGGTTAAAGACCTGGAGTTGATAATGAGTGATTGTTTCAACAGAATCGGTTCACAGTTGAAAATTCAGTTGGTGAAAAATCAATCAACCCCATTTTTTCTACCTTTAGGGGTGGATTATAGTTTCCAATTTTAAATGGGACCAACTTCGAGGTATACCCTTCCCAATAAAAAAAGAATTTTTCAAATCGGACTACTCACTAAAAAGTTATGCGAGGTAATACATAAAAATAAAAAAAATATATATATACTGGTCGACTTGAGAACCTCCTCCTTTTGTTTTCGTCGGTTAAAAATGCATAATTATCCTAACTAGTAAATAAGCTAGGATCATTATGCATTTTCGACCAACTTCGAATAAAGGCCAGGAACTTAAAAAAAAGAGGCTCATTTATTTAAAGAAGTGTAGAGTTTTTTTCATCAAATAAATCCTATGCCGTAATGTTGGCTCCCCTCTTGTAGGATCAATGCGATTACGCTACGGCGCTACGGCGCTACATAATAGGTCCGTTTTTAAACCGACTTCCAAAAACTGGCCAAGTGCATGTCGAACCACTTGTCGAACCACCAATCCAAAAACTTGTATCTCAATTAGATAGTGCTCACAAGGAGATAGACATATTAAACCTAGAAAATAATAAACTTAGGTTCACAAATGAGGACTTGATTAAGAAAAACCAACTATACAAAAAGGTAACAACAATTAGCCCGATTAAAACAAACCAAAGTACTCCAAAGCGGAAACCTCTAACAAACTGTAAAACAAAACAAACACAAACTGATATACAGTTAAATACACCAAAAAACACACAACGGAGTTTTGTTCAACAAATTGAAATAAATACACCGCCGCGCCGTCTGAAGTTCCAGACTTACCTGTTATGGAACCTAATGTCTATAATGTGCTGCCATTACACGTAACTACAGAGGGCACTACGAATACAAAACACGCAATGGAATCGACGACTCAACATAAATTAATTTTGGAAAACACATGTTTCAATAAAATATGTATAATTAGTGACAATAATGTAAATAATATATCAAGAATTGCCGAAAACACTTTTCCTAACGCCAAAATCTGTCACTACTGTATGCCCAATGCGGGTACAGCGGAGCTCCTTGCATCATTGGACAAGAAATTAGTAGATTATACTATAAATGACTATTGTATAATCTTCCCAGGCGAAAAAGACTTTTTTGAGTCCAATAATTATGAAAAATTGGTTACTGACATAAAATGTAAAATTGAAAATGTCATGCATACTAATGTTATTCTATGTTTTTCCTAATTTTAAATTAAAATGGAATGTTAACTTATTTAATACTAGAATAGAAGCTTTTAATCGACTTATGTACCTAAGTAATCAGACTTTTAAATATGCATATTTGTTTGATACCAACAAACATCTGGAATATAATTATAAAATGTTTTCTAAACATACAGGCAAAGTCAACAATAGGGCTATCGTAAATATCTTTCAGAACTTGAATAGTTACATACAGCTATCACTTAACTCTGAATATGAAAATAACTGTGACGGTTTAAGTATCGTTAATAAATACGAAAGCAGTAAAATCGGCCAGTTAAAACCTGGTACTATTCCTTACTACTTTAAAAAAAAAGAAACATTTTTTCGTTAATAAACATGTGTCAACTGTAACACATCTTAACGAGTCTGTAGACAGTTCATTGTGTAATCGTTTAAACATTTTTCATCAAAATATGTGTGGCCTAAATAATAAGAAAGATGTGTTAGAAATATATCTAGATAGCTTGAGTAGCCCTTCGATTTACTTGTGTATTAGCGAGCATTTTCTTAACGAAGAACTAGTTTCTTTGTTAAATCTTTCAAAGTACAATGTTGCATCATATAATACTAGAGTAAATAAGTTGAGAGGAGGGACTATCATCCTAGCAGAAAGGGACAGAGAATACGAGGATCTGCCCATAGCTAAAAAATTATACAAAATGGACAGTTTTGAAATATGCTGTGTCAAAGATGTTTCAACAGGCCTATCTGTGTGTTGCTGTTATCGTACGCCTTATGATAAAAACTTAGACACTTTTATGGTGAGACTCGAAAAACTATTAGAACATTTCTTTAATAAGAACTGCGTTATTTGCGGTGATTTTAATATTGACTTATCAACTGACAATCAAAAAAGAAATGACTTATTAAATTTATTGACATGTTACAATTTTAGACCACTAATTAGTTCGAATACATTTATTCGTAATGACTCACGATCTTGTATAGACAATGTCTTCTTCAATTTACCAAACGATTGCGTGATAAGTTGCGATGTTGACCACAATGGCTTGGCAGATGGACATGCAGGATTACTTTGCAGTACAGTATTCAGAAGTAATGAACTATTTAGGAATCAAAAAGACAGTAATGTTCAAATTACCAAACGGATCTTTAATGCAAAAACAAGAAGAAACTTTAGAAATTTGCTATTAAATCAAGACTCGAGTGATTTCGGAATAAACTCATTTTTAAAGAAATTCGAAGAAATGTTCACACGCTGTTTTAGAAAAAGGAAACTGCAGGTACACTTGACGCGTAATACGCAGCTGCGCTGGGTTACTAAGGGATTGAAGGTTTCTAGTAAAATGAAACGATTTCTCTGTGCTGGCAAAGGGAATAGACAAAATGATACTGTGATAGATTACAGGCAAAAATACATCACTCTGTACAGGAAAGTAATAAATATGGCTAAAAAGCTAACAGTACAATCTGAATTAGCAAAATCAACGAACATCTCGAAAGATGTTTGGAAAGTTATAAACAAGCATAGAAATAAGAGTGTCAAAAACAATACAAAACTAATTTTAAAATCAAATAATAAGATAGTCTCAGAACCATCAGATATTGTGAATATCTTTGCCCAGCAGTTCGAATTTAATTCATCGACTAGTACATGCACAGGGGCTGCTATGGATATTCTACGAAAAAGTGCAAAGAGTGTAACCAATGACCTTGTCCTAGACCCTGTCACTCCCCTTGAAATATACAAAATTGTGAAAAAAATGGACGACAAAAAATCTTGTGGCTATGATGACATAAATATATCAGTAATAAAGGACAATATAGACATACTAGCGCAACCTTTAAGCATTTTTTATAATAAGTGTTTTGACGAAGGAATTTTTCCAGATCAACTGAAGATAGCCAAAATAATACCTGTACACAAAAAAGGATCTAAAACAGACCCAAAGATGTACAGACCCATTTCATTACTACCTATTCACTCAAAAATTCTTGAAAAGCTAATTAAAACTAGATTACTCAGACATTTTAACCTAAATAGTGTTAAGTAGAAGACAATTTGGCTATCAGAAAAACGTTGGGACACAGGACGCAATATCGACTCTAATTAAGGACGTAGTTAGCAGATTGGACGACAAAGAGAAAGTAGCTGGGCTTTTCTTAGACTTAAGTCCAGCATTTGACACGGTGGATCATAAATGACTGCTAGAAAAACTTGAGCACTACGGTGTCAGGGGTAAAGTATTGGCACTTCTCACGTCATATTTAAAAAACAGGAAGATGTTCGTGGAGATTAAAGCAGTGACACAGACAAATTCTTCAGGTAAAAATTGTCCTAGTGAAGAAACATATAGGTCCCAATTGTCTACTGTGCACACTGGTGTACCGCAAGGCTCCATACTGGGTCCGATATTTTTTATCGTGTTTGATAATGACCTTATACAACATATTATGAGTGAAAAAGCTGCGGGATCTATCCAGCTGGTGGTGTTTGCCGACGATACCAATGCAATTGTTTCGGCTTACAATATACACGCTCTTAATTCCATAGTTAATCAAACCTTAGATATCTTCCACAGCTGGTTTGCTGTTAACGGTCTTAAAGACAATGCCAGTAAAACCAATGTTACGCTTTTTCGTTCAACTTCCAAAAATAATGATAGCATTAACTGCGTTATAAATGGAGAAACAGTGACCGTGGTCCCAGTGGTTAAGTTTCTGGGAGTTCATATTGATAGCCAATTAAAGTGGAAACAAGAGCTAACACACCTAGAGAAAGCAATCAGCTCTGCCTGCTACGTACTAAGAAGTCTGAGAAACGAGGTAACCATAAAACATTTAAGAATGGTATATTACGCATTAGTTGAGTCAAAACTGAGATACAGCATACTTTTCTGGGGAGGAAGTTATGATTATAACATTCAAAAAGCTTTTGTAATTCAGAAAAGAGCAGTCAGAACCATAGCCAGAATTCAACAGCAAGAATCATGCAAGCCACATTTTAATGACTTAAATATATTGACAGTCCCAAGCTTGTACATTTTGGTCCTACTTAGTCACTTAAAAAAATATATCTTTGAATATGAGACTGAAGATGAAAGACAAAAAAGGGAGAGTACAAGAAGAAAAGATCTCCAGTTGAAGCAGGTGACTCACCTGAATGTTGTAAAGCATAGCGCCTACCACAAGTCATTAAAAATGTTCAATAAACTGCCGACAGAAATAAAAAGTCTAGTCTATACAAGTGGGTTTCAGAATAAGCTCAAACAGTTCTTGTTAAATAAGTGTCTATATTCTATTGATGAATTATAAATTAATACAAATGTCGAAAGTAACATAATTTTATTGTTTTGAAATGAAAATTTTATTGAATTTTAAGAACTGACTATTATGACATTTATTTTGATACTAATTTTTTATTTATTTTTATTGTTATTTTGATTATAATGAAATTTGGATTATTGGAATGATTTACATATAGATTGCATGCATGTTTCTTATAATATTTAGTTATACAAATTCAGACACGATGTAAATTGTTATTGAATAAATGAATTGAATTGAACCACGCACAATTAAGGGTTCCGTAGTTGGGATGAATTTATTCAACAAACTTAACATTGTAGTTGAAAAACTTGTTCTCCCATACAAAATGTATCGGAGAACATGTTTTTGCAGCTGCAAATTAAAGTTGGTCGATTATTACTCGGTAACTGGTGGAGCCTTTGTAGCGGTGATAGTTTTTCTTTTAATTTCGTTATATACATATACTACTGCCGTGAATTTTTTCACATTTCCCAAACCCAACCATTTAGCTGGTGGGGGGGGGGGGGGGACACTTGACTCTAACAACAATTTTCACTTTAAAGCTTAATATTCCGCAAACGGATCCCTGAATCCAAAAATGGTTTTCACAAACTCCCATTATTTTTAAACGACCTTTCCAACGGTACCCCACACCATAAGAATGACGAGAAAAAAAAAATAATCCCCACTTTAAATGTAGGGGAGGTACCCTACAAAAATATATTTTTTTTTACCACTTTGTAGGCGTAGTTTATATGTATATCCATACCAAATTACAGCTTTCTAGTACCAACGGTCTCTGAGCTAAGCCGCGGACAGACGGACAGACGGACATGGCGAAACTATAAGGGTTCCTTGTTGACTACGGAACCCTAAAAAGGAGAAGGTTTACGTTCGCCTGTATGTATTTTTTTTGTGTATGTTCATCGATATTTTCGCCAATGGTAAACCGATTTACAGAATTCTTTTTAGTTCGAAAGGGTATACTCCCGAGGTGGTTCCATATAAATTTTATTAACTTTGCTTTAGTAGTTTTTGAGTTAGCGTCAATATTATGCATTTTTCCCACTTTGTATATCTGGATGATGTTCTATGTGCCTCCGTCGCTGTTATTTACATAGCAGGTAGTGGTATTCGAATTTGTGTGGGGTAAGTAACACAAACAGTAAAAAATAAAAACTTTTTACAAAAAAAAAACAACCGTCTTTTCAATTTTCATTCTTTACCACCGACTTCCGAAATTAAAGTAATTTTTCACTTTATTAATGTTTTTTTCGGAGGGTGGTTCTTAAATTTAACAGTGGAGCCAACATTACGGTAAAGTAACTATTTTATGAGACGCACTCTACTTTAAATACTCCATTTGAAATAAGATAAGATATTTAAACAAACCTTTTTACAGTCCGTTCAACCGATTTTGACTTCTATACCGTAGGCATAAGGATGGCATTAAAATTAAAAAGGTTACACAATACCAACTGTCTACTGCAGCTGCCAATTGTCATGCCACCAACGCAATAGAAGTCAAAATGGGTTGAACGAACTGTAAAAAAGGTTTATTTAAATGTCTAATCTTATTTGAAATGGAGTATACATCATTGGAAGAACAAAAAAGTTTTATGATGCAAATTTTTTTTTTTTAAAGCGTTAATTATTAATATGTCGATTTAGTTTTCAGAGTATCAATTAAACTCCTTTGTTAAATACAGCTGCGATGCTATGTTTACGTACATGACTCGTTGGAAAGTAAGAACATAGTTATTGGCGCAAGTTCACTAGACCAGTCGGTGTTGCCATAACCGGTGTGTTACGACAGAAACAACTTGTAGTAATACCAGTTTCATAGACATTTGTAGACGAATGCGAACGAATTTTTAGGTGTTGTGTAGGATTTGAAAGGGTTCGTGGTTTTGTGGGGTTAGTGGGTGGGGGTTCGTGGCTCTGTGGGATTCTAAAGTATGAGACTTTAGCTACGAATCCCACAGAGCCAGAGGGTTTGTACCTTGGAGGATTAGTGGCTGTATTTTAATTTAAAAATGTGTCCATGGAGTTTCTTGCCCGTTCTTCTCCATAGGTACCTACTACGCTTTGGAATGGGCAATTAGCTTCATCTTTCTGACTGACCGACCCCTTGACAATTCAAAAGTGCCTGTAATTGGCTTTTAGGGGTATGAGGAACAGGGTGTAAAGTTTACTCATCCACCATAGAAAAGGGAGGATCCTCCGACCAGACGGGTGTTGTGTCTGGCGGGCAACTACCCAATGATTGATATTGGATTTTTGTATATATGTTCACTGCACGGTAAACTCTAATTGCGCGATGCAGGATTTTTGTGACGTCAGGATTTTTGTGTGACGTCAGGTCTTTGATGCGTAGTTCGAATGTGGCGATGTAGGTACCGCCACAGGCTTATTTGAGAAAATTGCTTTGAGTTTGAGTTTAAGTGGAGTTAAAAATCAAAATTAAAAGTTATTTATTCAATTTAGGCTAATCAGTACTTTTTGAACGTCAAAATTAGGTACACATGGCTACACATCAAGCTATACATTTCCAGTATATGATGATCTCGCATTGTTAAGGATTTCCGTACAATGCGAGGTCCGCTGATACTGGAAATGTATAGCTTGATGTGTAGCAAGACAGTCCCCCGAAACGCTCGCCCTTTAGTTAGTGTTTGTTTGTTTGTTACGCTTTCACGCTACAACGGCTGAACGGATTTGGATGAAATTAAGTACAGGGGTAGACCATGACCTGGAGTAGGAAATATGATACTTTTTTCCCGATATTCCCACGGCATCAAGACTGACGTGGGTGAAACCGCGGGGCGCAGCTAGTAATGATTAAAAGACATTGACATTTTATTTTAAAAACATAACCTTATAACAAATGGGAACCCTTTTTACATACATAGATAAAAAGGTGGCTTCACTTTTGATGTTCGGGGCGCTCCGTCTACCTTTTATTGTTGGTCTGAGACCTAACGTAACTTAATGCAATATTATATTATTAAAACAACCGGTTTAGTGCAAAATACTTTTGTTTACGTCTAGCAGTGACCCATATATTAATTAATTAGCACGTTACACACACAAGATGATGAAAATATACTGGTTTAAAAAAAAAAACCGGCCAAGTGCGAGTCGGACTCGCGCACGAAGGGTTCCGTACCATTATCTATAAAAACGGCAAAAAAATCATGACTGTTGTGTGGGAGCCCCTCTTAAATATTAGTTTTATTTTAATTTAATTTATATTTTTAAAGTGAATATTTAACTAAATACTCTGTGAATATGTCAAGCATCTACTCGAGCAAAAACGAGCAAAAAAGTCACGTATGGGAGCCCCCTTAAATATTTATTTTATTCTGTTTTTTAGTATTTGCTGTTATAGCGGCAACAGAAATACATCGTCTGCGCAAATTTCAATTGTCGAACTATACCGGTTCATGAGATACAGCCTGGTGAGAAACGGACAAACAGACAGCGGAGTCTTAGTAATAGGGTCCCGTTTTACCCTTTGGGTACGGAACCCTAAAAAAATTAAAAAGTTTAAGCAATGCTAGGCTATAGTAGATTTATAAACTGATGAAATCAATATATGTATATTTATGAGGGGCTTGGCAGCCGCACGGGTCGATCGATCAGTTGCCGCGATTGATCCGTGGATGGATGACCTGACATCTTTACACAAGTTAAGAACCCTCCGTGCCTCGGAAAGCACGTTAAGCCATTGTCAAAGTCAAAGTCAAAAAAAATATTTCAATTAGGCACAAAAAAAAAATGTATATAACGCTTCACATTAGGCACATAAAATGCACTTTTAAACGTCACAAACAAAGAAATAGAACAGCGGGGTAATTCCCGTAATTTTGATGAACGTTTGCATTTTAATCTCATTCGCAATCTGTCAAAAATACAATCATAATTTTTGGTAGCGCCCACCCGATCTATACTACATTTGAAATAAGATCAGACATTTAAATAAGCCTTTTTTACAGTCCGTTCAACCGATATTGACTTCTATTGCGTTAGTGGCATGACAAATGGCAGCTGCAGTAAACAGTTGGTATTTTGTAACGTTTTTTTGCTTTTAATGGCATCCTTATGCCTACGATATAGAAGTCAAAATCGGTTGAAAGGACTGTAAAAAGGTTTGTTTAAATGTCTAATCTTATTTCAAATGGCGTATAGGTTAACTCAAACCTGCGTTTCAGGCCATTAGATCATAATTGAAATGGTCTTTCATATTGTGCATTAAAACTTATAAAAACAGTATTTTAACGCTTGTAAAATTACGTAAATTAGCCAAATCGGCAAAATTTCGATTGATTCTTCGTTAGTTCTGAATTTTTGTCCCACATTCCAAAAAATTCTTCATTTGTCCCATAACACTATTGAAGTTTTGCTTCGTCCCAAATGACAATACAAGTTCTGTAAAGGCACAGTCTACAAAAAAAATAATGCACTTATTTGAAATTGAAACAATAATTTCGTATACGGCCTCTTATAAAAAAAAAACAAAATAATGTTATTGTTTTGAGTTCCTTAAAAACATGATCATATGTTCGTACCTACATAAATAATTTATAAAGCAATAAATCATTTTAAGTAATTTAGTTAACTGTCTACTAGTAGTTAATTAGTATTTTAATTAATTCATTCTGTTTCATAATAAACCGGTTTTGTTATGTAGGTTAACGTGGCAAGCACATTTTTGTAAACTTTTATTTTATTTATAGGCTCAGACCTTTTTTGATGGACTAAGTTTATAGGTTAGTAGTTAAGTGCCTACCCTGCCTCAAATTGCTTAGCATGATCCTTCGTTATGCCGAAAACACTGCAGCATTAATTTTGAAATAAATATATGTTAAAATTGAGGATTGATGCTAGGTCCTATGTTTGGCAAAAACACGATTACATAAAATTTTCTCGATGGAAAAAAATTCTAAAGTTACCTCTAAGCCGAACTATAAACCGCTGGTATTCAAAAAATACTTCAAATTAGATCATGAAACTTTGCATAATAACTGAACTAACTATAAAGCAGGTCTCATGTTTTTTCTTTTTCATTTAATTACCATTCTGTTTACCTTAAAAATCAATTACCTAAACTATTCGAGGCTTGAGAACCGCCAGCACTCCACTCCGTCTTGCTCTCACTCAGGCGGCGAGTCGTATGGTGCGAGTGAGATAAAATCTTAGGTAGGGTACGGCCTTTAGCGGTTAAGTTTAACTTCCAATTCGACGTCAATCTAACTGCCTAGCCTTTACCTAACTATGCTGTGGTCGGCTTCCAGTATAACCAGATACAGCTCAAAACCAGTATTTTACATGGAGTGACTGCCTATCTGACCTCAACAACCCAGTTACTGGGTAATACTCTTTGGTAAGTCTGCTTGTCAGACTTTCGGGCTTCTGACTACCCGTAACGACTGTCAAAGATCTACGAATGACAGCCGGGACCAACGGCTTAATGTACTTTCCGAGGCACGGAGAAGTCTCGATATTTAATGGATGGTCACCAATCCACGAACCGACCGCAGCAGGTGTGGATTAACCTTCGATTGACCCGTGAGATTGTAATCATTTAGCCACTAGCCACTCCAAAGAAAATGGTTAAAACATAATTAATTATATGTTATTAGGTTACGGCCAAATTTTAATTGGAAAATAAACATTTGGAAATAAAAAATGAATAGCAAACATTATTCATATATTCTTCTAAGTGGCTATAGGCTCCATTGCTCGCAGCCTAAACAGATGGCCGATGGAGCTGAAAGGTTCTGAGGCCCTAGACAGTGACATTCTATCAGCGATAACGATGATGGAAAAGGCTAAAATGTATAGGACTGACATAAGCTATCGAAAAGCTTATGTCAATCCTGTTGAAAGTCGTTGTAGAAATACGAAACGCTTTCGAAGCGATTGTCACTTGTCTAGGGCCTCTGGAGTGACGACAGCGTACGCGTAGCCTTGGAAGGTCTCAAGGTGGACCGATGACCTCGGGCCGAAGACCACAGGAATATGCTGGATGCGAGAAGCACAGAACCGGTTGAAGTGGTGACACTTGAACTCAAATTCAAATTCAAAGCATTTATTTCTAACTAGCTGCGCCCCGCGGTTTCACTCGCGTAAGTTTCGATCCCGTGAAAATATCGGGTTAAAAAGTATCCTATGTTCTATTCCGGGTCATGGTCTACCCCTGTGTCAAATTTCATCCAAATCCGTTCAGCCGTTTTAGCGTGAAAGCGTAACAAACAAACAAACAAACTCACTTTCGCATTTATAATATTACTAGCTGATGCAGCTACCAGTATGTTACATGGAGCGACTTCCTACCTGACCTCCACAGCTCTGTAACTGGGTAATACGATACCCCTTGGTAAGACTGGTGTTCCGTCTTTCGGGCTTCTGACGACCCGTAACGACTGTCAAAGATCCACAAATGACAGCCGGGACCAACGGCTTAACCTGCTTTCCGAGGCACGGAGGAGTCTCGGTATGTAAAGATGGTCACCCATCCACGAATCAATCCCGGCAAGCGTAGCTTAGTGAGTCAATGGTGCCTAAGCTACGATCTTAATGTTTTCTTATTTAATTATTTACTCAGTACGAGTACATAGTTTTATATTCGTCCACGACGTAAATGGATCTCATTTGTTATGAAAAACTAATTGTACTAAAACTAAAAGGACTAACTAACTATACCAATAAATATAAAAATTAAAGTAATAAAAACTAAAACACTTCAAAAGAAATGAAAAAAAAATTAAAGTAATTACAACTAAAACCCAACTACGACTAAAAAGCTATAAACAAGACACCACAGACAGACAAATTAAAAATCCGGAGTCATACGTGTTAGGGCATAAATCGAACAGATTACGTGTATTTAGTTTTTATTACATTTTTTTTTTTAAATTCTTTTGGGGTTATAATATATATATTTTTGAAATGTGCTCATTAAGCCCTTTCATTTGATACCCAACATGGTACGATTAGACAATTTTTTTTTTTAAGTTCCTTACTTGATGTCCTCTTGAGGGCGACATTTTTAATTTAATGTGACGTCACATACTCTATAACCAGCAGACGATCAAGACGCTTCCAACGATACCTTATTTGTCAAATTGTGATGAGTGGTTTAGCAGATAGGAGGGAACAGATGAACATACTTACATACATACCGGTCAAAATCATAAACCTCCTTTTTGCTTCGCCGTAGTCGGGTAAAAATACATAGAAACCAATAGTGTTGCAGAGACAGTAGCGCTGCTGCCTGCAGACTTGAACCATTCACGTAACTGTCTAATGGTGGAATCCCACGATCGGCAATATTGCAGACGGACACGCACGGCAGACGACCACAGACCGCCACGCACCGCGCAACGAGGCGCTTCCGATGTCTGCGATACCCCGCACGTTTACTTTCCCATGGTCCGTCGTCCGGGCTCATCGGTGTCCGTCCACAAAATCGCGGATCGTGGGATTTCGGTATTAGCTGATAACTTACATTTCTTTCAAAAACAACAGTCAAATATTTATAGATAACTAGCTACGCCCCGCGGTTTCACCCACGTAAGTCTCGATCCCGTGGGAATATCGGGATAAAAAGTATCCTGTGTGTTAATCCAGGTCATAAACTATCTGTTTGCCAAATTTCATCCAAATCCATTCAGCCGTTTTTGCGTGATTGAGTAACAAACATCCAAACACACAAACACATAAACACACAAACACACAAACTTTCACATTTATAATATTAGTAGGATGATTTAATATTTTTTAACATTGCTTTTGTTATTATTAATTTTCCGCATTAGAAAACGTACCGTTTTTTCATATTATCTATGAAATTGCGTCATTTGTTTATAAAGTTGTGTGTAAAGCCTCTATAACGCGTACCTTGCGTGAACTTAGCAGACAGCATAGATATTTTTACTTTATTTATTTATTTATGGCCTATCTACAATTGTTACACTGTTCAACCAATTAGAAAACACAAGTCAACATACAAGCCAAGTGCACAATATTAAGCGATAGACACAGCATAACAATAATTAAGTACAGAAATGACACAATATTTTTACATAACTTTAAAACAAAATAGTCATTTCAATAGCTGGAGTAATTGCGTTACATAGTTACATTCTTTTATTTCTTTTTACCTATTTTGGTGGACTTGGTGCTTGAATTTTTGAAGTGAATTACTACAAATATCAATTTCTTCATCACAACTATTTAAAAGTCTGCAAAGTCTAGGGACTGGGGAGTTAGACCCTGAAACAGTTTTGCGGAATGGGGGACGTAACATTTTGATAGGGTGACGTGGATAATTACTTGATCTCTGAGTGAGTTCACAAAAACCACGATTCGTAAATAATATGTTATGGTATATAATAAAACTGTAATTATGGCCATATTACTGAATTAGCAAATTCCAATAATGATAGTGATGATGAGTTAATAAATAAATAAATGTAATTAATAATAAATAACTATTTAATAACACCATGACGGTGGCCGTTGTGTTTCCGCATTTTTGTGAAAATTTTAATTTTAAGCTAATGTTGGGTTGGCATTTCATTTATTATTATGTTTTGTAAAACTTACAGCTAATCTCAGACCAAATAAAAAACCAAGACGGAGCGCTGCGAACAATACAGTGAAGTATGCTAGAACTACACCACCGCTCTGTGCATACACGCTCACACGAACACATTTACAACTATTTACAATCAAACTACACGAAAGTAAGTGCACACATGTTTACGAAACCGGTCTCACGTCACTGTTGACAGCGCTCTGTCTTGGTTTTTTATTTGGTCTGAGCAGCTAATATCATCATTTCAATCCTTTATATTTATTACTAACTTTATTTTGAATTTTTTTATTTTACTATTTATTTATCGATTTATTTTATGTCCGTAGGTGTGTCCGTGGCATCACAGTGGGCCCTATCAGAATACCAGCGCTGCGATATTTGTTTATTTTTTCTCAAATATCGTAGCATTATGCTGAGATAGGAGCCTTTTTGGCCTCGCACGGGTTTAGTTTTCTACACGTTGTTTTATTTTATTTTATTAATTTTGTTAGTTTTAATGTTTGTTTGTTTTTATTGTTATATTTCATGTGCGTGTATTTAAAAAAAAAAAAAAAAAAAAAAAAAAAATCATCATAATATATTCTTTTTATTATTTTTTTCATTTTGCCATCTTCATTTTAATACCTTTTACAAGCTTCCTGGATGTCAGACAGTTTAGCGGTAATCGACTGCCTCGGTGGTCGAGTGTTCGTAAGCAGCGCTACTTCTAAGCACGAGGTCCTGGGTTCCATTCCCGTGTCGGGCAAAAAGTTTTTTGGTTTTCCTATCTGGAATTTCTCAGAAGCGGCCCGTAGTTTGAATTTGTGCCCGGTTGATGCCAATAGGCTAGCCCCCTATTACATGGGACTTTGTGGGTGTAGTATACAGCTATCTAATTGCGTAACACATTTTCATTATCCGATTAACACTAATCTGTTTCATTTTGACAGTCCAACAACATTAATTGCGTTATTTACGTTGTTGAGCAGATTTTTTTTCGAATTTATGTATTGATATAAAATGAAATTAATTCTGGATGTTCTAAAGAATTTCCCACACCATTTAATTGACCAGGAACTCATTATTATTTTTATTCATGCAGAAATGTTTTAAAATTTATCAAAATACCCGCGTGTGCAGAGATCCAATAACTGGTCAAAACTAAAATGGCCACTCGTATTTCCATCTAGTATCAGTGCTATTCAACATATGTGTCGTGAGCCTGAGTCGCCCGCATGAGCTGTCAAGAGGATATATAGTCATTGGCCATGACCTTTTCAGTTTAGGTAATCTCATGGGATATAGTACATTACTGTCGCGGCCAGCAATAAGGGGATTGATATTATGATTTCAAAGATATTAAAAACCATGATGCGAACCCAGACCTCACTGATTCCGAATCCATCGTCCATCAATTCCTGATTGCGGCCAAGGCTTGTACAGTACTTTTCTCAAACAACGCGCGAAAATTCAAACTGAGTAAATTAAATAGAAATTCCAGAATCAATGACGAACAACTATGATTTTTCATGCGCCAATATGTTCATTTGTTTCTTCTTTGTTCTATTTGCAAGCCAATTTAAATAAAATCTTTGATAAGTTACCTCCTTGGTTGCCGTGTGTTGAAGTAAAAAGTTCGTTCCATTTTTAAATAACACGACAGATATGAGTTTTCATAGTAATTTATTTGGCCGCTAAACACGCCAGATATGGATTTTCATAGTAACTTTGCTGGCCGCATCGTCACTTGTTTTTTACCAGTACAGCAATTTTGATTTATCTCGAAGAAGGTTGTCAAAATAATGCTCGAATTTCCAAGCATGTTTGAGAAAAACATTTTATTTTATTTTTCGTCACTTGTGTGTGGGTTTTCATCTTCCTTTACCTCGAAATTGCAATTTTGATAGTAGGTATTCTACACGATCCTCTGATGAGTAACTAAAATGTATTTTATGTTGCTTTTCTTGTTACAGGTAAATACTGGTTCTTCTCATTTATTGTAAAGAGAAAACTCAAAACCAAAGCCGCTAACTGGGTAAGTCAATCAATCTGCCTAAGCTTTTCCCAACTATGTTGAGGTCGGCTTCCAGTCTAACCGGATGCAGCTGAATACCAGTATGTTACATGGAGCGACTGCCTATCTGACCTCCACAACCCATTAACTGGGTAATACGATACCCCTTGGTAAGACTGGTTGTCAGACTTTCGGGCTTCTGACGACCCGTAACGACTGTCAAAGATGTATGAATGACAGCCGGGACCAACGGCTTAATGTGCTTTCCGAATCACGGAGGAGTCTCGGCATGTAAAGTCACCCATCCACGGACCAACCCTGCCAAGCGTAGCTTAACCTGATGGATCGACCCGTGCGGCTGTTATTGATTAGCCACGAGCTCCTCACTTACCCATGAGCCAAAAATAGACGTACTTACCTATTTAATAAAACTAATACATAAACAACAGTATTTTAAATGTAGCGACTGCCTATCTGACCTCCACAACCCAGTTACTGGGTAACACGATCAATTACTTTTAATTTCCTCTTTTAACCTCACATCCCACACCACAGTACTATACCTTTAAGTTTGAGTTTAGTGGGCTTCTGAGCTCCACAGCAGCTACCGAACTATACTCCATATGAAATAAGTTTAGACATTTAAATAAACCTTTTTTTTACAGTCCGTTCAACCGATTTTGACTTCTATTATATAAAATCCAGAGTCACACGTGTTAGGGCATAATTCGAACAGATTACGTGTGACTCCGGATTTTTAATTTGTCTGTCTGTGGTGTCTTGTTTATACCTTTTTAGTCGTAGTTGGGTTTAAGTTTTTATTACTAAATTTTTTTAAATTCTTTTGGGGTTTTATATATACATTTTTGAAATGTACTCATTTAGCCCTTTCATTTGATACCCAACATGGTACGATTAAACAATTTTCTTTTTAAAGTTCCTGACTTTATGTCCTCTAGAAGGCACCATTTTTAATTTAATGTGACGTCACATAGCCTATAACCAGCGGACGATAAAGTCGCTTCCAACGATACCTCATTTGTCAAATTGTGATTAATGGTTTAGAAGATATAAGGGAACAGATGAACATACTTACATGCATACATACATACATACACACATACACACATACATACATACTTACATACATACCGGTTAAAATCATAACCCTCCTTTTTTCTTCGCCGTAGTCGGGCAAAAAAGAGCAATAACTGTGTAAAATCTTCTTATGACAGAAGGTTAGATGTTTCAATGACAGCACAATGACGTGGCGCGAGTGTAATACGTCTATCTGTCAACGTCATCGCTGACACCAGCTTAACAAAGATGGCTTGTTTGTTTTTTTTTTCTTTGGCAGCATGACACTCTGTCTAGACATAAATAATCAAAGCAAAGATAATGTAGGAGCTAGGAGGTGTGGTAGAGGAGCTCGAGGCTAAGTAATAACAGCCGCACGGGTAGATCGATTAGGTTAAGCTACCCTTGCAAGGGTTGGTCCGTGAATGGGTGACCATCTTTACATATCGAGACGCCTCCGTGTCTCGGAAAGCATGATAAGCCGCTGGTCCCGGCTGTCATTCGTGGATCTTTGCCAGTCGTTACGGGTCGTCAGAAGCCCGAAAGTATGACAACCAGTCTTACCAAAGAGCTATCGTATTACCGAGTTACTGGGTTGTGGAGGTCAGATAGTCAGTCGCTGCATGTAAAATACTGGTGTAGGTAATTTTATCTGAACAATTAAGTATTTATTTTAATATATACAATTTTATCTAGATATTTAATTATGATCTAGCATTTGATGTTATCTTTTTTCCAGGAAATAATTAGATATGAAACTTAAAAATACTCATTTATCTTTCACATAATACTTATTTGCTAAATTATGACCATTATTTGTTTATTTTTCCCATAATACATACTAAATAAATAAATAAATAAATAATTATTACTTTATATTTTTAAGTAGAAAAATAAAATTAACAACAATGGGAAAATTAGTTATTATTAATTAAGTATAAATATTAATTCCGTCTGAATTACTATAGTATAATCAGCCAATAATGTTCCCACTGCTGGGACACTGGCCTCCTCTCTGTGAGAGGGAGCGGGCCGTAATCTCCCACGCGGGCCCAGTGCGGGTTTTTAGATGTCACATGTCTTCGAATTTTTGGTTCTAGGACATGCCGGTTTCCTCACGATGTTTTCCTTCACCGTTTTGAGAGCAGTGGTGATGAAATAATTTACACAAAGTAATGTGCCTGTCTGGGTTTCCTACGACTAACCACTGAGCCACCACTAAGTAAATAAAAATAAAAAAGCCTTGTATTTATCTAAGTTTGTAACAGTATTGCAAATTTTTTAATTGTTTTTATTTGAGAACCTCTGAGGTGAGGGTCTTCTCCAGAGAGTGCCAGCTTTCCCTGTCTTTCGCTAAATCCATCCAGCGTGATCCAGCCACTTCCTACCCTCAATTAAATCTATAGCTACCTATAATTCGACGTTGCATCGATATGATATATGTGCTTAGAAGATAATTATGTGATATCTATCAACCCGCACTGGGCCCACGTGGTAGATTACGGCCCACACTGACACACAGAGAGGAGGCCCGTGTCCCAGCAGTGGGAACATTATAGACTGATTACTTATAGATTGGTTTAAGTTAAATTAAGTGCCTTGAAACATTTACTAAAGTCAGAATTAGAAATAGTAGGTAGCAGAATAGAGAAGGTAGTTTTATTACAAGATCTTACGGAAAAAACATAGATTTTTTTAAATTTTGTGGTATCTTGGCTAAGTGATAACAGTCATTGAGCTCCATAAGTTCTGAGTTGAGCTCCACTATTACTGACAAATGCTTGCACTGACTGGACAGGTCCACTCAAATCATTGTGGTTCTTTCCTCAAAAGATCATTTCAGACGCTAATCTACATGGTCCTCATATGGTCTGACCAAGATTGTGTCTGGACTTCAAAAGAGACTGTGACCTCTGAGTTTGTTTCGGCTTTTCTTCTCAGAGTAGTCAGATAGGAAAGGCCGACCTCATCTAGCTTATTTTGAATATTTTTCAATATGACGACGTGTAAAAGTGATTCCAATATCCTATTTACAGAATAAACAATTTCATTTCCGTACGTGTCGATCGAAGGTTACCTAAGCTACGGTTGCCGCGGTCAGTTTGTGGATGGGTGACCATCCATTACTTAACAAGACCCCTCCGTGCTTCGGAAAGCACTATAAGCCGTTGGTCCCGGCTGTCATTCGTGCATCTTTGACAGTCGCTACGGGTCGTCAGAAGCCCGAAAGTCTGACAACCAGTCTTACCAAGGGGTATCCGTATTGCCCAGTTGCTGGGTTGTGGCGGTCAGATAGGCAGTTGCTTCATGTAAAATATTGGTATTGAGTTGCATCCGGTTAGACTGGAAGCCGACCCCAACATAGTTGGGAAAAGACTATATGTAACGACTGTCAGTTATCTAAGAGGTTAGATCACAAGAAATACCTAACAAAATATGCAAAATAAATATTTCATCATAATACATTTTACAAATACAAGCCGCCTCCAATATTTTTAGCTCTCAGACACAGAAACAGGTTCAAAAGTAGGCCAATATCTTTACCATTTCAATACTTATATCTACTAGACGTAGGAAAAAAAACGACTTGACCCTTGAGGTAGTTAATTGACTGTCAATCATGAAGAGAACGTTTTGGTACTAGGAATATCTTCTGTTGGTATATTTTTCAATAGAAAGAATGGATATTTGTTGTGCAAGGCTGCAAAGTTGTTTTTTGGCGCGAGTAGTTGTATTGAAACCTGAGCAAGCAAAGGATTGAACCATGAGCGGAGCGAGTGGTTCATATATAGAATCCGGAGCGTTGCGAGTGTTTTAAAGGTATGAGACGCAAAATAACTTTGCTGCCGAGCGAAACACACAACTTTTCAACTCACTACACCGAGGAAAATGGTGTCTCCATGCATTGAAAAAATAATATTGTAGGTATGCTTTTGTGCATTTTTTGCGCAATTTTCCGGAAGAAAGCTCAATTCGGCATTATGTACCGCTTGCACTAACTCTGCCATTGATCCTACCTCTCGACTCAAACATCCTCCTAAAACGTCGAGGTCGTCCGATTTGTGACTCCGTCCAATATCGTTCCGCTTTTGCTAGCCGCCATTACTCGGTCCTAAGTGCTCGGCTTTATAATAGGGTACACCGTTTAATTGAAATTTACACGTTGACCAAGTTTGCACTGAAAGCAAAGCTAACAAATTGGTTGCTGAATTTGTCTTACGACGATACAGAAGGTATTTTAATGATCTCCTCATGAATACTTTTCTCAATAATGATACCTGAAATTACTGAGTCACCTCAACCTGATTGCATTTAGTTACATAGTTTGTGAGGAACTTTGGCTCCTGAGATACAAGTATCGTTTTACTTAGTTCAGGAACCAGCTGTTCTACCTAATTTTGATAAACACTTGTACAATCATCTTTTACTGTATAATTTATGTGTTTCTTTCTTGTACAATAAAAGTATTATTTATTTATTTATTTTTTTATTTTATTTATTGATAAATAAACCAAAATGATGGAAAGCATCGCTCAGGATTCTATATTTGAAACACTCGCTTTGCTCATGTTTCAATCCTAGAATCCTTAGCTTGCTCAGGTTTCATACAAGTACTCGCGCCAAAAAACCTGTGCGAGGCCAAAAAGACTTATTTATCTCAGCATAATGCTACGATATTTAAAAAACAAATACCGTAGCGCTAGTTTACTGACAGACTAATATTTTTACTGTGGCAATGGCATCCTCGTATAGTTCATGTAGATCCGAGAGAATAAGGAAAACGTCCTATTTTTCTCAGATGCATCTGCACAATTATATTAAAAAAAATAGGTATTCTAGATTCCCAGATTACCGAAGCACATAATTTTTTGGTTTACCTGTAAGCACCTATTTACAGGTTATCCAGAAAAGATATGCGCTTCGGTAACCTTCGTGTTTCCGAATTAGTACGAACGTTCCGCCACAGAGGCAAAGATTCTAAGTTTTCTAGGCTTTGTCGTAGTACACCAAACATTCCGCGTTTGTATAAAGCTTTCTCTCTGGGTTACCGAGTCTGGTCTCACCTTGCCATTTATATCTCTCAAAAGTTTAGAAAAGATTTCCATCTACTCTCATTATTGTAAAATTCGAATTATAAACTTCAAATCGAGTTTATATTGACATACTTTTTAAACACAATAAAGAATGTTGAAAATAGAATCATAATAAAACAGTTTTTCTCTAACAAAATAATGCTGTAATAGTTATTTATACAACTTAAAAAAAAAAGGGTTCTAGATTGTTTTACAAATGTTTCACAAATTAAACCTAGGCTAGTTTTGAGTACAAATGATTTAAGCATCTGTAGCCGAACTAGGCAAAACTAATATTTCGGCTATCAGCGCCAATCCCCTCGAATATTTTTACATTTATCATAGCCATTTTACAGGAAAAATTAACAGTAGTGTGTTTTTATTTATTTATTTTTATAGTGAAAGGTGGTCATAATGATGAATGACCCCTTAAGAGATTATGTGTATGAATAGATAACTATTTAGATTGTGGGGTAATATTAACAAATGAGAATAGATTTCTACTGTATTGATAGGTACATAAGTACGTATATGAATTATTCTCAGTAGGTAGTTAAAATTACCTCCGAAATAATTAAATAGCCCCGCCCGACCATACACCTTATATGTATACTTAAATTACTCTGTATTAATGTAATATTACATAGCTCTCATATTCGCGCATTCGTATTTCCGGGAACAGACGATGGTTACCGAAGCGCATATTTTTTCTGGGTGATTTGTATACTCATCATGTGATGACATGTTGCAATGTCAAACAATGACCATTTACGGTTGGCCAAAATTCTAATGCCGGTTCCACACACTCGTCCAACAGTCCAACCGCTCGTCCAACCTCGATCCGATGGAAAGAAAGAAAGAATAACGTCTATTTGGACACAGTTCGTGAAACACAAAATACAAAATAATCCTTACAAATATTATAAATGCGAAAGAAACTCTGTCTGTCTGCCTGTCGCGCTTTCACGTCAAAACTACTGAACCGATTTAAATGAAGTTTGGTACACAGATAGTCTAGGGCCTGAGAAAGGACATAGGCTACTTTTTATCGACATACCACGCAAGCGAAGCCGCGGGCGGAAGCTAGTATAAAATAAAAAGTGAAAAATAATGTTTTAACAATAAAGGTGTAGCATATTGGAGAAGTCATGCCGCACACTATCGTCCAACAGTCCACAGTCCAACATGACTCCAATCTGTCCAAAACAGACTGTCCACACACATAGAGGCTCCCACAAACAGGTGCGATATCGCGGGCGTGACAAAGATTGCGCTGACTGTCGCACCCGCGATATCGCGCCAGTTTGCACGAGGCTTAATTTGCACGTTCCAACCTCATTCACTATGGAGGAGGTTGAAGTGATAGGTGCTTTTACACTATACCTTTTGAGTGCACATAACTATTTTTACACTGATGTTAGGGTTTGTTCGTGTGAGTTGGCCGACTCCTTCGATCTGGGTACGATTTACCGCCATCCGGAGCGATCGCGCGCCAACACGATCTAACATGCACGAAATACTTTCTACACGTGGAAAGTTGGACGAACAGTTGGACTGTTGGACGAGTATGTGGAGCCGGCATAAAACTAGTTGATGACATTGACCGACACAGGTCTTATGTCAACATTTAAAACCGGTTTTTTTTAACATTCTTTTGCATATGTTTGTTTTTTCCACTGCAAGGCAAAAGGTCTCTCCACACCTCGGAAATACATTCCGCCTATTTCGGCTGACATTTGTAGATATGTAACAGTCGTACGGGTAGTCAGAAGCCCAAAAGTCTGACAACCAGTCTTAGGCTTCGTCCTAATTGGCCATCGCTCGAGGGGTGATGCATGCGTCCTATGAAAATGTTCGCACGAACGTGCGATCAAACATACTGAAACAAAGAAAGAAAGAAAAGAAAGAAAGAAAAATAGGTTTATTTGTCACAGCAACACGTGCATTAAAAGTGATAACAGTAATCAGCAATATTAAATAAAATAAAATAGATCTAAGTAAAAATATGAGATAACGAGTATACAGATAAATAATCGGCAGCTGCACGTCATGACTGTGACAAGAAGGCTTCCTCTCAGCATGATGCTGCGCTATGGGGGCCCACAGCACAGCGCTGATTTTCAGTGGTCACCCAAAAGGAAAAGACGCACGGAAATCAAGGCAGATTCAGAGATTTGTACATAATAAATAGTTACTTGAATCTACTCTATCGAATCTACTGAATGTCCTAATTGACGCTCGCGCGACCAAGCGATTTTTTCTTTCAAACATTACACGATGAAATCGCGTCGCATAACCGTGCGGGCGATGGCCAATTATGACGGCACCTTAGTAAAGGCTTATTCAGATTTAAGCGATATCGCTGTCACTGTCGCGCTCGGTAGCGATACAGAGGGCCTAGTGACAATCGCTTCGAAAGCGTTTCGTATTTCTACAACGACTTTCAACAGGAGTGACATAAGCTTTTCGATAGCTTATGTCAGTCCTATACATTAATATGTATAGGACTGACATAAGCTATTTTTCATTAAAAAACTAAAACTTAACTAATTCAAAAACTACTGAATTTCGGTAGAACATTTGGTGGCTTAATTTGTTGCATTTTAACCCTACTATGACGTCCTGCAAGGAATACGTCGAGTTACCAGTAACCCTGTATATAACTCAAAGGTGACTGACTGACATAGTGATCTATCAACGCACAGCCCAAACCACTGGACGGATTAGGCTGAAATTTGGCATGCAGGTAGATGTTATGACGTAGGCATCCGCTAAGAAAGGATTTTGATTAATTCTACCCCCAAGGGGATAAAATAGGGGATGAAAGTTTGTATGAAACTTTGTCAATTTTAAACCGATCGGGCTGAGACTTTGCATGCATAAAGCTACTATGACGTAGGCATCCCCTAAGAAAGGATTTTGAGATGCAGGTTATATAAGATTAGTAACTTTTCAGTTTAAAATATACGAATTTCTGTATGCTAGCGCCATCTACATTGAGTTATTTTGGAGAGAACTTTGAATTAACAATTGTGAATTGTGTGAATTGCGCGATAAAATTTGGTACCTACACAGATAGTCTAGAGCCTGAGAAAAGGACATAGGCTACTTTTTACCGACATATCACACGGGCGAAGCCGCGGGCGGAAGCTAGTTCTTCATATTACGGCACCAGGACTACCTTTTAACATTAACCTTTAAGATGCACTTAGTAAGTTATTGAGTAAGTAGGTGCAATTTTATCTCATCAACCGACACGACAAATTCTCTCACGAGTCATAATCTCACGTATTTCCTTAAAACTTAGTAAGAAAGACGCGACAAAATCCAACACGAGCGTTTTCTCGCAAGATGCACTTTGATAAAGTACAATAATTTTATCTTAAAAGATCGGCATGAATTTGTAATAAAATACTGATTCTAGCTAACAAGGCCTAGTTATTAGGTCTTGGTCATAACCTAGAAAAAACCTTGGCGACTCAGATAACTATAATAAACTGTAAAGAAGTAACCTAACTTCCGAAAATGCGAAAGTGAGTTTGTTTGTTACGCTTTCACGCTAAAACGGCTGAACGGATTTGGATGAAATTTTGCCCATAGGTAGACCATAACCTGGAAAATGACATAGGCAGACTCTTCATCCTGGATAGCAGACGAAGAGTCGCAGGCAGCAGCTAGTCCTAATCCTAACGGTCGGCGGTGATTTCGTGGCCAAGGGGTTATGCGGGGAAAACACGGGGCAGCTAGTAATTCAATAATTGACAGAACCAGTTATTGGATTGAAAAAAAAAAAAAACCTTTGCATAATAACTGAACTTACCATAAAGTCGGTCTTGTGTTTTTATTTTTTATAAACTTTGAGGGAGGGAGGGGGACGTTTCTCGTTGGAGGCGCCCACCTTCCTAACCGAATGCAGCGGAATACCAGTATTTTAAATGGAGCCTATTTGACCTCCACAACCCAGTTACTGGGTAGCACGCTATCCCTTACATCATTACACGTTGTCTATCCTAATACTAAAAAATGAATAATATTTGTTTATAAGATGTTATCTGTAGTGATGAGTGATGTTGTAGTGTCTGGGTATCGTATTACCCAGTTACTGGGTTGTGGAGGTCAGATAGGCAGTCGCTCCATATAAAATACTGGTATTCAGCTGCATCCGGTTAGACTGGAAGCCGACCCCAACATAGTTGGGAAAAGGCTAGGCAGATTGATTCATTTGTATGTAAGATGTAAAAAAACAAACTTTAAGAGGTGCTTAAACCATCAGCTGTTTCATACTAAAGTTTAATTCCGACTGTTCTAATTAGTATGGGACAGCAGATTTTTTTTTTTTCAAAAATATCCTCACAAATCCATCTTCCTATCTAGCTTTCTCTATTTTCAGCCGAGCAGAGCTGGATCGACCAGGTACTAATATAAATCTGTCATAAACATAGTCATAAGCATAACTATGCACTATAAGATCAACGCCAGTGTTATGTAACAGCCATTCCGTTACATAAGCTTGTGACATACAGACACACATTCTACTAAGCGTTAGGCAAACTCGAGACCAGTCATGTTGAAAGAGATATATATACATTTATTAAATGTTTATATTCGTTTTTGGTGGGTCATGATACTCATGATCGTGGAATACCACGCTAGTTCCTTGACAAAGGGTAGACAGAGCTCTAACGACCAGGTATACCTTTTATAGAAAAAACTTTTTACAAAAAAAAACAACCGACTTCCGAAAAAAACACGAAAAAAACAAAAAAAAATCTTTAATTTCGGAAGTCGAGAAGTCTTTTCTTTTCAGTTTTCGTTTTTTGCCATCGACTTCCGAAATAAAAGTTATTTTTAAATTTTTATTAGTTTTTTCTTTTGGAAGTCTGTTGTTTTTTTTTTTGTAAAACGTTTTAATTTTTCACTTTGTAGTTGTAATACTTACCTCACAGAAATTTGAATACCACTACCTGCTATGTAAATAACAGTGACGGAGTCACATAGAACATCGTCCATGTATACTAAGTGGGAAAAATACGTAATATTGAAGCTAACTCAAAAACTAAGCAAGCAAAGTATATAAAATTTATATGGGACCACCTCTCAGAAGATATAATATGTAAACGACGTCTAAGCACACCCGCGTTTATGTTACATAATCTAGCAAAATAGGTAAATTTACCAACCATATTAGTGGCTTACCATGGTTTAGTAATTTCCATCCTAAGATTTGGTATAATATTTTGGGGTCACTGTAGTGAACGACAAAGCATTTTCAAAGCTCAAAAGCGCTGCCTGAGAGCTATATTTGGTCTTAAAGTAATACACAGTTGCATTCCTATATTTAAGTCTAAAAAATTATTAACCTTCCCATGCCTTTATATCCTTGAACTACCAATATTTGTAATAACAAATCGATGTCTATAGAAACTAGAAAACGTAGTACAGCTTTGAGATCTCAATACCAGAATCTATTATGCACGGGCGTATTTAAAACTAGCTTACTAAAAAGAAATGTAATTTGTATGGCTCCTATAATTTTTAATAAAATACCCGACCAAATTAAATACTAACCGTTGCAAAAATTTAAAAAACGTTTCACAGAATTACTTGTAGATAAATGTTATTATTCTGTGCAGGATTTCTTAGATGATAATATTTTGTAATATCTTATAATCTAATTTGTATTAAATTTGCATGCTATATTAAGGCAGAATGTACATGGATTCTATATTATATTTTAACAACTTATTTTTATGTACCTACATTCTAAGCAAATAAAGATTCTATTCTATTCTATTCTCTGAAGCATGACGTCCCAAACAAAAGAAGAATCATCAAAATCGATTCATAATAGGCAGAGTAATCGCGTAGCAAACATTTAAAAAAAAAACAGACGTATTGAGAACTTCCTTCGCATTGTTGCATAACTTTTTAATTAGTCGAGATTTTTTATTCATATTCATTATCTCTTTAGGTCATTAGCTATCCGAATATCAAAAAATATTTCGTCTAGGTATTATGGGGGAGGCGTGAAAATTGATTCGCTGTTACATACAATGTATAATGAAGTGTGAAAGTGATTCTAATATGTACGTATGGATATAGACCAAACACCAAACACCAAACATAAAACCAAGACAGCGCTGTCTACAGTGACGTGAGGCCGGTTTCGTAAACATGATGAGTGCACTTATTGAAGTGTAGATTGATTGTAAATGTGTGCGTGTGAGCATGTGCGCACAGAGCGGAGGTGTAGTTTCGGCATGCTTCACTGTATTGTCCGCTATATATATACTACTAGCTATATAGCAACTTCCATTTTTTGAAAAGTTAAAAAATGACAAACCTCCATGTATGACCAATCTTTCATCCCCAATAGGGGGCGAATTTTCAAAAATTATTTCCTATCTCACCTTCGTTGTATGAGGAAATCTTTTGCAAAATACAGTGCTTCTGAACCCCGCGGTTAAAGCTAACGAATTTCCTTAAAAACTTTCAACCCCTTTATGAGATGAATTTTCAAAAATCTTTGCCTAGGGATCATGATCAACTTCGACGTATGGTCCCGGCTGTCATTTGTGGATCTTTGACAGTCGTTACGGGTCGTCAGAAGCCCGAAAGTCTGACAACCAGTCTTGCCAAGGGGTATCGTATTACCCAGTTACTGGGTTGTGGAGGTCAGATAGGCAGTAGCTTCATGTAAAATACTGGTATTCATCTGCATCCGGTTAGACTGGAAGCCGACCCCAACATGGTGGGGAAAAGGCAGGCAGATGATGATGATATTGGTTATACGTCGACAATCCGTTAGGGGATGTAGGTGAGATCATTTGCAACCAAATGACCCCTGTTGACCCCTTTGCCATTGTCAACCATTTTCGAGTAATTGGACATTTTATATTTTAAAATGTATGAAATCCTAACCTTAATATTATAAATGCGAAAGTGAGTTTGTTTGTTACGCTTTCACGCTGAAACGGCTGAATGGATTTGGATGAAATTTGGCACATGGGTAGACATGAGCTGGAATAGGACATAGGATAGTTTTAATCTCGATATTCCGACGGGTTCGAGACTTACGCGGGTGAAACCGCGGGGCGCAGCTAGTAAAAATATAAGGACTCGAATTTTTTTGACATTTGCATAAGATTCAAAAGGGGTCATTTGATTGTAAATAACCTCTTGGATTTGTATGGAATTTGGGAAAGATAGAATACCTTTTGGGGTGGGAAATCATCAAATGACTTCTCCCGCTCTGGGCAGAGCGGGAGGGCGTGTCAGACTTATACTGACTAAAACCCACCCGTGTTCCTTCAATTGCCTATTGCCAAGGGTATCCCTTTCGGACTTTAAATAAATAAATAAATTAACATTTATTTCAGAATCACATCCATAAATTCCCGCAACTCTGGCAGGACATAACCTGGCAGGTATATAACCTGGATTAACATTTAAAACGCTTTTTATCCCAATATTCCCACGGAATCGAGACTTATGTGGGTGAAACGGTGTAAGACTGCTTACCTCTTTCAACACAAGCGTGAAGAACAAGATCTATTGCTCAAACCACGTCAATGGCGACAAAGTTGAATGCACCTCACTCCAATTTAAACTCGGTTACAAAGTAACTGCCGTTAGATGTGAGCAGTTAATTTAGGGTTCCGTACCCAAAGGGTAAAACGGGACCCTATTACAAAGGCTATGTCCGGCTGTCTATCTGTCTGTCCATCCGTCTGTGCGCGACTTAGCTCGGAGACTGTTGGTACTTGACAGCTGTAATTTGGTATGGATATACATATAAATCACGCCGACAAAGTGGAATATTTTTTTTTAGGGTGTCTCCCCTACATTTAAAGTTTGGTTGATTTTTTTTTTTCTCGTCGATCCCATGGTTCGAGGTACCGTTGGAAAGGTCGTTTAAAAATAATGAATGAGTTGGTGAAAACCATTTTTGGATTCAGGGATCCGTTTACGAAATATTAAGCTTTAAAGTGCTAATTTTTGTTAGAGTCAAGTGTCCCCTGCCAGCTAAATGGTTGGTTTTGGATATGTGAAAAAATTCACGGCATTAGTATATATAACGAAATTAAAAGGAAAACTATCACCGCTGCGTAGGCTCCACAAGTTACCGAGTAATAATCGACCAACTTAAATTTGCAGTTGCAAAAACATGTTCTTCCATATTCTGTATGGGAGAACAAGTTTTTCAACTACAATGTTAAGTGTGTTGGATAAATTCGTCTCAACTACGGAACCCTCATTGTGCGTGGTTCGACATGCACTTAGCCGGTTTTTTTGTGGGCACTGCAACTGAGACAAAAATATAGCCCTTGTAATTTTAAATTACGTTCCAATACACACATAGCATAACGCCTGTAATCCGCCACGTGTTAGGCAGAGGTACACCCACATTTAGCCAGTTATGTTTAAGTCCCATGTAATAAGGGGCGAGCCTATTGCCATCAACCAGCCACAAATCCAGACTCCGGGCTGCTACTGAGAAATTCCAGATGGAAGACTCAATAACACTTTGCCCGAACCGGGAATTGAACCCCGGGACCTCTGGGTTTGAGACAGGTGGTCTAACCATTACACTACAGAGGCGGTATTTTACACCATGCAGGCACAGATTACTGAATAGTTACTACGTAGGGCTCTAGTAATTTTTTTTTTTCTGGTTGTATATTCTTTAATCATCTCACCGTGAAAACTTAGGTGAAGTGAGTTGTCATTCCACCTGTAAACTCGCAAAAATCTAAGAAGTCCGTTTTGACGTTTTATTTATTTATTTATTTTTATTTCTCAGTATATGGTAGTCAGTTTAGTTCTCGTACTTGTAATAAAACGTTATGCCTTGAGAATCAGTTTTAATCAATGTAGATAAGTCGTCGATTACAAACTCTTTTTAAGTATGTTCAATCGATATTATCTCGAGAATCAGTTTATAAGAAACCAATTTTTTTTTTCATTGATTCACAAAGCGTTTTTATAGCTGTCAAAACGGACTTCTTAAATTGTCGCGAGTTTAGTGGTATTCTGTAAAAAATCTCACCTTTAAAACTTAGGTGAAGTAAGCTTAAAGTGACCTATCACTCTACCTGACGCTAGGGATTGATGATAGCTCACTTAACCTAAGTTTTCACGGTGATGTGTTTACAGAATAGATCGGCTGTTGTGCTATTCTGTAAAAATCGCATCGTGAAAACTTAGGTGAAGTGAGCTAGCAGTGAACTGTCACTGCCTTAACATCAGTAGGTATCGATGACACTGACTGAGGTCCTAGTGCGAGTTTCTTTTAACTATCTCGACTTTACGCATCGACCGCGTTCGGCGCTCCGATTGGCCCTTCACTGACCTTCACTGGTGAAGAGCCAATCGGAGCGCCGAACGCGGTCGATGCGTAAAGACGAGATGGTTAAAAGAAACTCACACTAAGACCTCTGCTCACTCCACGCTCATTTCACCTAAGTTTTCACGGTGAGATGGTTACAGAATAACAATGCTGATGCTAGGGATTGACACTCTTGACAGTTAACTTCACCTAAGTTTTCAGTGAGATTTTATAGATTATTTATGGACTACAGATGTCCATCTCAAATAATCTCAATGCGTGTTAACGATTTCAAAACATGAAGTCTGGTTTCCTCATGACGTTTTCCTTCCCTGTCACTCAGATGGTGACTTAACTACATAAAGGTTTTCACAGACAGTCGCGACGCGACGGTGCGACACGATTCTGCTTCTTTTTTTCTTTCTTTCTTTTCTTTCTTTCTAAGTAACAAACTGGTTAAATGCACATTATAACCGTTAAAATTACCGACCAAACTTTTAACTGTATTTCGTCAACGGCGGCGAGACGTTAAAAAGTACCGATAGAAGCAAGTACCTTTACGTACGTTAAAGGTATGTAGGTTTGTAAGATATGTGACTACTTTTTGGGTCGTAAAATTGTATGCATCTATACTCCATTTGAAATAAGATTAGACATTTAAATAAACCTTTTTTACAGTCCGTTCAACCGATTTTAACATGTATTGCGTTGGTGGCATGACAAATGGCAGCTGCAGTAGACAGTTGGTATTTTGTAACCTTTTTTGCTTCCTCTAAGCGACCGGGTGGCACATCCGCAAACAGAAAATTACGATAAAGGTACCTACCTACATTAGCGTACCTTGACCGCTTAATGCCATTCTTATACATTTTTTTTTTTTTTTTTTTTTTTGAGGGTGGGAAATCATCCAATGACTTCTCCCGCTCTGGGCGGAGCGAAAGGGCGTGTCAGACTTTTACTGACTAAAACCCACCCGTGTTCCTTCATTTGCCTGTTGCCAAGGTCCCGGTATCCCTTTCGGACTTTCCCGCAACCCTGGCAGGCATCGGTCCTATTGGACCCCGACATTTTTGCTGACATCTCTTTGAGGCGCGCGTGGAACACGACGCGCCATCGACCCGGGCCTGGTCCTTATCGGACGGCGAGCTGCCCGTTGCTCGCCGTCCGCAAGCCCGCGCCTATGGTGGCCGGAAATCCGCCTGGGATTCCCGACGCCCAGGGCGTCTCCAACGGCGGCGGTTAGGGGCGTGAGGGCGCAAACTTTGCCTTTCCCTCACGCGTTCCGCCTCCTCCTTCGCGAGCATTACTGCTTCGCAGAAGGAGGTGACGGCTTCCCATGCCCTCTCGCTCCGTACCATGGCCTGAACCAGGGCCGGACGCGAGAGGTCACCGCCGCCAATCGCCTCCGCGAGGACACGGCGGTGCTCCGCCCAAGCAGGGCACACCTCAACCGTATGCTCCACCGTGTCCTCCGGGCGATCCACACAGTGGTGACACCCGGGCGTTTCCTCCCGCCTAATCCTACACAGGTACCTCCCGAAGCTGCCATGTCCGGTGAGGACCTGTGTCAGGCGGAAGGTGAGGACGCCGTGGCGCCTCTCTATCCACTCCTCAAAGAGGGGACTTATCGCCGCTATTGTGGCGTGCCCAGCACTGGGTTGCGACAATCGCACTCTCCATGCCGCCATGAGATCTTGCCGGAGCTCTGTCCGCTGTGCCGCGATTTCTCGCGGCAGCGGAGTTACACCCCGGCGCTTCACCTCCTCGCGCCACTCCCAGATGTGCGCGAGGACCTTCGCCTCCAGATCCCATGGCGGTAATCCGGCAAGGAGGCTCGCCGCCTCACGGGAGACCGTGCGGTATCCCCGGGCCAGCCGAATGGCCATGACCCTTTGGGACGCGTTCAACCGGCGTGCTGGCCGCAGCCTAAGGGAACGCGCCCACACCAGTGCCCCGTAAAGGGCCATGGACCGCACGACCCCCGCATAGAGCCTCCGGCAGGAGGCGTTTGGACCCCCTAGATTGGGCAGGAGCCGCCTCAAGGCGGCCCCAGCCCGGTCCAGCCTTGGAGCCAAACGTTGGAAATGCTCCACGAAGTTCCACCGGCTGTCGAGGACGAGTCCCAGGTACTTCATCGTCGACTCGACGCCGATGTGAACCCCTCCTACCGTAATTTGGGAACCCGACGGTGGCGCGTTCCGAGGGCCATGAAAACACATGACCTCGGACTTGTGCAAGGCCACCTCGAGTCCCAACTGCCGGATTCTATCGACGATTGTCGCAACCCAGCGTGTCGCTAGATCGGCCGCCGCCTGGTGCGACCTCCCCTGCGCCAGGACCAGCGTGTCGTCAGCGTAGCAAACTACGCTGACGTCGCTAGGGAGGTCGGCGCGCAGCACCCAGTCGTATCTGATGTCCCACAGATGCGGCCCCAGGACCGATCCTTGTGGGACACCGCACGACATCTCTCGCCGGTTCCACATTCCCTGGTGACCGGGGTAGATGACGGCCCTGTCCGTCAAATAGGCCTCGACCACACGACAGAGGTAGGTCGGCATCCGGTGGTACCGGAGTGCCTCCCTTATGCAACTCCAGGGCAGGGTGTTGAAGGCGTTGGCGATGTCTAGTGACACCGCCAAGACGACCCCGCCCCGGGCCACAGCATCCCCCGTCGTGAGGGCCCGTACACGCATGATGGCGTCCACCGTAGAGCGCCCTCTGCGGAAACCAAACTGGCTCTCCGCCAAATCCGGCCCCACCCGCACCCAGCCGCCCGACGAGGCGGTTTGCAATGACTCTTTCAAAGAGCTTGCCCACCTCGTCGAGCAGCACGATGGGCCGATAAGCGGACGGAGAGTCCGCAGGGCGCCCCGGCTTCTTAATGAGGACCAGTTTCCCCGTCTTCCAACGAAGTGGGAACTGGCCCCTCTCCATGCATGCGCATAGGAGACCTCTTAGTCGAGGCCCGAGAGCCTCCATGGCCAGGACCCAGGCCTTCCCAGGAAGGCCGTCGGGTCCTGGGGCGGTATTCTTGGCATTCAGCCTTCGTACCGCCACTCTCATTTCTACCTCGGTCACCTCCGGAGCATCGTCGTCGTCGTCGTCGGCGGTGTGGTCCGCATCGAGCACCGCAGTAGGCGGAGCCATGAGCGGGGAGGTATGTTCCCCTCTCGAAGGGAACAGAGCGCTCACCACGTCCTCCACAAGCTGAGGCCGGAGACTCTGCGTCAGCGGGGGAGCCCATGGGCGGAGTTTCTCCCGCACCATTTTGTATGGGCGTCCCCACGGGTCTCTGTTCAGAGTCTCCAGCGTCTCCTCCCGGGCCAGTGCCCTGGCCCGCAGGATCTCCTCCTGGAGGGCGGTCTTTGCCGCTCTGTACCCCTCGTACAGCTCCGCCTGAATGGCTTCCGTATCCGGAGGGCGGATACGGAGCCTGCGGTGCCTGGTGTACTGGCGTCGCGCAGCAACGCACGCCTGGCGCAGCGCTGTCAGCTCCTGCGACCACCAGCTCACCTGGCGCGAAGCACGTCCTGGCTGGACCCGGGGCATTGCCACGTCACAAATATTGGACATGGCCTCCCGGAACCACTCCGCCTCGTCGTTGATGTCGGCAGGCCTGTCCGGTGATGACACCCAGGCCTGCACGATCGAGGCTTCCAGGAGAAGCTCCCGGTCCAGCTGCTTCAGCGCCCAACGCGGACCACCCGTGGCCTGTCGGACCGGCGCGCTCGAGGTCTGGGCGGAGACGTCGAATCGGATATACCGGTGATCGGAATACGTCTCCACCCCCTCCATGACGCGCCAGTCAATGACACGCGGCGACAGAGCGGGGCTGGCGAACGAGATGTCCACCACTGATTCACCCCGCATCCGCACACACGTGGGGACGGAACCCCGGTTTAGGACGACCAGGCCTCTCTCCAGAGCCCAGTCCTCCACCATCCTGCCCCGTGTGTCCGTAAGCCGGGAACCCCAAGCCACATTCTTGGCATTGAAGTCCCCCAGTACGAGCACGGGGAGGGAACGGAACCCGACGACGACGACTTTCAACTCCGCAAGGGAGTTGTGGAACTCGGCGAGAGTTCGGTTCGGGGAGAAGTACACCCCTACCACGACAAACTCCCCGAACCGTGCTGCCACGCAACCCCGTCCTCTTTTGACAGCCTCGAGGGACGGGGTACCGGCGGCGGCCGACGAAATAAGGGTCACTGAGCCGCTCAGGTCCTCCACCCAGTCATCCCTGGGCGGGACAAAGTACGGCTCAGCGACCACGGCGATATTGATCGACCACTGCGCTATGCTCTGGAGCAACAGATCCTGAGCGGCGGCGCAGTGGTTGATGTTCGCCTGGAGGAGGCGAAATGGGGCCGTTATTGGCACTCCATTTCATCCCCCTCCCGAGGCCCATGTGAGGGCCCTGCCGCAGCAGCAGCTGCGGCGGTGACGACGCCGGTGGTGGAAGCGGCAGCGGCGGTGGCAGTGGCGGCGACTGCGGCGGTGACGACGGTGGTGGCGGTGACGGTGGCGGAGGGCTTTCCCCTGCCCCTGGCTTTGGCGGGGGGAACGCAGGCCCTACCCCCAATCCGGTGGTCGGCCGGCTTGCCCGCGGCCGCACATGCGACGCAGTGCGGCGTGGCCTTACATGCGCCGGCCTTGTGACCGGGCTGACCGCAGCGGTAGCAGGCATCGCTGCGGTCAACCTCGGAGGTGCATTTAGCTCCCACGTGGTCACCCACATGGCAGCGGAAGCACCTCCGAGGTCTGGGTTCCAGCAGTTTGACCTGCGCTGAAACCCAGCCCACCAAGAGCCTTTGGCCCTCCCCGGCTATTTTCTTGGCCGCCGCGACGGGGCAGCTCACCGTAACGGCTTGCATACCCCTGGAGTCGGGACCGATGGTGCCCGCCTTAACCTGCTCGGCAGAGCACCCCCCGGTTCCAACTACGGCGGCCACCACCTGTGCCTGCGTCACAGAGTCGTCCAGGCCCTGGATGCGCATTTCGGCGCACTTAGTGGGCCTGGACACTCGGGCCTCATCCGCGTTCAAGGACGCCCTGAGCTTTTCAGCCAGGGCGTCAGCGGCCGAGCCACCAGCCGGACCTGGGAACTCCAGCATCCGGGCCCCAGTGGCAGCGATCCTCAGTCGGATGCCACCGGCGGCGCCGAGCTCCCCTAGGTCCACCACCTCCGCCACTTTAGCGAAGACGTCCTTATAGGACACTTCTTATAGGCCCTTCTCTGCCGCTTCCGGCTGTAGCGTGACCACTACAGCTGCGGACTTCGGGGCGTGGAGCCTAGCCGCGACGCTTCGCTCCTTGTGCCGCTGCCGCCTGGCCTTTTTCTTTCTCGCCGCCCTTGCCTTCTTGCCCGCCCTCCTCTTCTCCCCGGCCACTTGCCATTCAGCATGGGCCGGAGGAGATATAGAAGATGCGGGCGCGGTCTGAGGTGGGGGCGGTCGTTTAGCCACTGGGGCCCGAGCCCGGGCAGGGGCCGGGGCCGGGGCGCGAGGCCGGGCCGGGGCCGGGGCTGTGGCCCGAGCCGGGGCCGGGGCCGGGGCTGGAACCCAAGCCGGTGCCGGGGCCGGGGCCGAGGCCCTCACCACCTGCTTAGCCACCCCGCCCTTGTTCTTCCCCGACGAGGCTGCTTTAGCCGTGGCAGCGGCATATGACGCCCGCTGGCCGGGGCCATTCTTATACCTACGGTATAGAAGTCAAAATCGGTTGAACGGACTGTAAAAAAAAAAAAAAAAAAAAAAAGGTTTGTTTAAATGTCTAACAATAATTCAAATAGAGTATAGGTACGTATTATTCTGATGGCTCAACGAAATGTAACTTAGTAATGTTATGTGTGTGTATTTATTTATGCACGTGCATTTACCCAAAGCTGTCACTAGTTTCAAACTCTAGCATTAGGTAGAATGACAGCATTACTATTCTGTAACCATCTCACCGTGAAAACTTAGGTGAAGTGAGCGTGGAATGAGCTGTCATTGTCATCGATATCTACTGATGCTAAGGCAGTGACAGTTCACTCCAAGCTCACTTCACCTAAGTTTTCACGGTGAGATTTTTACAGAATAGCACAACAGCTCTGCACTTCAAGCTCACTTCACCTTAGTTTTCACGATGAAAATACGGAATACACCTACCTACTGAACACTTTATTATGAGCTTTATTTGACAAACCTGAAGAATTATTAACCGGTTAGAAATTGACCCCATTTTCCGAAAAATTTCGACGTACTTTTTAAACAGACATTCCGAAAAATCACTACGTATTATAAAACAAAGTCCCCACAGCCGCGTCTGTCTGTCTGAACACGATAAACTCCAAAATTACACAACGGAATTTTATACGGTGTTCACCAATGGACGGAGTGATTCATGAGGAAGGTTTTCGTGTATAATTCATTATGGCTTTGTGTAAATTAGCTGAAATATGACGATGATTGTTGAATATATCGGAAAAAATCAAGCCGACTGGGAGCTTTATTTATTTATTAAAACTTTTCGCACTAAAAAAAAAGTACAAAGGTGGATTTAATGCCTTACGCATTCTCTACCAGCCAACCAAGGGTGGTGAAGAGATTTGATGACAGGTGCTCTGATTGAGAGAAAAAAGAGAAAAAAAAAAAATCGTATTGCATACTGGCGTGCGCCGCGTAAATCAATAGAGTTTTATGATAACAATGTATAAATGGGATATTTTTCGACATCCACGCGGGCGATGCCACGGGCAAAACCCACTATATTTATAATAATGTCAAATACATATCAAAATCAAAATATTTTATTTCACATTAACCTACATGGGTACTTATGAAACACCAGAAGCTAGGTGCACGGTTACTCTTTTAAAAATAATTGGCTTTTACAATATTTTCAAATTACAGTGTTAGTAGACATGGGAGGACAATGTAGGCCTTTCAACAAGTACCAGGTACTTAACAAAATAGAAGATATTCAACAAATCTACAGTCCACTAAGCCTACAACGTTCTCACATTCACAAAGTAGAAAATAATCTATATAAAAGACAAATAATCAAAAAGTAATAAATTAAAATAAAAAAAACGATTTAACCCAAATGGCGTGATTGCTATTACAACTGTAACAAATTGAATAAATATCATATCTGTCTGTCTGGTTGTCAGAGCTCGTTAGAAAGTACTTGTCACTGCTGAGTTTATAAACTTATCAACTTCAGCACATGTGTGTGAGCACTATGTACTTACCTAAGAACTTTAAAGCTACCATTTGCTAGGTACGTCTTTCATTGACTTGAATGTGCCCTGGCGACTGAGAGTATGTCATGCTCACTTTAATGTCTCGCTGGTGGTGGCGTGTGTGTTGGATCATTAAGTTCTCTTCAAATTGGTTGAGCTAAATGGTGCTGATCCATGCGTCATGTTCGTGAACGGGCGCCATCAGTAGGGACTGGTCATCTCTTAGCTGCCACGGCTTATTTTAAAATTTGCAATTTTTGAATTGTTTTGTTTCTTTTTTATCTTTTTACGGACGGACATTGTACTCACATGTATAATTTCAACATGAATGATGTAACCAATATATTGTAACAATATTCTGATTCAAAAGAGTGTCCTTGGAGTTTCTTGCTCGTTCTCCTCCATAGGAACCTACGCTTTGGAATGGGCAACTAGCTTCATCTTTCTGACTGACCGATAATTGACAATTCGAAAGTGCCTGTAATTGGTTTATTTGAAATAAATGCTTTGAGTTTCAGTTTCGAGTTTGAGTTTTGAGTTTGAGTTCAACTCTCATGCAATAAACATAATTATTTGCTAAACTTTGCCGATTTATTTATGTAGCAATGAATGAAGTTTTATCTAAGTTCTTTAACCGACTTTTTCAAAAAGGCGGAGGTTCTATGTTCGTTTGTATGTATTTCTTTTTTGCGTATGTTCATCGGTATTTTCACCAATTGTGAACCGATTTACAAATTTCTTTTTTTGTTCGATTGGGTATACTCCCGAGGTGGTCCCATATAAATTTTATTAATTTTGCTTGCGTAGTTTTTGAGTTAGCTCCAATAATTACGTATTTTTCTCACTTAGTCTATGTAGACGACATTATATTTGACTCCGTCACTGTTATTTACATAACAGGTAGTTATACGAATTTGTGTGGGGTAGGTACCACAACGAAACAGTGAAAAATAAATACTATTTACAAAAAAACAACCGACATCCAAAAAAAAATACTAAAAAAAGTGAAAAATAACTTTAATTTCGGAAGTCGGTGGCAAAAAACGAAAATTGAAAAGCAAAGACACCGACTTCCGAAATTAATTTCTTGTAATTTTTAAACTGAACCGATTTTAATGAAATTTGGTACACAGACAGTCTAGAGCCTGAGAAAGGACATAGGCTACTTTTTATCGACATACCACGCGGGCGAAGCCGCGGGCGGAAGCTAGTATCTAATATTATAACCATGTCATAAAACATATTTGGGTATGCAGATAATTTATTGATTCTTGACCAATACAATTAGAATTATAATAAAAATTTGTTATAAAAATAAATAAACAGCGGCTTTACGATGTGTTAATTATCGCTTCTTGGTTTAGTCTGTAAACTTTTTTATAACTGTTAACTTTTTTATCTTTATTAACGATGAAGTTGTAATTTTTTTTTATAGTGAACCATAAATCCATAAAACACTGACGACCATGCATACACAAAGCGTAAAACCATTTTTCACGCCAAAAAAAGAACTTGTGTGTACACACGGCTACACATCAAGCTATACAATTCCAGTTTATGCTGACCTCGCAATGTATCGGATTTCCGTTCAATGAGAGGTCAGCTTATACTGGAAATGTATAGCTTGATGTGTAGCCGTGTGTACAAAGGGCTTTAATATTTATCCTTGATGCAATGACCCTTAAATCCGTTAAAGTTGAACTCAAGGTTAATTTGACTAGAAAACTCGTTAGTAGCGTAGGTAATTTATAGATTTATTTTTATAATGTCCGGTATTTCGGAAGGTCGTCAGTGATAAGAGCAGGTTAGATCAGGGCGGGTAAGTTACTCGTAAGTTATTTAATTATGTATCGGTTATAAGGTTGTAAGGGACGGACGGACTACGAAAAAGCTGTGTAAGTATTGTGCAGATTGCGAGAAAAAAACTGTTCAGAATACGCGTAGAGCATAACACCAACATTTTTTTTTTTTTGAGTTTTGGAAATCATCATATTATTATGACTTCTCCCGGTCTGGGCGGAGCGGGAGGGCATGTCAGACTTTCACTGACTAAAACTCACCCGTGTTCCTTCAGTTGCCTGTTGCCAAGGTCCCGGTATCCCTTTCGGACTTTCCCGCAACCCTGGCAGGCATCGGTCCTAACGGACCCCGCCAAGTGTGCTGACATCTCTTTGAGGCGCGCGTGGAACACGACGCGCCGTCGACCCGGGCCTGGTCCTTATCGGACGGCGAGCTACCCATTGCTCGCCGTCCGCAAGCCCACATAACATCAACCTAACAAACAAACAAACTCACAGGATACGAAAGTGGGTTTGTTTGTTGGTTTGTTACGCTTTCACGCTAAAACGGCTGAACGGATTTGGATGAAATTTGTCACATGTGTAGACCATGACCTGGAATAGGACATAGGATACTTTTTCCCGATATTTCCTCGGGATCCTGACTTATGCAGGTGAAATCGCGGGGTGCAGCTAGTCAAATATAAATAAAATTGAAGTTATGTAAGAAAAAATTAGTTTCACGTCATAATGTGCACTAATACTAAAGATAAACATCAAATAATGTGTAATTAATTGTTATTTATTAATTATCATTTTTAAGTAACAATAATACATTTTTAAACGGCATTGCAAAGTTTAGAAATTCCAATAACTACTAAGCTAAGAACACACTTACAAGTAATAATAAAATAATTATCATTTCATTATTGTTTTAACTAATTATTAAATAAGTCAATCAAGATCTGCTTAGCCTTTTCCCAACTATGTTGGGGTCGGCTTCCAGTCTAACAGGATGCAGCTGAATACCAGTATTTTACATGGAGCGACTGCCTATCTGACCTCCACAACCCAGTAACTGGGCAATACGATACCCCTTGGTAAGACTGGTTGTCAGACTTTCGGGCTTCTGACGACCCGTAACCACTAAGCCCTGAATTCCTCATACACTGATGGCGGTCGGGTACGTGAGTCGCGCGTGCGCATATTATGGTGTATCTTTTCATACACGAAATATTTTAAGGGGCCATTGTACTCATTTATTTATGAAACTTTCACCATGAGACCAAGCCTGAAATCGTGAAATAAAAATCAGCTGTTCTCTACATTTATGTTCGCTTATCTCGGGAAACAGCTGAATTTTTTTGGCCTCAGATTATATTATGAGTTGTCAGTTTATGACATTTTACGATGATTCATAATATTTTCCTATTATTATGATTCTGCCAAAGTGGCCGTTAGGTTTTGCGATGAGACCCGCTAGTTATGGCGGGCTTATACCAGTCGGGGGTGTGGCGAATGTACAAGTATCTCCCGGGCCCCCGACTCATGGTAGGAACCATGACTCATGACAGAAGTAGAAACAGTGAGGTTTTAGTCGGTAGGAGTCCGACATAACCCTCCGTTCTCCTAGTAGACGAAAAAAAAAAAAACAAAAAAAAAATAGTTTCCATGAGGTGGGCCGTGGTTTATCGGGTAGGTTACAAATATAACTTTAAAAAAATATTTACAGAAAGTCCGCGACGATAAATATTATGACAGATGACGACCCAGATGAGTCAGTAGCTGCATGTCGGCTTCTGGGCTCAAGGTCGCGAGTTACATTCCCGTTTACGAACGATTTATGTTTTATTTAAAATTTATTACTTTATTCAAGATGGTATGGGCGTGTCAGTGAGTGATTCAGAGGTATGAGGTGTCATTTCATATCTTGTCGTGAAAAAAGTCATCATCATTTTTCCAATTATGTTGGGGTCAGCTTCTAGTCTGACCTAGGTTGCGTGCACCTAGCTTCTGACGTTTCATAAGTTCCCATATAGGTTTATGTGAAATAAAATATTTTGACTTTGATTTTGAGTCTAACCGGATGCAGCTGAATACCAGTATTTTACATGAAGCGACTGCCTATCTGACCTCCACAACCCAGTAACTGTGTAACACGATACCCCTTGGTAAGCCTGCTTGTCAGACTTTCGGGCTTCTGACTACCCGTTACAATTTTCAAAGATCTACGTATGACAGTTGGGACCACAGCTTAACGTACTTTCTGAACAATTATATTCATTGTTTCCGAGACACAGAGGGGTCTCAGTATGTAAAGATGCTCACCCATCTACGGACTGACCGCGGTAAGCGTAGCTTAACCTGATAGATCGACCGTGCGGCTATTATTACTTCGCCACGAGCCCCTATCGCTGATAGAATGCTACTTATAATTTTTATTTTTATTTATCTGTATAAAAAAAAACAACTATTTTATTTTATTCTTCTTCGATCACTGTTTCAAAGAAATTTAATTTTTTTTTTAAAGCTATAAATCACTACACTTCTTCTTTCATTCACTTTCGTTAATCACAAAAGACTCTTTGAAGAGCCGTTGCGCCTGCGCATTCGACCCACATTCGTGCCGTTGTCTCTTAACTATCATCTTAGAAAGTGACGGATAACTGTGAACTTGACGGTCGCAGTTTTTAACCGCGGTTTAGTCTAAACTGTATTTTTTTTGTCAATCTTGCGGTTTCAAAATGATGGTGATTGGGATACTAGATTTTTTTATAGTACGCTCAGAGTCTCAGACCAAATAAAAAACCAAGACAGAGCGCTGCGAACAATACAGTGAAGCATGCCACGGTTACAGCCAAGGCTAGGCAGATGATGGTGACAATGACCTGCGTTAGTCAAGTTCTCAGAGATTATGCTATACAATTGTGGGAACTCATCTGAATTAAGCATATCAGTTGCATCACAAAAATAACACTGAAACGGAATGCTAATACCACTTGAACGTATTTGGTCACGGTGGTCAATAATCTCTCGAGGACAGACTCACACTCATATTTATTTTAAATTTTGGAATACAATGATGGATCATTATCATCACCTGCCTAGCCTTTTCCCAACTATGTTGTGGTCGGCTTCCAGTCTACCCGGATGCAGCTGAATAGCAGTATTTTACATGGAGCGGCTGCCTGCCTGATCTCCACAATCCAGTGACTGGGTAATACGATAGCCCTTGGTAAGACTGGTTGTCAGACTTTCGGACTTCTGACGACCCGTAACGACTGTCAAAGATCTAAGAATGACAGCCGGGATCAATGGCTTTACGTACTTTCCGAGGCATGGAGGAGTCTCGGTAGGTATTAGATTCATGTTTTGTGTTGCGTAATGTAAATGATTTTGTATAGTGTATAAAATCATTTTTTTTCTAACTGAAGAGACAGCTGTGCTGCTGGGGAGTTTGTGGCGCCACTTCTTCTTCCCAGCTAAAGCACTAGGAAGTGGTGAAGGGTGGGCGTTTTTGGGGACTGTCTTATGTAATTTTGACGTTCGAAAAGAGATGATTCTCAGCCTAGTCTAAAAAAATAACTTTTATTTTGATTTTGTAAAGATGGTCACCCATCCACGGACCAATCCTGGCAAGCGTAGCTTAACTTAATAGATCGACCCGTGCGGCTGTTATTACTTAGTCAAGAGACCCTCCCGTATCCAAACATCGTATGATACAGAAATTATGCAATTTTGAAAGTGTTACCTTTACAGAAATATCTGGTCTGACGTAATAACTCTTTAGAAATCCGAGTATTTTATTGTTTTGCTTAACTCTTAAAGATATTTTGCAAATTCTTCTAATATTCGAGAAACTGCATTGAATTACGATAACTTTTGTATGGAATTTTTCAAGAAAAAACGAGCGAGGCTTACAGTAGTCGCAATTTATGGTGTGTAACGTCTGACATCTTGGTTACCAACCAATCTCTCGAAAAATGGGTTGGTACCATCTGAAGGTTAACTCTAGCGCTCGCGCGCTCATTGGTCAAAGCAAATAACGCGCGCTTCCCCGGCTTCCTGTCACGCACTTCCGTCCCTTTTCACGAAATCACTCCCACAGATTGCGGGAAGGCGAGAGGAAATATGTTTTCTCATTAAAAATTGTATGCAGAAAGTAGGTACATACTTAATAGATTCGTAACAAGCTGTTTGCTGTGGTTTCGTCTGCTTGGACTTTGTATTCCATAATTTTTAGGGGACTGTACCCGAAGTGAAAACGGAACCTTAAGAGCTCAAACTCAAAGCATTTATTTCAATTAAACCATTTACAGGCACTTTTGAATTGTCAAAGAGTCGGTCAGTTAGTAAAAAAGTTGAAGCTTATTGCCCATTCCAATTCATAGATCTCTATGGAGAAGAACGGGCAAGAACCTCCAAGGATACTCTTTTAAAAATGTATATACTCGTAGATATTACAAAATCCTGGGTACAGTATTCTTGGTGCGTCTATATGTGAGAACAATGTCAAACGAAAAAGAATCAAAAACAATTCAAATTATTATAAGATTAAAAATAAGCCCAGGCAGATAAGAGATGACCAGTCTCAACTGACGGCGCCCGTTCACGAACATAACACGTCGATCAGCACCATTTTGTAGAGAACCGAATGATCCAACACACGCGCCACCACCAGCGATGCCACATGAGCGTTGCCAATGCGTTGCGGCGGCGCTCGCGCTGCCCTGGGGTAGTGTTATGAAGTATTAATGCCATCATTATTCCACTGCGAAAACAGGATGGTGCTAGCGGCCTTGTTTAGCTCCGTCTCTCTCTCACACTGGAAAAATGGTGGCATTAATACTTCATAATAATGTAATTGGGTACGCTCCGCACTCCTATTAAAATCACTGCGATGCGGCGCCGAAGCCGAGGCCGACGCACGGCGCGGCGCTACACATTGGCAACGCCGTGTAGCATGGCTCTATCTATATAACTAATACTTCGCTGTCCGTCCGTCTGCCAGTCAGCCGGCTGTATCTCATGAACCGTAATAGGTAGACAGATGAAATTTTCATAGATTCTGTATTCCTGTAGTCGCTTTAACAACAAATATTAAAACATTAATTAAGTTAATAATTAAAGGGGAACCCCTTTTTTTAAATATGTTTAAGTTTTTTGGAAAGACGCCATTTCCTAGAACCAAATATTCGGAGACATGTGACATGTACCAACCCGCACTGGGTCCGCGTGGTGGATTACGGCCCACTCCCTCTCACCGAGAGGAGGCCTGTGTCCCAGCAGTGGGAACATTATTTATTTATTTATTTAGGTAACCAACAGCGATACATAAGTATATTTTACAAAATATGCGTGTTACAGTGATTATGGCCAATTATAGGTTTCCCTGTATAACTGGGATATATGTATAATACATGCGAACGGACTAATGCCAGATATTTCCAATTAAACAACAAAATAAAATTTCAATACAATATAAAATTACTTCTAAGTTAAATTTAGATTTAGATTACAATTTTGAAACATTTAAAAACAAAAAAGATTGAATGATAAAAGATAGTGCAAGAAGAAGAAGATGAAGATGATTGGTTGTCTGTCATTTATCTCCGCTTATAATTTTCATTATTCGTTTTCTGAGTGTCGTTTTATTACAGTTAAATAAATCAACTTCAGAGAATTCCGAGTTACAAATTCGAGCAATGCGAGTGAATTATAAGCTGATTATGCTTATGCTTAAAAATAGTAATAAAATACACAAGTTTTTATTTATTTATTAATCACCAACTTGCACTAAAAGTATAAGCACCAACCATACAAGTTATATATAGCTATTATGAGACAATCATGAAATTAAAACAAGACAGAACAAAATTTACTCGCAATTACACAAAATTAAATACAATTATATAAAATTAAATAGGATTAAACAAATGAAACAGAATTATACAAAGTTAAATTAAATAGAATTAGGATGGAATTATTAATAGTGTTAAATTCAAATAAGCATACAAATAATGAAATGAGATGGTAATAAGTGCAGCTATGGACTCCAGGTATCGTGCAGCAGTGATCAGGAATCTCAGATTGTCCATACCGACTAAACGGAATGTTACCATTTTAAATATTATATTTTATTTATAAACATTCACAATTATTAGGTATTTTATTTAGTGTATTTCTTCTATCTTATAAATCAGTTTTTAATTTATTATAATAATATTCTAGCGTATGACACTCGTGGGTTGCAGCTGAACATCAGCGTCAGGTGGTACACTTTGTGTTTCCATCTGACATTATGCTGAGCTGAGACCCTTTTGGCACTGTAATGACTGTTTACTGTTTTATAGTTTTAAGGTGTCTTTTTGTGCTACAATGCCAACAAACGCATTTTTCTTTCTTTCTCAGCTCAGTACTAGCGAAAACATCTAAGGACTCGTCATATAGTAGAATGTTGTTTACATGCGTGACGGCTTTTTTTTTCGAGGGTGGGAAATCATCAAATGACTTCTCCCACTCTGGGCGGAGCGGAAGGGCGTGTCAGACTTTTACGGACTAAAACTCTCCCGTGTTCCTTCAGTTGCGTGTTGCCAAGGTTCCGGTATCCCTTTCGGACTTTCCCGCAAACCTGGCAGGCATCGGTCCTAGCGGACCCCGCCAATTGTGCTGACATCTTTTTGAGGCGCGCGTGGAATACGACACGCCATACATACAACGAACTTGTTTTAAAATATTCTGGTCTCTGCTATCCGGAATCATCAAAACTTGTTAATATGCAAATAATATTTAATTATATTGCACCGGTTATAAACCTTTAAATTGCAAAGTTGCATGACAGGCTGCGTTTTTTTTTTTGACACAATTCATTCATTGATTTTACAACGTAAACAAGTTTGCAAAACTTCTTGCGACATTTTATTAATTTAATGAAATGTCATAAGTTGCATTCGTGAATCTTTGACAGTCGTTACGGGGTCGTCAGAAGTCCGAAAGTCTGACAACAAGTCTTACCGAGGGGTATCCTTACACAGTTACTGAGTTGTGGAGGTCAGATATGCAATCGCTCCATGTAAAATACTGTTATTCAGCTGCATCCGGTAAGACTAGAAGCCAATCCCAACATAGTTGGGATAAGGATAGGCCGATAGATAAAGTCAAATTCAAGGTCATTTGATATAGATATAACCTTACATATTATAAAACAAAGGCCTCCGCCGCGTCTGTCTGTCTGTTCGCGATAAACTCAAAAACTACTAGAATAAGATTACTGTACCACAATAGGTAAAATGTATTAAAAATGGAGCAATGACAAAGAAATTAAATTAAATTTTTAAATAAAATAAAATTATGTTCACATATATATTATACTAGCTGCGCCCCGCGGTTTCACCCGCGTAAGTCTCGATCCCGTGGGAATATCGGGATAAAAAGTATCCTATGTGTTAATCCAGGTTATAAACTATCTGCTTGCCAAATTTCATCCAAATCCATTCAGCCGTTTTTGCGTGATTGAGTAACAAACATCCAAACATCCAAATACACAAACTTTCACATTTATAATATTTATAATATTAGTAGATTACACGTGGATTACACTATCCCATGTAATAGAGGGCAAGCCTATTGCTATCAACCAGGTAAAAATCCAGACTCCGGACTGCTACCGAGAAATTCCATAAAGTAAAGCCCAACCTGGGAATCGAACCCAGGACTGCTCAGCGCTTGCAACCACTGGAACAACGAGCCAGTCTAGTTTTTTTTTCAAGACGTTTTACTCTGATACCGATATCCTATTTACAGAATAAACAATTTCATTTTATTTTAGTAATAATAAAGGTACTTTTTTACTTACTTTATGCCTATCTCATAAAATAATAAGACATGTTATTATATTAATAAAAGTAAGTTCATTACGAGACAATTTGAGATGTTTATAGAAGAAGATGTGACATTTTTCAATATTGTTGTTAATAAATGCGTGTGTTTTTATAGCTTTGCGGAAGTAATGTCAAGGAGGAGCTCGTGGCTAAGTAATTACAGCTGTACTGGTCGATCTTCAAGGTTAAGGCAGCACCCTACCTTAGATTTTATCTCGCTCGCACCATAATACTCGCGATCTGAGTGAGAGCGAGACGGAGTGGGGTGCTAACGACTCTCAAGCCTTGAAAAGTTTAGGTAATTGCTTTTTACGGTGAAAATAATGGTAATTTAAATAAATAAAAAACATAAGACCTGCTTTATAGTCAGTTCAGTTATTATGCAAAGTTTCATGATTTAATTTGAAGTATTTTTTGAATACCAGCGGTTTATAGTTCGGTTTAGAGGTAACTTTGGTTTTTTTCTATAGATAATTTTTTATGTAATCGTGTTTAAACATAAGACCTAGCATCAATCCTCAACTTTAACATGTATATTTATTTCAAAATTAATGCTGCAGTATTTTCGGCATAACGGAGGATCATGCTAACCAATTTGAAGTAGGGTACACCCTTAAGCAATGCTTGCTGAGATCGGTCCGTGGATCGGTGACCATGCATTTGGCATACCGAGACCCCATCGTGCCTCTATAGCCCCGACCGTAATTTTTACATTTTTGACAGTCGTTACAGATAGTCAAAAACTTGAGTCTGACAACCAGTTACCAAAGGGTATTGAAGTTCAAGGGTACTCATACCCAGTAACTGGGTTGTGGAAGTCAGGCAACCGCTCCATGCTTAGTCAGCTAACGTTCCCACTGCTGGGACACAGGCCTCCTCTCTGTGAGAGGGAGTGGGCCGTAATCCACCACGCGGGCCCAGTGCGGGTTGGTAGATGTCACATGTCTTCGAATTTTTGGTTCTAGGACATGCCGGTTTCCTCACGATGTTTTCCTTCACCGTTTTGAGAGCAGTGGTGATGAAATTAGGTAATTACACAAAGCGCCTGTCTGGGTTTGAACCCACGACAAACAACTTGTAAGTCGGGGTCTTTACCACTGGGCCACTATACTGAATGTGTAAGATGTTGGAGTACGCCAATATTTAGTAGAAATGTCTACTAAATATTGATGCTATCGTTATCCGATTTGATCAACTACTTTAGTAGCTACGTACATATATTTTATTTGGATTTTTGAAAAATCAAAGTATTGTAGCTCTATCTCAAATTCAGCCGTACAAAAACCATTATTTTTTTTGTACAGATTACCCAAAAGTACTACTAAAACCTACCGAATTTTCAAAAAGATCTGTCGGCTAGTTTTCGAGTTCTAAGGTGGCTCCTCAATCCAGACGGTCTAAATAAAATATGTACGTAGCTACTAAAGTAGTTGATCAATTCGGACAACAATAGCACCAATATTTAGTAGAAATTTCTACTAAATCTTGGCGTACTCCCAACATCTTACACATTCAGTATTTCAAAAGATATTAATAAAATAAACATTCCAGACGTCTGAATTGAGGAGCCACCTTAAATGCCCTGTAACTTTTTAAGGGTTTTACTACAAATTCCAGAATCGAATTTACTACTAAATATTGGCAGTACCCGTGTTTAAATATGAGACATGGCTCCTCAATCCATACTCACCCACCACTGCTCTAGCAGTCTCTCCGTGTGAAGAATATGTTAAGTTGCATCATTTGTACATGATAACCAGTGATCGGAATAGGTAGAGCTAATCTACCTAAGGTTCAAAGAACAGAGACAAAAAAAGTGGAGACTTCCTTACGACTAAAATATTTTTTCGGGACTAATGTCGGGATTTCGGGACATCACATAAATTATTATTAAAACTGTTATGTAAATAACATTAGCTTCTGCGCTTACTTACATCGTTCAAACGAATATTAGATTATTAGGAGATTACCTTAATTTTTTTTAAACAATAGATATCGTGCATACTTTTTTTTTAAACAGAAACAGGAAATTAATTCGATAGTTGTTTTACTTTATTAATTTTAGTTGTACTTAAGTAATGTTCTGAAACCCGGGACATTAGTCCCGAAAAAATATTTTGTCGTAAGGCGTCTCCACTTTGTCTCTGTTCTTTTTCGAACTTTAGGTAAATTAGCTCTACCTATTCCGAAAATAGTTTGTTCAAAGTGTTATCATTGATAACACTTTGAAAAAACTATTTTTACATGATCTACGAAAGGGAAAGTTGGTTTCAGTATAATTTTCAGCAAATTAAGTAACTTAAATACTCATTTTAATTTTTTTGGTTGAAATATTAGAATGTACGTAAATTACTTTCGTCCAGTAATTATAAGTATGCTCCAATTACTGCTGAGTTGTTCATTTATAATAACACGTAATTAGTTTATCGTGCAGTTTGTAAATTTTAATTTAGTTGCAGACGAGCGGTTTTGAAGCGTTTTTCGGGAGTTTATTTTAAGGAATATTTTAGCTCGATTTTTTTAGTCAGGGCAACTAGTTGAACGTCACTACTTGGTTTAGAACGCCTGAAATGATGAGTCAAAAGTTTTGTTAAAACCAAAACCCATTTGGATTGCTAGTCTTCAGTCTTCACAGTTGAGAGATTAGGGATAGTGAAGAATCACCATGTCGAGTTAATAGATCCTAGATCGTGTATTTCATTGAATAATTCCACTGTCTGTTAATTGCCTTTGATAGTGGAAAAGTGTAAAAACATACCATTATAGGTATTCTAACTACAATAGCTTCGTAGCTTTCGTCCGCGTAAAATTGCATGTTCTAACATAAAGTATACACAAAGCAGTACTGAAGATTCCCATTAGTAAAAAAATCTGATTCGGGTCAGAAGTTCCGGAGATTAACCTACATACAACCTCATAAATACCTCTTTATATCTAATTTTAGATTTACAGAGAAAGTATAGATTATCTATCGTAAGCATATAGCTCACCACGTTTGACCTTAAAAATATTTATTTATAATAAAATAACAAAATATAAACGATTTGACTTTGACCAAAATACAACAACATGAAGGCGCTTTCAAGCGTTCCAACCGCCCATAACAGCGATTCAATCGTCCGTCTGCTGACAAAAAAATTACTTTAGTCGTATTATAAAAAATCTTATTCAAATATTATCTATTATAACACGTGTTTCAAAATTGGAGCAAATTTTCCCTGAAACAACACTTTTAGTGATTTTGCATCATAAAGTCTACTTTATGTAAAACGACACTGTTATTTGAAATAAATATTTCGCAAGACAAGACAAATTCTTGTTAAATTATAAGATTATATTTTTTTTCACGAAGAATTAGACAATCTCAAAACTCAAACCATTTGTTTCTAATAAACCAATTATAAGCACTTTTGAATTGTCAAGGAGTCGGTCAGTCAGAAAGACGAAGCTAGTTGCCCATTCCAAAGCGTAGTAGGTTCCTATGGAGAAGAACGGGCAAGAAACTCCACGGACACTCTTTTAAGTGTATAAAGCAGGTATACCCACATTTCGCCAGTTATGTTTAAGTCCCATGTAATAGGGGGCGAGCCTATTGCCATCAACCGGGCACAATTCCAGACTCTGGGCTGCTACAGAGAAATTCCTGACGGAAAAACGATTGCAAATAAACCTGTCACTAACATTACAAGTAACTACCTAGCTAAATTACTTAAAGTTTCAAATGGAAAACCCAATAACACTTTGCCCGACCCGGGAATCGAAACCCGCACCGTAATTGCGTAGGTTATACACGATCAATCACAATCTGAACCATTTTGAAACAGATAGCTAATCCATTGCTTCATAAGTTCGATAAAAAAAAATTTGCTCAGCAACGTAAATAACGCAATGAATGTTGTTGAACTGTCAAAATGAACCAGAGAGCCATATACAAGTGACAATCGCTTCGAAAGCGTTTCGTATTTCTACAACGACTTTCAACAGGATTGACATAAGCTTTTCGATAGCTTATGTCAGTCCTGTGGCGGTACCTACATCGCCACATTCGAACTACGCATCAAAGACCTGACGTCACACAAAAATCCTGACGTCACAAAAATCCTGCATCGCGCAATTAGAGTTTACCGTGCAGTGAACATATATACAAAAATCCAATATCAATCATTGGGCAGTTGCCCGCCAGACACAACACCCGTCTGGTTGGAGGATCCTCCCTTTTCTATGGTGGATGAGTGAACTTTACACCCTGTTCCTCATACTCCTAAATTGGTGACCCCGAATATGAACGTCAACGCAGCCTTCGTGCAACTACTCCAGCGTGACGTCATCATCATCACTCCCGCAAGCTTTCAGTGAGGCGAGTCACACAGCCAAGCCAACACCCGAGGCGTCAGCGGGTATCCTGACCACCAGCATGCAGCGAACGCGCATTCCTGGTCATCACCCGCATCCTCATCACCCCGACCCACTGGGGAATCACCTCAATCAACTCAATCAACTCAATCAACTCAATCACCACAATCGCCGCAAACAGTTCCGACCCACTGCGAACAATGCGGCACCCGGTTCCGACTCACTGGAACCACAACTGGCACTGGCAAGCATCGCAAGATACAAGACTCAGCCCACTATCGACCTTCGGTCTCCGGAGGGGAGTGATGTGGCGGTACCTACATCGCCACATTCGAACTACGCATCAAAGACCTGACGTCACACAAAAATCCTGACGTCACAAAAATCCTGCATCGCGCAATTAGAGTTTACCGTGCAGTGAACATATATACAAAAATCCAATATCAATCATTGGGCAGTTGCCCGCCAGACACAACACCCGTCTGGTTGGAGGATCCTCCCTTTTCTATGGTGGATGAGTGAACTTTACACCCTGTTCCTCATACTCCTAAAGTCCTATACATTTTTGCCTTTTCCATCATCGTTATCGCTGATAGAATGTCACTTTGTCTATTCGTCTACATAATTCAGTACCGAAAATGTGTTACGCAGTTAGATAGCTGGACTCTTGGCTCAGTAGCAGAGCTTGCGATCATTAAACTAACGAGATAGTCCAAAATCTTCAAAAGAAACGCTTATTAAAATAACAGTATTTATAACACTAAGCATAATCAGCCTGTAATGTTCCCACTGCTGGGACACAGGCCTCCTCTCTTCGAGAGGGAGTGGTCTGTAATCTACCACGCAAGCCCAGTGCGGGTTGGTAGATGTCACAATGTCTTCGAATATTTCGGTTCTAGGACATGCCGGTTTCCTCACGATGTTTTCCTTCACCGTTTTGACAGCAGTGGTGATAAAATAAATTACAGCACCTGTCTGGGTTCGAACCCACGACCTGCAACTCGTAAGTCCCGGCCATGATCACTGAGCCAACACTGCGCTGTACTGGTCATACATTATGAAAACTCGTTAACTAATATTCTTAGCCAGCCAACTATAGTTTCAAATCTAATTGGCCCACTGTGGTCTCTGGCCCTACCTTTTAAATTTGACCTAACTTCACGCTCTATAAGCAACGAGGTGAGTAGCTATGTAGGTCACATTTACTTTAAAAATATTAACAAGGGCTATGGTAAGTTAACGGTGCTAGAAAAGAGTTTTTATTCATCTCTCGTTATCATCTGCCTAGCCTTTACAGTCTAACCGAATGCAGCTGAATACCAGTATTTTACATGGAGCGACTACCTATCTGACCTCCAAAACCCAGTAACTGGATAATATGATACCTCTTAGTAAGACTGGTTGTTAGACTTTCGGGCTTCTGACGACTCGTAATGACTGTCAAAGATCTACGAATGACAGCCGGGACCAACGGCTTAACGTGCTTTCCGAGGCACGGAGGAGTCTCGATATTTAATGGATAGTCACCTATCTATGAACCGATCGCGGCTAGTGTAGCTTTTCGATCGACCCGTGAGGTTGTTATCATTAAGCCACGAGCCCCCAGATATGAGAATAGCTCATTCCGTGGTAAAAATATTAGTTTTTCATCAAGGTAACGATCAAGTATACGGGTCGATCAAGGTTGTTTTTAACTCTTGTATTGCATCTGGTGTATTTCCTGATCTGATGAAACTTAGTAAAGTGATTCCACTGTTCAAGTCTGGCAGTACAACAGATCCCACGAATTTTCGGCCTATTTCAATATTACCCACGTTGAGCAAAATCTTTGAAAAATTAATTTTAAAACAAATGTTAGGGCATTTCAATGCACATAATTTACTTCACCTGAAACAGTTTGGTTTTACAAAGGGCCGTTCAACTACAGACGCGGGTGTGGAATTACTGAAGAGCATATTCGAGGCCTGGGAGGAGTCGCAAGATGCTCTTGGCATTTTCTGCGACTTGTCCAAGGCCTTCGATTGCGTACATCATGATACACTCATCAGGAAATTGTACCACTATGGTATGAGGGACAAGGCTCTCGACTTTATGACTTCTTATCTGAACAACAGAATTCAGAGGGTCGATGTTAATGGCAAGAGATCTGCAGGATCTTCGGTCACCATGGGCGTTCCGCAGGGTTCAATTCTAGGTCCTTTCTTATTTCTCATTTATATAAATGACTTGCCTTACCACATAAGGGATAATCACAAGATCGTATTATTCGCGGATGACACTTCCCTTATTTTTAAAATTAAACGTCAGCTAGTCAACTTTGAACAAGTTAACGATGCACTCTCTAAAGTTGTGCATTGGTTTAATGTAAATAATCTTCTCCTAAATGAAAAAAAAACTAAACTCATTAAATTTTCAACACCAAATGTCAGGCAGCTATCTACCCATGTTAAAGTTAATGGAATAGAATTGGACCCTGTTGAGTCGACAGTTTTTCTTGGAATAACTATTGACAGTAAATTACAATGGGGCCCACACATAGAAAAATTGTCAGGAAGGCTAAGCTCGGCCGCCTATGCCGTTAAAAAAATTAGACAGATAACTAACATAGATACAGCCAGAATTGTTTATTTTAGTTATTTTCATAGTCTTCTGTCATATGGGATTCTTCTCTGGGGAACCGGTGCGGACGTTAATGCTATCTTTGTTTTACAGAAAAGGGCTGTTCGAGCCATTTACAACCTTGGTCCAAGAGATTCCCTTCGAGAAAAATTCAAAGAGATAGATATTCTGACTGTAGCCTCACAATATATATTTGAAAACTTATTGTATGTACACAAAAATATATCAAATTTTAAGAAAATGTCCGATATTCATAGTTTAAATACCAGGAATAAACACAATCTTGCTGTACATCGCACTCGTCTCCACAGAGTAGGCAATTCGTTCATGGGTCAATGTATACGCTTTTATAACAAACTTCCCATTGACATTCGAAACTTACCCATTATACGATTCAAAAATTGTTTTAAATCAAATTTAATTTAATTTAATTTTTAAAATCTAATATATTTTAATTAATTTTAATTTAATTTTGTGTGTTAAGTATCTAATTTAGATTTTATTTTTTGTAATCAATTCAGCTTTAATTTAACTTTTCTGCTAATGTATTATTTATTCAAAATCGATTAATTATTTTAATACCCGCGCATAATATTATAGTGCATGCTGTGCTTCTCTATAAGTAATGGGGCACTTAGAATTAAGTTTGAAATGTACAAATTATATAGTATAGTGTACTCATTGTTGAGAAGCCTATAATAAATAAATAAATAAATAAATAAATAAATAAAAGCTGTATTAAAACCAAACTTTGTAAAAAAGGGTACTATAAAATTTCAGATTATTTAGAAGACAAAAAAGCATGGGATTGAACTGCTCGCTCTGCTAAGCTTTGTAACATTTTGAATATTATGATAAATCATCACCAGTTTTATATATAAATTGACATTATTGAATATTACAACAAAATGACATGATTACTTTTAAAGTATTGTATTATTTTAATTATTGTAAATGTGAGGACTATGTGGATATTTTTTGATTTTTTTTTCGTTCTCAGTTAGTTTTAACGATGGTCTGGCAATTTGAGTATTTTATGCGACCTACCCAAATGTCCTTTCTTTGGTATTGTTCGTCGAGTCGTTGAGCTCCTTAAGTTCTGAGTTGAGCTCCACTATTACTGACAAATGCTTGCACTGACTGGACAGGTCCACTCAAATCGTTGTGGTTCTTTCCTCAAAATACCATTTCAGACGCCAATCTACATGGTCCTCATATGGTCTGACCAAGATTATGTCTGGACTTTAAAAGAGACTGCGACCTCTGAGTTTGTTTCGGCCTTTCTTCTCAGAGTAGTCAGATAGGAAACGCCGACCTCATCTAGCTTATTTTTAATATTTTATAATATGACGTGTAAAAGTGATTCCAATATCCTATTTACAGAATAAACAATTTCATTTCATTTCATTTCATTTCATTTCATTTCATTTCATTTCATTTCATTTCATTTCATTTCATTTCATTTCATTTGTTCAAGCCTGAATTTATCTTACACTAATGTCGGTCGCGTACGTCGCGTCGGTCCCGTACGTATGTACATTGTGTTCAATATAGCACCATACTGCGACGCTGACGTCCACGGCGCGTACTAAGTTGCTACTCATACGCGATCGACATCAGCGTAAGAGGAATTCAGGCCTTGGATATGTTTTCCGAGATCGTTCCGTAGATGGGTGACCCCGAGAGCTCTCCGTGGCTCGGAAAGCACGCTAAGCCAAATTGGTCGACGGTAGTCACCGACGCGTCCAACTGCAGCCGTCGCGTCGGCGTCGACGAGTAACGACGGTTACGCAGATGCCTCTGCCGTTGGCAAAGTGCATCTCGTTTATATGAGCACTAATAAGAACTGCTGCTCGACTAGGGAATCGAAATAGGCTTGTAGAAAAAATATCGGTACTTGTATAGAAATAACGATAGTTTTAGGCGATATATTTATTATTTAGATGTATCGATATAAAGTATTGAAAATGTATCAAATACGATATATTTCAGTAGCAACACCGTTGTCGCCACTGACTATAAAATCGCTGGAATTCAGACCCGTAAAAGCATCTTTCCTTATGCTATTTTGGTATTTATTATGAATAAAAAACGTAATAAAATAAAAAAAAATTTTAGATAATTTCACCGGTATATCCAATGGTATATCCGTTTTTTTTTTTTCGATATTTCGCAATCCGTATTGTTTTTTTTTTGTAATATCGATTCATTTTGGCACTTCTTGCGTCCCTAAATCGAACTCATGAACTCATGCCCAGCAGTAGCGCTTGCGAGCATTAAACCAACGAGGCAGAAATGAGACTTAGAAAAAGGCTGATTTAATACCTTTATTCAAATGGGCCGTAAGAACAATCCAAGGGCTTCTTGTGAAACTTCCTTCAACATAATTACCAATAACATGCCCTCATTACTATTCTAATCGATATATCAGTAATTACGATTACCGCAATCGATTCAAATCGATTCTGTTAATGAGAAGTTTTTCATTGTTATTTTTTCCTGAGACGGCCTTGATTTGTAGTTCTATTCAGATATAAGACTTGGGTACAAAAAAGGAACAGTGCCTGGCTGGGAAGATAAAATAAAGAAGTAAAAAAAATTTAAGTAGGTAATAAAAACTAAAACCCAACTACGACTAAAAAGGTATAAACAAGACACCACAGACAGACAAATTAAAAATCCGGAGTCACACGTAATCTGTACGATTTATTACCACGTGTGACTCCGGATATTTAATGTGACGTCACATAGCCTATAACCAGCGGACGATCAAGACGCTTCCAACGATACCTCATTTGTCAAATTGTGATGAGTGGTTTAGAAGATAGGAGGGAACAGATGAACATACTTACATACATACATACATACCGGTCAAAATCATAACCCTCCTTTTTTCTTCACCGTAGTCGGGTAAAAAACCGGTCAAGTGCGCGTCAGAATTGCACTACAATTATAAACTCAAACTCAAAACATTTATTTCAATTAAACCTTCAAATTTACAGGCACTTTTGAATTGTCAAGGAGTCGGTCAGTCAGAAATATGAAGCTAGTTGCCCATTCCAAAGCGTAGTAGGTACCTATGGTGAAGAATGGCCAAGAAGCTCCAAGGACACTCTTTTAAATCAAAAAATTGATACAAAAAATTGGTTGCATCATCATGTTGAAATTATACATGTGAGAACAATGTAGAAAGCACGTTAAAAGCGTCCGCAATTATAAAATAAAAACAAAAAACAATTCAAAAATTAAAATGGCCATCGCAGCTAGAGATGACCAGTCACAACTGACGGCGCCCGTTCACAAACATATCTATACTAATATTATAAAGCTGAAGAGTTTGTTTGTTTGAACGCACTAATCTCAGGAACTACTAGTATATATACATATAAATAGTCCTCCAGACCGTATTTCGGCCACGGCACGGCGGCCAATCTCAACGGAGACTAGTCTTTGGCGCGGGAGATATTATAGTGCACAAGTGTGTGCGCAGACACAGGTGCACTCTCTCTTCCCTCACTCTCATAGTCCGATGGGACGGCAACCCGTCACGACCGGAGAGAGATCAGGCGCAGGACCAACGGCTTAACGTGCGCACCGAGCCAGGGGGGTATCACACCACCAACTTCCAAACTCCAGGCTGTTACTAAGAGATTCCTTCTCGAAAAACCCAATAGGTAACACTTTGCCCGACCTGGGAATCGAACCCAGGACCCCACGCTTAGCATTCGCACTTGCAACCACGACACCAACAGGTTACAACAACGGCACTAAAACTATAAAGCAAATGAAAAACAAAACCTTTATACAGAAAAACAACAGACTTTAAAAAAACACCAACATAACCAAAGACTTCTGAAACTAAAATTACTTTTTAACCGACAAAAAAAAAAAGAGAGTGGTTCTCAAGTCGACCCGTTTTTTTTCAAGAATCATTTTATCTAGTCGGTTTTTTTATGGTTCGAAGGGTGCCAAGCGGAACCCTGCTAAGCCTTCGCTGTCCGTCCGTCTTTCTGTCAGCGGGCTGTATCTCATGAACCGTAATAGACAGTTGAAATGAAATCACAGATTGTGTATTTGTATTGCCGCTATAACAACAAATAAAGAAACTTAATAAGTAATAATTAAAAACGCCGAAAAAAAGACGTTTCCTGTATTACTTACAAAAACGTTTTTTTTTTTTCGGAGCTTTCGCTGGATCTTATTACGGTACTGGTGCCGTATTATGAAGTATTAATGCCACCATTTTTCCAGTGTGAGAGAGAGACGGAGGTAGACAAGGCCGCTAGCACCATCCCGTTTTCGCAGTGGAATAATGATGGCATTAATACTTCATAATACTACCCCAGAACCCTTCGTGTGCGAGTCCGATTTGCACTTGGCCGGTTTTTTTTTTACAGTAATAAATAGGTAAGTCCCAGATACGCTAATTTACAAAAAGGTAGCCACATCGGGACGTATATGTTCGAGCCGTTTGGGGTTGAAACCCTAGGGCCATGGGGCCCAAGTGCCCACTTGGTTTTTAAAGACATCGCCAAGCGGTTGATCGACTCTTCACGTGACCAGAGGGCTGGCCTATTTTTTGACTTAAGAATCAGCATTGCTTTACAACGTGGCAATGCTGCCAGCCTTTTGGGCACTTTTCCTACTGACAGCGATGCAGACGAATTTTTTGATGCTGTGGCGGTATCTACATCGCCACATGCGAATTACGCATCAAAGACCTGACGTCACACAAAAATACTGACGTTACATAAATCCTGCATCGCGCAATTAAAGTTTACCGTGCAGTGGACAAATTTATTTATTTATTTATTTATATATACTTTATTGTACACCACAAAAATATATAACAAAAGGAAAAAAAGATAAATAAATATACAAGAACCCGACATCAATCGTGGGGCAGTTGCCCGCCAGACACAGCACCCGTCTGGTCGGAAGATCCACCCTTTTCTATGGTGGATGAGTGAACTTTACACCCTGTTCCTCATACCCCTAAAATGCCCTTTGATCATCTCCCCCCTTCCTTTATAAACTTGTACATTTGAGTCAGTAAGTACGTAGTTGTTTTACATTTTGGTAGGTTGTCACATCTGCCGACATCTTTGAGAAGTACAAGCGTGATGTTCTGTGACAAATCTTTCTGAAGGAGCCACACCATTTTTCGGATCATGTTTAGCTCAAAAATAATGGAAATGAATTCATCAACCTCAACATAAACATAGCCTACGCAACGTATTTGAGCATTATTGCGTGCGCGCATTGTGGTCAAGGATCGACGCGGGCCTCTGATTGGCTGTCCCCGCGTTCCATATTTGAACATACTCATAACGGTTTTTACAATTATTTGATGGTTTATGTAATGTTGAATGTTTTATGAGCTTGTATTGTGATTTGGAATTTTCTTATTGTTTAAAATAACGATATGGTAATAACCTCCACAGTCATTCACATGATCTGACCAATATTATGTCTAGGCTTTAAAATACTCTTGACCCTTGAGTTTGTTTCTTTATTTTTACTCAGGCGTAGTCAGATAGGAAATGACTCCATCTAGTTTAATTTTTTTATACATTAAACTTTTTTCTCGATCTTAATACGTTACGGAACCCTTCAATTGCGAGTACGACTCGCACTAGGTCGGTTTTTTTTTCTTCCAATTTTTTACATAAACTATACTAACTATTTACATTATACACTAAGATAAATTACTGATTACAACTAACTATACAAATAAACAATAAAATTAAATATGGCGTCGAAATATTCCTCCGCATCGCTGTCGGCTGGTAATGTATCCAAGAGACTGGCGGCATTGCCACGTTGTATGGCAATGCTTAGCCTCTGACCAAGTTAAAAGCCAGCCCTTGGGTCACGGGATATGTCAAACAGCCGTTTGGAGATTTCGTGGATACATTACGAGCCTATATATACCTACGTACCGTTATGTATGGGACAATTGTTTTTTTTTTTTCGCGATTTCAAAGTTGATCCCATAGTAAAAGTTATTCAGTCCGATGGCACATCTTAAAGTTTGTAAAATGTAATAGTTATTTGTTATCCAAGGTTGCAAAGTTGTTTTTTGGCGCGAGTACTTGTATGAAACCTGAGCAAGCGAAAGATTCTAGGACTGAACCATGAGCGAAGCGAGTGGTTCAAATACAGAATCCTGAGCGTTGCGAGGGTTTGAAAGGTACGAGACGCAGAATAACTTTGCTGTCGAGCGATACACACAACTTTTCACCTCACTACAGTGAGGAAAATGCTAGGTGTCTCCAGGCATTGAACAAATATTGTACGCTTGTCCGAAAGAAAGCTCAATTCGGCATTATGTACCGCTTGCACTAACTCTGCACTGCTAAACAAACCAAAATGATGGAAAGCGAATTGAATAAACAGAAGAAAATTATATAAAGTTTTTTGAAGTGAAAACTTCTTTACGCGCGTTGAGCGGATTTTTCGTGTTGGCCAGTGCGATTATTCTAAAAATGAGGTTGGCACACTGACATGAAATAAGTATTAATGCATTATCAGTGGATAGAAAGGTTCGAATTTTAAAAACTCTTTCCACGCTAGCAGATAAAATGCACTTTTTCTCAAACATGCTTGGAAATTCGAGCATTATTTTGACAACCTTCTTCGAGATAAATCAAAATTGCTGTACTGGTAAAAAACAAGTGACGATGCGGCCAAATAAATTACTATGAAAACTCATATCTGTCGTGTTATTTAAAAATGGAACGAACTTTTACTTCAACACACGGCAACCAAGGAGGTAACTTATCAAAGATTTTATTTAAATTTCGAATTGGCTTGCAAATAGAACAACGAAGAAACAAATGAACATATTGGCGCATGAAAAATGATAGTTGCTCGTCATTGATTCTGGAATTTCTATTTAATTTACTCAGTTTGAATTTCCGCGCATTGTTTGAGAAAAGTACTATACAAGCCTTGGCCGCAATCAGGAATTGATGGACTCACCTCGGCCCTCATTTTCACGATCGTCCATTAATCCCCTTATTGCTGGCCGCGACAGTAATGTACTTTTGCACTCAGATTTCGAATGATAAACAGAGGCCCTAGTGTGAGTTTCTTTAAACTATCTCGACTTTACGCATCGAGCGCGTTCGGCGCTCTGATTGGCCCTTCACTGGCCTTCACTGGTGAAGGGCCAATCGGAGCGCCGAACGCGGTCGATGCGTAAAGTCGAGATGGTTAAAAGCAACTCGCACTAGGGCCTCAGAATCTTTCCGAACTTGTGACGTGAAAAGTTAATTTTTTAACACCTTTTAGGTATATTATGTCCCCCTAGGGTCTCCCCTCCCGACGTTTCCACTCACATCTGCCTTGAACCATTCTCTGTAATATAATTTACAATTTGTCTCGACTGTCAACATGTCATTATTTTAATTCTAATTGAAGTCGTATCAAATGATATTAATTTACCCTGGCATTTATTTATTTTTAACCGACTTCCAAAAAGGAGGAAGTTTTATGTTCGTTTGTATCGACGACCGACTTCCAAAAAAAAAACACTATGGAAAGTGAAAAATAACTTTAATTTCGGAAGTTGTTAGCAATAAACGAATTTTCAAAACCAAAGACGAGGACGACACGATTGTCGTAAAACTTTTGACAGAACGATGGATGGTTAAGGCTAGAAAGTGAAAAAAAAAAAACAATGCGAAAATTCGGCCTTATACAGGGTGTCCCTGGAAGTATGAATCAAATTGAATAAGAGGCATGGGCAAGGTCATTTCCAAACTTTGTAACCTTGAGAATTTTTTGTCGCTTGTGAAACTTTTTCCCGTGAAAATCGCTCGAAAATTGAGTAAAATTTTTGCCAGATCAAACAAAGCTTTTACAGTAGAGGTGGTTTCTTATTGAATACTTGTTTTCTAGCTACGTAAAAGTATTACCACAGGAAAGGCCCACTCCTCTACAACGTCCTGAAAAAAAAAATTGATAGCCCTTATAGAAAGTCGGTCATAACTTTTAAACCGTAAAAAATTGCACCGACACGATATTCTCAGCTTCAGAAAGTTTGGAAATTACCCCGCCCCTGTTAGATTTGATCCATATTTCCAGGGACACCATGCATACAAAGAAAACCGTTGCTTGTCATGAAGTTCTCACAAGATAAAATATGTAGCTATTCTAAAAATAAGATCATTAACACTTACTTGGATTACAAACACTATTCTGTCTCGCTCCAGTGCCCGCAGACATAACTCTCTTTGAATTGTAGTTACGTAACTGAACGCCTGATGCAATCATTACATAGACTACTCATTCATTGCAGCGAAAATAACTTTACCAAATAAACAGAAAAAATAACTTAAAAAGAGAAAAAAAAAAACAAAGAGGAAACCGCTTCGGAAGTAAAGAAAAAAGTAAATAACTTTTGTGAATAAAAATAGATTCTAAAAAGAAAAAAAAACCGGCCAAGTGCGAGTCCGCACACCCGGGTTCCGTATCACCGTACAATATTTAGCAAAAAAACACCGAAAAAACACGGTCGTTTCCTATAGTCAATTTTATTTTATTTTTATTATTTGTTGCTATAGCGGCAATAGAACTACACAATCTGTGAACATTTCAACCGTCTACCTATTACGGTTCATAAGATACGGCCCGCTGACAGACAGACGGATAAACAGTGAAGGCTTAGTAATAGGGTTCCGTTTGGCGCCGTACTAGTACGGAACCCTAACAAGATAGAAAATTAGTTACGGAAAAAAAATGCATTGTTTTTACTGACAAAACTTGTAAAGTCGTAGGTCACAAAAATTGAAATGTTTTGTTTATAACATACTTAATAATAATAAATTATTTTCAAGTTAAACAAGTTATTCAAGATTTTAGGTATTTTAATACCTTTAAGTAGCTTATAAATTATGTATGAAAGGAAATGAATATGTTAGGGCTCAAACACATAAACACGTTATGTGTTTGTGCTTTTTTTTTTTTTTTTTTTCCCTTAGTCTTACGACCTATAAAAAAAAAGAAGCTATATGGAGTCGACATTTCCTATCTACCCCTGAGAAGGAATGGCGAAAAAAACTCAAGAGTTCACAGTCTCTTTTAAAGTCTAGGCTTAATCTTGGTCAGATCATGTGAAGACTAGTAGTAGTTTGTAGATTAATGTTTGAAATGGGCTTTTGAGGAAAGAACCACACAGATTTGAGTGGACCTGCACGCATTTGTCAGTAATTGTGTAGATTTAAATACGGTACAAGAACCCTTCGTGTGCGAGTCCAACTCCAACTTGGCCGGTTTTTTAAATAAAAATATTAAAAAGATAAATAAAAAAAAGTTGATAATTTGTCATGTATATTATTTACCCGACTGCTCCAGAAGGAGGGTAAAGTTTTTAATTGTGTGCCTATTCACATAAAACCAATTGCCGTAGACAAAAGTAAAAAAAAAATTATAGTGTATTTTATTTCTTTTATGGATTTTTTTACTTATGTGCATTTAAATAAATATCTGCTCCAAAAAAAAATAACCTGTATTAAAATAAACTTTTATTTTCTTTCCAGAATTAAACCACACATGTAGCACGACTCCCCTTTCGTCCATTACCGATCACTACCGACCACTGCCGACCACACACGACCATGACGCGGCTCACGGTGGGCCAGACGGCCCGCAACCGACTGTTCGGTTTAGCACCGACGCCGGACAGAAGAGTGCCTCTCAGTATGCTCATCTCTCAGCAGAAGAAATTGAGTTGTGGTATGTATCTTTTATTATTTGAGATATTTTTTTTATAAATATGTTTTCTAAACTTAGAAAACACAAAATCTTTAATTTTTGCATAGGTACATAACTACATAAATTTAAACCAACGCGTACATTAAATAAAATGAAATAGTGAATGCACCTTAAAAAAATAATTTAATCCGAAATGCGAATTTAAAGCACTTTTTTCCACATAATTTTTAGACTCGCCCTGTATTTGTTTAAAAATTTTAGGGACATTTCTGGCTCGTCCTGCATTAGTCGAAAAATTTTAGGGAAATTTTTGCTTCGCCCTGAATTCGTGGAAAAAGTTTTGGGACATTTTTAGCTCCTTCGTATTGGTCAAAATTATGAGGCACACGTTTGACTCCTGTACGTCTTCGTCAAACAATTTTAGGCACATTTTTGCATCTGTAGTCTTCGAAAAAACCCCAGGCTCTTTTGTAAAACATACCATATTTTGTGTATTTCTGTGGGAAAATTAGTTTCTTTTTACCCGACTACTGCGATTTAAAAAAGAGAGTTATGATTATGACCGGCATGTATGTGCATGTGTTTCCTCATAACTTCTAAACTCCTCATTATAATTTAACAAATGAGGTATCGTTGGATGCGTCTTAATCGTCCGCTGGTTATAGGCTAAGTGGCGTTATATTATGAATATGGCGCCCTCTAGAGGACAAACAGTCATGAAAAAAAAAAATATATGACAAACATATCAACACATGACAAACCCAAGTTAAACAACATAATCTGCGGTCAAAAACAAGATGGGTGGCCTTGCATGTTAGTTCCGAATTATTTTCGAGGTTAACTTAATAAATGACTATCTAATAATACAATTTGGAAACTTAAGCGGTGATGACCGAGGTTGGGAAATAGATGGGTGGCATTTGGCGGGTTATTTTTGCTTCGAGTTTCATATTGTAACTTCAATTTACATTATGATCATCTTCCTAGCCTTTTCCCAATTATGTTAGGGTGGACTTCTAGTCTAACCAAATGCAGCTGAATTCCAGTATTTTACATGGAGCGACTGCCTATCTGACCTCCACAACCCAGTTACTGGGCAATACGATACCCCTTGGTAAGACTGGTTGTCAGACTTTCGGGCTTCTGACGACCCGTAACGACTGTCAAAGATCCACGAATGACAGCCGGGACCCATGCCGCGGTATATGAAATAGCCAGTCAGGATGGTTACATGAACAGACATCTCATTTTTCATCCATTTATGAATGAAACTAGCTGCGCCCCGCGGTTTCACCCGCGTAAGTCTCGATCCCGTAGGAATATCGAGATAAAAAGTATCCTATGTGTTAATCCAGGTTATAAACTATCTGTTTGCCAAATATCATCCAAATACATTCAGCCGTTTTTGCGTGATTGAGTAACAAACATCCAAACACACAAACTTTCCTATTTATCATTATAATTATTATAATTATAATTAAATTATTAGCTTTAGTCCGTGGCTTCGCCCGCGTGGACCCTTATTCTTTTTTATTTTGAGAGTGAATGTAGCCTAAGTTACTCTATGGAATCCCAGAAGTCAGATAGGCAGTCGTTCCATGTAAAATACTGGTATTCAGCTGCATCCGGTTAGACTGGAAACTGTTGAAGGTTTTAAACTGGCGACATGTCAAGTCTATGCGTCTGTATGCTGTCATAGACAAACAGACAAAAAAAAATTGACAGTTGTCAGTTTGCTTAGAAAAAGTTCGACTCCGCTACTGAATGTCAAAGTTTGAAATGTCGACGTATGCTAGTTCTAAAGTCTAAGGATCTCGATGTACGCCAGTTCGAAAGTTCACTGGAGCCAAGTATGCAAGGCCGACGTATCGTTAGTTAGAAAGCATACGAATGCGATGTACGCCAGTTCGAAATTACCCAGTTACGAAGTATGAAATGCCTCCGTACTGTTAGAAGGCATACGAGTGCAATAGGACTATTCGCACTCGTATGCTTTCTGAGTTCGATATCGAGACTATCGCTATTGGCACAATTGTAACTTCTAGTACAAACGTAGTGCAAATTGTATTCGCTGTGAGTAAATCTTTCGTCATATATGCAATAATCTTTTCTTACTCCAAATAAACCATCAAAAACTCCCACTCTAAAAGATGGTTGCAAACTTAGGCTGGGTGACTAATCTCTCTGCCCATCCTGTTTCAGGTTATTATCATCACATTAAAGTCCTGTTCTGTTAACCTCGCATGAAATGAAATATTACTCGTACGATTTGTGCAATTTTTCCTTACAACATATTAGCATCCGATTTTCGTAACATTGACCAGTGGTGCAAGTCACAAGAGTTAAAATTAAACATTTGTAATTGTATTTGTGTAATACTAGCTGATGCCCGCGACTTCTACCGCGTGGATGTCGGTTATTATATACTAAAACCTTACTCGAGAACCACTCTATCCATTGGTGAAAACAGCATGAAAATCGGTGCAGTACTCTTTGAGTTTATCGCGTACAGGACGACAGACAGAAGCGGCGGATGACTTTGTTTTATAATATGTAAGGAAGTTCATGAGTTCTTTAATGATTGATTGATTGAAGAATTACATAACATAATATCACGCCTGTATTCCCAGAAGGGTTAGGCAGAGGTGCACCTTAACAGCCGCACGGGTCGATCCCTCAGGTTAAGCTACGCTTGCCGGGGTTGGTCCGTGGATGGGTGACCATCTTTACATATCGAGACTCCTCCGTGCCTCGGAAAGCACGTTAAGCCGTTGGTCCCGGCTGTCATTCGTACATCTTTGACAGTCGTTATGGGTCGTCAGAAGCCCGAAAGTCTGACAACCAGTCTTACCAAGGGATATCGTATTACCCAGTTACTGGGTTGTGGAGGTCAGATAGGCAGTAGCTCCATGTAAAATACTGGTATTCAGATGCATGCGGTTAGACTGGAAGCCGACCCCAATGTAGTTGGGAAAAGGCTAGGCAGATTGATTGCCCGCTAATTGCTTATAACGTAAAACTACTAATCATGGAACACGAATATTGTAATGCATGCTACTTGTGAATCGGTTTCGTTCTGTAATAGTACGAATTAACATCACCGCTGCTTGAATCGCGGTTTAAAACCGCAAAATACGATAATTATTATGAATTTCCAGTAAGAAAAATAAATAATGTGAATGTTTGATACGGCTTCCAGTACTTTAAAACTTCAGGGGGATGCGCCAAGGGCTGTGGGAAAGTCCGAAAGGGATACCGGGACCCTTGGCAACAGGCAACTGAAGGAACACGGGTGGGTTTTATTCAGTAAAAGTCTGTCCCGCTCCGGGAGAAGTCATTTGAAGATTTACCAGCCCAAAAAAAAACAAAGACCGGCCAGGTGCATGTCGAACCACGCACAATGAAGGGTTCCGTAGTTGGGATGAATTTTTCCAACAAACTTAACATTGTAGTTGAAAAACTTGTTCTCCGATACGAAATGTATGGGAGAACATGTTTTTGCAACTGCAAATTTAAGTTGGTCGAATATTACTCGGTAACTTGTGGAGCCTACGTAGCGGTGATAGTTTTCCTTTTAATTTCGTTATATATACTACTGCCGTGAAATTTTTCACATTTCCAAACCCAACCATTTAGCTGGCAGGGGGGAGGGACACTTGACTATAACAAAAATGTGCACTTTAAAGCTTAATATTCCGCAAACGGATCCCTGAATCCAAAAATGGTTTTCACAAACTCCCATTATTTTTAAACGACCTTTCCAACGATGTCCCACACCATGGGATTGACGAGAAAAAAAAAACAAGCCCCAATTTAAATGTAGGAGAGGTACCCCAAAAAAAATATTTTTAACATTTTTTTTTTACCACTTTGTCGGCGGGTTTTATATGTATATCCATACCAAATTACAGCTTTCTAGTACCAACGGCCTTTGAACTAAGCCGCGGACAGACGGACAGACGGACAGACAGACGGACATGGCGAAACTATAAAGGTTCCTTGTTGACTACGGAACCCTAAAAAGGCGGATACGCTAAGGTAACCCGCGAAATTCAAATTTTCTATCGTTTCTTGCAATTTGCAGGTCAGTGTCAGGTTGTATGTTGATTAAAATATGATTCGCGACTGTAACAGATATGGTTTTACAGAATTATAATCATTAGAATCAGCAATACAACACCTTAAGTTAACATAATCCTCAAATCTCATGATTTCATGAAATAGTCATTGAAAAGGATTACGTGAACTTAGAGAGTTGTATTGATGATTTTTTTTTTATGATTATCCTTACATATTATAAAACAAAGTCCTCCGCCGCGTCTGTCTGTCGTCCTATTCGCGATAAACTCAAAAACTACTGCACCGATTTTCATGCTGTTTTCACCAATGGATGGAATGGTTCTCGAGGAAGGTTTTAGTATATAATAACCGACATCCGCGCGGGCGAAGTCGCGGGCATCAGCTAGTAATTCTCTAAATAAACATTTGATGCGCCCGTGAGTCGTATTTAGATCAACATACAACCTGATACTGGGCTACAGGAGCTCGTGGCTAAATTATAACAGCCACACTGGGTTGATCCATCAGGTTAAGCTACTCTTGCCGGGGTTGGTCGGTGGATGGGTGAACATCTTTACATACCGAGACTCCTCCGTGCCTCGGAAAGCACGTTAAGCCGTTGGTCCCGGCTGTCATTCGTGGATCTTTGACAGTCGTGACGGGTCGTGAGAAGCCCGAAAGTCTGATAACCAGTCCTAACCAAGAGGTATCGTATTACCCAGTTACTGGGTTGTGGTAATAAAATACAGGTATTCAGCTGTATCCGGTTACACTGGAAGCCGACCCCAAATATAGTTGGGAAAAGGCTAGGCAGATTGATACAACTTGATACTGACATGCAAATTGTAAAACGTAAGAAAATTTGACTTTGGCATTGCTCTCAGAACAGATGGCCGATGGGGCCGAATGGTTCTGGAGTGGCAAACGCGTACCAGACGACGTAGCGTTGGGAGGTCGCAAAGTGGACCGATGACCTCTGCCTAACCCTTCGCAGATAACAGGCGTGATGTTATGTTATATTACCTACTTTATAATGACTTTCAAGAAGTGTATTTTTATCTTTCATTGATTTGTAGTTTTGAATAAACACTCCCGCAAACCGTTATACCGAAAATACTGCAGCATTAATTTTGAAATAAATATAATGTTAAAATTGAGGATATGCTAGGTCCTATGTTTGACGAAAACACGATTACATGAAACTCGATAGAAAAAAAAACCAAAGTTACCTCTAAACCGAACTATAAACCGCTGGTATTAAAAACATACTTCAAATTAAATCATGAAACTTTGCATAATAACTGAACTAACTATAAAGCAGGTCATGTGTTTTGTTTTCTTTTTAGATAACCATTATTTTCACCGTAAAAATTAATTACCTAAACTATTCGAGGCTTGAGAGCCGCCAGCACCCCACTCTGCTCGCTCTCACTCAGGCCGCGAGTAGTATGGTGCGAGCGAGATAAAATGTGAGATAGCGCCTGAAGTAGCGCCTGAAGTTTTCATAAATATTGTTCTATTAGTGTCATGTCGCGGTGTCACGACGCGCCCGTCTGCGGGAGCCATATCACTCAACAATGTTCGCACCCATAATTACGGAAAAAGAAACGTGTAGATTGTTATCTTTTGTTATTATCTTTCAACTTATCTTTACACTCTCGTAACTGGATAAGCAGCATCTTGGAAATGCAAAATTACCGATTAAGTACTAGCTACTAGTATAATATAGGCTAGAGGATAGTACTGGAGGATAGTACTGGAGGTTAGTACTGGAGGTTAGTACTGGAGGTTAGTACAGGAGTCTAGTACTGGAGTCCAGTACTGGATGCTAGTACTGGAGGTTAGAACTGGAGGTTAGTACTGGAGGTTAGTACTGGAGGTTAGAACTGGAGGCTAGAACTGGAGGTTAGTACTGGAGGTTAGTACTGGAGGCTAGAACTGGAGGCTAGTACTGTATAATGATACTAGATGATAGTACTGAAGACGAGAAAGCGAAGTACCAAACACAAATAAAAAAAATATGAGATGCCTTATTCGATTCCTTCTCAATCAAGAACCACATCGAATGATATATTAGTTTATAATATGTAACGATTTATTTATGGATAAATGATTTTATTTCTGTTAGTAAGTTTGTACAAACAATTTTACACGTCAATCATATTTTTAAACTAGATGAGGTCAGCGTTTCCTATCTGACTACTTTGAGAAGAAAGGCCGAAACAAACTCAGAGGTCACAGTCTCTTTTAAAGACCAGACATAATCTTCGTCAGATCATGTAGATTGTCGTCTGAAATGGTTTTTTGAAGAAAGAATCACACAGATTGAATGCACCTGTCCAGTCAGTGCACGCATTTATCAGTAATCGTGGAGCTCAACTCAAAACTTAAGGAGCTCAAAAATTCGACAAACAATACCAAAGAAAGGACATTTGGGTAGGCCGCAAAAAATTACTCAAATCACCAGACCATGATTAAAACAAATTAAGAAAAAAAGACAATGGTACATAATCTTCACATTCACAAAAAATCTTTACTTAGTTAAAATAATATAAAAGAGGAGTTCGTGGCTAAGTAATAACAGCCAAACGGGTCGATCCATCAGGTTAAGCTACGCTTGCCGGGGTTGGTCTGTGGATGGGTGACCATCTTTACATACCGAGACTCCTCCATGCCTCGGATAGCACGTCACAAGCCGTTGGTCCCGGCTGTCATGCGTGGATCTTTGATAGTCGTTACGGGTCGTCAGAAGTCCGAAAGTCTGACAACCAGTCTTACCAAGAGGTATCGTATTGCCGAATTACTGGGTTGTGGAGGTCAGATAGGCAGTCGCTCCATGTAAAATACTGGTATTCAGCTGCATCCGGTTACACTGGAAGCCGACCCCAACATAGTTGGGAAAAGTCTAGGCAGTTTCAATACTGTACAAAGTAAATATTCATGTCATTATATAATATTAAAATAATTCGATCCATTAAATCATCGGACCAAAGCACAATTATATAACTAGTAAGATATCAGATCGTATCACAATTATACATATAACCGTTATACGTTGATTCTGGTTAACCTTCACTTGGGGTCAAAGTTAAATTAAACTATTAAATTAGCTATTTAACTTATCTAAGGACATACAAATACTTGCTCGTAACTAGACCACCTCGGTTCAAATAATTAATTACAGTCAATCGTTAGAAATGAAAACTAAAACCCAACTACGACTAAAAAGGTATAAACAAGGCACCACAGACAAACAAATTAAAAATCCGGAGTCACACGTGTTAGGGCCATAAATCGAACAGCTTACGTGTGACTCCGGAGACGAAGGAGACTAGCCTCCACGACACAGGGAGTCCTAGTGTGGAGACTAGTGTTAATTGAATTTTGTACTGCTCTCTTCAACAATAAAGTTTTTTATATTCATATTTGTATAATTATAGTTTATTGACTTTTTTGTCGAAGTTGGGTTTTAGTTTTTATTAAGTACTTAGAAAAACGTCTGTGTAATTGATAATACAGGGCTATTTCCAAAATAGAGGACTTGTTTTTTTTTAAAGAATGTTTTGAAATTAGAGATAAGCAGTTTTTATTTAAAAAAAATACAGGTTGCTAGCAAATTAGGTTCATGTAGTTTTATTAAATAAACCTGCTCCTACAGCTCAGTAGTTAGTAAAAAAAACAAATGGCAGCGTCAGTATTTCCAAAAAGTTTGAATTACAAAAATTAACTTGTCTATCATTAGCTGTTTCTGAGAAACTATAAATGATATATGTAATATCATTAATTCATTACATATGATAACAGCTAAATGACATTAAAACTAAAAATAAAACATTATAGTACCCGGTCTGATCTGCCTTGGCTTATTTTAATCTTTTTATTTTTTCTCCCTTACGTGACAAAACATTGAGATGTCTTTAATATAATGTAAGTTTAATATTAATGTATTACTTATACACATTAAAAACTAAAGGTATTACAGACTAACTATTTATATATATACAACTCTCTTAGATAAAAGTAACTATACAAATAAACAATAAACTAGAATATAGCGTCGAAAAATTCCTCCGCATCGTTGTCGGATGGTAATGTACCCAAGAGACTGGCGGCATTGCCACGTTGTATGGCAATGCTTATCCTCTGACCAAGATAAAAGCCAGCCCTTGGGTCACGGGAAGTGTCAAATAGCCGTTTGGAAATTTCATCAAACAAGCTATGAGCACTCGGACCCCACGGCCCTAGAGTTTCAACCCCAAACGGCTCGAAAATATAATTCGCTATAAGGCTGTTATACTTTCGCCGCTTGAGGTTTTCCGCAGCCGCAGCAGCAGCGCCAGCACAGCACGCCGAGCCAGGAAGGTGGGATGGCGCAAGGGTATCGACGCATGTTGCGTCCCACACTAAAGGCCTACCCACCTTCCACGGGAATAAGGACATGCCGTCCGGTCTCTTGCCATCGTTGCGTGCCAAGCCGTTGGGTTCTAATACAGCTGGAATGCCAGCGGTGACAAGGGCTCGTCGGATGATGTCATTAATTTCCGCGTGCCGCGCTAAGCGACCCGCACTTCGGCTGCAAGACAGGCCGTGGTGTCCGAGGCTGTTGACAACTTCACCGCAGTGACAGCGATGAGGAGAACAACACGGGGCTCCTAGTCGCAGGGAAGCAGCGATGCGGAAGGTAGTATCGTCGAACAAAGTTCCAAGGTTCGATGACGGTAGTGCATGAAGCCACAGTCCCGACTCCCACTTACCCACAGCCAGCAGGCGCGCACGCTCCGCAGTAGTAGCAGACGTGTCAAGTAAGTTGTTCTGTACTACTCTGCAGAGCGGCTCATCCCACCGTCTCTGGGAAGATGGATTGTCGGGCGGATCTGAATTCGGGCAAGCGAGTCTCCAGGCATCTATAGCCTCGGTGAGGCACGGCACGTCAAAATCAATCAGTGTGGAAGCTAGGATTTTCCTGATTAATTTCTCAGTACCGTGAACCGAGGATATGAAAGCCGGTAAACTAATACTAGAAATTTTGCGGACGCCGAGGCCTCCCATACGTATGGGAAGAGTAGCTTGTGCCCAAGCTCGGTCGTCCATGGCCACATTTAAGATCAAAGTTAATGTATGACGGATAATTTGGTCCATTTTGTCTAAAAGATGAGTGTGCTTCCATAAATGGGAAGCGCGAAGGAAATATGTTAATTTAGGGCCGAAACAACAGTAACGGATTAAGGTTATGGCCGAATGCATGTTAATTTGGAGCAGTCTCTCCGAAACGTCATTGAAATTTTGAATTTTTTCCTCAATAAAAATAGGGAAGGAGTCCTCAAAGATAGGTGACCCAAGGAGACGAAGAGAGTTTTTTTCGATAATTTTGATATCAGGGGCTATTGCGTTAAATTTCGAAAGTGTCAGGTGTCTGTCAGTACTGTCCGCTAAGTATAGTTCACATTTCGAAAGGTTGAGTTCAAGGCCAATGGCATGGAGTTCATATTTTAGGAATTTAAGGTCATTAAAAACAGTTTCTACGTCGCCTCCCAAGGTTCCATCATCGAGGTACCAAACATTGAATTTGGAATTTAGCTGTCGAATAATTGGGTGAATGGCTAAACTAAAAATCACTGGCCCGAGGGGGTCACCTTGTTGGCAGCCAACAGCAGATTCTAGAAGGTTGTCCCGAAACAGTAATTTAGAGGGGTGTCTGTAACATTGCCAAAGAAAACTATAGATTTGGGGTATTTCTTTTTCAATTTCTGTAAGCAAGGTGTCCCTATTAACAGAATTAAAGGCATTCTTTATGTCAACCTTCAGGATGACCTCTCCTTTCTCAGAATTTAGGTAGGTCGATAAGGCGTGTACAGCAGCCTCGCAGCCCCCTTTGGAACCGTAACCTAGCTGCAGGGGCTGAAATTTTTTCGAAATAACCTCACCATAGAATTTACAACAAATCTTGGCTGCCATACGACGGTAAGTGGTTCCCACGGCAATGGGACGAATGCCGCCATCCTTCTTACGCAAGGCGCAATTTATTACACATTATCATTCCGGAATAAATTCTCTAAAAGATGATGATTACCTTATCAAAATCTGGTGCGTAGTTTAAAAAAACAAAGTAATCACACAAATAGACACGACTTTTATGTATACAGAGTGTACCAGAAAGATGTGGTACAAACCATCATACTGAAACGCTTTCTCACGGTACCAACATCGTAAACCAAACAAAATAATCGGCTGTTCCATACATTTGGGTCGAGGAGATTGTACCAGAAACTCTTATACCAGACAGCTGATAATGATCTGTATCACAACTTTTTGATACACCCTGTAGATAAAGATGTAAGGCATTATGTCAATAAAAACCTTCACTTTTATGACATAATTTGTGCGAACGAAAAGCCAATAATACCCAGACTACAAAAAAATACTAACTGTGTTCTAATTTCCCGACAGAACCATAAAAGTGAAATGTGGTCAAACGACATATTTTATCATTATAATTGAGGGCGTCATGGTCTGTTCTAGTTAATTTTAACAACTCAATTAGGTAGTTATATTCATTTAGTTAAGTGTTAACGAAACAGTTTTAGAATTTGAAGTTGAGAACTTGTCAAACTCTACTTTGAAAAATCAAAATCAAAATATTTTATTTCACATAAGCCTACATGGGCACTTATGAAACGTCAGAAGCTAGGTGCACGGTTCCAATTGGTCGTTTCCTATGGAGAAGAGCCGGCAAGAAACTCCATGGTTACTCTTTTAAAAGATAATTTAATAAAATTAAATAAGGCGACGCCTGCGCGTCAAAATTGTCAGATTGTCGCTTATCTCCTGTCGCCTGTCGGTTAACACTTTCCAGGAAACTCAATGAGACACAATAGAGCCACAAGTGCCGTGTTTTTTTTTTAAACAAATTTTAGGTGTTCTATTTTGCATTTCGAGTTTTTTTTAAATAGTAGTGATGGGTCGACTATGGTTTTTGTCAATCTTTGACTAGTTATAGTGTTGCTTAAACTGCTGGATATATTTGACAGAATTTTTGTAAACAGACTGGAATTGCCATTAGATATACTTACGCAATTATATTTATTGTTTCCCACCTTGTTTATCTATAGGCAATATTTATAACACTCATAAATAATCATGTCATCAAGTCATCATCATCTGCCTAGCCTTTTCCCAACCATGTTGGGGTCGGCTTCCAGTCTAACCGGATGCAGCTGAATACCAGTATTTTACATGGAGTGCCAGTGTTTTAATCTTGTCATCAAGTGTGAAACGCCAATTATTTTTAATTAATCCACGGTTGTTAGTTGATAGTTTTTTTATATCATTTACTTAATTGTGGGGAATCCAATGACAGTGTTGATGTGACTCAGAAACTTACTTGTCATCTTAGAAAATGATGCACTTATCAAGGAAATAGCAACGTATGTTACTAGGTAAGATAATACGGACTGGTGTTCACAACTCCACGACAAAACGCGTCATCATCATCTGCCAAGCCTTTTACCAAGTTGGGGTCGGCTTCCAGTCTAACCGGATGCAGCTGAATACCAGTGTTTTACACCTGACCTCCACAACACAGTTACTGGGTAACACGATACCTCTTAGTAAGTCCGGTTGTCAGACTTTCGGGCTTCTGACGATCCGTAACGACTGTCAAAGATCTACAAATGACAGCCGGGACCAACGGCTTTACGTGCTTTCCGAGGCACGGAGGGGTCTTGGTACCTATGTAAAAAATGCATCAAAATGAATAGTTAGCATAGTTTAAGTACAGTTAAATTAATTTGGCACCACATTATGGACATTTCTACATGTTGTTATGTCTCCTCGACAACATTTGATGCTCAATTGTATGTTGCAAGGAAACAAACAACAAACCGCGCGTCATATTGCTCGCCAGCTGGCAACGTCGCGCGCTGTTGTACAACGTTGCAGATCATGATGAGCGTGTCGCGTCAAAGTCAAATAATTTATTACAATTAGGCACATAAAAAGCACTTTTGAACGTCAAAAACAAAGAAATAGAACTGATTGTAGTTGCCCCTTCCAAAAGGTAGTTTTCGTATGGAGAAGAATGGGCAAGAAGCTCCACCGTTACTGTGTACACAGTGGACTGGACTTTTTCTTTTTCTTTTCGGAAGTCTTACAGACAAATATCATTATAATATCAATAACATAAAACTAAGTTGCTAATTACAAGACCCCACAGATGAATACAAAATGATTACTCCCTCCTAGTCTAAGTTACTTTATAGGCAAATAAATATTATGAGGAAATAGGGTCGGTCTTTTCTCCATACAAAAAGTCATAATTCAAGGTTCGGCTCTCGTCTATTTCCTCCTTCAATATTGGACCTATTTGAAAGATATTTTATAAATTGAATAAGAACGATATTTACTGTGCCCCCATGGTTTTTTTTTCATTAATAGTTGTCAAATTTGTACAATAGGCCTCTGATGACAGCGGTCTAAACAGGCAATTTTGAGCATTTTCTGAGGGTTCTAGTGCTTCTACAGATAATGTATCATCAAAACGGAAAACATAGGGGCATAGAACTAGTTGATATTTATTTTACTGTAAAAAATTATTGCTCTAAGGTCATAAACCAGAGGGAAAACAGGCGAGAGCGTTTGTATGGAGAGGGGACCGACCCTATTTCCTCTTAAACATAACAGGTGAAATGTGGCTATACTATACAACAATTCTGCTAAACCCCTTTGGGAAATAAACGCATAATGTTACATTATCATTATCCAAATCACCGATTATCAAAATCAATTCATTTAACTACAAACTATTAAAGGAGATATCGTAGCCACAACAACCAACACGTTGCTTAACGCAAACCGCATCGAAATCGGGTCAGCAGTTGAACAGTCGTCATATCCGGCGTTTATGCCTACTTGAGAAGTATTAGAGGTCGTATTGAAGGTAATATACCTAATACTTTACTAAGTACTTGGTAATAACTTGTCAAGTTAGGAGTCAGCTAAATGTTTCATTTGTAATCAAACGTCCGTTCAACCATTATAGCATTAAAGCTTAACAAACAAACTCACTTTTGCATTTTAATATTAGTTAGGAATTTGGATTCATATTAAACCGACATAAAATAAAAAAATCTGTTTTTTCAATTCGAAAACACCGTCCGAAACAGGGGCGGATCGCTAGTGAAATTATAAATAGCACAAAAATCCTTATCTTGGTAAGTAATCATTTTTGTGGTAAGTTACGTAAAACTGGGGGCTTAAAACGTACACTTTGGCAGATTCATAATATGAAAATATTATGAATCATCGTAAAATGTCACAAACTGACAATTCATAATAACATCTGCGTGTAATTCATATTACGAAATAATTCATCTATTTGACAGTTTTCTATGGAGATTCGTAAAATGGTTCACAAATTATGAATTGCTTTTATGTCAAATTAGAGGAATTGCTGATGACAGCTGGGATTCAGGAAATGAACTGCTTTTAGAGGAATTGCTAATGTGGCCGGTTTAGGCCACCTGACTTCGGAGAAGACTTTTATGTGCGTTAATGTGAAGGCTGTAACGTTGGATATGTAGTGAATAATAAATCAATCAATCTGCCTACCCCTTTCCCAACTATGTTGGGGTCAGCTTCCAGTCTAACCGGATGCAGCTGAAAACCAGTATTTTACATAGAGCGACTGCCTATCTGACCTCTACAACCCAGTAACTTGGTAATACGATACCCCTTGGTAAGACTGATTGTCAGACTTTCGGGCTTCTGACGACCCGAAACGACTGTCAAAGAACCACGAATGACAGAAGGGACCAACGGCTTAACGTGCTCTCCGAGGCACGGAGGAGTCTCGGTATGTAAAGATGGTCACTCATCCACGGACCAACCCCGTCAAGCGTAGCTTAACCTGATGGATCGACACGTGCGGCTGTTATTACTTAGACACGAGGACCGTTACCTCAATAATGATGATTATGTAAAAAAATCATTGACAGGATTCTTGAATGACAGTACCTACAGAAAAACTTCGTAAAAACCACATTACGTACACACGGCTACAAGACATGCTATAAATTTCCAGTATAAGCTGATCTCGCATTATATAGGATTTTCATACAACGAGAGGTCAGCTTATACTGGAAATTTTGTGAAAATATTGGTGGCCGTGTGTACTAAGTTAATGTTAGTCGTGATTTCTCACTTAACTTACTTGAATCGTTTTGTTAAAATATTGTTATAACTGACTAATTTGGGCAGCACCCAAGGTGAGGTTCGGAAGAATTACTAGTTAGTTTACGTGTTAGTCATTATGTTACTTTACATAAGTTAACCTCAAGATTTTAGTAATGCACCTTGATATGTCACTGACGCATGTTTTTCATATTACAGTTCGCAAATGTGGAATTATCCTGACATTGGGGTTTCTTGATCTGTGTACACACGGCTACAAATCAAGCTATACATTTCCAGTGTATACAGATCTCGCATTGTATAGAATTTCTTTACAATGCGAGGTTAGTTTATACTGGAAATGTATAGCTGGATGTGTAGCCGTTTGTACATGGTCCGCACATGATTTGACCAAGATAATGTCTGAAAATCGAACTCACACTTTTCATTGTCAATAATATTTAAAAATATACATTTACTCAGTTATGAACCTTAATTAGAAATATATAATAATACAAGCTAACACTATCAATAAAATGTATAAATTACTAGCTCCGCCCCGCGGTTTCACCCGCGTAAGTCTCGATCCCGTGGGAATATCGGGATAAAAAGTATTCTATGTCCTATTCCAGGTCATGGTCTACCCATGTGACAAATTTCATCCAAATCCATTCAGCCGTTTAAGCGTGAAAGCGTAACAATCAAACAAACTCACGTCAAAAATCAATCTGCCTAGCCTTTTCCCAACTATTTTGGGTCGGCTTCCAGTCTAACCGGATGCAGCTGAATACCAGTAGTTTACATGAAGCGACTGCCTATCTGACCTCCACAACCCAGTAACTGGGCAATACGATACCCCTTGGTAAGACTGGTTGTCAGAGTTTCGGGTTTCGGATGACCCGTAACGACTGTCAAAGATCCACGAATGACAGCCGGGACCAACGGCTTAACGTGCTTTCCGAGACACGGAGGAGTCTCGGTATGTAAAGATCCATCCAGACCCATCTACGGGCCAACCCCGGCAAGCGTAGCTTAAAGTATACAAAGAAAAAAAATAAAAAATAAAAATTGGTCGACTCTTCACGTGACCAGAGAGCTGGCCAATTCTTAAGCCAATGAATCAGCATTGCCATCCATCGTGGGAACGCTGCCAGACTTTTGGGCACTTTTCCCACAGACAGCGAACGTGGACAAATTTTTTGATGGCCATTGAGCCGTTTTTTATTTTTCGTCGTTTTTAGGGTACCGTACCCAAAGGATAAAAGACTACGCTGTCCGCCCGTCTGTCTGTCTGTCCGTCTGTCACCAGGCTGTATCTCATGAACCATGATAGTTAGACAGTTGTTTGTCACAGATAATGGATTTCTGTTGCCGCTATAACAACAAATACAAAAAAAACAGAATAAAATAAATATTTAATAGGGCTCCGATATAACAAACGTGATTTTTTTGCCGTTTTTATAGATAACTAGCAGCGCCCCGCGGTTTCACCCGCGTAAATCTCGATCCCGTGGGAATATCGGGATAAAAAGCATCCTATGTGTTAATCCAGGTTATGAACTATCTAAAGAAAAAAAAAGAAAAAGAAAGAAAATACGTTTCGTTTCGTATCTGTTTGCCAAATTTCATCCATATCCATTCGCCGTTTTTGCGTGATTGAGTAACAAACATCCAAACACACAAACTTTCACATTTATAATATTAGTAGGAACTAGGATATTATTAGGATGGTACGGAACCCTTAGTGCGCGAGTCCGACTCGCACATGGCCGGGTTTTTTTTGTATAGTCATTATTTTAGGTACTTAATTATATCGTATAATGGTAGTTTGATGAATTTTCGTTGAATGTGTGCGTATGAAAATCCGTTCGTTAGTTTCTGAGTTTATCGCGTTCAGACAGGCAGAAAAACAGGGTCTCTGTTTGTTTTATACTTAGTATATATTATTTATACTATTATTTGTTCCTCCTCCAATCACAGCGCCATGTTTTGATCAATCATTATGTTTTAAAAAGCTCAGTTATTTCCATAATCTAATAAATAATATTATTTGAGATAACAGTAAAGTGTGACAACAAATTAATTAAATACCTGTTTTAATGGGAAGCTAATGAGGAATTTGAATATTTTATAAGTAATGGAGTTTTTTTAATGGCTTACGGAAAACCTTGACATAATTATATTTGATGGAAGTATTTATACAGGGCCAAAATAAATTAAGGAAACATGATTTAAAAAAAAAATCAATATAATTTTTTTTTTTGTTTGGGTCAACGACCGCAGTTTGTGTAGTCGATTGAAATATCAGTTTGATTTATTATTTTTTTGTTTAAACTTCTCAGACGTTGTGTGTATATCTAAATACGATGAAACCGATTTTCACAACTCATATCCAGTCAGATTCTTTCAACCTCTTCAGAACTCTGGATCCGAACTTACGCTCATCACCGCCATAAACAACGCGGTAATTATTCCGATAATTATAGCGATAAATTGAGTGGCCACACTTGAACGGTAAACGTCCAATGCTCATTTGCCGCCACTCGAGTTATCACCTAACGTCAAACGCTAATGTGAATGACGTTATCAAATTCTCGCGTTATTACGGTTAACGCGTTCATCATCGCGATAATCAACGGCGTTTCTCGTTGATGTGGCCCCAGCATAAGTCGGGGTAGTATCGACCACTGGGCGACCACCTCTGGGCAACAAGACACTGATATATGTAAATTATGAACCATGCACTGTTTTGCAGTCAGTTAAAAATGACATACACATCACTTCCTTGCTTTCGAAATCAATAAAACCCCTATCAGACGGGAAAACGATTAGAAATTACAATGAAATAAAAATGACTACGTCCTGTCTTGATAGCGTTGCCAATGAACTTGATTTTATCTTAAAAATGTGTTCCGTTCTTATCGCGTTTGTGGGCGTGCGTTAGAGCAGTGGTGGCACAGTGGTAACAGCCGTGACTGACGACTTGTAGGTCGTAGTTTCGAACCCAGACAGGCGCTTTACTTTGTGTAAATTATTCCATCACCACTGCTCTCAAAGCGTGGAAAAAAAACATCGTGAGGAACGGCATGTCTAAGAAGCAAAAATTCGAAGAGCAAACTCGGATCACTTCCTAGCTCTATCCAGGGATCCAACCCAGGAAAACTCCAACAACCACTAAACTAACGAATCATCAACATCTGCCTAGCCTTTTCCCTTTTAGGAGTATGAGGAACAGGGTGTAAAGTTCACTCATCCATCATAGAAAAGGGAGGTTCCTCCGACCAGATGGGTGTTGTGTCTGGCGGGCAACTGCCCAACGATTGATGTCGGGTTCATATGTCCATTGCGCGGTAAACTTTAATTGCGCGATGCAGGATTTATGTGACGTCAGAATTTTTGTTTGACGTCTGGTCTTTGATGCGTAGTTCGCATTTGGCGATGTAGATACCGCCACACCCTGCTATGTTGGAGTCGGCATCCAGTCTAACCGGATGCAGTTGGATACCAGTAATTTACATGGAGCGGCTGCCTATCTGACCTCCACTACCCATCAGTTATAGGTAATACCATAGAAATATCTTCTTTCTTATATGTATGGTTAATACGATACTCCTTGACCCTTGGTAAGACTGGTTGTCAGACTTTCGGGCTTCTGACGACCCGTAACGACTGTCAAAGATCTACGAATGACAGCCGTGACCAACGGCTTAACATGCTTCCCGAGGCACGGAGGGGTCTTGGTATTTGAAGATGGTCACCCATCCACGGATCAACCGCGGCAAGCGTAGCTTAACCTGATCGATCGACCCGTGCGGCTGTTATTACTTAGCCACGCGCCCCTCCACTAAGACAAGGAATCATGTTACATAAATAAAATCAATTTAGAACAGTCTTCTATGTAAAATTAGATATTGCACACTATGTATTGAGTTCTACATTATGTATATATGTACATAAATATACATAATTACGGCAAAGAGGTTAGGTCTTACAGAAAGCGGAAAAAAAAAGTTTTTAAAATTTTTACATATACAGGAATAATTTTTGGTTTTAACACATGCCGATTTCCTCACGATATTTTCCTTCACCGTTTTGAGAGCACTGGTGATGAAATCATTTACACAAAGTAAAGCGCCTGCCAGGGTTCGAACCTAAGACTTACAACTCGTAAATTGCGGCAGTCAAATCAGTATTTATCACTCAAATAGAATTGGTAATAATTTTATTTAATCAATTAAGTAAACATTATTTGACACTTCCCGTGACCCAGGGGCTGGTTTATATCTTGGTCAGAGGCTTTACCATACAACGTGGCAATGCCGCCAGTCTCTTGGGTGCATTACTAGCCGACAGCGGTGCGGAGGAATTTTTCGACGCCATATTTTAGTTATTAATTGTTTATTTGTGTAGTTAGTTACATAAATATTCTTTATAGAAAAAAAAATACCATAAAAGTTATCTTTAAAACGAACTTTAAACCGCTGTTATTCAAAAAATACTTCAAATTAGATCATGAAACTTTGCATAATAACTGAACTAACTATAAAGCAGGTCTTATGTTTTTTTTTATTACCTTTATTTGCACCGTAAAAAGCAATTACCTAAACTATTCGAGGCTTGAGAGCCGCCAGCACCCCACTCCGTCTCGCTCTCACTCAGGCCGCGAGTATTATGGTGCGAGCGAGATAACATTTTAAGGTGGGTAGGCCCTTAAAATCAAATTTGTTTTAAGGAGATTTATTATTCTAGTAATACAGATTTCTCTTATTTATGTAAATTATTTAAAGCCCAGCAAAATGCAAATTACGCTAACGTCCATCTGACCTACCTCAAACTCAAACTCAAAGCATTTATTTCAAATAAACCAATTACAGGCACTTTTGAATTGTCAAGGGGTCGGTCAGTCAGAAAGATGAAGCTAGTTGCCCATTCCAAAGCGTAGGTTCCTATGGAGAAGAACGGGCAAGAAAGTCCACGGACACTCATTTGAATCAGAATATTGTTACAATATCTCAAATCGCTCACAGTCGAACCGCATCTCAAAACAAGTTTTCTGTAGTAAGAAACCATTACTTCACGCAAATGCATTTATTTACAATGCAGTGACATGTATTTAAATACAACTAGAAGTTTACGAAGATAAAATATTACGTTCTCATCTTGAAGTACTTAATTTATCTAAGACGAATCATCTTTTTACCCGACTACGGCGAAGAAAAAAGGAGGGTTATGATTTTGACCGGTATGTATGTATGTATATGTATGTTCATCTGTTCCCTCCTATCTTCTAAACCACTAATCACAATTTGACAAATGAGGTATCGTTGGAAGTGTCTTGTCACATTAAATTAAAAATGGCGCCCTCTAGAGGACATAAAGTCAGGAACTAAAAAAAAATTGTTTAATCGTATGTGTTGGGTATCGAATGAAAGGGCTTAATGAGCACATTTCAAAAATATATTCAATATAATCCCAAAAGAATTTAAAAAAATTAAAGTAATAATAACTAAAACCCAACTACGACTAAAAAGTTATAAACAAGACACCACAGACAGACAAATTAAAAAACCGGAGTCACACGTGTTAGGGCATAAATCGAACAGATTACGTGTGACTCCGGATTTATAAAAAAAAACAAAAATTATAAATACCCTGTAACTTTGTAAGGGTTTTACTACAAATTCCAGGATCGCGGCTACAAAATCGGATAATTTACTACTAAATATTGGCAGTACCCGCGTTTAAATATGAGACATGGCTCCTCAATCCATGACACTAAATGTACACACATAACATCACGCCTGCAATCCCTTCAGGGGTAATCAGAGGTGTACTTATAGATAGTACAACCACATTACACGCTAATAATATCATCATCTACATAGCTTTCGAAAAAAGAAAGAAAATTAAGAAAAACAGGAAAGAAAAGAAAGAAGAAAAGAAAGAAAGAATAGAAATAAAGAAAAGAAAGAAAGAAAAGAAAGAAAGAAAGAATGAAAAGAAAGAAAGAATAACATTTATTTGGACACAGTTAAAACATGATAGGGTTGCGACTGTACCGGACCTAGGTATTTGATCTCCACAACCCAGTTACTGGGTAACACAATACCCTTGGTATATAAGTGTGACTGACTGACTACCCGTAATGACTATCGAAGTTCTACGAATGATAGCCGGGACCAACGACTAAACGTGCCTCAATCCATACGGACACTAAATGTACACTCATAACATCACGCCTGTAATCTCTTCAGGGGTATACAGAGGTGTACTTATAGATAGTACAACCACATTACACGCTAATAATATCATCATCTACATAGATTTCCAAAAAAGAAAGAAAATAAAGATTAACAGGAAGAAAAAGAAAGAAGAAAAGAAAGAAAGAAAAGAAAGAAAGAATAACATTTATTTGGACACAGTTAGAACATATTAGGGTTACGACTGTACCGGACCTAGGTATTTGACCTCCACAACACAGTTACTGGGTAACACAATACCCTTGGTATATTTTACCTCTATGTACTACAACCACATTACACGTTAATAATATCATCATCTACAAAGTCTTCCAAAAAATAAAGAAAAGAAAGAAAGAAGAAAAGCAAAGAAAGAGAAGAAAGAAAGAAAATAAACAGAAAGAATAACATTTATTTGGACACAGTTAGAACATGTTAGGGTTGCGACTGTACCGGACCTAGGTATTTGACCTCCACAACACAGTTACTGGGTAACACAATACCCTTGGTATATAAGTCTGATTGTCTGACTTTGGGCTTCTGACTACCCGTAACGACTATCGAAGTTCTACGAATGACAGCCGGGACCAACGACTAAACGTGCTTTCCGAAGCATGGAGCAGTCTCGATGAGTAAGAGATGGTCACCCATCCACGAGCTGATCGCGGCAAGAGTTGCTTTACCTTAGATTTTCTGAGCTATAGTTGAAATGTCCCACCTGGATTGTTAATTTAGTCATAATAATATAAATTTTGGTTCTATTTCTATTCTGAACCGTAATATGAATATTTATGCAAGTATTTTTCCAAGATGGCCCCCAGGATATAATTAAAAACTTTTCCTTAATTATATAAATCTGCTCATTTAAATAATAGCGGCCATTTTAGCTATTCTAGAACTGTTGAACGACCGCAAAGGTCAATCGAGCAAGGTTAAGATACGCTTGCTGCGGTTGAGCTTTGGATGGGTGGTTTACCATTTCACACCGAGAACCCTCCGTGTCCCGGAATGTGTTGGTCCCGGCTGTCATTCGTACATCTTTGACAGTCGTTACGGATCGTCAGAAGCCCGAAAGTCTGACAACCAGTCTTACCAAGGGTCAAGGAGTCTTGAGTATTGAGAGTCGAAGCCCGAAAGTGTCTGTTCGGTACAATATTTGCAACCGAACAGCTCAGCACTTTTGCCTGCTTGCATTTCCATAAATGCACGTATCGCAGCTAGCACGTTTAAGTACGTGTTCGAATACTAATCGCGTGACTCAAACCAAACTAGATCAAACCATCTTAATGCTAGTTTAGCTTAGGTTTACCATTTTATAATTATAGCTAGTGTTCAATATAACTTTTAAACCATTCGATTTTCGTGTCATTAAACCATTGGTCGTAAACCAGCAACCGAACCGTATCCAGTCTAAATACCAGATAACAACCAACTCAGAAGTTAGTGCTAAACCAAGCAAGCGCTAATTTCTAGTGTCTGTCAATCGGGACAGGGCTAGGCTGATGAATTAATATTATAATCCCGATTTAGAATCAGTATTAATTATTTGTAAATCATAGGTCAGGGACTTAATAAAATACACTCCTTTCCAAAGAAAACGTGCTCAGTCATTGGCTTTGCTATGGATTATTTATTAAAAATTTTACTGCGTCATTAGCATAAATGACTAGTAATTTCTAATTATCAATGGAATGTAGTTTTTCGGCTACACCCCTCTTCCAGCAGCGCTATAATTTTACTAACTCTTATTGCTTTTTCTGCCATTACAATCGACACAAAGATATCTGTTTTAAGTCACAATAAGGCTGGATTATGCGACAAACATCAATTATTCTACTAAAAATAACAAGAAGTTAGTTTTAGTTGCCTGATGACCTTTTAACCGCAAACCTGCGAAAAGTAAGTAAAAAGTTACAAACTGAAAAAGGGATTATTCCAAAAGGGTAAAACGGGACCCTATTACTAAGACTCCGCTGTCTGTCTGTCCGTCTGTCACCAGGCTGTATCTCATGAACCGTGATAGTTAGACAGTTGAAATTTTCACAGATGATGTATTTCTGTTGCCGCTATAACAAATTATACTAAAAAACAGAATAAAATAAATATTTAAGGGGGCTCCCATACAACAAACGTGATTTTTTTGCCGTTTTTATAGATAATGGTACGGAACACTTCGTCCGACTCGCACGTGGCTGGTTTTTTTTTATTGCAAAGGAGTTTGTTTTTGTTGCGCTGTTTTGTCATTAATGACATACAAATTTAAGTGAGGATTACCTATTAAAATAAAGACAAAACCAAATTTACCACAGAAAAACAAACAAAAACATTAAGTATATTATAAAAACCAAGACAGAGCGCTATCAACAGTGACGTGACGCCGGTTTCGTAAACATATGTGCACATATTTTGGTGTAGTTTGATTGTAAGTGTGTGCGTGTGTGCACAGAGCGGTGGTGTAGTTTTAGCATGCTTCACTGTATTGTTCGCAGCGCTCTGTCTTGGTTTTTTGTTTGGTCTAAGTACTACTACCACTGCTTTTTCCATATGGGAGGGTCTACTGTGCAAACGTTAAGTTCTGAGTTGAGCTCCACTATTACTGACAAATGCTTGCACTGACTGGACAGGTCCACTCAAATTGTTGTGGTTCTTTCCTCAAAATACCATTTCAGACGCTAATCTACATGGTCCTCATATGGCCTGACCAAGATTATGTCTGGACTTTAAAAGAGACTGCGACCTCTGAGTTTGTTTCGGCCTTTCTTCTCAGAGTAGTCGGATAGGAAACGCCGACCTCATCTAGCTTATTTTTAATATTTTATAATATGACGTGTAAAAGTGATTCCAATATCATATATACAGAATAAACAATTTCATTTCATTTCATTTCAAAGCTTTCTTTTCTTTGCTTTATTATTCGTTAAGATACAACAGTCTTAATATTAACCAATAACGTGTCCGTAAATTGTAGGAATCGGCCACTAACCATACCATAAACACATAAGCGTCATATTTCGGAGAAGGTTAGTTGCAGTCGTGATGTTATGTCAAAGAATAACCCGCAGTAATGTGACGAACTGTCAAATAATTTCAAATCATTCGAAAAGGGCATAGGAAGTGTGGACACAAAAGGTTTGTTCATCTGTTTAGTCATTAAACTGGCTGATAGCCAGACAGTTAGTCAAACGGACAGACACAATGCTTGTTCCTTGTGTGGTTAGACTGGAATAACTGTGGAGTTAATACTATTATTATTTTTGTTAAAGCCGTACCCTACCTCAGATTTTATCTCGCTCGCACCATACACTCGGCGTGAGTGAGAGCCAGACGGAGTGGGGTGCTGGCCGCTCCAAGCCCCTAATATTTTAGGTAATTGCTTTTTACGGTGAAAATAATGGTTATTTAAAATATAAAAAACATAAGGCCTGCTATCTAGTTAGTTCAGTTATTATGAAAGTCTAATTTGAAGTATTTTTTGAATACCAGCGGTTTATAGTTCGGTTTAGAGGTAACTTTGGATTTTTTTTCTATTGAGAAAATTTTATGTATTCGTGTTTTCACCAAACATACGAGTAGGACCTAGCATCAATCCTCAACTTTAACACATATTTATTTCAAAATTAATGCTGCAGTATTTGCGTTATAACGGTGGATAATGCTAAGCAATTCGAGGTAGGGTAGGGCCTTAAATAAACTTTCAACAATATTGCCAAATGCCCAAATCTTAGCTAAAATAGGATTTAGGCCCCAGCTGTTCTGCTAATGTATGCATTCTCAAACGGCAATTAAAGTTAACGAACCATTAACTTGTTATAAAAAAAGCGTGCGTTTGAAATCGAACCTTTTCGAAAGAAAATTGCGTGTCATTTTAATTTTTTTGTCAATGTGACATTTGAATCTACCAAATCAATTTTGTATGCCTTCTGGCGGGGCATAGCATGGACCGACACTTATTTGTAAGACATCTGTATATTTATTTTTTAACCCTTTGTTCACATAATTAATAAATGAATTTGAATTTGAATTTCATTCTTCTAAGATCCTAGCACAAAGTAAACATTAGGGTCTTACGTTTTCTTACGTTTTTTGCAGGTCAGTGTCAAATTGTGTGTTGATTAATTATGGTTCGCGACCGTAACAAATATGGCTTTACACAATTAATCATTAGAATCAGCAATAAAACTCATTAAATTAGAATAATCCTCAAATGTCATGATTTCATGAAATAGTCATTCAATAGGATTAAATAAACTTAGACGAGTTTTATTGATAATTTCAATGATTATAATTCTATAATTAATATTTGATGGCCGCGAATGATATTAAGATCAAAATACAACTGATCTCAAAATTGCAAAAAACGTAAGAAAATTTGCAATTCGCGGGCTACCCTGACACTTTCATTCATTAACTTAAAGCAACATCTATGAATACGGGTGTTATAGAATGACGTCATTGTTCCGTCTGTGACATAAGTAATAAAAGCTATAACCCAACTACGACTAAAAAGGTATTAACGAGACACCACAGACAGACAAATTAAAAATCCGGAGTCACACGTGTTAGGGTATAAATCGAACAGATTACGTGTGACTACGGATTTTTAATTTGTGTGTCTGTGGTGTCTTGTTTATACCTTTTTAGTCGTAGTTGGGTTATATTTTTTATTACTTAATTTTTTTTTAAATCCTTTTGGGGTTATGATATACATTTTTGAAATGTGCTCATTAAGCCCTTTCATTTGATACCCAATATGGTACGATTAAACGAAGATAGGAGGGAACAGATGAACATACTTACATACATACATACACACATACATACATACTTACATACATACCGGTCAAAATCATAACCCTCCTGTTTTCTTCGCCGTAGTCGGGTAAAAAGTAACTTTACAAATATTTTGGTTACCTGTTAGAATCGTCTCAAGTCTAAAGTTATAGCAAATAATCTTCACTAACCATGACCTTTGATTTGTAAAGATACTGGCTGGGCACCGCGACTTCGTTCGCGGAAGTCGTAAGATATATTTTTGGGAATGGGTTCTCGCAGGTCAACCTAGGAGGTTGTCGGCTGCTTAACTGGACTTTCCTGTGGGTGCCTCAATAAATTAGAAAGAAAGAAACGACCAATTAAAACCGTGCACCTAGCTTCTGACGTTTCATAAGTGCCCATGTAGGTTTATGTGAAATAAAATATTTTGATTTTGATTTTGAATTAAGGGGGAGGCGCGTAGCCCGCGAAATTCAAATTTTTTTACGTTTTTTGCAATTTGCAGATCAGTGTCAGGTTGTAAGTTGATTATAATATGATCCGCGACCGTAACAAATATGGCTTTACTGAATTACAACTCCTTAAGTTAGCATAATCCGAGTTCCAAAAAAAACCACTAGGTATACATAAAGTGAAAAATAATTTAATTTATGAAGTCGTTGTGTTTGTTTAGAATTTTCGTTTTTTTGGCACCGACTTCCGCAATTATTATTAATCAGTTTAATTCAGACAAACAATTAATCCATACAATTATAAAATACAGTGACAAATACTCAAATAAATCAATCACTCAAAGCAATTAATGTTATTTTTCACTTTGTAGTTTTCTTTTTGTACGTTTTTATTTTTCACTATCAGTGTTTTTTTTTTTTGGAAGTCGGTTGTTTTTTTTTGTGAAAAAATACTTTTTACATAAAAAGAAAACAACCGACTTCCACATTTTTCACTTTTTAGTTATGGTACCTACATGCATAGAACCTACACCTTTTTGGAAGTCGGTTAAAAAATACAAATCTTTTATCTTGAAGTATAATATTAGTATACATACGTATAGATAATATTATAATTATGTTTACAAATTGGGTACTATTTTTCCCATGCAGTAAACAATGGGGTTTTCTCAACACAATAAAAGGCATATTACGTAGATAATTCTATGGCCATCTACGTTGTAATCAAGGCTTGTAATACATAAGAAGATTGAGGTACTTATCTATACAAAGCAAGTTAAATTAAATTTAAAATACCCCCGACAAAAACAAGCCATATAAAAAAAAATAAAAAAAAAAAACCTAAGCCCTCTCGATCAAGGCACCTTTTAAACAAAACCAAAAAAATCAAAATCGTTTCAGCCGTTTAGCAGCTACGATGGCGCAGACAGACACACAGATACACACGTTAAACTTATAACAAACATCTTTTTCCGTCGGGGGTAAAAATAAAATTGAAGTGTCTGTTTGTAATGTCAAAATAACAGGTTTTTACTAAATGCATTGAGAGTAAACACGGTACTTATAACAAAAAAACATTTTTTAAATAAAAGAAAGAAACATATTTTATTTGGGACACGCAAAGGAAAAAAAACAATAAAAAAAAAACATTAAAACTAACAAAATCAGTAAAACAAGTAATAAAAAAACCAAAAGATATAGAAAACCTGTGCGAGGCCTAAAAGGCTCCTATGTCAGCATAATGCTACGATATTTGAGAAAAAATAAACAAATACCGTCAGAATAAGAGCTTTTTTTACTAAATGCATATGAAAGTATTGTATAACGGTACGTACTTATTTAAGTATAATCAATAAAAATAAAAATAAAATTTCCTTCGTTCTGTCTGTCTGTTTATTCCGGCTAATCTCCGAAACGGCAGGACCGACTTTGAAGTGACTTTCACTGGCAGATGTGTGATTGTGTGAAATCAAATAAATGTAAGCTGATTCACGGTCACGGAACGGAACTTGTTTCAAAATAATTTCGAAATCCTATCAATATAACATTGAAAGAAGAATTTATAACGTGTAAATGGCTAAAATTGTGATGTAAAATATGAAAGTTCCACGTGAAAGTGCTCATCACGCGAATACCGAGGTATCTTGCCTCATAGAGACATCAAGACTGTATACGAGGTGCAAAAGAAAGGTGAGAAAAATAACAGCACCATGTAACTATAAATAACAATTAACTAGAGATATAGTCGTCAAATGTGTCATATCAAAACGTACCTAAAATCCGATTTCAGTCACAAATCGTATCGTATCGATAATCCGAACTTAACCGATCTCACAAAACCACGGCAAGAGTAGATTTGCGTAAACAAGTATTTGTTTATGTTTGGATAGTTTTGATCGATGCACCGAACTAAAGACGATCGAAAAATAGCCCGCAGAATTCAAATTTTCATACTTACGTTTTTTGCAATTTGCAGGTCAGTATCAGGTTGTATGTTGATCTAAATATCATTCGCGACCTTATGAAATATTTATTCATAGAATTAAAATCATTAAAACAACTCTCTAAGTTATATACTATTTCAAGAAATCGTGACATTTGAGGTCAATTTCTAAAACTCTGTAAAACCATATCTGTTTCGGTCGCAAATAATATTTTAATCAACATACAACCTGATACCTGCAAATTGCAAAAAACGTAAGAAAATTTGAATTACCCGGGCTACCTTAGCGCCTCCCCCTTAACTAAGTTTTTCTTAGCAGGAAATGCCAGTGCCATATACGTAGATATCCCATTCTTTACAAAGTCAAAGTCACATAAAAGGCATTTTTGAACGTCAATGAAAAACAAAGAAATAGAATTGATTCTAGTTGCCCATTCCAAAAGGTAGCTTTCGTATGGAGAAGAATGTCAAAGTCAAAGTCAAAGTCAAATAATTTATTTCAAATAGGCACATAAAAGGCACTTTTGAACGTCAATGATAAACAAACAAAGGAATAGAATTGATTCTAGTTGCCCATTCCAAAAGGTAGATTTCGTATGAAGAAGAATGGGCAAGAAACTCCACCGTTACTCTTTTCAAAAAAGTTTACAATATTTTGTATACATGAATTATATAATTATATGTGAAGACCATGCACCCCCAATAAGATTACTGTCCCACAAAAGGCAAAAAAATTTTATTATAAATGGAGCAATGACAAATAAATCAGTTATGTGATAGGTACATGGTGCTCACATATTTACAAACATTGTAAAAGTATACGATATTACAATATTCCTAACATCTTTACAAGTAATACTAATAAGTCAGTGCGTGATTCCATGCAATCACAGAGTGTAAAAATCTATGACATACAAATAATAAAATATACAACTAAATTAGCAACCAGTTTGATTTTGTCCAGACTCTAAATTGTCCTATGGAGCAAGACCAGCATGTTTCCAAGCATTCTTATCCTGGATATAATCCTCTAATTTGTAATAAGCTTGTTTACAAAGTGTACTTTTTATATGAGTTTTAAATTTTCTTTCATTTAATTGCAATATATCACAAGGTATTTTGTTATAGCATTTAACGCAGTACCCCATAAAAGATGTTTGTACTTTAGCTAATCTGAAAAATGGTTGATCTATTTTATCTTTATTTCTAGTATTAAAATTATGTCTGTCACTTATTTTCTTAAATAGATTTAAATTTTTTCTTACATACATAATATTCTCATAAATAAATTGGCAAGGTACCGTCATAATATTAATCCTTTTAAATAGTTCCCTGAGAGATTCGCGGCGACATAGATTATAAATGGCTCTGACAGCTCTCTTTTGCAAAATAAAGATGGATTCAATGTCAGCAGCCCGACCCCACAGTAAAATGCCATACGACATAATGCTGTGGAAGTAACTGAAATAGACCAAACGCGCGGTTTCTACATCTGTTAACTGTCTTATCTTTCTGACAGCATAAGCGGCCGAGCTTAACCGCCCCGCAAGAGATTTTATATGGGGTCCCCACTGTAATTTCTCGTCTAGCGTGATACCCAGGAAAACTGTTTCATTAATAAACTCTAGTTTTTCTCCATTCAATATGATGTCACATTCGCTACTTCTAACATTAGGTAATGTAAATCGAATACATTTGGTTTTTTTTTCATTGAGTACCAAATTATTTACCGTAAACCAATCTTGGACCTGAAGAATAGAGCTATTCACGTCGTCAAGATTTTGTGATCGTCGATTTATTTTAAAAATCAATGATGTGTCATCTGCAAATAACACCATCTTCGGTTGATTTAGAAGTAATTGGGGTAAATCATTAATATAAACTAAGAAGAGGAATGGACCTAATATCGAGCCTTGAGGAACGCCCATTGCCATTTCAGACCCCAATGAGTTTACGCCGTAAACTCTTAACTAATTCAAAAACTACTGAATTTTGGTAGAACATTTGGTGGCTTAATTTGTTGCATTTTAACCCTACTATGACGTCCTGCAAGGAATACGTCGAGTTACCAGTAACCCTGTATAATTATATGTGAAGACGATGCACCTACAATAAGATTACTGTACAGAATTAAACATCATTTCATTTCAGGAGATTTAGTTATATAACATTACGCCTTCATAACATAACATCCTGCCTGTAATCCCCCTAGGATTAAGCAGAGGTGTACCTACCCCACATTTCGCCTTTATTATTAAGTCCGATGTTATAGGGGGCTAGCCTATTGCCATCAACTGGGCAAAGATCCAAACTCCGGGCTGCTACTGAGAAATTCCAGATGGAAAAACCGATTTGTCCGACCGAATCGAACCCAGGACCTCATGCTAAGCTGTAGACCTTGCGACCACTGATTGAATTGATTTCCGTTTGAGGATTTGACCATCAGCAACTTACTCCGATAACGGGTCCACAAGTCAGCATTCAACAGGGGACTTAAAACGGCCACTTTGGCAGAATCATATTAGGAAAATATTATGAATCATCGTAAAATGTCACAAACTAACAATTCATGATAATTATGATCTGCATGCAATTCATATTACGAAATAATTCAACTGTTTGACAGTTTTCTATGGAGATTCGTAAAATAATCCACAAATTATGAATTGCTTTTGTGTCAAATTAGAGGAATAGCTAATGATAGCTGGGAATTCAGGAAATGAATTACTTTTAGAGGAATTGCTAATGTGGCCGTTTTAGCCCCCTTATGTGCCCACAATTCATCAAAGTCAGGAGAAAAGTGAAAGTACGTCTGTCTCTGCTCACCTCGTCTCGAAATTATCTCGACCGGTTTGAAGACGCATGCAAGGTCAATGGCATGCTTATAACGATATGAAGCAGGAGATCATCTGTAGTGAAAAAACGTGAGGTTAATTATACCAAAAGTTTGGCATCAAAATCAAAAGTCATTTATTCAAACTAGGCTGAGAATCGGCTCTTTTCGAACGTCAAAATTACACAAGGCAGTCCTCCAAAACGCCCACCCTTCACCACTTCCTAGTGCTTTAGCTGGGAAGAAGAAGTGGCGCAACAAAGTCCCAGAAGCGAAGATGTCTGTAAAAAAAATATATATTCTACTAGGTATACTCCGTTGGTTTAGGTAGACAACTAAAGGTAAACAAACAAAAACACGTGACGAGAAAGCTGTCAAAGGCGTCTGGAATGACACTTCAGTTGTCATGCTACGTCAGGTTTATTTTTAAGGTTCCGTACACGAGGGGTGCCAAACGGAACCCTATTAGTAAGCCTACGCTGTCCGTTTGTCTGTCAACGGGCTGTATCTCATGAACAGTATTAGGTAGACAGTTGAGATAGTGTATTTCTTTGCTATACAACATTGCAAGGCTGCCAGTCGCTTGGGTACATAAAGTATACTAGGGTGTTCAATAAAAAGTGATAATGAGTATGACGCAATTATCTGTTATTAATTGTTATTATATTTTTCGACGTAGTCACCTTTCAGGTTTATACACTTTGTATATCTTTTTAAAAAACCAAAAATTCCCTATCTAAAAAAAACTTTTTACGAATCTCCATAGACAGTTGTCAAACAGATGAATTATTTCGTAATATGAATCGCACGCAGATCATATTATGAATTGTCAATTTGTGACATTTTACGATGATTCATAATATTTCCCTATTGTGATTCTGTCAAAGTGACTGTTTTAAGCCCTCAGAACACTTTTTTTATTATCATCATATCTAATGTCTAATCTATGCCTGCCAGTATTTATTTTTTTTCTTTCCAAGGAGAATGTATCGCATTATCACTATTTATTGAAGATGTGTTACAAGTGGACAGCGATGCGAATGAATTTTTCGATGTCATATTTTAGTTTGTAAATAGTTTATTACGATATTTTTGCTAGTGTTATTAATTAATTATGCATTAGTTGTTATTTTACGTACATATTATTTTAGTTCTGAATAAAATAATGTATTCTCAGAACATGATGTGATTCTGTGTTTGGATCGACTGTTCATCATATTCTGACCGCTATGACACTTAACCTAATGGAAAAACCCAAGAATACTTTGACCAATAATATAACATAACATCACGCCTGTATTTCCCGAAGGGTTAGGCAGAGGTGTATCTATAGTACACTCATATTTCGCCAGTTATGTTTAAGTCCCATGTAATAGGGGCGAGCCTATTGCCATCAACCGGGCACAAATTCCAGACTCCGGGCTGCTACTGAGAAATTGCATTCACTCACCGGACAACCTCATAGAATCTATCAATCAATTCATCCATTCAAATCTATTAGGTGTAAAGATTAAAAGTAAAAAGTATTGCCCAGTAGGTCACTGGGCTATTGACAATGCCCCGGACAATTTACACATAGTTCGGGGCACCAGCTTTCTAAATATTACATTGTTAATGCAACTTGTAGCTATATACGAGTACATATGTATTGATGAATGATACTCAGAAAAAAAAAACATAAGTACATACTTCCATACAGTAGAGAACCTACTTTTTTGTAGTTGGATTAAAATTTGTTGACGCAACTTGTCTGTCTAAAGGCGCGTCCACACCAGCGCAAGCGCTGCGCACGCGCACGAACGCCACGAATGACTATGGACGCGTCACATTCTACGCGCGCTCGCGCATTTTGTGAACGGTTTGCGTGCAAGGATCCACACCTGTGCTATCGAAGCTCACGCGCACGAATTGTAACGTGAAGGTTTCCATACCTATGTTCCTAAGATGCGCGCGAGAGGCCATTTAACTAGCACGCGAACTGCTCGCTGAGCGCTCGCGAACATATCCAAAGGTGTCGTGATTACATACTAAATGCCTAAAGTGCACGTGAACCGCACTGCTAGTGCGCGTGCGCAGGTCTGGACCCGCCTTTAAATAATGGAACATGGTGCATGAAACTAAATGTAATCATTTGTTTCTTGACTTATTTGAGACCGACTGAGTATTATTTTAGATATATTTTAAACAACATAACATCACGCTGGGTATCCCCGAAGGGTGAGGCAGAGGTGTAGGTACCAGTTATGTTGAAGTCCCATGTAAAAGGGGGCGAGCCTATTGCCATCAGCCGGGCACAATTCCAGACTCCGGATACTACTGAGAAATTCGAAAAAAAAAACAATAAAATTTTGCCCGACCTGGGAATCGAACCTATGATCCCGAGCTCAACGGTAGCGCTTGCGACCACTATACCAACGAGATGATCACTGAGCAATTCGTAATGGAAATATCCATTAAATTTTTGCCCGAACTGGGAATCGAACCTATGACCCCACGCTCAACACTCGCGCTTATAGCGATGACGATAATTTTATTATTTATTACATAACAAGAATCTCAGGTTATTCCCTTGTAAATAAGTCATTATGACGCATTAGCATTTAAATACAAATTATACATATTCATGGAAAATATGTAAGTATATCTTGTTGTACTGTAATACTACTAATTAGCCTTCAAAGTGACCATACTTAAGGCGGATGCGCTAAGGTAGCCCGCGAAATCCAAATTTTCTTACGTTTTTTGCAATTTGCAGGTTAGTATCAGGTTGAAGGTCTAAATATGATTCGCGATCATAAAAGTAGAGAGCAGTGGTGGCCCAGTGGTAACGGCCCCGACTTACGAGTCGTAGGTCGTGGGTTCGAACCCAGCCAGGCGCTTTACTTTGTGAAATAATTTCATCACCACTGCTCTCAAAACGGTGAAGGAAAACATCGTGAGGAAACCGGCATGTCCTAGAACCAAAAATTCGCTGACATAGTGACTTCTACCAACCCGCACTGCGCTCGCGTGGATTACGGCCAACTCCCTCTCACGGAGAGGAGGCCTGTGTCCCAGCAGTGGGAAACATTATAGGCTGATTATGCATTATGCAACCGTAAAAACGGCTACACAGAATTATAATCATTAGAATCAGCAATACAACTCCTTAAGTTAGAATCGGGATCTTTTAATGAAATAGTCATTCAATAGTCAACCTGGTGACCTGACATACAGGTTTTGTAAAAAATCTTAGTTTAGGCACCAGTCTTCCACAAATTAATTATAAATTTGTGTCTGTGAGACTATTTAATTACTTTCTCCGTAATAACAACAAAATTGGGTAATACGAGCTTAGAGAGTTGTATTTAATGATTTTAATCATTATAATTTTATAAATAATATGATTATTCATACACATAAACTCACGTTTTCCCATGGGGGTAGGCAGAAACTACAGAACGCCACCTGGTACGATCCTTACATACTCCTTTTGCTTCGTTTACACGTAAGTACGCCGGTTGCGAACAAAATCAAAATCAAAAGTCATTTATTCAAACTAGGCTGGGAATCAGCACTTTTCGAACGTCAAAATTACATAAGACAGTCCCCCAAAACGCCCACCTTTCACCATTTCCTAGTGCTTTAGCTGGAACAATATGCATTGACCAAAAGTTTTATAAAAACTTCAGCAGTACCATTTTTTTCGCCAAATTTGGTAATAAAAACACATAGACAGGTAACGTCGTGTAAAAACTCCTGCTGCAACTTTACATTGTTCTTTAAACAAATTCCAACGATGTCTCGTGAATCCGTGATAATTCAAAATCAAAATCAAAATATTTTATTTCATATAAACCTACATGGGCACTTATGAAACGTCAGAAGCTAGGTGCACGGTTCCAATTGGTCGTTTCCTATGGAGAAGAGCCGGCAAGAAACTCCACGGTTACTCTTTTAAAAATAATTGACTTTTACAATATTTTCAAATTACAGTCTTAGTAGGCATGGGAGGACAATGTAGGCCTTACAACAAGTACCAGGTACTTAACAAAATAAAACAAATCTACAGTCCACTAAGCCTACAACGTTCTCACATTCACAAAATAGAAAAGAATCTATAAAAAAGACAAATAATCAAAAAGTAATAAAAAAAACCTATTTAAACCAAATGACGTGATTGCTAGTTATTAAACAACTAATTATCATGTCCACAAAAGCCACTAATAAAGGGTTGGAATTAAATTGTAGGTAAGTATATAATGTCAAATACAATGATTATGTCACGGATAAATGTAAAGAAAATAAGTATGATTTTCGACTCATTGTGAATCCGCCTTAAATAACAAATGAATTCGTTATTGAATTGTGTGCGGTCATTTGGGTAAGGTATTAATTCCAAGTGAAGTTTACAGAATAGAACTACAACTGAGGAAGTAGATTACGTTTAAAAGAAAAATAGGCAATTACAAAAAAAAAAATATATTTATAATTTATATATATAAAAATGAAATAAAGAAAATAAATAAATTTTAGACAGACGCGGCCTCGTGGCTCTGTAATAACAGCCGCACGGGTCGATCTTCAAGGTTAAGCAACGCTTGCCGAGGTCAGTTCGTGGATGGGTGACCATCCATGACATACCACGTAGATTTATGTGTGAGTTCACCACACGTAAAGGCAAATTTATAGAAAATTTATGAACATCTAGAACAAATTGCTGCATATTCAACAACCTTCCACAAGTATCTATGGATAAAGATCTATGAAACCATAGACAACTTGATTACAAATTAGTATATAACTAGAAACTATTATACATAATACTGCACGATTATGTATAATAAGTTTATTACGCATATGTAAGACCGCTAAATATCCAATTATGTTTGTCGTTTACTATTAAATGGCATGTAAAACTCGCCTATAACCTTCTGGGTTTTATATGAACAACATCTAGCGAATATTCCCCGAAGAAAAATGTAGCTATATAACTATAGTATCCAATCAATCTGCCTAGCCTTTTCCTAACTATGTTGGGGTCGGCCTCCGGGGCTTAAAACAGCCACTTTGGCAATCATAATCGGAAAATATTATGAATCATCGTAAAATGTCAAAAAACTGACATTTGACAATTTATGATCTGCGTGCCATTACTATTACGAAATAATTCATCTGTTTGACAGTTGTCTATGGAGATTCGTAAAATGGTCCACACATTATGAATTGCTTTTGTGTCAAATTAGAGGAATTGCTAATGACAGCTGGAAATTCAGGAAATGAATTGCTTTTAGAGGAATTGCTAATGTGGCCGTTTTAGGCCCACTGATATTGGTGCCGATTCTAATTCTAACTAAACTAAATTTAAGTTCAGTGCATCTTTTTCTTTCTATTTCATTAAGAAAAGGACAGAAGATAAATTATAGTTTAGTGCTGTCAAATTAATCAGCGATTACTCCTTACAAGTTTAGACGTGATTAAAAACTTTCCTACTAAAATAACGTCAATTTACGTCAGGCGCTGATTAATTTGACAGGACTAAACTAAAATTTATCTTCTGTCCTTTTCTTAATGAAATAGAAAGAAAAAGATGCACTTAAATTAAGTTTATTTTGTGAACAACAGAATCGACACCATTATAAATGCGAAAGTGAGTTTGTTTGTTTATTACGCTTTCACGCTAAAACGGTTGAACGGATTTGGATGAAATTTAGCACACAGGTAGCCCATGACCCGGAATAGGACATAGGATACTTTTTATCCCAATATGCCCACGGGATCGAGACTTACGCGGGTGACACCGTAGGGCGTAGCTAGTAAATTATAAGCCAACCTTTATTTTGTAATTTCATCACCGAAGTTTCGCTAATCAAGCTACAATCACAGTTAAATGCACGTGTCAAGTTAAATGATACACCTAAACATAGAGTAGCTAACTGCGGTGCAAACATCTACAATTAATCAAATTGTTACGATTTAGTTAATTCACCTATGATGGACGGTCTAATTTATAAGCTGCTTGCACAGCAAGCCACACTTAATATTATGACACAAACAGAAAAATCTAAGCAGCAGTACTTATAAAAATAACAGATAAAAAACCGGCCCAGTGCGTGTCGGACAACACACAATGAAGGGTTCCGTAGTTGGGATGAATTCATGCCAAGAACAAAATTAACTTTGTAGTTGAAAAACTTGTTCTGTATAAAGAATGTATGTGAGGACACGTTTTTGCAACTGCAAAGTTGGTCGATTATTACTCGGTAACTTGTGGAGCCTACGTAGCGGTGATAGTTTTCCGTTTAATTTCGTTATATACATATACTACTACCGTGATGATTTTCACATACATAACCAAACCATTTAGCTGGCAGGGGGGGTTTCTTGCCCATTATTCTCCATACGAAAACTACCTTTTGGAAGGGGCAACTAGAATCAGTTCTATTTCTTTGTTTTTGACGTTCAAAAGTGCGTTTTATGTGCCTCTTTGAAATAAATTATTTGACTTTGACTTTGACGTGAGTTTAAGTAACCACAAAATGTAAAAATCTATGATATACAAATAAAAATTACACAATTAAATTAGCAACCAGTTTGATTTTGTCCAGAAAAAGTGTAGCTGATAATATAACGCATTTTGTAAGGGGGGCACTGGTGTTCCAGGATTTTACTCGTAAGTTATCACTGGATAACTTAGTGGTGTGAGTCACACCACTAAGTTATCACTGACACACCGACTGAACACTCGGTCACACCGTGTGGCAGTCGCTCGGCCAAGTCACAGGTCTCGAGTTCGAACCCAAGCCACGCACCTCTGACTTTTTGTATTCATATGCGTATTGTATAATATTACTTGCTTCAAAAACGGTGAAGGAAAACATCGTGAGGAAACCGGCATGCCTGAGAGATATTTCTCGACGGCATGTGAAACTAAGTCAGAGGCCCATGGGCGGCATAAAAACTCGAACTCTCGAAAAAGAAAGAAGCTCTCAAGATAAGTTATAATTGGCTAGTACCTGTAATTTTCCCCCTGCAGGGAAATCGCCTATTCTCATATAGAGAAGGCACGGGCATTGATTACTACGTTTGCTCACTGCGTGTTAGTAATTTCAGATTTTCAAGATTTAGTATTGATTTTCTGTCTTTGAAGTCCAAAGTAAACTCAGAAAGAACACGGACACAGTAGGTATCTAGACAATTCATAACTTTATTTCTGTAGGTAAATACCAGAGATTTATATCTATGGTAAGTACTTCTAAAAGACACTTTACGAGTCAATATTGAATGGACGTTTTTCTATTGACATCTATCTAGGGACATGAGTTTATATGTACATAGTCTATTTACTATTCATTGCAAGAACTTTGTTCAGCAGTCATCGTTTATGGGCTGAAGATATGAGGTTTGATAAAATTAGCCAGTGAAATTCCGCAGACCTGGGGGCAAAATCTGTCAAAAACTCATCATTGTGAGACCATTGACACGTTTGTAAATTAGTAGACTGGGCCCCCTGCGGCGGGCAATAGGCATATTGGTAAAATTGTTTATTCTGTAAATAGGATATTGGAATCACTTTTACACATCATAATTAAAAAATATTAAAAATAAGCTAGATGAGGTCGGAGTTTCCTATCTGACTACTCTGAGAAGAAAGGCCGAAACAAACTCAGAGGTTGCAGTCTCTTTTAAAGTCCAGACATAATCTTGGTCAGGCCATATGAGGACCATAATTATAGATTAGCGTCTGAAATGGTCTTTTGAGGAAAAAACCACACAGATTTGAGTGGACCTGTCCACTCAGTGCAAGCATTAGGTTAGAACACGCACGAGCCGAGCGAGCGAAACGAGCGTTGCGGCGGCGGCGGCGGTAGCGGCCGGCGAGTTGCAAAAACGACTAGACTAGCGTTATTTTTGGGAACCGGCGCCGGCAGAGGAGGCACTCCCTCTAATTATATAATTGATGTATACAAAATATTGTAAAACATTTTTAAAAAAGAGCAATGGTGGAGTTTCTTGCCCATTTTTCTCCATACGATATAACTACCTTTTGGAAGGGGCAACTAGAATCAGTTCTATTTCTTTGTTTTTGACGTTCAAAATCGCCTTGTATGAGCCTAATGGAAATAAATTATTTGACTTTGACTTTGAATAGGCGATTGTCGCGCTCATATTATTGTCTTTTTTTTTCGGTGAATCTAAACGCGACGATCGCGTATTCGCGGGGTAGTACAGTTTTTTACATGGAGCGACTGCCTATCTGACCTCCATAGCCCAGTTACTGGGTAATACGATACCCCTTGGTAAGACTGATATCGCCACTCACGGAACCTCTTCTTAATGATATATCGCTGTTAGTTTAGAACTTGAATCATAGTTGAAACAGTAATTCCCCATTTCCTTAGTCATTACGCGTCTGTTTTCAAGAATCATTCGTACATGCAAACGTTTAAACTAATGATACTTGCTTACTGATTTCTGAAACTGAAAACGTTGAGAAAATCTGTTTTATCGATACTTGGGTACCGATATCTCAAGTAATCTCAACACATCAATAAAACTGATTTTCAAATCGATTTTCACGTCCGTGAAGTTTACACAAAGTAAACAGATTTTTTAATCTGTTATTTTAAGTGACATAGCAGCTATAACCTAGTGGTGTGACCGTCGGACTGTCAAGTCACAGGTCTCGAGTTTGGACCCAAGCCACGCACCTCTGACTTTTCAGAGTCATGTGCGTATTGTATTATTATCATTAGCTTCATAAACGGTGAACGAAAACATCATGAGGAAACGATGCCTGAGAGATATTTCTTGACGGCATGTGAAGCCAAGGCAGAGGCCCATGGGTGGCATAAAAAAACTGACACCAGTTTAGTCACGAAAAAATAATACAAATGACTAGGTAGTTACACTACCGGTTGATAAAAACAAAAAACCAAAACTTTTTACAAACAAAAATCAATCAACTTTTTTTTTTGTTGTGGTAGTTGCCTATCCCACATAAATTCGAATATCACTACCTGTTATGTAAATAACAGTGACGGAGTCAAATAAGATGTCGTCTACATAGACTAAGTGGGAAAAATACGTAATATTGAAGCTAACTCAAAAACTACACAAGCAAAGTTAATAAAATTTATATGGGACCACCTCTGAAGCATGACCTACCAAGAATCCCCAAAATTCATATTCAAAATTCAATTAAGATTTATATTTGGCGGAGTAATCGAGACGACACACACAAAAAAAAAATATAAAAAAATAAGCCGTGGCAGCTAGGAGATGAACACTTGAACAGTACTGACGGCATCCGTTCACGATTCGGCTAGAGAGGTGGTGACTACTGAAATGATGGCTGATGGCTGCATGAAAGGAGACATGTTGCGCAGACCACTTATAGATTGAGAGCTAAAAAGTGAAAAATAAAGGCGGCAAAAAAGGAAAACTAAAAATCAAAGACACCGACTTCCGAAATTAAAGTTATTTTTCACTTTTTAACCGACTTCTTCAAAAAGAAGGAGGTCCTCATTTCGTCTGTATGCGTTTTTTTTTGTGTGTATGTTACGCGATTGCTCCGCTAATTATGAATCGATTTTGATGGTTCTTTTTTTGTTTGGTAGGTCAGGCTTCAATCAATCAATATCAATATCTTTATTGTGGATCATAGGTAGGTACATAATACAGGTCTAAAATAAGAGGAATTCAGAGGTCCATATAAATTTTATTAACTTTGCTTGCGTAGTTTTTGAGTTAGCTTCAATAATTACGTATTTTTCCCACTTAGTCTATGTAGATGATATCTTATTTAAGTCCGTCACTGATATTTACATAGAGTAGTGCTATTCGGATATGTGTGGGGTAGGTACCACGACTAAAAAGTGAAAAGCAAAAAACATTTTTACAAAAAAAAAAAAATAACCGACTACCAAAAAAGTTTTTAGTGTATTTTTTTGGAAGTCAATTGTTTTTTCTTTTGTAAAAAGTTTTTATACTATAAAATAAGGGCGAATATACTCTGTGGGCAGTTTTTCACTACGGGGTCTGGCGATAAATTACTACAAGCACGCGATCCTGGACCAGTCATGCTGATGAATATGACGAATCATGAATTAAATCTAGGAACTAGACATTACCTAGTACCATGATTCATAGTAATGAATAAATAAAACATGAAGTAGATACAATTTACGACTTATTCAAATATCTGTCATGGAGTCTTCATTTTACCTAGAAAAAAAGGTATAAACAAGACACCACAGACAGACAAATTAAAAATCCGGAGTAACACGTGTTAAGGCATAAATCGAACAGATTACGTGTGACTCCGGATTTTTAATTTGTCTGTCTGTGGTGTCTTGTTTATACCTTTTTAGTCGTAGTTGGGTTTTAGTTTTTATTACTTTAATTTTTTTAAATTCTTTTTTTATAATGTATATATTTTTGAAATGTGCTCATTAAGCCCTTTCATTTGATACCCAACATGGTACAATTAAGCAATTTTTTTTTTAGTTCCTGACTTTATGTTCTCTAGAGGGCGCCATTTTTAATTTAATGTGACGTCACATAGCCTATAACCAGCAGATGATCAAGACGCTTCCAACGATACCTCATTTGTCAAATTGTGATGAGTGGTTTAGAAGATAGGAGGGAACAGATGAACATACTTACATATGTACATACATACATACATACATACCGGTCAAAATCATAACCCTCCTTTTTTCTTCGCCGTAGTCGGGTAAAAATACGAGGATGATGTTGATGATAAAATTATTTTTCATAATAAGTAGAACATTCTAGGAAAACTGAGAGGCTCGTGGCTACATAATAACAGCCACATGGGTCTATTGAATGTTCAAGTAAAGCTACACTTGCCGGGGTCGGTTTGTAGAAGGGTGATCAAATATTACTTTACGAGATCCTTTAGTGTCTCGGAAAGCACGTTAAACCGTTGGTCCCGGCTGTCATTCGTAGATCTTCGACAGTCCGTTACGGGTACTCAGAGCCCCGAAAGTCTGACAACCAGTCCTACCGAGGGGTATCGTATTACCCAGTTACTGGGTTGTGGAGGTCAGATAGACAGTCGCTTCATGTAAAATACTTGTATATTCAGCTGCATCCGGTTAGACTGGAATCCGACCCTAATATATAGTTAGGAGAAGGCTAGGGAGATTAATTGTATTGCTGACTCAAACTTTACTCACAAAACAGCAAGCAATAATCGCCCCGCTAACCGCTCCGCTCTCCCAAAGCCACAACCCAACAATAATGACGTATTCCAACACACTATTACCCAGAACTTCCTTGACTGCTTAACCTCTGGTTATTAGAAGCATTATAGTTGTTTACTACGAAGTAATTATGTCATACATGAGTTAGCGTCAGTCGTACAGAGGTCAGACAGGTGTGGTACGCTTAAATAAATAACAAGCTGATTGTCACTTGTCACTGTGTTTGACAGTTTTCTATGGAGATTCGTAAAATGGTTCACACATTATGAATTGCTTTATGTCGAATTAGAGGAATTGCTAATGACAGCTGGGATTCAGGAAATGAACTGCTTTTAGAGGAATTGCTCATGTAGCCGTTTTAGGCCCCTATGGGGCTTAAAGCGGTCACTTTAGCAGAATCATAATATGAAAATATTATGAATCATCGTAAAATGTCACAAACTGACAATTCACAATATGACCTGCGTGTAATTCATATTACGAAATAATTCATCCGTTTGACAGTTTTCTATGGAGATTCGTAAAATGGTTCACAAATTATGAATTGCTTTTATGTCATATTAGAGAAATTGTTAATGACTGCTGGAAATTCTGGAAATTAATTGCTTTTAGAGGAATTGCTAATGTTACCGTTTTTGGCCCCATGATACTGACCTGCAAATTGCAAAAAAAATTAAGTATGAAAATGTTCATTCTGCGGGCTATTTAATCGATCGTCTTTAGTAATACTGTTCGTCTGTAAGTGCATCGATCAAAACTATCCAAACATAAACAAATACTTGTTTACGCAAAATCTACTCTTGCCGTGGTTTTGTGAAATTGGTTTGTCTAGTTCGGATTATCGATACGATTATTACTCGGTAACTTGTGGAGCCTATGTAGCGGTGATAGTTTTCCTTTTAATTTCATTATATATACTACTGCCGTAATTTTTTTCACATATACAAAACCAACCATTTAGCTGGCAGGGGACACTTGACTCTAACAAAAATTAGCACTTTAAAGCTTAATATTTCGCAAACGGATCCCTGAATCCAAAAATGGTTTATAAACGACCTTTCCAACGATACCCCACAACAAGAGATCGACGAGAAAAAAAAAATCATCCACATTTTACGAGTAGGAGAGGCATCCTAAAAAAAATATTTTTTACGATTTTTTTTTTTGACACTTTGTCGGCATTATTTATATGTATACCCGTACCAAATTACAGCTTTCTAGTACCAACAGTCTCCAAGCAAACCCGCGGACAGACGGACGGACAGACAGACAGGCGGACATAGCCTTAGTAATAGGGTCCCGTCTTACCCCTTTGGGTACGGCACCCTAAAAAACAGTAATGATTACTGTTTTTGCATCGTCCTGCCCTTGTTCTTGTGGTCGACGCAACACGCTTCCTCTTTCCACTCTCCCCTGTCAACCGTCACGCTATCATTCACTCCCTTCTCTTTCATATCATTCCTCATACAGTCCATCCATCTTTTCTTTGGCCCCCCGATCCCTCTCCATCCATTAACATTTTTAATCATCACTTTTTTAGACACAGCGTTTCCTTCTTCCATACCACTCCGTGTTCCTTATAAAGCCAAATGATTTCCTTTCAACTTTTCTGTCGCTGGCGCCACTTTCAAACCTACGTACAGAAATACACATCATTAATTAATTAATGGACTGACTTGATTTGGGGTTATAACCTAACTAATTGCATAGCTTAACAACAGATACTTACTCTTTTAACCTTCCGTTTCTCAGAGCTTATTAAAAAAACATATCTCGTGTCAAATCATATCTTATGTTACCAATATTTAGTAACAATTTTTTACATTTAAAAAGAGTGTCCGTGGAGTTTCTTGCCCGTTCTTCTCCATAGGTACCTACTACGCTTTGGAATGGGCGAGTAGCTTCATATTTCAGACTGACCGACTCCTTGAAAATTCAAAAGTGCCTGTAAAATAAATGCTTTGAGTTTCAATTGAGTTTGATGTCGAGTAATTTAAATTGTCTGTTGTTATTTTCGCCAACTAAAATCGCATGTTTTGACCGTAGATGCATAATTAGTCTGAGACTTCTGAGAGGGAAGCTCGTGGCTAAGTTATAACAGCCGTACGGGTCGATCAGGTTCAGCTATGCTTGCTAAGGATCGACCTCAGCAAGTGTAATGAACCAGCTGACTGTGAATGAGTGACCATCTTTATATACCGAGACCCTTCCGTGCGTCGAAGAGCATAATATTAAGACGTTAGTCCCGGCTAACATTCGTGGTTTTTGTCAGTTGATGCGGGTAGTTGCAATCAGGTTACCCAGCAGTACCTGGGTTGTAGACGTAATATATGCAGTCACCCGTAATATAAGCCGGCCACAAAATAGTTAGAAAAAAAGGCGAGGAAGATGATGACTATGGTTCAATGTCGCAAAAAGTATAGAGTTAAACTAACTGTCTCCCTAAGGACGGAAGAGACTTGGTCTCAAAGTAATTCCCTGTGGCACTCCAGAAAATAAAATCATGTTTTTCTTACATAAATATCTATAAATGTTGTGTTTCTACTGATGTACAGGAAAAATACTCCAAGAAATTAAAAAAGGAAATCGATCTACATAAAACACATGGGACATAAAAGATAGTGTCAAAGGCTGAGCCATTTTCAAAAAATGATTCGTCTTTCGATTTAAAAAAATTAGGTCTAAAAATGCCTAAATCCAGAATGTGTTCTACTTTATTGACGTCACAGGAAATCCAAAACGGCGTACAGTGACCGTTAAGTACGGCCTATTTCATCATTATTCTCTCGTATCGTCAAAAACTAAGTAAGATATCAGAATAGTTAAACATGCCAGTCAGCAAGTTGTTAGTGGTAGTACATTCAACCACCGCACATTTGTGAAAACAATTTGACTTTAACAGTTCCTTTATGTCGTACCAGTAATGGTTTTTGCGAAATCAATTCACCTCTCAACGAGACATCCTCAGGATGACGATTGACCAGTCACAAACCAGAACACGACGTGTTGCCACACCGAGCTCTGGACGCAGAGACGCTCTCGATTTCTTATAGGATTTTTAATGACTCTTGAAGAATACTGCCGTCGTACGAGAGAAGGGCACATCTATCATTTTGGTCAAACTGAGATAATTGGGATTAAAGTTTTTATCATATTCTGCTTCATAGTGTGGAAACCTATTGCTTAAAAGAAAAAAAAAACTGATGATATATGCCTGATAATTCTACAAAAAATTGAGCAAATGTGTCTTTTTTTTCTGATTCTAAATATATATGTAACTCAATTATTTTTTAAATGTTAGTTGTGCCCTTTTTTCTTACGACGGCAGAATAATTAAGCGGTGTAGGTTAATAAGTATATCTACGTCTATTGTATTTTATACGTATACTTTACTCCTGTTTCTTAGCTACTTTTCTAAGAAAATAACCTTTTAATTTCTGCCTTGTTTCGTTTAAGCAATATTTATTTGTATCTCTTTTTGTTTCAGGTCGGTTGGCAGTGATTATGTTCAGCATATGCACCGTGGTGCTAGGAATCATACTATCGTTCGTGCCATGGCTGGATTATATTATATTTAGAGTGAGTATTATCTCTTTTATCTGTCAGAACCTCAAGAATATTAAGCACTTAGATTGTTCTGTAAATTCTATAGATAATGCTGGTATTTTAAATCAATTCTTCAAAATAGATACTCTTATGGATTAGTAGATGCTTCTCTGAAAAATTAAGGCCACTCTTTTTCACTATTATGTGCTTAAAAGTGCAAAGAATGGATTTTAACAAAATGATTGGCGTCAGTCACATAATATATTATCATTTTGCTAGGAGTGGTAATTATAGCAACATTCTCTCATTTCTGTGACTGTTTTTAACAAACCTACCTCTGGTGGCTAAGATCATAATCGTTTAAGAAAGAAAATACGTATATTTGCAGTAAACATGACATAAAGACAGAACACAAAAATGAAAAAGTTGAGAGAAAATATGCGTCACATTCACGCAAAACGGCCATCGCTCAGCATAATGCTACGACCCTATCTACATCTCATTGTATGCTGCACCGGTCGACGTCATTACGTCAGAGCTGGCTGTCGCTGAAAACCAACGCCGGGGCTCTGTCTTGCATAGGGTCGCAGCATAATACTGCGCGATAGCGGTTTTGCGTGGATGTGACGAATGTTTCCCCCAACCTTTGCTTATTTTTTTCCGACTTCAAAAAAAGGAGGAGGTTATCAATTCGCCTGTGTTTTTATTTTTGGTATATTTCTTACCTCAGAACTTTCGACTGGGTGAACCGATTTTGATGTTTTTTTTTTATTTGAGAGCTGGTGCTTCCCATGTGGTGCCATATAAATTTTATTAACTTTGCTTGTGTAGTTTTTGAGTTAACTTCAATAATTACGTATTTTTCTCACTTAGTCTATGTAGACGACATCTTATTTGACACAGTCACTGTTATTTACATAGCAGGTAGTGGTATTAGAATTTGTGTAGGGTAGGTACCACAACTAAAAAGTAAAAAATAAAAACATTTTACAAAAAAAAAAAAACAACCGACTTCAAAAAAAAAAATTTAAAATAACTTTAATTTCGTAAGTCGGTGTCTTTGCTTTTCAATTTTCGTTTTTTGCCACCGACTTCCGAAATTAAAGTTATTTTTCACTTTTTTTGTGTTTTTTTTAGAAGTCGGTTGTTTTTTTTTTGTAAAATGTTTTTATTTTAACTTTTTTTTTTTTCTTTTTGTGTTTTTATTCTTTTTTGCGTCATGTTTACCGCAAATAAACGTATTTTCTTTCTTTCACATACCCACTTCAACATCTTGAAGGCTGTTTTACAAGCTCCCTATAACCATTTCTTTTATTCCAGGAATTGAAACTCTGGAATGGCTCCCTAAGTTACAGCTACTGGCACAAGCCTGGCGTCATCAGACTGACGAAGGTCTATATCTTCAACGTGACCAACCCTCAGGCCTTTCTGGAGACAGGGGAGAAACCCAAGCTTGTGGAGGTCGGCCCTTTTGTTTATAGGTTAGTAACTGAGTTTTTATCTTTCGTAGAGTAACATACAACGTGTTTTTTGTATATCCCATAACTCTAGGGTTTAACCTAATAGCAATCACGTCATTTGGTTTAAATAGATGTTTTATTATTTGTCTTATAAATAGATTCTTTTCTATTTTGTGAATGTGAGAAAGTTGTAGGCTTAGTGGACTGTAGATTTGTTGAACATCTTCTATTTTGTTAAGTACCTGGTACTTGTTGAAAGGCCTACATTGTCCTCCCATGCCTACTAACACTGTAATTTGAAAATATTGTAAAAGCCAATTATTTTTAAAAGAGTAACCGTGGAGCTTTTTGCCGGCTCTTCTCCATAGGAAACGACCAATTGGAACCGTGCACCTAGCTTTTGACGTTTCATAAGTGCCCATGTAGGTTTATGTGAAATAAAATATTTTGATTTTGATTTTGAGATGAGATGACAAGGAATCAACTGGCATAGAAAAAAATTTTCAATTTGTTTTTTTTTTTAAAGATATCTTTAAATTAATCTCTCGATGTGTGTATCTAAATTTCATTGATCAGTACGAGTAAATCATTTACAAACCAATAATTCATAATTAAAGCTATGAAAATGCGACGTTGTCATTTTTTTTAATGAAATGAAATGAAATTGTTTATTCTGTAAATAGGATATTGGAATCACTTTTACACGTCATATTATAAAATATTTAAAATAAGCTAGATGAGGTCGGCGTTTCCTATCTGACTACTCTGAGAAGAAAGGCCGAAACAAACTCAGAGGTCGCAGTCTCTTTTAAAGTCCAGACATAATCTTGGTCAGACCATATGAGGACCATGTAGATTGGCGTCTGAAATGGTATTTTGAGGAAAGAACCACATCGATTTGAGTGGACCTGTCCAGTCAGTGCAAGCATTTGTCAGTAATAGTGGAGCTCAACTCAGAACTTAAGGAGCTCAACGACTCGACGAACAATACCAAAGAAAGGACATTTGGGTAGGTCGCATAAAATACTCAAATTGCCAGACCATCGTTAAAACTAACTGAGAACGAAAAAACAAAAGTCCACATATTCCTCACATTTACAATAATTAAAATAATACAATACTTTAAAAGTAATCATGTCATTTTGTTGTAATATTCAATAATGTCAATTTATATATAAAACTGGTGATGATTTGGACAACAATAGTCAGAAGCCCGCATGTCTGACAACCAGTCTTACCAAGGGGTATCGTATTATCCAGTTACTGGGTTGCGAAGGTCAGATAGGCAGTCGCTCCATGTAAAATACTGGTATTCTGCTGCATCCGGTTAGACTGGAAGCCGACCCCAACATAGTTGGGAAAAGGCTGGGCAGATTGATAGATTGATTGGACAATAATAGTCATAATTAAATCGTTTTAATCTTTTACTTTTTTATGTAAGGGAATGTTTTACGTAAATAATTGTGATTGTCGAATTATTTTTGTATAAAAAACCAAAAAACAAAAACATTTGCCAGTTGATTCTTTGACTTGTTCTCGTTAATACCCTAGAGATATGAGATTTAACAAAACACGTTTTATAGACCTTCAGGCCGTATTTCGGCCACGGCGGCCAATCTCAACGGAGACTAGCCTTCGGCGCGGGAGATATTATAGTGCACAAGTGTGTGCGCAGACACAGGTGCACTCTCTCTACCCTCACCCTCATAGTCCGATGGGACAGCAATCCGACACGACCGGAGAGAGATCAGGCGCCGGACCAACGGCTTTATGTGCTTTCTGAGCCACGGGGGTATCACACCGCCAACTTCCAAACCTGTTACTAAGAAATTCCTAATAGAAAAACCTAATTACACTTGCCACGTGGTCTCGTGGTAGCAAGGATGACTGCTGAGCGTGGGGTCCTTGGTTGCATTCCCGGGACGGACAAAGTGTTAAAGAGTTTTGTAGAGTACTGTTTTAATTTATAGCTGGTTCAGTCTGAGATGACGCGCTCCACTATCGCATTTACGCACACGGTAATGTGGATTTCCATGGGTAATGCGATAGTAATGAATGCTATGGGTAATGAGTTGACCCTAATGGTATGTTTGTTGCCAGTGATGACCTATGGCACTGAGACGTGGTCGCTCACAATGGGCCTCATTAGAAGGCTGAAAGTCACTCAAAGGGCAATGGAGAGGGCTATGCTTGGAGTTTCCCTGCGTGATCGAATCAGAAATGAAGAGATCCGTTGGAGAACCAAGATAACCGACATAGCCCGAAGTATTGCCCAACTTAAGTGGCAGTGGGCAGGGCACATTGCTCGCAGAAGAGATGGCCGATGGGGCCGAAAGGTTCTGGAGTGGCGACCGCGTACTGGAAGACGTAGCGTTGGAAGGCCCCCCACAAGGTGGACCGATGACCTGATGAAGACCGCGGGAATGCGCTGGATGTGAGAAGCACAGAACCGGTCGAAGTGGCGGTGCTCGGGGGAGGCCTATGTCCAGCAGTGGACTTCTTTCGGCTGAAATGATGATGATGATGTCTATCTAAATATAGTATATTACATTTAATGACTATGTGTTTGTCAGTTTGCGGCGGAAAAACTAGAAAACCGCTCGACTGAAGGTGATAATTTTTTAGCGGTATTGAGATAAGTCACTATTGACGGATGGTGTGACTGTGAAACTGTAAATCCCCTGGCTTGAAGAGTCACGTTTTAGTTGCAGAACTTATAAGGTACTTTTCCAGGAAACAAAGACATATAATTTAAAAGAAAAAAAAAGCATTATAATCTGTAGAATTTTGTTATTAAAGGTGGGGAACAAACAACAGTTGCACCAGGGAGGGGAAGGTTTAAAAAAAAAACAATATTGGTATCAAATAAAAGCTAGTAGGTAATGAGGTTAATTCCAATATATGTATACATAAAACCAAAAAGCTTGAAATAAAGAAAATTATTTAAAAAACAAAAAACCCGCCTTCAAAAACGCATAACTTAAAAGAGAAAAACAAACATTCATAATCTGTAGAATTTTGGTATTACAAGCGGGGAACAAACCAATAACCTGAAATATGGTGTAACTTTTGTTTGTCCCCGCTGCAATATCTTACAAAAAACAAAGTTCAATGCTTGTTTTTCTCTTTTCACTTATAGCATTTTGCAGTCGGGTTTTATTTTTTATTTTTATGAAATGCATATATGAAAGTATACACCTACGGTATTTATAACATATGTCTTTCGAATTTTCGGTTCTAGGACATCGGTTTCCTCACGATATTTTCCTTCACCGTTTTTAGAGCAGTGGTGATGAAATAATGTACTCAAAGTACAACCTACAACTCGTAATTCGCGGCCGTTACCACTGGGCCACCATCTGCTGTCAGACGAAACTAAAATGGTCCTAAGTTCCGTTTTTCATTTGTCATATATACGGAATTCTAAAAATAGCAAAAAGCTAACAACACCCTTTTGTGGGTTTTAGAAGTAAAAACTTTCAATTCATTGTAAATGTCGGTATTATAATACCATCATTTTATTTATTACAAAAAATATAAAACCCACATAATGAGCTATTTTATTTTTCTATATTTCAAAACAAGAAAAAAACATGTTTTTATTTTGTGTAAAAAGTTTTATTGTATATGATGGCAAATTGTTTGCAACGTTTTTTTATTTTCAATTTTTTTTTGTAGATATTTGTATTAAAAGGTTTTTTTTTACTTCTCAATATTTTGCTTGTCATTTTTCGTACATCCTGTATATAAAAAATAAACCCAGCCAGCCAGCCATGACTTATGAGTTACATACAGGTCGTCTGTTCGAACCCAGGCAGGCGCTTTACTTTGTGTAAATAATTTCATCAGCACTGCTCTCAAAACGGTGAAGGAAAACATCGTGAGGAAACCGGCATGTCCTAGAACCAAAAATACGAAGACATGTGATATCTAGCAATCCGCACTGGGCCTGCGTGGTGCTCAGACCAAATATAAAACCAAGACGGAGCGCTGCGAACAATACAGTGAAGCATGCTAAAACTAAACCAACGCTCTGTGCATACACGCTCACACACGCACATTTACAACTATTTACTATGACACTACAATCAAACTACACCAAACTAAGTGCACACATGTTTACGAAACCGGCCTCACGTCATAGTTGACAGCGCTGTATCTAGGCGTGCTGTTATTGAGTTTTTCCATCTGCAATTTCTCAGTAGCAGCCCGGAGTCTGGAATTTGTGCCCGGTTGATGGCAATAGGCTCGCCCCCTATTACATGGGACTTAAACATAACTGGCGAAATGTGGGTGTACTATAGGTACACCTCTGCCTAACCCTTCGGGGAAAAATGGCGTAATGTTATGTATATAAATCTCCTGAAATTAAATGATGTTTATTTCTGTAAACAAGGGGGTATCCCCGTATATGGCACTGGCATTTCCTGCTAAGAAAAACTTCGTTAAGGTACCCCGGGAAATTCGAATTTGAGCCCAGTTGAAGGCAATAGGCTCATCCCCTTTTACATGGGACTCTGGCGAAATGTGAGTGTCCTATGAGTACACCTTTGCCTAACCCTCCGGGGAAAACAGGCGTGATGTTATGTTATGTTACTAATGTCTAATTTTGTCATAAGGCGGAACACACTCATCGCAAATTATGACCTGTCAATGAATTGACGTAGATATACTAAAAAAAATGTTTTCAATCACAAAGGTCACAAAAAGTTGACCGTATACAATACTCGGATTATGAAGGAAAACAACAATTGTATTAATTTATTTATTAGTAAAAACTGTTTTTAGGGTTCCGTATCCAACGGGACCATATCATATCATATCAAATCAAATCATTTATTTGCCTGAATATGGGTACATGAGGTGATACATACAGCAAAAAGTCCTTAAACCATATCCTACCTAAACAGGTGTGCAAATCTCTACTATCATAAAAATATTTCGTACATTATTTTCTTAATTTAACTATTACAAATATTAATGATTATTATTTATTACATATGATTGTTGATTAATAATATGAATAAATTTCAAGTCAATATCATAAATCAAAAATGCCAACAGTCAAAAAAAAAATGAAGAACATTAATTCATAAAAAAATCTATGTCATAAATGCTTGTCAGAAATTAATAATTATTATATAATAGGTAATTATATGTCATACTAGCTGCGCCCCGCGGTTTCACCCGCGTAAGTCTCGATCCCGTGTGAATATCGGGATAAAAAGTATCCTATGTGTTAATCCAGGTCATAAACTATCTGTTTGCCAAATTTCATCCAAATCCATTCAGCCGTCTTTGCGTGATTGAGTAACAAACATCCAAATACACAAACACACACACACAACCTTTCACATTTATAATATTAGTAGGATTACTAAGGTCCCGCTGTCCTTCTGTCGGTCATAGGGCTGCATCTTTTGAACCATAATAGGTAGAAGATTGAAAGGAAATAAAAACATATATTCCGTTAGAACATGTTATTCTCTTTACTTTTCACTATCAGACCAAATCTGTAGGGCATTTCCCTGCAATGATATACAATTTTGAAAAATACTGTTTTCAGTATATGTTTGTTAAAATAATTAATAATAATCTAATTAAAGTAATAGCTTGTAGTAATAAATAATTCAGAGAAAAACGCACTCTTACGGAATATAGCTCTTTTTTTTTTGTTTGGCCGGCACTTTCACATTTAGCCCAAAAATGTATGGACAGTGATTGATCTCTTTTTCACAGACTGTGTAACATTATGATCGCTATAACAACAAATAATAAAAATAAAATAAAAGGGGGTCCCCATCCCTATAGAAGAAACGTGTTTTTTTTTACTAATTTAAAAAATATATATATTTAGTTTTAATTATTGTACGGTGGTACGGAACCCTTCGTCGGCCGAGGAGCTCGTGGCTAAGTAATAACAGCCGCACGGGTCAATCCATCAGGTTAAGCTACGCTTGCCGGGGTTGGTCCGTGGATGGGTGACCATCTTTACATATCGAGACTCCTCCGTGCTTCGGAAAGCACGTTAAGCCGTTGGTCCCGGCTGTCATTCGAGGATCTTTGACAGTCATTACGGGTCGTCAGAAGCCCGAAAGTCTGACAACCAGTCTTACCAAGGGGTATCGTAATACTGGTATAGTTACTGAGTTGTGGAGGTAGGTCAGATAGGCAGTCGCTCCATGTAAAATGCTGGTATTCAGCTACATCCGGTTAGACTGGAAGCCGACCCCAACATAGTTGGGAAAAGGCTAGGCAGATTGATTGGTACGAAACCCTTCGTGTGCGAGTCCGACTCGCACTTGGCCTCTATATTATTAATCATTTGTTCTTGAAACCTCGAAAACATGATGACACGGAATCGATGGGACTTTAGCTAATGGAAGGTCATCCACATTTATTTGAAGGGCTAGGAAGTAGAAGTTTAGCTTAAATTAAATATTTAATGATGATCAAAGTGCAAGTACCAAAGGGCATTAGTAATTTAAATAACCGATTTCCAAAAAAAAACACAAAAAAAATGAAAAATGACTTTAATTTCGGAAGTCGGTGTCTTTGCTTTTCAATTTTCGTTTTGTGCCACCGACTACCGAAATTAAAGTTATTTTTCACTTTTTTGTGTTTTTTTTGGAAGTCGGTTTTTATTTGTCGTAAAACAAAAATATTTTCAACTTCTTAGTTGTGGTACCTACCCCACACAAATCTAATACCACTACCTGCTATGTAAATAACAGTGACTGTGTCAAATAAGATGTCGTCTACATAGACTAAATGAGAAAAACACGTAATTATTGAAGCTAACTCAAAAACTACACAAGCAAAGTTAATAAAATTTATGTGGGACCAAATGGGAAGCACCAGCTTTCAAATAAAAAAAAAAATCATCAAAATCGGTTCACCCAGTCGAAAGTTTTGAGGTAACAAACATAAAAAAAAAAAAAATACAGATGAATTGCTAACCTGCTCCTTTTTTTGAAGTCGTTTAAAAAAACAACAACCAAAGTCAAATAATTTATATCAATAAGGCACATGAAAGGCACTTTTGAACGTCAAAAACAAAGAAATAGAATTGATTCTAGTTGCCCCTTCCAAAAGGTAGTTTTCGTATGGAGAAGAATGGGCAAGAAACTCCAACGATTCTCTTTAAAAAAAAATTTCCTCCGTATCATCACGAATTATTTCATCATCATCATCATAATTTCAGCCAAAAGACGTCCACTGCTGGACATAGGCCTTCCCCAAGCACCGCCACTTCGACCGGTTCTGTGCTTCTCGCATCCAGGGATTCCTGCGGCCTCTACCAGGTCATCGGTCCACCTTGTGGGCCTTCCAACGCTACGTCTTCCGGTACGCGGTCGCCACTCCAGAACCTTTCGGCCCCATCGGCCATCTGTTCTGCGAGCAATGTGCCCTGCCCACTGCCTCTTAAGTTTGGCAATACTTCGGGCTATGTCGGTTACCTTGGTTCTCCTGCGCATCTCTTCGAATTATTTCATCATCTGCCTAGCCTTTTCCCAACCATGTTCGGGTCAGCTTCCAGTCTAACCGGAGGCAGCGTTCTCTTAGAATTATTTATAACTATAAAAAGCCGGTCATAGACATAATAAAAAAAAATGTAGGCCACACAAATCAAATACAAGACTAAGTCTATTTACGTCAAACTTTATTTACTAACTTCAATATTTCCTTGACACTAACAAATGTAGCGCTTATGTACTAACATAGATTTAAACTTGACACATTTCTGTGTCAAGTTTATATTTTTAACCGACTTCTTCAAAAAGGAGGAGGTTCTCAATTCACCTGTATGTTTATTTTTTTATTTTTTACGTGATTACACTGATTACGCCGTCAATTATGAATCGATTTTGATGTTTCTCTTTTTTGTTTGGTAGGTCATGTTTCAGAGGTGGTCCCATATAAATTTTATTAACTTTGCTTGTGTAGTTTTTGAGTTAGCTTCAATATTACGTATTTTTCCCACTAACGTAGCAAGTAGTGGTATTCGAATTTGTGTGGGGTACCACAACTAAAAAGTGTAAAATAAAAACTTTTTACAAAAAAAAAAAAACAGACTTCCAAAAAAAAAGGTAAAGAAGTGTAAAAAAAATTGCTTTAATTTCGGAAGAGTCGGTACCAAAAAACAAAAATTGAAAAGCAAAGACACCGACTTCTGAAATTAAAGTTATTTTTCACTTATTAGTGTTTTTTCTTGGAAGTCCGTTGTTTTTTTATTTTTGTTCACGATGAAGCAAAAGATTATGATATTTTCAAAGATTGGGTCTTAATTCAATAAGAAGCTTTTTGAGATTAACAAGGAGTTATAATTACTTGTCCTTTTACAGTTGAGACGTAGTTTTTTTAGAAATATTAACGTAGACAGTTTTGCTTCCAGCTGTTAAACTAAGACGCAGGAAGGAAGTAAAGTTAGTCTCATCTCCGTCTTTCTCAATAAGAAAGAAAAGAAAGAAAAAAAAAAATTGATACAATTTTTTTTTTTCCAGTCTGCCTTACCTTATAACGGCTATGTTAGGGTCAGCTTCCAGTCTAATCGGAAACAGCTCAATACCAGTATTTTTAAATAGAGCGACTGCACAAACTGACCTCCACAACTCAGTTACTGGGCAACACTTCACCCCTTGGTAATACTGGTTGTCAAACTTTCTGACGACTCGTAACGACTGTTAATGGTCTACGAATGACAGCCAGGACAAACGGCTTATCGTGCTTTCCGCACGGAAGGGTCTCATTTGTAATGAATGGTCGCCCATCCACGAACCGACCGTAACACGTCCCTTGACGTAGATTTAAAGTCGAGACAGAAACATTATCTCCGTCTCTTCCTTGACAGATAATGAAACACAACGTATGCCAGTATTATGTATGCATTTGGTTACATAACGAACTTGGTTTTGGAGAAAATTGCTCGACAAATATTAACACACGATTTGTCAATGCAATGACGACATTATCCGGTAGTAGGTATGGTTGTAAGGTTACGACGAATCTGTATATTATGTTAAATAGATAAGTACGTAGGTATGTGGATACCGCCCAGTAACTGGGTTGTAGAGGTCAGATAGGCAGTCGCTCCATGTAAAATACTAGTATTTAGCTCCATCTGGATATATTTAATAATAACAAAAAAAACACGAAAAAAGTGAAAAATAACTTTATTTTCGGAAGTCGGTGTCTTTGCTTTTCAATTTTGGTTTTTTGCCACCGACTTCCGAAATTAAAGTTATTTTTCACATTTTTAGTGTTTTTTTGGAAGTCGGTTGTTTTCTTTTTTTGTAAAAAGTTTTTTAGTTTTCACTTTTTAGTTGTGGTACCTACCCCACGCAAATTCAAATACCACTGTGGCGGTACCTACATCGCCACATTCGAACTACGCATCAAAGACCTGAGGTCACACAAAAATCCTGCATCGCGCAATTAGAGTTTACTGTGCAGTGAACATACCTATATACAAAAATCCAATATCAATCATTGGGCAGTTGCCCGCCAGACACACCGGTCTGGTAGGAGGATCCTCCCTTTTCTATGGTGGATGAGTGAACTTTACACCCGTTTCTCATACCCCTAAACCACTAACTGCTATGTAAATAACAGTGACGGAGTCAAATAAAATATCGTCTACATAGACTAAGTGGGAAAAATACGTAATTATTGAAGCTAACTCAAAAACTACACAAGCAAAGTTAATAAAGTTTATATGGGACCACCTCTGATGCATGACCTACTATACAAAAACAGAATCATCAAAATCGATTCATAATTGACGGAGTAACCACTTAACATACATAAAATAAAAAGCAGACAGACGAATTGAGAACCTGCTCTTTTTTCAAAAAGTTGGTTAAAAATTAAATAATATAACCACCTCGCCTGTAGTCTAGTGGTAAGACCACCTGCCTTAGACCTAGAGGTTCCGGATTCGATTCCCAGCAGGGGAATTTTTTTTCTCGGTTTGGTTGGTGGTAGGGCTGGTTCTAATGGCTACCACCATCTTATCTAAGTCTGTCGCCATAACAACAATGTTAACAGCATTGTTGTGTTTGGGCAGGTAGAGGTAAGATAGCCAGTTCCTCTGTGGTTGAGGATTCCGGGTGAACCTCGCTTCCACCTTCGGCCTGATCATGACTTACCATCAGGTGAGATGCAGCCCAAGAGCTTACCCGTCGTAATAAAAAAAATACTCACTCGAACAATTTAAAACAAATGCCATTAAGATGGTAGATTTAAATATTTAGATTTCGAATCATAACCAAGATGCGACTTGACAATATCGGTTTTTTTTTTCAGAATGTACCAATTTGTATTCGTATAACAGCTTATCCATACAAATATTATAAAAACTGGCCAAGTGCGAGTCGAACTCGCGCACGAAGGGTTCGTACCATTATATAAAAAAAACGAGCAAAAAAAAATCAAGTTAGTTGTATGGGAGCCCCCTTAAATATTTTGTTTATTCTGTTTTTATTTGTTGTTATAGCGGCAACAGAAATACATCATCTGTGAAAATTTCAACTGTCTAACTATCACGGTTCATGAGATACAGCCTGGTGACAGACGGACAGACAGACAGCGGAGTCTTAGTAATAGGGTCCCGTTTTAACCTTTGGGTACGGAACCCTAAAAATGAAACAGTGGTTCCGTTTGTTTGTCACGTTTTCACTGATAAACGGTGGAATTAATGAGAGTTTTCTGAAATGAAGTTCGCTAGGTGGCAGCACTGGGACGTCAGGTCCGAGCACCTGTCAAAGCGCCTATAATACTTTTAGAGTGCGTTACATCAAATAGTTCCTATGCCGTAATGTTGGCTCCACTGTTGCAGTCTAGTCTAGTCGTCACTGAACGATAAACGAATGAATGAGGCGAATGATCAAAAAAATCTAAATCCACGTGGACGAAGTCGCGAGCAAAGTTTAACTAGGTAACAATACAAAAATGGTCGATGTTATCTTAATATACACCTTGAATTCAAACAACTAAAGGTTAGTTGGGGTCACAAACGAGTATTACGAGATTAAATACAATTTGCATGTGAATTTTTCGCAGAAAATGTATTTTATTGAAACAAAAGATGGCCCGGAAACATTCTTTTAAATAAATTGATGTGGAAGATTTATGCGTCTTCTAATTTACCAATGTCTGGTTCCTTTGTCCACCAATTAATATAGCATTAAATAAAGCCTCATTATAACGAGTGTAAAAACACACATACCGAAACCGAAAGCCACTTTTTATTCGTGTAATTCTTTTGTTGAGGACCATAACTGGGAACTTTCTGGTTATGGAGATATCGAAGGCCATTTGGTTCCAACTTTATCAGACGTTTTTTAATAAAAGCAAGTTTTAATTGTTATAACTTAATTTTAAATACCCCCACGTACCCTGAACCGTTGCATGCACCCATTAACACAATGTTTTGCGTGCGTTACGTTGCGCACTGCCGTAAACAGCGCTTTTTCTCACCAAAAACAAAAGTCGTTTCCTAGCAATTATTTTTGTGCAATGTTAGGTACTTAGTTTGATGTAGAGAATGCGTAGTTGACGGCAATGTGATGGGTCTTTTTACCTGTATAATCCTCCAAACCGCATTTCGGCTACGGCGGCCTATCTCAACGGAGACTAGCCGTCGTGTCAGCGCGGGAGATATTATAGTGCACAAGTGTGTGCGCAGACACAGGTGCACTCTCTCTTCCGTACGCTCAATTTAGTTATATATTTTATTATTTGTATGTCATAGATTTTTACACTCTGTGATTGCTTAAACTCACGCACTGACTTATTAGTATTACTTGTAACAATGTTAGGAATATTGCAATATCGTATACTTTTACAATGTTTGTAAATATGTGAGCACCGTGTACCTATCACATAACTTATTTATTTGTCATTGCTCCATTTATAGGTAATTCTTTTTACCTTTTCTGGTGCAGTAATCTTATTGTAGGTGCATCGTCTTCACATATTATTATATAATTCATGTATACAAAATATTGTAAAATATTTTTAAAAAGAGTAACGGTGGAGTTTCTTGCCCATTCTTCTCCATACGAAAGCTACCTTTTGGAATGGGTAACTAGAATCAGTTCTATTTCTTTGTTTTTCATTGACGTTCAAAAGTGCCTTTTATGTGACTATTTGAAATAAATTCTGTGACTTTGACATAGTCCAGAAGTAAAATTTTTCTTTTAATGTGATTTTTAATGCTAACTAAACGCCTAACCCTTCGGCACAAACCCGCACTGGGCCCACGTGGTAGATTATGGCCCACTGGGATCTCACACAGAGGAGGCCTGTGACCCAGCAGTGGGAAAATTATCGGCTGATTATGATGAGCGAGAATACGCAGTATTTTGGTATAAAAACTAACGTTTAGTCAGTGCCTAATCATTCCTTGCTTGTTTTTTAGACTCTGTTTTTTTGTTAATGTTTTATTCTTAGCCAAATATGTTGTTTTAAACGCCATGAATGGCAAAACATGCAGATCTACCTGATAAATTGATAATATATGACCTCGAACATATTATTTGATGTATACTCATGTTTTACAATAAATATATTCTATTCTCATCATCTGCCTACCTACCTACCTACCTACCTACCCTACCTACCTACCTACCTACCCTACCTACCTACCTACCAACCTACCTACCTACCTACCTACCTACCTACCTACCTACCTACCTACCTACCTACCTACCTACCTACCTACCTACCTACCTACCTACCTACCTACCTACCTACCTACCTACCTACCTACCTACCTACCTACCTACCTGCGTACCCTACCTACATGCCTACCTACCTATCTACCGAGATATTATCAAAAAAGTTATTCTACACAGAATGTATGAGAAAACGAATTTTTCTTCGTGAATTTTTCCGATATTTAAAAAAATAGTTTTATAGTTTCTTTAATGGTTATTCTGCTATTCTGGGCGGAGACAAAAATCAAAGATCATCAGAATCGGTCCCGCAGTTCTCGAGTTATAAGTGCTTGAACAAACCCGGCTTTGTTTTAATATATACTAGCTTCCGCCCGCGGCTTTGCCTGCGTGGTATGTCGATAAAAAGTAGCCTATGTCCTTTCTCAGACTCTAGAAGTCTAGACTATCTGTGTACCAAATTTCATTTAAATCGGTTCAGTAGTTTTGGCGTGAAAGCGCGACAGACACAAAGACAGACAGAGTTACTTTCGCATTTATAATATTAGTAAGGTATATATAGATTTTATGATCATATTAACTAAACCATACCCTTCTGTTTCAGAGAAGACATGGAGAAGGTGAACATAAGGTTCCACGACAACGACACGGTGACCTACCAACACAATAAGATACTGCGCTTCGTTCCTGAGATGTCCGTCGATAAGAATCAGAAACTTGTTGTCCCAAATATTCCTTTACTGGTTAGTGCAAAAAGTTATAGTATAACTAAAACTCAACTATGACAAAAAGTCAACTAAAAAAGTTTAAACAAGGTCACATCACAGACAGGCAAATAAAAAATCCGAAGTCATACTTAAATCGTACAAATTACGTGTGACTCCGGATTTTTAATTTGTCCGCTTATATATATTTTTTTTGAAATGTGGTAATTAAAACTGTATGACCCCGCGCGGTACACCTGCGTACCAAAAACCATTGTAGTTAATTAGAATGTCCTTGAAGAATTAAGCCCTTTCATTTGATACCCAACATGTTGGGGTCGGCTTCCAGTCTAACCGGATGCCGCTGAATACCAATATTTTACATGAAGCGACTGCCTATCTGATCTCCACAACCCAGTAACTGGGTAATACGATGCCCCTTGGTAAGACTGATTGTCAGACTTTCGGGCTTCTGACGACCCGTAACGACTGTCAAAGATCCACGTTTGACAGCCGGGGCCAACGGCTTAACGTGCGTTCCGAGGCACGGAGGAGTCTCGGTGTGTAAAGATGGTCACCCATCTACGGACCAACCCCAATCGTAGGTTAACCTGATGGATCGATTCGTGCGGCTGTTACTAATTAGCTACGAGCTCCACCATATAATCCGAATCCTAACTAATAATTTAAAGTGAGTTGATTTGTTTCTTTGTCAAAATAATGTTTTCTTTTATTTTAGACCGTTACCTCTTTTTCCCCGAACCTGGCGAGTTGGTTGTTCAACTTGCTGGTCTCCGGCCTGGCGATGACGTACCGAGATCGAGCAAAACCTTTCGTTCATGTTACAGCCGAAGAACTCGTATTTGGGTGAGACATTTTATTATAATCTACACTCCATTTGAAATAAGATTAGACATTTAAACAAACCTTTTTACAGTCCGTTCAACCGATTTTGACTTCTATACCGTAGGAATAAGGAAGCCATTAAAAAAAAAACGTTACACAATACCAACTGTCTACTGCAGCTGCCATTTGTCATGCCACCAACGCAATAGAAGTCAAAATCGGTTGAACGGACTGTAAAAAAGGCTTATTTAAATGACTAATCTTATTTCAAATGGAGTATAACATTTGTTTACATTTTACCCGCGGCTTCGTTTCCGTTGTGTATCCCACAGGAACCGTGATTTTTATCCGGAATAAATCTGTCTCCGTGAAAAAAGTCGAATCTACCTTTTGGAATGGGCAACTAGAATCAATTCTATTTCTTTGTTTGTCATTGACGTTCAAAAGTGCCTTTTATGTGCCTATTTGAAATAAACTATTTGACTTTGACTTTGAATTTATGATTTTTCACAGTTGGATTCGGAAGCTAGTATTTCTTCTAACAGAAAAGTTGTGTAAAAAACTGTCACAATAATATATACCTAGTCAAAATGAATAGTTATTATTCAATATGATACATATTATTCGGTTTAAAAAGTCCTTGCCAAGCTGAGAGGCACATTTTTTGTGTGTAACAAGTTTCCGCTCCCTTTCCTGCAATATAAGGGAGCGATTTCGTGAAATGCAACGGAAGTGTGTAACAGGAAGCTGAGGAAACGCGCGCTATTTGATTTGACCAATGAGCGCGCGTATTATTGGCCATCAGAAACGATCTTCACGAGACCCTGTCCCATTAATGTTGCTTATAACCAAGGTGAGATGTCAGATGTTTATGTAAAAACAACCAGCAAGCCTTACAGCAGTCGCTTTGTGTTCAAATGCGACTACAGTAGGCTTGCTGGTTTTTTAGGCACTGGATCTCATCTGGAAAGAGTAGTTATGGGCCAGTGATACCGGCTCCGACTTATGAGCCCAAGCAGACGGTTTACTTTGTGAAAATTATTTCATAACCACTGCTCTCAAAACCGTGAAGGAAACCATTGTGAGGAAACCGGCATGTCCTAGAACCATAGAAATATAAAAAAAACTGCTTCATTCTTATAGCTATGCCTAGAGAACCAAAAATTCGAAGACATGTGACATTTACCAACTACCACTGGACTCGCGAGGTAGATTAAAGCTCACTCCCGCTCATTGAGAGCTGGCCTGTGTCCCAGCTGTGGGAACATTAAAGGCATGCTTATCTGGTAACCGGCTCGCTATGGAGATATCGAAGGTCAAAGTCTCAATTTTTTATACAGCCAGGACGATCATGTTGTTCAACCATTCAAATCATGACCGCCCAAGTACTTCATAATTCCTTCCATTGCAGTTCACTTTTCCTCCAAACTTGTAATAATAATATGTAACTCTATATGAAGCCGAAAGCTTCAGGGTAGCCCGCGAAATTAAAGTTTTCTTACGTGTTTTTGCAATTTGCAGGTCAGTATCATGTTGTATGTTGATTATTTTTCGTTGTGTGTTTTATATTTTTTAAATATCGTAGCCTTAGTTTAAAAAAAATCTAAGATCGTATCATTATGCTGAGATAGGAGCCTTTTTGGCCTCGCACAGGTCGTTATTTAAGTTTTTAATTGTTATTTTTTTTAATTTTAATGATGTACTTACTTTTTATTACTGTTTGCTTGTCCAGTGCGTGTCCCAAATAAAATATGTTTCTTTCTTTCTATTAAAATATGATTCGCGACCTTTACAAATATATAGGTACCAAATATCATGATTTCATGAAATAGTAATTCAATACACTTTTATGAACTTAGAGAGTTGTATTGCTGATTCTAATTATTATAATTCCGTAAAGCCATATTTTTTACGGTCGCGAATCATATTTTAATCAACATACAACTTGACATTGACCAGCAAATCGCAAAATACGTAAGAGAATTTGAATTTCGCGGGCTACCTTAGCGCATCCCCCTTAAATCTATCACATTATTTTCAGATACGACGACCCATTAGTGACACTGGCTCACTACTTCTACCCTAAAGGAAAGAGACCAAACAGCCAGATGGGATTATTGCTTGCCGTAAGTATTCTACTTCATAGCATAAGCTCATTATCAGCCAATAGCCACCCATCCACCTTTTCCGGGGTGTAAAATCCTCATGGATATCCTCCGCCCTGGGGTGGGCAGAGACCCTGTCAGACTCTTACTGACTAAAATCACCCCGGTGTTCCAACTCACACCTACGCCGGGGGTCGCGGGAACGTAAGAATCTTCCGCAACCCCCGACTGGGGGCCTCCTCGGCTCAGGGGGGGGAGTGAGGTGTTTGACTCCCCCCGCGACGACTAAGAGGGGCGCGCGTAGAACATTACGCTCGCCCACCTCGGGTCCTGTAGTGCTATGCTGTAACTATCTCACCGTGGAAGCTTATGTGAAGTGAGGGTGGAGTGAGCTGTCATTGCCATCGATACCTACTGATGCTAAGGCAGTGACAGTTCACTTGAAGCGCACTTCACCTACATTTTCACGGTCAGATGGAGACAGAATAGCAATGCTGATGTGTGGGGGGCGACAGACGTCTCCGAGTCCGTGCCACCCGGCCGACTAGCCCAGCCCCCAGATTAATAACTACAGGGTCAAATTAAATAAGTTAGCGATTCTCCGCAGACGCGTTGCACTATAAAAACCTCCGTGAATGGATATACCCTGGACAGTTAAGGGCCTATACAACCTAAAATTGAATGTGACATAGTTTTCTTTACTCGTACAGCTTTTACTAACAAATTCAACAAATGGGATGTAGTTTGAGACGTCTTGATGTGGAATCGAATCCAATCACTAATATAACGGCTTGGTGAAAGGCTAGGAAAGCTTTTACTAATCCAATCTTGGAAGAGATGTTCAATCAGGGAAAATAATACCTTAGCAAATTAGCTATCAACTTATATGATCCGTAAATTCAAATCTTAAGGCCCTACCCTGCCTCAAATTGCTTAGCACGATCCTCCGTTATGCCGAAAATACTGCAGCATTTATTTTGAAATAAATATTATATTAAAGTTGAGGATTGATGCTAGGTCCTATGTTTGAGGAAAACACGATTACATAACATTTTCTCGATGGAAAAAAAACGAAAGTTACCTCTAAACCGAACTATGAACCGCTGGTATTAAAAAATTACTTCAAATTGGATCATGAAACTTTGCATAACTACTAAACTAACTATAAAGCAGGTCTTATGATTTGTTATTTTTTTATTACCATTATTTTCACCGTAAAAAGCAATATATACCCAAGCTATTCGAGGTTTGAGAGCCACCAGTATCCCACTCCGTCTCGCTCTCACTCAGGCCGCGAGTAGTATGGTGCGAGCGAGATAAAATCTGAGGTAGGGTACGGCCTTAATTAGTAATAGTATGAAATGTCTCCAACATGAAAATTGGACATAGTGTGTCAATTTCCCTGACGGAACGCACTTTTTTAATGATAAATGATTTTATTTCTGTTAGTAGGTTTGTACACTTTTACACGTCAATCATATTTTAAAAACTAGATGAGGTCGGCTTTTACTATCTGACTACTCTGAGAAGAAAGGCCGAAACAAACCCAGAGGTCACAGTCTCTTTTAAAGTCTCGACATAATCTTGGTCAGATCATGTGAGGACCATGTAGTATTAGTGTCTGAAATGGTCTTTTGAGGAAAGACCACACAGATTTGAATGGACCTATCCAGTCAGTGCAAGCATTTGTCAATAATTTTTATGAGAAACATGCGCAAATGACTTTTATAAGTCGTTTGTTTTTAATGAGATTGAGACACTCATTTGTTTTTATCTGAAACATACCTACTTTGTTTTTGACCCTAAATAAGATACGAAAAACGTAATTGATTTTTGAAAATACATTAGCGAGAGACTGATTTGTTTTTGACGAAATTAAAGAATTCCGCGCTTTGGGATGCTGTTGTAAGGTAACCGGCATGTCGTAGAACCAAAAATTCGTGTGACATCTACCAACCCGCACTGAGCCCGCGTGGTGGATTACGGCCCACTCCCTCTCAAGAGGAGGCCTGTGTCCCAGCAGTGGGAACATTATAGGCTGATTATGCTTATATTCTAATGCTATTTTGTTTATTAATAAATCTATTTGTTCACAGAGAAACGGCACCCTCGACGAAGTATCAACAATGTACACTGGACAGAAGCAAATGGACAGATTTGGCTACATGGACAAGATCAATGGATTGGATCACCTACCTCATTGGAAAGACAAGCCTTGCAACGACATTCGGTAAGTCAACGTAACATCATAACATCACGGCTATATTTCCCGAAGGGTTAGGCAGAGGTGTACCTATAGTACACCCAAATTTCGCCAGTTATTTTTAAATGCCATGTAAAAGGGGCGACCCTAATGCCTGGTAAGTCAAGTTATTATGTAGAGTTCGCGTCACAACTAAAGTCCTTTTGACGCGGCTTGAGTCGATTGTCATTGCATCAAATTGCACCTATTTAATAAAATGTTGTTCCAAAATTTTCCGCCGGACTTCAGTAGTGGCGCGGATTCTAATCTTATCCCACTGGCAATTTCAAAAATCTTAAAAAAGTTTTAAGTAGTAAATGACTATCTGCGACCAGAGTAACCCGACATCGACAGAGAGAAAAAAATTAAAGTAATTTCTTTTATTTTTTATTCTTTTGGTGTTGTAATAAAATTATATACATATTTTTGAAATTTTCTCATTAAGCCCTTTCATTTGATACCCAACATGGTACGATTAAACGATTTTTTTTTAGTTCCTGACTTTATGTCCTCTAGAGGGCGCCAGTTTTAATTGAATGTGATGTTACATAGCCTATAACCAGCGGACCTCATTTGTCAAATTATCATGTAGTTAGAAGTTATGAGGGAACAGATGAACATACATACATACATACCGGTCAAAATCATAACCCTCCGTTTTTCTTCGCCGTAGTCGGGTAAAAACTTCATGTAAACACGCAGTGATAGGCGCACTACTAAAAAACGCGGCAGTTGATACAAACTTTGCCTTTATGGTTACTCAATAGCGCGACGTTCGTGCTCATTTGGAAACACGAAGATTATCGAAGCGCAAGCCTTTTCTGGTTTAACTGTAGACCAATTATACCTCATACCGAGGCACTACGGCCGGAATGCTTAAATAGGCTATTTGACATCACGCTACGACCATTAGGAGCCGAGCAAAAATAATAAAAAAGTTTGCGCTAACGAAAACAAAGTAGTAACGCGGACGGGCGATGCGATGCGACGCAGTGGGTCGGGGGACAAAAAATTTCACGCGGAAGACGTCGCACGCAGAAGCTGGTAGTAGTATCATTATAGATAGATAAAAAACCGGCCAAGTGCGTGTCGAACCACGCACAATGAAGGGTTCTGTAGTTGGGATGAATTTATCAAACAAACTTAACATTGTAGTTGAAATGTATGGGAGAACATGTTTTTATAACTGCAAATGTAAGATGGTCGATAATTACTCGGTAACTTGTGGAGCATAATAAGCTGTTTTTTTTTTTTTTTGTATAAACATTCTTTACACACACAAGATCATGCAATATGTTAATCAGTTACATTATAGTCCAATCATGTTTAGCCTTATAATATATTGGCGTATAAATATTTTAGTCACATTACTACATATTATTTTAATCAATAGACTTCAGTATTATAAAATTAATGTTAGACAAGTTTTTCAACAAAAAATTCAGACACATTATAATGTGTCTGAATTTTTTGTTAAAAGCTAAAAAAAGCTTATTATAATAAGCTTTTTGCGATAAAAACACTATCAACTAACGTTTGAACGCATTGATACTTAGCTCCTTCCAACACATAGGTAGCTTGTTAAATATAGTTGGAGCCATGCAGATGACACTTTTGCGCATGAGTGCAGTTTTAGCAGGATATACGCGAATTATGCTCACATCACGTCTATTACGTGGGACCGCGTCCTGTAAACGTGGAAATAATTTGGGATTCGCTTTAACAAACATTACTGTTTCGAGGATTTACAGACAAGGCAAAGTTAATATCTTGTATCTTATAAAATACGGTTTACAAGTATCATCAGTCTTTAACCTAAACATTGACCTAATGCATCTCTTTTGGGCCTTGAATGCGATGTTGAAATCGGTAGAATTTCCCCAAAAGATTATGCCGTATCTTAAGTGAGACGCGGCTAAGCCATGGTAGGCCGCAATTAGTGTATTCACGACTGCAGCTAGGGAATGCAAGGCAAAAGACAAACTACTTTTTTTTTACAGAGATTCTTTATAATGTAATTTCCAGTCCAGTCTTTTGTCAATGATTAGTCCAAGGAATTTAGTTGTTTTAACACTTTCAACGTATTAACATCAATATTTATGTCCAAATTATTTCTTGTCAAATTGTTTTAGTTTTCCTTTTGATTTCGTTACATACTACCGTTAATTTTATCACATATCCAAAACCAATCATTTAACTGGCAGCGGGGGGACTTGACTCTAACAAAAATTAGCACTTTAAAGCTTAATGTTTGTCAAACGGACCCATGAATCCAAAAATGGTTTTCACTAACTCCTAATATTTATAAATGAGGATATATGTATTTTTATACGGGACAGGTGAAAAAAAAAAAGGTCCCACTTTAAGTGTAGGGGAGGTACCCTAAAATTCATGTTTTTTTTTTTACCACTTTTTCGTCGTGATTTATATGTATCCCCATATCAAATTACAGCTTTCTAGTACTCAGTCTCTGAGCTAAGCCGCGGACAGACAGACAGACGGACATGGCGAAACTATAAGGGTTCCTTGTTGACTACGGAACCCTAAAAACACAAAGAATCTCGAGTATTTAATCGCCATGATAATATTATAGTTATTTATGCAACTGTTATATAATAACGGGTATTAAAACACGAATGTGGGTTTATCACATGAGTGTTTTAATACCTAATTATTTACAGTTGCACACAAGACTTTATCTTCACCCATGCTTATGAATCTTCTATAAAAGTTTCTTTGCAATACCAATATCGAACAAAAATGGCGCGGTACGACGTGAATTCGAATTTTTCAAATTTTAATGTATGTTTTGTTTTTAAATTACGGTGCTTTGTTAGTGAAACGCTCGTGAATGACAATGTTCTTTTTTTGAAATGAGTTGCATTATGAAATTCAGTACAACATTAGAACACCCGTTTGGATGATATAATGGTTACTATGACACTGGTTGTTTTAATGTTGGTAATAAGCTAACTCTTTCAGAAACTTTTAGAGAGGATTTATAGCATAGGTGTAGATAAAATGCATTAATCAACATTTATGATGTTATAAGATTTATTTATTTATTTAATATACAACTCCTTAGATCTATCTTTACAGGTTACCCTAATGCGATAGTTAAGTACACTTATATCATATAAACTAAATTCACAATAAAATAAACAGACAATTAACTTAATTACAACATAACACCCTAGAGGATAAGATAATGTATTTCGACACAGTTATGGAGGTCTAACGTAATTATAAGAAAATAAAGAAGCATATAATTAACGAGCAATTAAATCAATTATAATCAGCGTTATAATAATTATTGACATGACTTATCTCGTTTTTTTTTTTAATTTCCGGATCATAACATTACACCTGTTTTCCCTCTAGGATTTTGCTGAGATGTATCGTCGCAGGCAATTTGTATAATTCCGTTTTTTACAAACGGCGTCGTCCGTTTACAAACGCTGGGTGTTATGTTATGAAATATGCCGAAGGCAAAATGTTAATTAATTACCTTGTCACTTTGTAATATGCCTGAACATTGGAATCTTGGATGGACAATTCAAACGCCGTTTACAAAATGCCGCGGCAAATTGTAGTATTTTCGACAGTTTATAATCTAAACGGATTATCGGTATTATTTGCCATAGATTATAAACTAACGGTTCTCACAATTTTATATGAATGATTTTTTTACATTATTCTCACATTTATGTCTACAAGAATAAAGTACCCAGGATTTTGTAATATCTCGTTTTAAAAGAATTTCCTTGGAGTTTCTTGCCCGTTCTTCTCCATAGAGATCTACGTTTTGGAATGGAAAACCAGCTTCAACTTTCTGACTAACTGACCGACCCTTTGACAGTTAAAAGTGTCTGAAAATGGTTTAATTGAAATAAATGCTTTGAGTTTGAATTTTATCACACAAACGGTACACACGTCTAATCACTTATTCAGTTTTTATTGTTAGAAAAGTTAATTTGTAATAAAAATTAACAATGCTTGTATAAAACAGTTAATGTCTCCTTAACAATTATTGCAAATAATTTATTTATAATTAACTGTGCAACCAATTACATAAATCTGTAGTAAATAATACAAATAGTAATTTATTTGTCATAAAAACCGTTGGTAGTTGGTAGTTCTCAAGACGTTTTCCTTATCATTTATATGTTTTGTAAAGGTGATAAAATAACTATTATGTGACAAATAATAAGATAAGTAGCTTCCTCTTATTGATTTTTCTAGTCATAAATTAGTACGTGTATGAACGGAAGGCAAATTCTCGTATATGTACTCAAAAAACGTTCACATTCAAGTTGCAATCTGTCAAACTTGTCAAAAATGTTGGTAAATTGATTGTATTTTTGACAGATGGCGAATGAGATGCGAGCGTTCTTAAAAATTACGGGAATTATCCCTCGTATGTATGAACATAAACGAAGCAAAAGGAGTCTATAAGAATTTAAATACTTGAAACTAATGTAACATTCAAATTAATTAATAAAAATTACATTATTTAATTAACATTAAGTATTTAAAATTTCTATAAAATAAATTACTTATTTAACATTAAGGGGGATGTGATAAGATGCAAGTTTATGTTAGTGCATTGAATGACTATTTCATGAAATCATGACATTTGGCACTTTCATGAACTTAGAGAGTTGTATTGCTGATTCTAATGTTTATAATTCTATAAATCCAAATTTGTTACGGGCGCTAATCATATTTAGATCAACATACAACCTGATACTGACCTGCAAATTGCAAAAAACGTAAGAAAATTTGATTTTCGCGGGCTACCTTGGCGCATCTAACCTTAAGTATGTATGTGAAATTTGTATAAAAATACATATAAGTACTTTCAAAAAAATCTTCGGGCTTCTGACGACCCGTAACGACTGTCAAAGATCCACGAGAACGACAGCCGGGACCAACGGCTTAACGTGCTTTCCGAGGCACGGAGGAGTCCCGATATGTAAAGATGGTCACCCATCCACGGACCAACCCCGGCAAGCGTACCTTAACCCGATGCATCGACCCGTGCCGCTGTTATTACTTAGCCATTAGCTTCTCCTCAATTCTAGGTATATAATTTGAAGTATTTTTTTAATACCAGCGGTTTATAGTTCGGTTTCGAGGTAACTTAGGTTTTTTTTTCTATCAAAAATTTTTTACGTAATCGTGTTTTCGCCAATCATAGGACCTAGCATCAATCCTCAACTTTAACATATATTTATTTCAAAATGAATGCTGCAGTATTTTCGGCTTAACGGAGGATCGTGCTAAGCAATTTGAGGCAGGGTAGGGCCTTAATATTAAACATACATTTAATAAAGAAAACTCCATTTTTTGTCAATTCGTAAAAACCTTGCGAAGCAGGGGTGGGTCGCTTGTCTACACAAATATTATAAAGAGAAAAGATTTGTGTTTTTGTTCGTTTGTAATGAACAAACTCAAAAACTACTGGACCGATTTAAAAAATTATTTCACCCGTTGAATGCTGTACTATCACTGAGTAACATAAGCTGTAATTTATAAATAAAAGTATATCTGCGTCTGCGCACGACCATGCCAAACAAATATTATTTTTACAACGTCACAAGGCCAAGTTATTTACAATACACCGAAGAAAATCAATAATAATGTGCAAATATTTTAAAATAAGTTCTTGTTAAGAAATTAGTCACTTACCTACCAAGAATCTTTCGAAAGATTTTTTTCGTTGAGAAATATCTTCGGCGCTCCAAAACTATTCGGCTGCATCGGCCATCGTCAGAATTATAATCAACCTATAATGATCCCACTGCTGGGACAGGCCTCCTCTCTGTGAGAGGGTGTGGGCCGTAATCCACCACGCGGGCCCAGTGCGGGTTGGTAGATGTAGATGTCACATGTCTTCGAATTTATTTTGGTTCTAGGACATGCCGGTTTCCTCACGATGTTTTCCTTCACCGTTTTGAGAGCTATAACTATAGTATTATAAATGCGAAAGTGAGTTTGTTTGTTACGCTTTCACGCTAAAACGGCTGAACAGATTTGGATGAAATTTGGCACATGGGTAGACCATGACGTGCATTCCCGTTCGTCCCACTGCCGTCGTCCTACTGGTGGGTCGAACGGGAATTTAAAAAATGACCATGACCAGGACGAAAGATACTTTTTACCCCGTTAGTACGTTCCCGTGGGATAATTTCCGACCTCCACAAGGGCGAAGCCGCGGGCAAAAGCTAGTAATTTACATAAAGTAAACCGCCTGTCTGGGTTCGAACCTACGGTCAACTTGGAAGTCGCGACCGTTACCACTGGGCCACCACTGCTCTACTCTTTAAAGTACTATGAATATATTAGTTATGGTTACTAATATTTTGTCCTGTAAACATATTTTTCGCACAAGGTAGAGAGGTATGCTTGCCATTGTAAACACACCCTGAACGTGTCACTTATTTAGGATAATTTACATGACAAGATTTTCTTTCTTTTCTTAATCATCTGCCTGCCTTTTTCCCAACTATGACGTGGTCAGCTTCCAGTCTTACCGTATGCATCTGAATACCAGTATATTATATGGAGCTACTGCCTATCTAACGTCCACAACCCAGTCACTGGGTAACACGATTACTGGGTAAGACTGATGTGTCATCTGACATTTTTCTCTTTGATCTGCTATAGGAACACTAACGGATTGGCTCATGGCTAAATAAAAACATCCACACGGGTCGATCGGAGGTTAAGCTACCTTTGCCGAGGTCGGTTCGTGGATGGGTGACCAATGTCCATCCATTACCCATCAAGTTCCCCACGTGCTCGACTAGCACGTTAAGCCGTTGGTCCTTGCTGTCATTCGTAGATCTTTGACAGTTGTAGAAGCCTGAAAGTCGACAACCAGTCTTACCAAAGAGTATCGTGTTACCCAGTAACTGGGTTGTGGAGGTCAGATAGGTAATCGCTCCATGTAAAATACGGGTATAGAATTGCGCCCAGTTAGACTGGAAGCCGAGCCCAACATAATTGGAAGAACGCTAGGATTGATTGGAAACGCATGGTAAAACCCCCCTGTACTCTTATTAACATTATATATGCGAATGAAGTCAAAGTTTCCATACAATATTTTCTTACAACATAACTATAATATTCCTACGTGCATTTTCTCAAAACAAACTCAACAATACATTACTAACTAATATTTGTTCTGCAAACATAAAGTTGTTCGCACAAGGTAGGGCTCGGCATGCAATTGGAAATACCTACAGCTGTACGTTAAATATGTCACATGTTGACAATACAGTGAAGCATGCTAAAACTACACCACCGCTCTGTGCATACACGCTCACACACACACATTTACAACTATTGACAAATGACAATGACACTACAATCAAACTAAACCAAACTAAGTGCGAAACCGGCCTCACGTCACTGTTGACAGCGCTCTGTTTTGGTTTTTTATTTGGTCTTAAGTAGTGTTGCCCAAATTCAGTCTTGGTCTTGCAGTCTTGGTCTTGTTCTTGCGTTTTTGCAAGACCAAGACCAAGAACAAGACCGCGTATTTTTAGCAAGACCAAGACCAAGACTGACCGTGCAAGACTTGAGCAAGAACAAGACATAGCCTGCAAGACTCTTGCGTCTTGCAGCTAGGACTTAGCGCTATTTCACTGAGTAGTTAGGTGTAACAGTTCGGTGTATAGGTAGGTACGCTTAGGAATTCTATGAGACGCAAAAAACTGTATCAAAGAATATGAAAAACTGGACCTATGCGCATTACGACTAATACCATAAACATAACGAATAAAAAAAGATCTATTAAAATCAAACTGAGTGCATGCATAGTTATGTTTTAACCATCGGCACTTTGATAATGCGGCATCAAAGGTTTTGTACTTACTTCTCAAAGAAATTTGCCGCTTTTCGGAAGTACATGGTTATGATACACGCGCCGGCGGCTTCTTTTGAAATCTAAAACAATCGTTGCCGCCACGCCGAAATCATAACATTTGTGACACTATTTGATTGCCGCCATAGGGCGTAGGTATACTCATGCAAAATAATTTCGAATTTTTTTAAGAGTACCTACAGGTGTTCCAAAGAATAAATAAGTTTCAGAGTGCTTAGAATGAAAATGAATACATTATACTGATCACGCAAGTAGTATTATGATTAGGATAAAATGGTAAGGATAGGTAGTAGATGTCATATTAATTCATTCTAGTAAGTATATATTATAATATTGATTACTTATATGGTTTTAAACTAATTACTTAGGTACTATTATTGTACATTTAGTCATTATATTTCTTAAGTTTTTACAAGAAAAAATACCAAAAAAGTGTTCAAATATCACCCGTTTAATAAATATTGTAGCCACTTTTAAATATACTTGAAACGTGTAAAAAAATTCTACAAAACTAATAAAATAATATAAAAAGCGTAGGTACTTACCTACTAATAAAATAAAAAGCCTGCGATAAGAGTTTTGTATTACTTACCAGCCCGAATATCTCTGAGAGAGATGATGAGAGTAAGTATTTACTAGCTGTGCCCGCGACTTCGTCCACGAGGAATAGTAACTTTGGAGGTATAGTGACGTTCAGGACTTATTTATTTATTTTAAAACTTCTGTCATCAAACATACAAACGAACTCTTCAGCTTTATAATATTAGTATAGATGTACGCCAAAACATTCACTTATATGTAAAGAATAGTGATTGGCACTAATTCTATTTTATTCACGCGTCGCGTCTGTACAAGTAGGTAATATTTAGTGTGTGTTTGTACGCCGCACGCGGCATTGTTTGATTTGCGGCGGCATCCTTTTCATAGAGCCGGCACGTGGCGAGGCGGCGCGGTAGAAAGCAAGGAAACGTACTATAAATAAAGGAATTATTTTAATTCCAGTCATTTCCAATTGAGCTGTGCTTCGAGTCTAACTTAATAATTGTTTTTACTAATTCTCGTTGTTTTCTAAAAACGTATCACGTGTACAATTTAATATGAGTGACGAAGATTCAAATTATTCTAGTCCGAGTAACGAGAGTTTGAGTCACAGATCTAAAAGACCCAAAAGCAAATTTGAGGAGTTTTTCGAAATAATTCATGCATCCCAAACTGCCTTCTGTAAATTGTGCCAACATAAAAAGATTGAAATAAAAATGAAAAACAGAAACACTTCAGGCTTAAGGAAACATCTAATATCTTTCCACAAAAAGGAATCAGAAATATTTCTTCCTGTTAAACCAAAATTAAGTGGAGATATCACAAGCTTTTTAGTAACCGCTGGAAGAAGTGGACAGGTAAGAATATTTTTTTAACAGTTAAAAGAATTTTAACTCCGCGTAGCTATTCATGCGATACTTTCAAAAACGCCATTAACTTACGTAAGTATTTTTGAGTTAGTGGTGTTTTCATCTAGGGGTGCGACATATTAAGTATGTAATTATCGTCTTAAATATTTTTTATAAACACCCATATTTTCATTTAATCGGCCAGTAACAACTAAGTACTTTATTTTGGTAAATTACAGTACAGTGCAACCTTAATATAACAAATATCAATTTAACGATTTTCTCGATTTAACAACAACAAACCTCCTCCTCTTATACGCTCAAACCTAGTATGTTTTAAATAATAACACAAGATTTATTGTTTTGTTTCAGTCGGAAAACAGCAGTGACAACATCACGACAGCTACAGTTGATTGGGTGGTGAAAAAATATCTTCCCTTCTTATTTTTCGATGACGAAGCTACACAAGTATATTTTCGACGTATTTGCCCTAATATGGTGTTTCCTAAAAGGTCTACACTTAGAAGGAAAGTCAAAGAGCGATTTGAAGAGCTCCAATTGAATGTCAAGGAACGACTTCAACAATTATCATCTAAAATGTCTTTTACCATTGATGGGTGGACGTCAATTGCTGGTAGGAGTTACTACGGGGTTACTATTCATTATATAGACAACGAATGGAAGTATCAATCTGTAGTTCTTGATTTTATACCATCACGCGGTCGACATACTGGGGAAGATATTGCAACGATTTTCCATGAATGTTTATTGGAATATGGCATAATTGATAAAATACAAGGTATCACGGTCGACAACGCAACTGCAAATACCAAATTTATGTATGAACTGGGCAAACAGCTGCCGCCACACTTTGATTCAGACAATCAACATTTCCGGTGCTTTGCTCACATTTTAAACCTTGGTGTACAAGATTTATTAAAGACCTTAGCATTACACTGTGAGTCTGACACTAACGCGCAAGATCAGCAGTACGAAGACTATGCAGACGAAACTGAGGATGAGGAAGATGAAGAATCTGCACCAAATATTGCTGACTCGCGTACATCTGTAACAAAGTTACGCAGTATTTCCAGTAAAATAAAAAGAAGTGAGATAGTGAAGAAGAAGTTTCAGTCTGCTTGTGAAGCAGCTGGCGTGCCATCAAATCTAAATGCCATTCTTGACTGTCCAACGAGATGGAATTCCACACATGATATGATTGGATTTGGTTTAAAAGTGAGAGCGGGCATTGACATATTGTGCAGTTCTGTCACCGAATTAAATGATTTTCAAATCACAGCTAATGAATGGCAGGTACTCGAAAAATTACATAAATTTCTAATAAACTTTAAACTTTTAAGTACAAAACTTGGTGGAGACAAATATGTTACATTACCGCTAGTCATTGTATCATTCAATCTCTTGCTAGATAAAATTGAATCCATGGTAAAACAGTTAGATGAGAAACCTAATCGATCTGAAGTGGATGAAAGGCTCATTCTAGCTTTCCAAGCAGCTCGAGACAAAATGCTTAAACATTACAAGAAGAGCAACTGGATTTATTGTACTTCTTTAATTTTAGACCCAAGGCATAAGGCTCAGACTTTTGACCTGACAATGTGGGGGAAGCAACTTAAAACAGAAAGTCTGCGCAAGTTCAATGAACTTTATGAAGAATATAAAAGTCTACACTCACTGAACAAATCTCTGGAATTACCAGAAAAAGAAAATAAAGTATGTGATGAAGATGAAGACGTAATAGACTTTGATAAACTCTATGAATGTCCCTCGACGTCATCTGGATCTTGTCTTCAAGGCTTAGTGATAGACGAGTTGGAGGAGTACCTGAGAAAACCAAGAACTGCCAGCTCGGAAGACATTTTAGATTGGTGGAGGACGCATGAGACAGAGTATCCGATTTTATCGAAAATGGCCCGTGATTTTCTCTCAATACCTGCAACTTCAGTACCTGCTGAGAGGTTATTTTCTAAAGCATCATTAGTAATTAGAAAACATAGAAATAGGTTAAGTGATGAGTCAGCCAGATGGTTACTTTGTATTAATTCTTGGTCAAAAAAATTGATATAAAGTATCATAACCTAATGATAAAGCTGTTGATTTGTGTTGTATTTTATTTTTTATTCAAATAAATGATAAATCGTAAAACTCTTTTATTAAATTTCTTATAAGTTGAGGGTTCAATCTCTTTCTAGACAGATAAGTATTGTTCTTCAAAATACAGTCAAGTTATTGTAATTAATTTGTTTTTTTACATGTTTTAGCAAATGTAAGCTTATAAATCATAAATGTTTATTAAGAAACAGTTACTTCCATGGAAAACGACATATAGGTCAGTTGATTTTTCGAATTTCTTATCAAATCTTCAGTTATTTATTAATCTGCTTGATCTTTACTATGGCTATGTTAATTCAAGCTCACAATGTTCCAATTCTAATACGTTTTTCTAAGATTTAAAGTAAACTTTAATAAATAGTAATAGACTAATAGGTAATTGCAAGACTTGCAAGACTCTTGCTGCAAGACCAAGACCAAGACCAAGACTGGGAGCGCAAGACCAAGACCAAGACCAAGACCAGGTGTATTGGCGCAAGACCAAGACCAAGACTGGCTAAGTCTCGTCTTGTTCTTGCATTTGGGCAACACTAGTCTTAAGTCATATGTTCATTGTTCAGACTCAATTACAAGAAGATTTTTTCGTTTTTCATCATCATTTGCCTGCCTTTTTTCCAACTATGTTGAGTTCGGCTTCCAGTCTAACCAGATGCAGCTGAATCATCATCATCACTCATCATTTCAGCCGAAAGACTGCTGGACATAGGCCTCTCCCAAGCACCGCCACTTCGACCGGTTCTGTGCTTCTCGAATCCAGCGGATTCCTCCGGCCTTCACCAGGTCACCTTGTGGGGAGGGCTTTCCAACGCTATGACTTCCACTACGCGGTCGCCACTCCAGAACCTTTCAGCCTCATCGGCCATCTGTTCTGCGAGTAATGTGCCCTGCCCACTGCCACTTAAATTTGGCAATACTTCGGGCTATGTCGGTTACCTTGGTTCTCTACGGATCTCTTCATTTCTGATTCGATTACATAGCTAAATACTAGTAGGTATTTTACGTGGAGTGACTGCCTAACTGACCACCGATGATAAATTCAGGAAAATCACAAGTCTCGTAAACAAAAAAAAAAAAATGAATAAAAAAAAAAATTGAAGAAATGCTTACATACTAATCAAAATCAATCTGCCTTACCTTTTCCCAACTATATTGGGGTCAGCTTCCAGTCTAACCGAATGCAGCTGAATACCATTATTTAACATGGAGCGTGGCTTAATAATAACAGCCGCACGGGTTGATCCATCAGGCTTAGCTACGCCTGCGGGGTTGGTCCGTGAATGGATTACCATTTTTATATACCGAGACGCCTCCGTACCTCAGAAACCACGCTAAGCCGTTGGTCCCGGCTGTCATTCGTGGATATTTACAGTCGTTACGGGTCGCCAGAGCTGAATGTCTGACAACCAGTCTTACCACGGGTTATCGTATTACCCAGTTACAGGGTTGTGGAGGTTAGAAAGGCAGTCGCTCCATGTAAAATACTGGTTTTCAGCTGCATCCGGTTAGACTGGAAGCCGACCACAGCATAGTTGGGAAAAGGCTAGGCAGATTAAAATTATATAAAAGTTAGCCTTTAAGGCTAGACTTGTCACATGTAAACAGATTAACGGATATGATATAATAACGCTAATAATTTTCGTCCATAACCTTGCTAAAAAGTATCCACTTCCGTCAATATGGCTGCATGAGATCAATGCCGTACAAATATGTCATAATTTAAGCAATTTATTTGCTTTTGATCGAGGTTTAGCACCATAATCTAATGTTCCAATGTCGTTTGTTTATGTTCGTATGATTTGCTTGGGTAGTTTTTGAGTTAGCTTCGATAATACGTATTTAATCCGCTTTGTGTATTTTGAATTTGATGATGTTGTAATATTTACGTCCTGTCACTGTTGTTTAGCAAGTAGGTAGTGATGAACGAATTGGTGTGGGGTAGGTACCATAACTAAAAAGTAAGAAAATAATAACTTTTCTCTTCTCTCGATCTTTTGAAGAAAGAACCACACAGATTGAGTAGCCACGTTCAGTCAGTGCACGCATTTATCAGTAATCGTGCAGCTGAACTCAGAACATAAAGAGCTCAAGGAGGATTGAATTATCACTCCTCCTTGGAGCTGATTTCTGTTGAACTATTCTGTAAAATCTTACCGTGAAAACTTAGGTGAAGTGAGCTTGGAGTGAACTGTCACTGCTTTAGTATCATTATGTATCGATAACACACATGACAATGACAGCTCACTCCACGCTCACTTCACCTAAGTTTTCACGGTGAGATGGTTATATAATAGCAATCAATCTGCCTAGCCTTTTCCCAACTATGTTGGGGTCGGCTTCCAGTCTAACCGGATGCAGCTGAATACCAGTATTTTATATAGAGCGACTGCCTATCTGACCTCCACAACCCAGTAATTGGGTAATACGATACCCCTTGGTAAGACTGGTTGTCAGACTTTTGGGCTTCTGACGACCCGTAACGACTGTCAAAGATCCACGAATGACAGCCGGGACCAGCGACTTAACGTGCTTTCTGAGGCACGGAGGAGTCTCGGTATGTAAAGATGGTCACCCATCCACCAACCAACCCCGGCAAGCGTAGCTTAACCTGATGGATCGACCCGGTGTGGCTGTTATTACTTAGCCACGAGCTCCTCATGGTTACAAAATAGCAATGCTGATTCTAAAGAAATGCTTTAGCATTTCTTTCAAATTCCAAGTATGTGATTGGTTGACAACAAAAACAATAGCCAATCAAGTCGCTTGACAACTGTTTTAACTTTCCATTTCTTTCTTTGTTTCCAGTGCATCCGAAGGTTCCTTCTTTCCACCACGGTCGCTGACCAAATCTGACACAGTCCATGTTTATGATAAGGACCTCTGCAGGATTCTACCTCTGCAGTACAGAGAAGATGTATATAAAGATGGTAAGTCTTTTATTTGAATGTGATTTTGAAACGTCTTCCCAAAAAAATAAAAAAGAACTAATAAAGTTCTTAGTAATGGATTACAATCTAGCCTAATAAGCTAATAAGCAATGTAACTCTAAGTGAATATTTTACGAGATGGAGTACGTTATAGTCTATAATATACTACATTACTGTCGCGGCCAGCAATAAGGGCATTGATGGACGATCGTGAAAATGTGGACCGAGGCAAAGCCGAGGCACACATACGTGAGTCCATCAATTCCTGATTGCGGCCAAGGCTTGTATAGTACTTTTCTCAAATAATACGCGGAAATTCAAACTGAGTAAATTAAATAAAAATTCCAGAACACGAACAACTACAATTTTCTACGCGCCAATATGTTCATTTGTTTCTTCTTTGCTAAACAGTTCTATTTGTAAACCAAATCGAAATTTAAATAAAAATCTTTGATAAGTATACCTCCTTGGTTGCCATATGTTGAAGTAAAGACTTCGTTCCATTTTTAAACAACACGACAGATATGAGTTTTCATAGTAATTTTGCCGGCCGCATCGTCACTTGTTTTTGACCAGTACAGCAATTTCGATTTATCTCGAAGAAGGCTGTCAAAATAATGCTCGAATTTCCAAGCATGTTTGAGAAAATATTATAAAGCTGAAGGGTTTGTTTGTTTGTTTGAACGCGCTAATCTCAGGAACTACTGTTTGGAATTGAACAATTATTTTTATGTTGGATAGTCCATTTATCGAGGAAGGTTATAGGCTAGATAACATCACGCTACGACCAATAGGAGCGGAGTATAAAAGAAAAATGATGCAAAAACGAGAAAAAATATTACTTTTTGAGAGCTTCCGTTGCGTGCTCTGCGTAAACGGTTTAAGTTACGCAAATATCGTGTGTGATGGAATTGTTCCTCTTTAAAAGTTCTAAAAAAAAGTCCGCGACAGAATATGTCTATCTTTTAAGAATGACTCACTATAACCTGTTTTTATGGTAATCAAATTTGTTCGAAATTAATGCATTATTTGCGAAGCAGTTTTATCAACATAATATTAATTTTTATTCAAATAAATAGTTTTAACATCAAGGGTATATAAGTAGCAGTAAAATACCTTTTAATTCACTCGAATCGGACATTTAATTTCGAAGTAATCATGAAATGCAATACGCGAACCGTTCGACGCTAGCGCCGCGCCGCGCCGCCGCGACATTTCCTACTCTAGAGAGGAGAGGATGGGCACACGGGTAGACCATGACCTGGAATAGGACATAGGATACGTTTTATCCCTATATACCCACGGGATTGAGACCTACGCGGGTGTAAGTATCAATTTTATCATCAATGTAATAGTGTCAATTTCGTAGTAGATCTGATTATTGATGAAAACACTTTATTTATGTGGTACATGTATAAAACAGCATTGTTACTATTATTTATTCACTATTTATACACTACACGAACTCAAATGGCTTAAGTTCTCTTTAGCCTGCGCACTATGTCCGTGTAGTCTAGCAACTGGATTACCTCGACATACACATGTTGGTGAAGTCTGTGTTCGTAGGCTTCAACAAATTTTTGGATGACTCTGGGGACAAGTTCCATTTTAAGATCTCGATGGAGGTTGTCATTTCTAATATACTTTAGGGGTATGAGGAACAGGGTGTAAAATTCACTCATCCTCCATAGAAAAGGGAGGATCCTCCGACCAGACGGTTGTTGTGTCTGGCGGGCAACTGCGCAATTTTTTAATTTTTTTTTAACTACGTCTCTCTTTTATCTCTAAGTTGATTTCTGAAATCCTGACTTCTTAACCGGACTTTCCTTTGGCTGCCTTAAGCTACTACACTCAGGGCCTCCAGCCAGGGGACTCAGGGCCTCCAGCCAGGGGGCAACTGACCAACGACTGATGTCGGGTTCTTGTATATATGTCCATTGCACGGTAAACTTTAATTGCGCGATGCTGGATTTATGTGACGTCAGGATTTTTGTGTGACGTCAGGTCTTTGATGCGTAGTTCGCATGTGGCGATGCAGATACCGCCGCAATACCATGGTGCATTAACAGCATCCCTGAGTACTTTATTCTGGAAATGTTGTATTATTTTAACGTTGCTTAGGTTAGTACAGCCCCATAGTTGGACACCGTACGTCCAAATTGGCATAAGAATATGCTTGTATTGCATGTGTTAATGCAAATAAATATATTCTATTCCAAATAAGTTGTGGTTATTAATAGTCCATAAGACCGAATTGAGATATTACAGTGCACAAATATGTGCGCAGACACAGGTGCACTCTCTCTTCCCTCACTCTCATAGTCCGATGGGACGGCAATCCGACACGACCGGAGAGAGATCAGGCGCAGGACCAACGGCTTAACGTGCGCACCGAGCCAGGGTATCACACCACCAACTTCCAAACTCCGGCCTGCTACTAGGAAATTCCTGGTAGAAAAACCCAATAACATATTGCCCGACCCGGGAATCAAATCCAAGAACTCACGCTCAGCAATAGCGACCAACAAGGCAGGGCAAGGGAAGTATTATTATTATTCCTGGGAATGAACAAAATGCGATGACGATTTACTAAAAGGCCTATGTCCCAATTAACACCAGTGTAACGCCCATTCGACCTAAAACTAAAACCTCTTTTCCATCCTCCAGGCATCAAAGCAGGTCTTTACACGCCACCAGCTTCGACCTTCGAGAGCGCAGACGTGAATCCTGACAACAAATGCTACTACCCTGGAGAGAAGTGTCCTCCAAGAGGTCTACAAAACATAAGCCCCTGTCAATACAGTAAGTGCAATGTTGATTTTATTATTATTATCTTTTGGTCCAGTTATAATTGCCACTACCACCAGCTATCCACTATCACCAGCATAGAGATGGGTAGCACACCTTTTTAAAATGAGCATCGTGGGAGGCAGTCTTTTTACAAAGTGTGGTAGCAGTGTGCTACGTAGTCGCCGACCCACCGAGTCGCCGCGCGAGTCGCGTGTGTCCTGTGTGGTGTAGTGAGTAGTGACGACAACGCGACACGACACGGCGGTGACACGCGCGGTGAGTTCTGTGGTGTATGTTTGTGCTAGCAACAGTGAACGAAGACATCAATGATCAAAATACACAAAAACAGTGAGTGACTCGATCGATCATTTCGTTCAAAACTCACAAGTACAAATGTTCTGTGTGTAGCTAATCTGTGCCAGTGTGATGTGTGCTAGCACATCAAAATAAAATGAGTGAGTGACTCTTTTCATCCAAATGAGTAGCTACAACTGTGCTAGCACGTGTGGTGAGTCACCCAACACTACACCAGTATCAGCAACCCTCCTACACGACCTACATCGCAATAGCGTGTTATCGAAACTGCAATCCTCGCAGTAAAGACGCGCGACAACGTACGTCGCAATGGTAAACCTTCGCAGTAACGTACGCTACACATCAAGCTATACATTTCCAGTTTATGCTGATCTCGCATGTATAGGATTTCAGTAGATGCGAGGTCAGCTTATAGGTATATAAAAGTCGAGATGGTTAAAAGAAACTCGCACTAGGGCCTCTGCCCTCTGGTCATATACGCACGCCGGTTGTGAGTACTACGCACCTGACCTTTCTGAAGAACCAATAAGGTTACTATATGTTCTGCTAGGGCGTCCCCTCCCGGCGTTGCCCCTAGTAAATACCTTTTTTTAGTCGGCATTCATTCATCCTCTCTACATGACCAAACCATCTAAGCATACTACCCTACCTACCTACCCTAACTACCCTACCTACCTACCCTACCTACCTACCCTACCCTACCCTACTTACCTGCCTACCCTATCTACCCTACCTACCTTATCTACCTACATACCCTACCTATCTACATATCTACCTACCTACACCTTCCTACATAGCTACCTACATACCTACCTACTTACTTACCTACCTACCTACAACTACCAAACGTACAAACCCATGTCCTGAGAATAACGAACACAACAAAAAAAGAATTATCCAAATCGGTGCAGCCGTTCTCGAGTTTAAGCGAGACTAACGAACAGCAATTCATTTTTAGGTTTCCGTACCCAAAGGGTAAAACGGGACCCTATTACTAAGGCTCTATTGTCCGTCCGTCTGTCACCAGGCTGTATCTCATGAACCGTGATAGTTAGACAGTTGAAATTTTCACAGATGATGTATTTATTTTGCCGCTATAACAACAAACACCAAAAAACAAAATAAAATAAATATTTAAGGGGGCTCCCCTACAACAAACGTGATTTTTTTGCCGTTAGGGAAGCCGACGGGTTCCGTACCAGTATCTATAAAGATACTGGTACGGAACCCTTCGTGCGCGAGTCCGATTCGCATTTGGCCGGTTTTTATTATTATTATTATATAGATTTATCCTTATTATTACAGACGCCCCGGTATACCTCTCCTTTCCGCACTTTTACGACGCCGACCCGAGTCTTCTGTTGCCCTTCGACGGCTTGAAGCCAAACAAGAAGAAACATGAAACTTACTTCATGATACAACCGGTAAGTAATAATAACATGCCTTTTTTTTTATGTTGGGAAATCATCAAATGACTTCTCCCGCTCTGGGCGGAGCGGGACGTGCCAGACTTTTACTGACTAAAACCCACCCGTGTTCCTTCAGTTGCCTGTTGCCAAGGTCCCGGTATCCTTTATGGACTTTCCCGCAGCCCTGGCAGGCATCGGTCCTAACGGACCCCGCCAATTGTGCTGACATCTCTTTGAGGCGCGCGTGGAACACAACGCGCCATCGACCCGGGTCTGGTCCTTATCGGACGGCGAGCTACCCATTGCTCGCCGTCCGCAAGCCCGCGATAATAACATGCCTACGGCCCATTTAGGACGACTTGCAGAAAATCAAAAGAACGTCCTAAAGTCCGTAGGCATGTAGGACGAGTTGACAAATGAATCCACGACTGTAATGAATATTACGTACACCTTGCAAATATCACAAGTAACCTATTCTTTGAGTAAAGTGGAGAGCTTCATAATGGCAGAAATTAAGCTTCATGTTTCAATACCAACTTTCCCCGACCTGCAGCTCAATTGCGTTACAGACTTTCAATCACAATACGACTCATTTTGAAGGAAATTCCTAATCTATTGCTTCTTATGTTTGAAAAGTTCGTTTGCTCGACAACGTAAATAACGTAATGAATGTTGTTGAAATGTCAAAAATAATCGCATTGCCTTTGTAAGTGTGTTGCGCAAAGACACCGCGTCTTTGCGTAAAATTATCGCATTGCCTTTGTAAGTGTGTTGCGCAAAGACCCCGCGTCTTTGCGTAAAATTATCGCATAGATTTTCTAAGTGTGTTGCGCAAAGACCCCGCGTCTTTGCGTAAAATAATCGCATTACCCGTGTAACTGTGTTACGCAAAGACCCAGCGTCTACCCTGCTTAGCAGTCGTGTTGGCTACTATTTTCGACTGACTACCTACTTAATGAGTATGAACCCATCTAAATAAGTGAAACAATTTTCTACACCTTACCATAGAAATGAGTTCTCGAACCTTCACCTCTCGACTACCAAACGCTGGCCTGGCCATCTTGGTGTTAAATTAACCATTTACAATTACAAATCTCGTTTCTTATATCAATCTGAAATATTGTAAAACATTTTAAAAGAGTAACGGTGGCGTTTCTTTCCCATTCTTCTCCATACGAAAACTACCTTTTGGAAGGGGCGACTAGAATCAATTCTATTTTTTTGTACATTTTGACGTTCAAAAGTGCCTTTTATGTGTCTAATTGAAATAAATTATTTGACTTTGACCCGCACTGTGCCATCGTGGTGGGTTACGTTAAAGCCCACTCCTTTTCACAGACAGGAGGCCTGTGTCCCAACTGTGGGAACATTAGAGGCTGATGTTGATTGAGGCGTGAAATTTACAAATGGGCTAAGTGCCAAAAAATCAAATCCAAAAGAGTGCTATGTTGGGCAGCCATTTCAATATTTAAAGGTGCAAAGTGCCTACAAAAATTTTTAGCACCTAACCCATTTGTAAATTCCACGCCTCGATTATATTTCTATGTACAAATTCTTTTTTTTTCCAGAAAATTGGAGTACCTCTCGAAGGCTTCGTGAGGGTACAACTGAATCTGAAGGTAGACCGCGCGCCAAACATTCCCATCAACAATATTAACAACTTTCCAGACACCATATTTCCTGTAATGTGGATTGAAGAAGTAAGTAAAACATTCTTACTTCCTTACTAATATTATAAATGCGAAAGTAAATCGTAGTAGTATCGTAGTAGTAGTAGTCTGTCTGTCGCGCTTTCACGCCAAAACTACTGAACCGATTTAAATGAAATTTGGTACACAGATAGTCTAGAGCCTGAGAAAGGACATAGGCTACTTTTTATCGACATACCACGGGGGCGAAGCCGCAGGCGGAAGCTAGTAATATTATAAATACGCAAGTGAGTTTGTTTGTTGCGCTTTCACGCTAAAACGACTGAACGGATTGGATGAAATCCGGCACATGGTTAGATCATGGCCTGGTTTAGGACATACTTATTTATCCCGATAAATGCAGACGAAGCCGCGAGAAGAAGCCATTTTACCATCATCATCATTTCAGCTGAAAGACGCCTATTACTGGACATAGATAGGGCTTCCCCCAAGCGTTGCTATACTTATTAATATACCATGTTCGATCCGTGAGGGTGTTGTTAAGAATCATACAGAGAGTCTATTTACGTGTTTTTTTTTAAACAGAAAAAAAGCAATTCGACACATTTTTTTTCAATCGGGAATTTTACCGGGTTATTACATGGGGCGCGGGCGGCCGTCGTCAAGCGGGTATCTACAAGTCATAACATATGACCTCTGCAGAAAATTTGCTAATTTATAATGAAATTTGGGGTAATTTTGGTACAAAAAATGAGAATTTCAAATTGCAATAACTTTTTTTTTTTTTTTCTGGTAATGTTATTGCAGTACTTATGTGTCCCCTTTTGGATCGGACAGGGTTTTTGTTACATGTTGTATAAGAATCAACGGCCCCGACTCATGTATGTTAGAACCCAAAACGACATATGCCTTTTACTTTGTGCAAACACATCGCGTGGAAATCGGCATATCCTAGAACCAACCGTAATTCCAGGACATATTACAGCCACCAACTAGCACTGAGCCCGCGTGGTGGGTTACGAGACCCATTCACTGTCAGATATGAGTCCTGTGACCCAGCAATGGGAATAGTAGAAGCCGATTATGCTATGCTAAGTTCTGGATTCGTATGCCGCTTTTAGCGATGGATGTGTCCGCTAACCAACTGTATACCTACCATATCATCCAACCAATAAATGTCTGTCTTTCGAAAAAATCTCCACAAATCTTCCCTCTAAAGGTTTTAAATATAGCTGGTAGACAGGTACTATTTGTTAAAGCTGTTCTTGGCAAATCGCCGGAAAAACGGTCAGTAGAACAAATGCCATCTCAATCTTTTAAGGGGAAAACGCACGTCGACATTTTGACAGAATACTTGGACATCCATTTAGCGCATACGGCACATCGCTTTCATTCACTTTCTCAAGAATCAACACATTTCATAGCAACTAGGACTTTCTTGGAAAATGCTTATTTTAGTCACGACTATAATTTGTTTTTCGACTTTCCCAGCGTTAGATCATTATCTTATAAATAAATTTTACTTCTCGACTAATGATTTTATGAATGAGAAGTTGACATAAATATTAGGAAATAATATTATATTTTCTTCTTATTATCTTTGACCTAATTTAATCCTTCTGACATTTCCATAACGAATACTTGACTAATTTTCAATTTGAATGTTATCCTAATCTATTTAATTCAATGTGTGACCAACGAAACTAACCAAAACCCTGAAAATGTATTTGTACGACAAAACGGCAGAATATTATGTACTTCAAAAACTATGTAACATCTTTATGTAACAATATTCTCACAAATAAATAGACTATTACCATTATTATAGAACGTGTAACGGAATAAACGCAAGAGCTCATACCTACACCCCAATTAGAATATTAAATTATAAGACTAAAATAATATCTGTAATTTAATTTAATTAAACCACACCTTAAATTAACTATTTTATTTAACGCGCACTACACATAGGATAGCTATGAGCGTATTACAAATTTGGTTATGCATTTAAATAGGCTTTATTCCTTTGAGATAAGGCTTAAATTTCCTTAAATAAAATATCTTATTACCTTGTTATGACGCAGTGGTTCTAATTTCAGTTAAATAAAATATTTTTTCATGAAACATTAACATATATAAATAATGACGGAAATCGATTCAGAAGCCGATTCTGAGCAAACTACTTTCAGGTCTTGCGCTTATTCTGTTACACGTTGTATATAACATTTAATATGCTTACAGCATATATCAGGAAGGTGTTTTGAGGAGCCCGTGGCTAAGTAATAACAGCCGCACGGGTCGATCCGTCAGGTTAAGCTACGCTTGCCGGCGTTGGTCCGTGGATGGGCGACCATCTTTACATACCGAGACTCCTCCGTGCCTCGGAAAGCACGTTAAGCCCGGTTGGTCCCGGCTGTCATTCGTGGATCTTTGACAGTCTTTACGGGTCGCCAGAAGCCCGAAAGTCTGACAACCAGTCTTACCAAGGGGTATTGTATTACCTAGTTACTGGGTTGTGGAGGTTAGATTGGCAGTCGCTCCATGTAAAATACTGGTATTCAGCTGCATCCGGTTAGACTGGAAGCCGACCCCAACATAGTTGGGAAGAGGCAGGCAGATTGATTGTATCAGAAAGGTGTGGTCATCTTAAAGGGTGTGGTACCTACAGCCCATCAAACTAAACCACTTTCTCCATGAGATCAACATCGTAATCGGGATAAAATTATCAACTGTCTCATACTCGACCCAAATGTATGGGACGGTGGATTATTGACTTTGGAATGACAACTCCAAAGTCTACCAAACACAAAGTCACTTACCTTATCCTTTTGTTTCCAGGGCATCCACGAGCTCACACCACCTATCTGGCGATGGATCTACCTCGCCACCACTGTGGGACCCGTCATAGCACCAGTCATAACCTACTCCATGACATTAATCGGCTTTCTGACACTCGCATACATCTTTATAAAAGCATACAAGAGCTTAGTCATCGGACAAAATTCCCTCGAAATTGTTGAGCTTGGAAGGCAGACTATTCGAAGTCGCTCGACTCTGATTATAAATGGCACGCATAAAATTATGCCAAATCGAGAATCAGCCTATATACCTCTGAATCAACGTGGCGATAAAGTGCAAGAATTAAGTTACGTAAAAACTGATTGTAGTTTAGAGTTTAAAAATGTTTTAAGGAGTGATTTTGTAAGGTCTAGTTTTAGTGACGCTGAAAGGGAATCTTTGATTAGGTCTGATAATAGTTTTATTTTGTCGGAACATAGGTTTAATCAGGAATAGACGGTGTAGGCAGGCATGTTTAGGTTTTATTTGCTGTCCCCCTCTGCTTTTCCAGTGGGTCTGTGATGTCACTTTGCTTTTGTCAGAGTCGTGAAAAATTTAAAAAAGTGTGCTAATTACAGCTAAAATTAGTTTTTGAGAAAACATAACTTTGCAGAAAAAAGCTGATGGACGAACAAAAATATTTTTAAGTTATTTAACCTACTATATTAATTAATCAGTAGAAATACGTAAACACCGCGTATACGTAAATTATTAACATAACAATTAATTACATATTTATAAAATTATGCATTAATTCTAAATCTCAACTTCATTATTGTCAAAATGTCAACGGACAGTGACATCAACTCTGACAAATCCAAAGTGACTGACAAAAGCAAAGTGTTAGCAATAAAATATTGTATATCAGGGTATTAAATACTTTATTTTTTAAACGCTTTTGGGGGACGGCTTGGCCACAAACTGACAAAAGTACAGTTACCAAATTAGATTAATTATCATTTTTAAATCATGTGACTTTATGACTACATAATGTGACGGCGTAAAAACGACGATAGCAGTAAGTGACACTGTCATCTTTACCCGTAACACGAACATCAAGTAATTTTAGAATTATTAGAGCTCTCTTAGCTTTGTCTCTGGGAAAGAATCGTTTCTGCGTGACGTCACCTTCAGGTGAGCCGCCTGCTTGATTTACACATGGTAAAAAACTGTACCTTGTCTGTTTTGCGGTTCATAGGCTATTTTAACTTTATATAGGGTTGTGTCGACGACTGATTGTAAAGGATTCCGATTTTAACGGAGTTCGCTTAGCTTTTAAAGGAGTATTTGCTCATTTATTGTTTTCTGTCTATAATGGAGCTATGATATTGATCCGTTTTTCTATATAGGCTACCAAAAGTTTTGGTCTAACTGAATTATTGTATTTTTTGGCAAAATCACTAACTTTTTTTGCAACCGCAACTTTAACATCGTCATATGGGCTATATAGCAATAAATAGGCCTCAAATCTGCCTTTTAGCCCATCAACCTTTAAGTTCCCTAATGGGAATATTCTGACTCTAACAAAACTAAAGTCAACTTTACCATTGTCAGAAAAAAATCTTAGTATAACATTACAGACAGAAAAAAAAAACGTAGAAGTATTGGCCAAAATACCTTAAAACTTTGCCTTGATAGAACTCTAAAGATACGTAAATAAAAATAATAGAATACTTCTTATACTTGCCAATATAATTGGTAAAATAAAAACCGGGACGGCCGGTTTAAAAAAGATTTCGGGTTGGAATAAAAATGGCTCGAAAATATATGGGAAACGGGCCTGTATTATAAAACATTCCAAACTTGTAATCAAAGGACATTCCTTCCTAAGAAAATGTGCTCAAATAATGTACTTATTTAATTAAAAAATATATTCTATGTTAACTCTTCTAAACGCAGGACTCTTAACGACATTTAACTTTTAAAAGACATTATAATTGTGAGAAAAAGGACTGGCGTTTAAGAATTCGGTCGTTAAAATTGAGAATTTCGTATTTTTCCTTTCTCGTAAATTTTCTTGATTATTTCATACAGATTTTAAAATTCCGAAAATAATTTTATTGTTTGAATAATCGTATTATATTGAAATTCAAATGAGATTAAAAGATATATTACTCTATGCTATGATTAGGTCTATCTATGCAGTCTATGCACCCAGCGACTACAGTTCAATCACATTTATTTTACCTCTGACAGCAGCAGCGCAAAAGCAACCTTATCGTATCAGGAATTAAGATCATTGTGAAAATCAGAGGTATAACTAACGCTACAAGGTTATTTTGGCGCGTGACTAAAATCGGTACTAACGCCGCCATCTTGTTTTTTCAATACAGTTCTAGAGTCTGGCCAACAAAAGTCGGTCCTCAAAAAACCAAGACCGTTTATCCCTGTACATAGTGAGATAACACGTGTTGATACTTGAAATTTTATTTTATTGAATGCGAATGAAAACTGCTCATTCGTCTACGCTTACGGTGTCCCGCCACTCATTCGGCAACGCTGCTCGTCCTCACCGCGCATTACTAAAGTGGGCGAAAGACCGCGTACTTAAAGTACGCGATCTTTAAGTTGGCGAACTTACTCGGCTCGCCGTCGGTGACACATGTGAAGCTTGCTCAAAATTTCATTGTCAATTGGCTCGCGACTCGCGGCGATGACAGACGGGCGAGTAAGCTCGCCGAGCCATAAGTACGCGTACTTGCTCGCACGTGTATCATCCCTTTAAGGCGCGGTACAGCGGTCTCGGTCAAACTATATCAGTGCCAAAAGATTCTTGTAGCACTTTATTTAATATTAACTGTGAAAGGACTGTACAATGCTGTCGATGAATCGTGGTCAGTTCGAACTTTGCGCAGAGGGCTGCGTATCAATATACAGGGCGTCCCACGGATATGCCACATGGAGGGAAAGTACCTTGAATATTGTAGATGGATCATTTTACTGAAAGAAGACATTATTTGAATTTTATAAACAACTTAAACTGCATTCATAGATATTTAAATAATTACATGGTTGAACCGGGAATCGAACCCGTTACATGAGAAAAATAATCATCCTGTAGCTTTATCATACCGATCATACCGATTTTAACATTACTAATACAAAATTAATCAATTTATCAAATGCTCAAAATGAGTCCCTTCCTGTCTATTTTGATTATTTGATTAGTTGCATACAACCAGGTACCTACTAATTATGTAGGTATCTCTTTATCATTTTATCATGCACTTAAATTATAATAGGGAAATGATGCGTACTTCTCAAGTGGGTACATTTATTAGTAATAGATACTTATGATAATGTCAGTTGTATGTCCTTACGGTAATGTCAGCTTTACATTTTTCTGAACAAAATTTCACTTCAAATGTTAAAATTCATGATCTTCCTTTTATTTGTGACACTATTTTATTTCGCAAAAAATAATTCGTATGATGAAGCCTTTCGATCGGTATGATAAAGCTACAGGTTGATTATTTTTCTCATGTAACGGGTTCGATTCCAGGTTCAACCATGCAATTATTCAAATATCTATGAAAGCAGTTTAAATTGTTTTTTAAATTCAAATAATGTCTTCTTTCTGTAAAATGTTCCATCTACAATATTCAAGGTACTTTCCCTCCATGTGGCATATCCGTGGGACGCCCTGTATATTACAGTCCAGCCGTCGAGAGAATCCGTTCCTGACACCTGTCAGTTGGACAATTTCTAGTAGTAATAAGGATCAAATTTGACAAACACATATTCTGTAGTATAAAACTGACAGGTGTCAAGAACGCACGGACTGTAAGAACATGAAGCGAGTGTGAGTGAGAGACCATGCGCGAAATTTCGGAGAGCTATTTTCCGACCGGCCATGATTCATCAGGAAAACAAAATGGCTGAATTTAACCAAACATCAACTTTTTAGTCGATTACAGAAAAAATCGACTATTTAGTTTATTCCAACCAAACTATAAATTAGACTTTAGTGAAGCTTTAATATGTAAAGACTCTTTTTTTAATCGTTAAAATTATTATTTTTTTTATTATAAAAAGGAAAATCGGTTCTATAAATATTTTTATACGAATTTTAGACAGTAATTGTAAATAATAGTTAAGGACTTTTGTATCTAAATATATTGTTTAATAAAAATATTATAAACTTTACATATTGTTTTTTATTTATTTTACCTGCTTTTTATTGTGCCTCTGCATCAACAGTATTTCTGCAAAAAGGTTAGAGTGTGTATCATCAAATAGTTCCTATGCCGTAATGTTGGCTCCTCAGTTAAATTTAATGTATTACTGATGATAATGTTTATAATTCTGTAAATCCATATTTGTTACGCTGGCGAATCATATTTTAATCAACATAAAAACTGATACTGACCTGCAAATTGCAAAAAACGTAAGAAAATTTGAACTTCGCGGGCTACCTTAGCGCATCCCCCTTAATACATATCTTCTTTTTAAATAAAACACAAAAATTCAGCCTAAAAATTATTTTATTGACTAGCAAAAATTATGCTGTACCATAAAGTATAACATGGAAGTTATTCTTAACTCTAAACAAGCGCGTATAACTATTGTATACTAGGTCTGGACTTGACTTCAAATGTTTCCGGTCTTGGAATAAGTGGGGTACTTGCCCACTGGTGGGCAAAGTGTGGTGGGGAAAAAGGACGCTTTGATTTGAGAAATGGTTGATTCATGTAACCAGCATTGCAGTGTACAAAGATCTTTTGGCGCGTGGTAAAAATCTGAACTAAAGCCGCCATCTTGTTTTTTCGATACATTTCACGTAATAATTTCACAAATGTTAACCAACAGCGCCACCCTGTGAATGTCATTCATACGCCAAAAATTCCTTGAAGCACTTTAGGCAGATGATTTACCATGTGGATTTGTAGAAATCAAGTTTTTTTTTGTTTATATTTGCTTTTTTTTGACCGGTTCTTTTGAATATTGCCTGTCATTATGCGAGTTAATCGGCTTATTTACATGTATTTAATATAATTTATGTACCCCTATGTATTATTAAACATTTTCAGTACCAGGAAACTGCAATATGTGCTTTGAAACTTTAATACGCAGACTTTATTATATAAAAAATTGTTTTTTTTTAATTTTTGTTCTTTATCATACTAAACCTGTATTTTTTTTTCTGTAATAATCATTCCTATTAAATCAAAGCGTCCACTTTTCAAAAACAAACAGCCTTATTTGGCCTACAATCGGCCTAACATTGGCCTCTTATGGCCAACATCGGCGTCACATTGGCCTAAATTCGGCCACATGTGGGCCTAATTCGGCCACCTTTTGCCTTCATCGGCCTCAACTTAGCCTTCAATCGGCCTATTTTTGGCCCACAGGCCTCACAATGGCCTCCAGGCCTCCATTAACGCTAATTACTGGCGATTATTCCAAGTCACAGTTCCGTTATATTTAAAAATACATTATTATCACTACGCGATGTATAAGTATAATGTATAATATGTACTAATACATAATTATAATAATATTATCATAAAAAAATCTTATTTTTTTTAACTTCACCATTCCATTTACGTATATCCGTTTCCTCGTATAACAGGGTAATCACTGTTTCTTTTTTATTAAAAACTGGAGTTTTGGAAATCTTTAATTGTCAAAAACATTTAAAAAACATTTAGTTCAATTAAAAGTAAATGAATAATTTGAGCATAATAAATCTTTCAAGTTTGCGAACTTTTTAGGATTTAGTAACATTTTTATTTTTTATAAAACAAGTTTTATTTATATTCGAAGAATTGACAAGTGCTTCATAAATGAAAAAACTAGATTTATGCTATTATTTTGATTAATTTTTTTTTTAATAAAAAAAATATTTTTCAGACTATAAAGTTTTTATTAATGATAAGATGTCGGTTTACACAATAATGCAGAAATCCCCACGTTTATTTGTGTGATTTTGTAATAAATGAGTGATTTCCATAACTCCAACTTATAAATCAATTCTTAAGATCAAAAAATATCGTATTTATACTACGATTTAAACTTATTAAACATTTATTTTTAGATAATACTAATGAGATGCTAACGTTATTTATGAGGAAGACATTTGTGTGTTGCAAGGCTTGCATACTAGAATAATAATCAATGAGTATAAAGTGCATTTTTTTCCTAACTTTCATTATCTCAAACGGTTTCACATGAACTAAAATTAATTTTTCGATTAGCGATTTAGAAATGTATATTGAATCAATACTGATTTTACTGCATAAATTGACAATTGCCCGCTGGTTCACAAAAATAAACTAAGACTAAGACTAAGCGCCTCAGTAGTACCACCTAAAAATCTAAATTGGAAGTCCATTTCAAAAAACATTGCCTAAAACAAATATCATTATTGTATTTCTTACGATATTTTTTAATCTACAACCATTAACTTTTCGCGCCATCGCTTTTTTTACATCTAAATAGAGATGTGAATCGAATAATCGACTAAACTTTTTAGTTTAACTGACTAATAATCAGTGATCGGAATAGGTAGAGCAAATCTACCTAAAGTTCAAAGAACAGAGACAAAAAAAGTGGAGACTTCCTTCCTCCACTTTGTCTCTGTTCCTTTTCGAACTTTAGGTAAATTTGCTCTACCTATTCCGATCACTGCTAATAATACAGACAACTTACTAAATAATACAGACTTGGCAAGAAGAGATGAAACTATCGCTAATGTAGTAACCTGACTATCTAAGCGAGATATGTACTTTGTTATGGTACTAGCTAATCCATTGCTTCGTAGTTCGAAAAGTTGACTGCTCAACAACGTAAATAACGCAATGAATGTTGTTGAACTGCCAAATGAAAGCCATTGCTACTATTAGTGTCTTATGCGATTACCCGTTTGATGGTAAGTGGTCAACGCCGCCTATAGACGTCTGCAATACCAGAGGCATCAAAAATGCGTTGCTATCACAGAGACAGAACTGAAATGTCTTATATTTTCTACAAGAAATAGTCTAAGTATAATCCTTAAAATAACTGCTCTGGTAGTTTTTAATGGTCCTGCATAAAAATTGACGTGCTGCAAGCATGTTTTAAATTTTAAAAAACATAGTTCCGATTCTAACCTTTTTTACCAAGCTGTTAGTATTTAGTGATGTGACCAACCAACTATATTTTTAGTCGATTATTCGTTTAACATTCTTTGACTAAATTTTAAGTGTCAATTACGATTTTAATACTTTTTTTCGCGTATACAATTTTGGATTGAACGTTTAAGTTTTTCGAAGTATACTATATTTAAAGGGAATCGTATAATTTACAATCGTATATTCGTTTTTTTTTTTAATACTTATGAGCTAGATTGGTTGGTGTGGAGTTACTGATATTGTTGAGCTGAAAATTATGTTTTTTTTTTTCTCTATAATAGCATGAATATATATTGAAATCACATTTAAAGAAATACAGTCATAAAAATAATGGTCATTTTTCACTTAGAATCTAGCTTAAAAATTAAATATAGGAAACAGTTTATATTTCTTAATAATTAGCTGCTTTTTATACAAAATAAACGACATAATAATAATATTTTCAACTGACTTATCCTACATTGTGCTTATTTCTCTGCAATGTTTGCCATAAATATAAAAAACTTTTTTTTTGTTGTTGTAAATATCTGTTCTCCACACCAACCAAAGATAAACTTATTACTAATATGGCTGTGTAAGTAAATTAAAGAAAATTAACAATGAGTATATTTCAAAACTAATTACTTTTTTTATAAATAAATACATGCAATATATCAGTGGACGGTTTTATTCTAGTGTTTGAATGTAAAAAATATTTTTAGCATCTATTTCTTGCGTCAGTCGGTCAAATGGGGATAAGAAATTAAAAAAGTGTTTAATTCACAACCGGCTTGTAAAATTGACAAAACGCTAAACAAAATGGCCTCTTTGAGGGCTTTTCGTCTATTTAAAGAGTTTTTATTTACACTAGAGCCATTACAAAATTTTAAAGTTTAGAGTCATAAATCATTATCTCAATAACAATAACACAGTTACGCACAACACTAGCACTTCTCCATAAAGGGTCCCCGAAACGATCAATTGCAATTGTCACATTTTACGTGTTCGATACGCGCAAATTGATCGTCTACCATATGCAATTAAAGCGACTGAAATTATAAAGCCCGTATTACTGAACCTCAAAACTTAAGCATGACTAAAAACTCGTTTAAAGCCTTTTTTGATTGGTTGACAGTAGTTTTAAGTTATTGTTGAGTCTTGAGTGAGGTTCTGTAATACGGGTCTTAGAACTACAAATTGCAATTGATCGTTACGGAGACCCTTTATGGTCGTAAGTGCGAGCGAGAGATCCGACAACAATAATCTATGACTCATCACATAGCGTTTGTAATTACCCGAGTATAGTAGCTCGTTTTTGACAAAATTGCTTTTGAAAGATAAAATATTTTACAAAAAAAGTTGAGATTTTTTAGGATGACTAAATGCGAAGTTGTATTATTTTACATTTGCTATGTGAACAAAAGCAGGTTTGCCAAAAACGAGTTGTATTTTTATATGTTGGTCTTTTTACCTGTTGTTGAATTTATAATCGATTTAGTGGAATTTAATTTCGATGTGTCGTTGTCTGTTGCATCAACTACACTAAACTATATTTTAGGAAAATCAAGCACGCAGCAAACAATATACTGAACTTAAGAGTTTTTTTTATGTATAAGGGTTAGTTTCGCTTGTTTTTTTTTTCGATATTCCCGAAAACAGACTAAGTTTTGAGAGAATTTTAAATGTTTTATCTCAACGAAAGTTTGACTTAGTCAATGCGTTAAGCCATTGGTATTATTCGATTATTTCCAAAGGTGACAAAAAACAAAATAATGGAATTAAACAGAAGGCCAATTGTCGTACTTCACATTCAAGGCGCAATCTGTCAAACTTGTCAAAACTGTTGGTAAATTAATTTTATTTTTGACAGATAGCGAAAGAGATGCGAACGTTCTTAAAAATTACGGGAATTGCTCCTCTGATCGTTTAAATAAAAGGTATTTATAAAGCCAGTCATGTTCCTAATCCCAGACTTTCTACGGCACATTATTTCTGCAAGTTTAAAATAATGAACTAATTATCATTTTACAAGATTGTAAGAATTGGACAGAAATATCTTATTTTATTCCGTTTTTTTTTTTTAATGATACGTTTGATAGATAGCCTTTTTTTATTAATGTAACAATTAGCAGTATAACTATACTCCATTCGAAATAAGATTAGACATTTAAACAAACCTTTTTACAGTCCGATCAACCGATTTTGACTTCTATGCCGTAGACATAAGGATGGCATTAATAGCAAAAACAGGTTACATAATACCAACTGTCTACTGCAGCTGCCATTTGTCATGCCACCAACGCAATAGAAGTCAAAATCGGTTGAACGGACTGTAAAATAGGTTTATTTAAATGTCTAATCTTATTTTAAATGGCGTATAGCATGTAAACAAGCTGAATTATGTATTATGAAAGAGAACTGTCTCCTTTCTGATATACAGGATTACTACCAAGTTCGGGAGGCAGAGATTATATGTAACAGTGACAAGGTTTTTTTTTTGCAATTAATTAAATTAATTATAAACATTCTAATTAGCTAACCATCTTGTTCATAATAAGATAAGGCTCAAAAACAGGTAAAAAAGACCACCATTTAGTGTTGTCTTCCGTTAGTTTTGTCGATAATATGAATAGTTTGTTTTTAATAATATTTGAGGTATGGATTACGTATACAGTGTTCTAAGTTTAGATTTTGGGTATTAACAGTGTGGCTTAGTTCAATTGTTAGCAATAGAACTCGTAGGTTTAGTAATGTGTGAACAAACAAAATTTAAAGTAGAAAAATAAATAATTTTACTCAAAGAGACTTGATTTAAACGCAATAAATTGTCGTGCTAAACTAAAGCCAGATAAACACGAGACAAATTGCATGCTTTGGGATTAAAATCTTTAACTTAATTTCGTATGGTTCAGTTTCCATTACAACCAAAATTATTTTATGTCGTTTATCGATAGATTTTTCATTAAAAAATCAACTTAGCTTACTTGAGTTTAAAGTTGATATTTGTAGTTGCAATTTTATGTATTTATCTCGTATCTTTTATAGTATAAATTATTATATAGATAGTTTTTAGTATAAATTATTTAAAGTGGTAATTCTTTATTAATATTCAACAGATAAAGTCAATTTGTTTATTCAATAGATAACTTTTTTTACTATCTTTAAAATTGACATGTAAACCTTTGCCTGTAAAAAGTAAATCAAAATAAAAATTGTCATCGTATACAAAATTGATATCGTATAGGTTCTTCGTATACAAGTTGATATCGTATTATAGTTTTGAAGTATTTTAAACAAAATTTTCGAGAAAAAGGTGTTTGAAATTTAACTTTCCAAAGAAACTTTCATTTGACATTGTAATGACACTATACCTTCTAGAGATAAATATTTAAACCATAAGTATGACACTATCTGAGATAAGATTTTGAAGTTTTCTGAAACGAATGGTACAATAAAAAAGGTATTAACTTTTTTTGAGTTGTGACACTATTTGAGCGGAGGTGCAATATAACCTGACATTTTTTTTGCAAAAAATAAAAACTTTTAAATAGGTGTTATTTAAGTACCTAACCCATTGTAACTATATATTATACCATAACAGCAAACGTTAGTATTTTTTTTTTTAATAATTTAATGTAATAATATTTTTTCTACTAAAAAAATGATAAACCGTTCACACATCACTACTGAAAATACGTTTTTATTTTTTCGTTTTGAATAAAATTATGGTTGATTTTCTTAATTTTAGTCTGGTCACACTGTTACTACCCAAAATCCTTCTATTCTACACTTAAACTTACGGTATACTGTCAATATATTTTATATTATGTCTTTTTTATATAAATAAATGAATTTCATTGTGACATGGCGTTTGTCATGAAAAGATTTTTTTAAATTAATACGTATACATTGAATCGTAACTGGAATCGACTAACTCGATTTTTTTTTTTAAATCGATTATGCGAATTTTAGGAACGGTTACTTCACTAGTTTTGTGGGATTCTGTCAACTGGCAAAATGATGTTCCCGCGTATCTTTTGCTATATTTTAAGGTTATTTACACAATATTGTCTGTTGATTTCAAAATGTAAATAATTTATTAAATTTAAATTCAAAATTTCTCTTTATTTCAATGCTTATGTCAATGAAATTGACAAAATTCTGTTTCGGCACAACGAAAAATTCTTGCTTGGATGTTGCTTTTGCTGGTTGGTACATTTTACAAAGCATAGTTCAAACTTTTTCGACCGACATAATTCTACATTTACATTCAGAATTCAACAGTTTTACGAATTAACAGAACTCTATACAATATTCTTCTTTCTCATTTACCAAAATCTGCAACTTTGCCAACCTACACATTTCAACTTTACCAACCCACACATTTCAACTTTGTCAACCCACAAATTTCAACTTTGTCAACCCACAAATTTCAACTTTGTCAACCAACAAATTTCAAATTTGCCAACCCACAAATTTCAACTTCGCCAACCCACAAATTTCACATTTGCCAACCCATAAATTTCAACTTTGTCAACCTACAAATTTCAACTTTGTCAACCCACAAATTTCAACTTTGCCAACCCACAAATTCCCTACAAATTACTCTGGTACCAGTTCCTAAAACGTCACATTACCTTCTAATGCATGGGCTGCTGTATGGGATAGGTGGTATGTTCCGGTGGGTCGCTCGTCGAGTCCTGTTCGTCTCCGGAAGCATCACCTTCTTGGTCTTCGTCTTCTGATGATGAGAGGAGACCTGGGAACCGTTGAAGATGGTTGAATTGAAATGGTATTTTATGTCAAAATAACAATAAAGTGATTCAAATCCGGGCGCAAGTACCTACCTATGTCACTTTTTCAATGTACATAATACATATATTACGAGTATAAGCACTTTTTCTCAAACATGCTTGGAAATTCGAGCATTATTTTGACAACCTTCTTCGAGATAAATCGAAATTGCTGCACTGGTCAAAAACAAGTGACGATGCGGCCAGCAAAGTTACTATGAAAATCCATATCTGGCGTGTTTAGTGGCCAAATAAATTACTATGAAAACTCATATCTGTCGTGTTATTTAAAAATGGAACGAACTTTTACTTCAACACACGGCAACCAAAGAGGTAACTTATCAAAGATTTTATTTATATTTCGATTTGGCTTGCAAATAGAACTGTTTATAGTAAAGAAGAAACAAATGAACGTAGTGGTGCGTGAAAAATTTTGAGTTGCTCGTCATGGATTCTAGAATTTTTATTTATTTTCTCTGTTTGTATTTCTGCGCATTATTTGGGAAAAGTACTATACAAGCCTTGGCCGGAATTAGGAATTGATGTATTGCTGGCCGCGACAGTAATGTACTATACTGTACTGAGGGCCTCTATCTCTAGCCTATATCTCGAAGAAGGTAGACAAAGTGACATTCTATTAGCGATAACGATGATGGAAAAGGCAGAAATGTATAGGACTGACATTTAAGCTATCTAAAATCTTATGTCAATCCTGTTGAAAGTCGTTGTAGAAATACGAAACGCTTTCGAAGCGATTGTCACTTGTTTAAGCCCTTTGTAATCCATACTAATATTATAAATTCGAAAGTAACTCTGTCTGTGTCTGTCTGTATTTAACCTTTTCACGCCTTAACCACTGAACGGATTTCGTCAAAATTTTGCAAGGAGGTAGATGGCATCCTGGGGAAGGACATAGGACATAGACGAAATACGACTCGGGCGAAGCCGCGGGCGGAAGCTAGTCTCTCATAAATAAAAACTTTAGATCCGTGGCTGGGTCGTCAGTTTTTATTTTTTATTTGTTTTTTACATTTATGCTGCTTTTATTTATTGTCCATTCAAAGTGACCTGTCTCCAGATCCAGGATGAAAAGTAGTCTTTGTCCTTCTCCAGGTCAAGGTCTACCCCGGTGCCAAAATTCATCTAAATCCGTTCAACCGTTTTAGCGTGAAATCGTAACAAACAAACTCACTTTCGCATTTTATATTTATTATTTCGAAATAAAAAACAAAATATTATATAACATTACATTACATAACATAACATTACATAACATACCATTACATTACATTATATAACATAACATTACATAACATAACCTCATTTATCTATCGCGTTTTATTACTTTATTAATAATTTAACACACGAAACATTAAAAAAACACGACTATTACATAAAATGCTGGAAATCAGTTTCGTAAAAACATCAAGTTTCATTTCTGACCTTTCATACATAAAGATTTCAAGATATAAATGTTGGTAACTCACCAGCTGTGAACTGTGGGTTCGAGAGCGCATCAGGCCAGTACCGCTTGCTTATAGATGAACCATTTTTGCCTTTTTTACCACCTGGAAACATTACAAAAAAACATGTCAGTGTGTCAGCAGAAAGTGTAAAGCATCACGAACTTTATTCTCGCTAGAAATAGGGTATGTTTTGTAGTGGCCAAATCTAATGGTGCGAATATTGCTTCAGAGGCATTCTTCAGATCGTTAAAATGCACTTGGGACAGCACTTCCACTCTAACCGGATGCAGCTGAATACCAGTATTTTATATGGAGCGACTGCCTATCTGACCTCCACAACCCAGCACTTAGCCAGGTAATACGATACCCCTTGGTAAGACTGGTTGTCAGACTTTCGGGTTTCTGACGACCCGTAACGACTGTCAAAAATCCACGAATGACAGCCGGGACCAACGGCTTAACGTGCTCTCCGAGGCACGGAGGAGTCTCGGTATGTAAAGATGATCACGGACCAATCCCGGCAAGCGTAGCTTAACCTGATGGATCGACCCGTGCGGATGTTATTACTTAGCCACGAGCTCCTCTTTTGTATTATTTTAATTATTGTGAATGTAAAGACCACTGTCTTTTTTTTCTTAATTTGTTTTAATCATGGTCTGGCAGTTTGAGTTATTTATGCGGCCTACCTAAATGTCCTTTCTTTGGTATTGTTCGTCGAATTGTTGAGCTCCTTAAGTTCTGAGTTGAGCTCCACGATTACTGACAAATACGTGTACTGACTGGACAGGTTTATTCAATCTGTGTGGTTCTTTCCTCAAAATACCATTTCAAACACCATTCTACATGATCTGACCAAGATTATGTCTGGACTTTAATTAATGATTTTTATTAAGTAGATTCTTACCAGGTTTATCAGCACAGTCTAGCATGGGCTGCAGGATCCGACGGCGCGCGTTAATGAACCAATTGTTGACTTGTAACAGCGTGAGCCGCGTCTGCGCCGCTAGTGTACGTTTCTCTTCTTCTGTGGGGTATGGATGCTGTGGGGAAAAAAAAAAAACATTTTAAAATCCTACTCAAACTCAAAGCATTTATTTCAATTAAACCATTTACAGGCCCTTTTGAATTGTCAAGGAGTCGGTCAGTCAGAGATATGAAGCTAGTTGCCCATTCCAAAGTGTAGTAGGTACCTATGGTGAAGAACGGGCAAGAAACTCCATGGACACTCTTTTAAATAAAAAAAAATTATAAAAAAAATTGGTTACAACATTCATGTTGAAATATGTATGTAGTATATTACTGTCGCGGCCAGCAATTAGGGCATTGATGGACGACTTTTAACTTTCTACATTGTTCTCACATGTATAATTTCAACATGAATGATGTAACCAACTTTTAAATGATGACTTTTTTGAGATGGATGTTGAATTGGTATTAGTTATAACCTAACCTAACCTATTTCTCCCGGTTAACTAAACAACTACACGACATTCAGCCATCTGGTTAAACGTTGCGGTCAACGACTAGCCAAGTCGTTCACTAAACTCCGGCACCCAATTAAAATTGGAGTTTAATGAACGGCCTAGGCGTCCAATAAGCTGGCTAATTTAACCAGATGGCTGCGATTGTAGTAATAATTATGTTATGAAGGTTTGGATGTTTGGCGATGTGAGTTTAAATGTTTATTATAAATATTGAATGTTTGTGAGACTTGACGTGAATAAGTAAGTTTGTGAGTTTAGTAAGTTTGTTGTTAGTTTGTGAGACTGGATGTGATTAAGTCTGAACGTTTGGTTGGTTTGTGAGTTTAGTAAAATGTTTGTTAATTTGTGATTTTGGATATTTTGTAAGTTTGAATGTTGGTAAGTTTGTGAGTTTGGCACATTGTAGGCGTGTGGGTTTGTTAGTTTAGAATTTGAATGAGCTGAATTATCATACATTACTCACCACAAGATGCTGGAACAGCCAGGCCCGCATGACCTGCGTGGCATGCCTGGGCAGCACTCCTCGCTTGCCTGACGAGTCCTCGGTACACTCGTCTTCTGGAGGCGGTGACCCTGAGACTGATGAGCAGGAGTTGTTTGAGTTTGTGCCTGTGGAAAAAGATGATTTTGTCAACACTTTGCGGGACACTAAACGCCTCCAGACGTCAATCTGCCTAGCCTTTTCCTGTTAGCCTATTGAAGATGGAATCTTGTATATTTACTAAATTAAACGAACTTACCTAAGTGAAGTTCTATTGTAATTATACGAAATGCTTAGTCCTCGATAATTATCCTGATTTACTATGTAGTCCCACTATATTCCATTGTGTACACGCGAATATTCAGAGAATAAATCCTGCAAAAAAAAACTTTTACGCTGGCAACTATAACCAGCTAATGTCATTCTATTTAGAGTAATCTGCAATGAGAGAATTAAAATTAACAGACAGTAATTCCCCAACTTCAATCCCAGGGTCAAGAAACAAACTATGGTCTTGTTCAGGGCTTGGGAGGGAACATAGTATCGAGGACTAAGCATTTCGTATAATTACAATAGAACTTCACTTAGGTAAGTTCGTTTAATTTAGTAATTATACTCATGCTTAGTCCTCGATAATTATCCTGATTTACTATGTAGATGTTTAGAGAGATGAAGTTGGAAATTACAAACATTTGTTTCACACTAAAACATTCAAATAACATAAAATCAATCTTATATTGTAAGTGGAAAAAACTTTTCAACATTTTCAATTAAGTAATTCTCTTCTAATTCTAATTATCAACAACCAAGTATTTATTTAGTATACTCCTTTGGCTTAATTGTAATTTATGAAATAATTACATCAAGTCTCAACATTACCAACAGTCTTGGCAAAAATATACTTGTCATTTTCTCTAATCAAGAAAGGTCTGATTTGCAAAAAACTTTTGATCCTATGGACCAAACAACCAATTTAAAAATACTGATTATCTTCTGACACACCTCTAGTCGCTATTGAAGCATGACGTGTGGAATGAGGAATAAATATCTTGATATCTATGCCACTGTCCATCATTGTTTGTTTAATTCAATAACTAATTGTTTGGCTACCTAACATAATTATGAAGCATTAATAATTTTCTTGTATTTACCTAACTCTGACTTTCAAAATTTGTGTGTAGAATTTATATAATGTTGTAATGCAATCACAGGACAAATGTCAGGTTTCATATGAAAAGTAGGGTAACATAATAATTATTTATATGATGCCATTTTCCTGTCTTAGATGTTTTTAACAAATCAGTGATTTTTATGTTAACACCTGAATCAATAATTTGGATGTTATTAAGTCTCAATTACAGATAAGTTATATTCTTTGAGCCCTAGTAAGACCTGAAATAATTTTTACCTACTATGTGGTTACTTTGTCAAGTGATAATTGCTGTAATGGGTACCATCATTGTATAAAATTCAGTACCATTGATGGATCTCACATATCACTGTAGTTAGGGCGACTTGCTCGTAATTTGAAGATACCTCTATAGAACCTCTTAATTAGAGGATCAGTTCCTACATCAGCATTTATGATCAATGACAATGCAAATCTATTAGAGCTGAGTGAAGTACATGAACTGCCGTTGTTGAATTGTTGTGTAAGAAACTCTAATATTTTAGTGACTGAAAAATCGTGAATATTTTTTCCAATACAAAAAATCCACCACTTTGTAGTGCTACTGAGTACCGTCTGACACTGTAGATATCATGACCTTAATGGTGTCATGTGGTATCATTTGCTTCTTACACGTTTCCCTGACAATATGCAGGCCTCCAGAGAAAAGAGCTGCAGTGCAAAGGATGCAGCATTCTGGAAGGTGACAACAATAATTGGTTTGATGGTTCAAACTATATATTGTAATCTGTGATTTATCCATGAAATTAATAAATGGATACCAAGGTTGTGATGGTCTCATATGAGAAAGTAAGATGCCAAAAAACAACATCATCATTACTTCCTGAATAGTTTTTTAAGTTAATGCAAATGGTGGTAATGCATAAATAATGGGTAATAATCCCAATTTACTGTAAATGCATCTATATTTTCTACAAGTGGATCCCTAAGCCAGGACAGATATCTCATATCTATCACACTTACACTCACTTACTTACAGCTCTAGGAGCGAATATGTAGATCAATAGAAAGGAGTTCCAAAGATCTCACTATGTCCTGAATTGCTGCAGGACCCAGACACACAATCAATGTTTTTATTTCTAGACTCAAGATCAGCTTCTATGTTGTCTTTAGATTATACATAAAATGCAGATATCCACATTTTTCGGGCTTTACACCACTGCCATATTATGCCTAGCCAGGCAATTAAGATTATTAAATTGACCCATTATAATCTATGGTTGTAGTATTGTTTGAACTTAAAAAATTGGCATACATTTAAGTATTCAGTAAAATATTCTAGACCAAGAAAAGCAGCAAAAAAGTTCCATAAAACTTGAATGATTTTCCTTGTCTTTCCAAACCCCATTTGCTATCCGACTGTCAAAACAAATATTTCTCAACAAGTGTGAGATGCATCTGAATAATTTCAATCTCATTTTGACAATTTTTACAGGGTTTTTATACATTATGCCACCACTGTAGTAAATCTTTCATACATTCCATATTTATCATAATTAAATCAAAGTCACTGTGGTAAACTAACTTTGCACATTTTAGATTTTCCCAAATTCTAGTGTAGGTACTTAAATATAGAAAACCAAAAACTCAGAACTGGACAACAAGCTGATAGGATAAGGTGTAAAATAATAGATGAACATCTCTTTATATCTGTCACTGACAATGTCATAATATACTTTGTATCAATCACAAATCCTACGTAATCAGTAACTTGATTGGGTTTTGGATTAGTTTTAACCTTATTTATGCAACAACCATGACACTCCAAAAACCTGATAGTTTTTCTAAAATTTTCTAAATATTCTTAAGAGAATTCTCCAATCCAAGTAAAATCCTCATGATAAAACACAGATTTTTATCCCCATTAAATTATCAATATAAGATATTACTGATGTGGGGCAGTACACAAGCCAAAGCACAAACAATTGAATTCATTGTTTTTACAATAAACCCTCAAATATGTTTAGTCACCAGTGTTCAGTGATATTAAAAAATAGACATCTTATAAATCAATTGTGCCCAAGTGAACATTTTACATAAACTCCTTATGTTTAGTCACCAGTGTTCACTGATATTAAAAAATAGACATCTTATAAATCAATTGTGCCCAAGTGATCATTTTACATAAACTCCTTATGTTTAGTCACCAGTGTTCACTGATATTAAAAAATAGACATCTTATAAATCAATTGTGCCCAAGTGATCATTTTACATAAACTCCTTATGTTTAGTCACCAGTGTTCACTGATATTAAAAAATAGACATCTTATAAATCAATTGTGCCCAAGTGATCATTTTACATAAACTCCTTATGTTTAGTCACCAGTGTTCACTGATATTAAAAAATAGACATCTTATAAATCAATTGTGCCCAAGTGATCATTTTACATAAACTCCTTATGTTTAGTCACCAGTGTTCACTGATATTAAAAAATAGACATCTTATAAATCAATTGTGCCCAAGTGATCATTTTACATAAACTCCTTATGTTTTTCTTTTTAAACTGTTGTGTATGGATAAATTTTATTCAGGCATTTTGGATTTACTGGTACCTCCATTTAGTTTGTGTAGGTACCATTTTTGATTAAAAAAATAAAATAAAAATAAAACTGTCCACTGATAGGTGCGCACTGCACACTTATTAATAACACTCAAATGTAACAACTTACTAATTTATTTTGTTGTATTAAATACATATTCAGACTCTGAAAATGCACAATTTATAGGTGCTATGTTGTGTAGGAATGTCCTTAAATGGAATTCTATATCCCTTCAAACATGACCAGATAACTTTATCTAGTGTGAAAAAGATCACGGCCAACAAGAGTAAAAATATTTAAGGCGACATGCATTTGTCGTTACCTCTATAATTGACATACAGGTTTGTCAGTATGTTTTGACTGATGAAATCCTCTGCTGTTGGTGCTTCTCATGATCCTAGGTTGGTACTTGCCCCCCCCCCCCCCCCAGCTTGACTCAAGTGTGAAGGGGGCATTGGAGATTCCCTTACATTTACTTAACAATGTAGTTGTAGCTGCCTTGTTAATCACCCAGACTTGACATGTTCAATAATAAACTTTTCACCAAACAGGAAACTGTCCCGTTTAGATGTGGCTGTTGTTTTAATCATGATTTTTATCTAGTTTAACTGGTATCATTAAAGTAAGTTGCTTAATAATTGTGGAAACATCAGTGAGAATTTTAATATTCGTTGTGTTCTGATTGTTTTTTATCAAATTATAGATACTGTTTACACTGCAGTAATCCAATTCCAAGTTACTGTGGTGGTCTTCCAACTTCTGGTTGTTTTCCTTAATTGGGTCACTTAGCTGTCTAAATTTCATGTTCAATTTTGAAGCATCCAGCCATAGTAAATTCTGTTTACTAGTATTAAATGCATTTTACATTATGTAAGTAAATCTTCTTTCTTGACCATTTTTAAATCTTAGTCATCTTAGATGATTTTTATGAAAGTATAAACATTTAGGTTTTCTTGGAGCTGGACGGGTTTCCCAAGACCATTATCATTGCTTCATACAATTTCATAGAACTATCCTTTAGTTCTTGGATATGATTTACAATGCACACAATAGACTAACTAAGTCTGTTGATGCTAAGTGTACAGAACTGATGCTTTATCAATATTGTAATAATAATAACTTCTCACGAGAGAACAATATTGAGTGCATATCATAGAACTTCTAGATATACATTTATATTTTGTGCTTTTGTCCTCAACTTGAGGTTTCGAGATCTAGGCTCGAGCTCCTGCCTTATTGTAATAATAATTTTTCACGAGAAACAACATTAAGTATGTCGTGGATAGGCAGTGCATACCATAGAACTTCTAGGTATACATTATATTTGTGCTTTTTTCCTCAACTTGAGGTTCGAGATCAAGTCCCGAGGTCCTGTTGCATGTTGCACAGAGCACTATACTGTGTTGTAACACGAACTTCATGTTACAATTTACAAGAACGGATGGACCGAGCACTGGCATTATGGCGGATAATTATTATAAGCCTCTGCTGCTTTGCAATCCAAATCGATCAATCGTAATCCCTGAAATTTTTACCACACATACATACCTGTTTTCTTCTTCGATTACAAATAATTACAACAATAATCGTCTTTTGTTGATCGACCTGTATTATTGACTTCAAAAAGGACGCCGACGACGGCTTTAGCCGAAGTCGCCCTCGAACTCGCCTAAGCGGTTTCTTTCCAATTTTCGTCCACATTTTGTTGACTGGCATTATTTGTTGTTGATAATAATCAAAAGTAATAAGTTTTTATAAGAAAATTAAATAATTTTCTTAAAGTAACGTGCGCTACACGACGCGAAAATAGTGAATGACATTAGCTGGTTATAGTTGCCAGCGTAAAAGTTTTTTTTTGCAGGATTTATTCTCTGAATATTCGCGTGTACACAATGGAATATAGTGGGACTACATAGTAAATCAGGATAATTATCGAGGACTAAGCATGAGTATAATTGTCCATCGCGCTGTAAACTTTAATTGCGCGATGCAGGATTTATGTGACGTTATGCTTTTTGTGTGACGTCAGGTCTTTGATGCGTAGTCCGCCACAATATTAACAAATTCTTTGTCTGTGTATTGGATTACATACTTCTCAAGCATTTTATGAATTTTGATGCGATTTTTACAACCATCCACTCAAGCGCCCAGTAACTATGGTAGCCCCAAAATTGTATGGTTGAGACCACCATGGTTGCCCAACGCTAACTAAGCTCGGGCGTTTGAAAGCCTAAGAATTTCCGGAAATAGGAATATTTTTTTTGTATTAAAATTGCACTTGTGCTAACTCAAGACTGGTCTGACTGTGATGGAGTTATGAGTGGCTTACCAGTGAAGGAGTCGGTAGATAACAGCCCCGCGCCTATCTGACTGATCGGCGTTGAACCTTGCACTACAAGTGACGCTGCAAATAAAGAAAATTATACATCAAATAACATACAATAGACGTAGATATATTTAGCAAGATATTCCGCTAAATTATTCCTCAAGAGTCATAAAAAAAACCTGTAAGAAATCGACACGTGTTTCACCTCTTAACGAGGCATCCTCAGGATGACGATTGACCAGTCGCGAACCCGAACACGACATGTTGCCACGCCACGCGCGGTATCAAATGAAAGGGCTTAATTAGCACTTTTCAAATATATATATATTAAAATTTAAAAAATTTATAAAACTAAAACCCAACTACTACAAAAAAGTCAAATAAAAAGGTATAAACAAGACACCACAGAAAGACAAATAAAAAATCCGGAGTCACACGTAATCTGTTCGATTTATGCCCTTACACGTGTGTTTTCGGATAATTTGTCTGTGTGTGATGTCTTGTTTATACCTTTTTAGTTGACTTTTTTGACGTATTAAGGATTTAGGTTTATAACTTTTATTTTTTTATGTCCACGCAATCACTTGTCCATCCCAAGGTTGTCCAGAAGAGATCGCAAAAAGCAATAAGGCCGCCCATTGTATGCTTTGTAGTGTTAAATTTATTTTTTGGTGTACAGTCACGAGCACCAATATGTATACACTTAGCAACCTTTAAACGTAATTTTATCCTAGTGTATTGATTGTATTTTTTTTTTTTTAAGGAACATAGTAATTTGGAACCTATATTATTACGAAATAGGTATCATCCCAAAGTTGCAATCGTTATTCCACGAGAAAATCGTTATTGAATTTTGTTGAGTGTATACATATTTCTGCTCGTGACTGTACAATAAAGTCACCAACTTCCTAGCCTTTTCCCAACTATGTTGAGGTCGGCTTCCAGTCTAACGGGATGCAGCTGACCTCCACAACCTAGTAACTGGGTAATACGGTACCCCTCGGCAGGACTGGTTGTTACACTTTCGGGCTTCTGACGACCCGTAAAGACTGTCAAAGATCTATAAAAATGACAGCCGGAAACAACGGCATAACCTGCTTTCCGAGGCACGGAGAAGTCTCTGAATGAAGAGATGGTCACCCATCCACGGACCAACCCCGCCAAGCGTAGCTTAACCTGATTGATCGACCCGTGCGGCTGTTATTACTTAGCTTACTAAATAAATAAATATTCTAGAATATTACTCACGTGTGTCCCGCGGCGCGGGCGCATAAGGCAGGTCGCTGTGCGGCGGGTACACCGCCGGGAACGGGGCCGCCGACAGCGGGGCGGGGGGCGACTGTGGGCAAGGGAACAAATGCAGGGTTGAATATACACCATTTGTATCAGGTTCTTAGTTTTTAATTAATTATTTTGCGGAGTGAACCATCTATATTTATCTGTGACTATACCAAGGAAACACTCACTCTCTTGTGGCGGTACCTACATCGCCACATTCGAACTACGCATCAAAGACCTGACGTCACACAAAAATCCTGACGTCACAAAAATCCTGACGTCACAAAAATCCTGCATCACGCAGTTAGAGTTTACCGTGCAGTGAACATATATACAAAAATCCAATATCAATCGTTGGGCAGTTGCCCGCCAGACACAACACCCGTCTGGTCGGAGGATCCTCCCTTTTCTATGGTGGATGAGTGAACTTTACACCCTGTTCCTCATACTCCTAAACTCTTTTAACGACAAACGTCACTGGTCGCGTCATAACATTTCTTCACGTATAAAAAACATTCATACATACATTCATTCTTTCAACATTTATTCATTTAATCATTTTTTTTCTTCATGTTTTGTAGATTACATTACATAGTTTATTATGTGCGAATTAAATTCATAATTATAAAAGTTTAACATACATTTCATACCTGATATTGTGGCGAATTCGACGTGCTCGAGTGCTCGTCTATCGAGCCAGACAGATTGTTGTTGCTTTCAACACCACCTGCAAAATAAAATAAAAAATATTATTTTTGACTGCTCATACTTGTCATTTCTGCCGCAGTAGGGTACTCGTGGTTTCTGAAAGGCTTATCAACACAAATATTAGCCAAAAGACTGGCTGTTATCAAAGACATTTAAATATTTAATCTATTTGGCTGTTTGACTTCTATTGCGGTGGTGGCATGACAAATGGCAGCTGCAGTAGACAGTTGATATTGTGTAACCTTTTTTTGCTTTTAATGCCATCCTTATGCCTACGGTATAGAAGTCAAAATCGGTTCAACGGACTGTAAATAGGTTTGTTTAAATATCTAATCTTATGTTAAATGGAGTGTAGTAATTTTAGGTTTCGTAACGACAAACTGACCTGAAGAATAATCAGTCCTGAGCAAGTTTTCACTCTGCATCTTGGTCTTCAAGCACGCGATGTAGCGCCCACAGAAGTCTCGACATAGCTCCTGCACCTTTTCTAGTTCTAACAGGTGGATTCTCAGCACCTGGAAATTAAATACATGATGATGAATAACTGGTTTTAAGGGTTCTGTATCCAAAGGGTAAAACGGACGCCTATTACTAAGGCTATGTCCGTCTGTCCGCGGCTTAGCTTAGAGACTGTTGGTACTAGAAAGCTGTAATTTGGTATGGGTATACATATAAATCACGCCGACAAAGTGGTATTAAATAAATTTTTTTAGGGTGCCTCCCCTACCCGTGGTTTTTTTTTTCTCGTCGCTCCTATGGTGTGGGGTATCTTTGAAAAGGTCGTTTAAAAATAATGAATGAGTTTGTGAAAACCATTTTTGGATTCAGGGATCCGTTTGCGAAATATTAAGCTTTAAAGTGCTCATTTTTGTTAGAGTCAAGTGTCCCCCCACCCTGCCAGCTAAATGGTACGTTTTGGATATGTGAAAAAATTCACGGCAGTAGCATATATAATGAAATTAAAAGGAAAACTATCACCGCTACGTAGGCTCCACAAGTTACCGAGTAATAATTTACCAACTTAAATTTGCAGTTGCAAGAACAACAAGTTTTTCAATTGCAATGTTAAGTTTGTTGGATAAATTCATCCCAACTAAGGAACCCTTCATTGTGCGTGGTTCGACATGCACTTGGCCGGTTTTTTATTAATACAGGGTGGTCAAATTTTGAGGGTATGGTCCAGACCATCAAATCGAACAACTTTCTCGATGGGTCCATCAGCTGTACATTTGGGTCTAGTTAGTATTAAAGCTTTGTGCGGGACAAAATTTTTTTCTTTCACATCAACGTCCTTGGTTTACTAAATAACTTAGTTAACTACGGTAGAAACCCACCCCATCTTCGCCTGTGTACATTAGAGCTGGCACACATCTGGCGAGGCGGAGCGCAGCGCATTCGTCACTGCCAAACTAATATCGACCTTGCGCAAGTTGGGATAAAGTTGAAAATAAGTAAACCTCCATTAGCTCGAGAGCGCGTCTAAGCAGAAAGAAGCGCGCGTCACAGGTTATTTATTTTCAACTTTATTTTCATGCACGCAACGTTGATATTTGTTTGACAGTGACCACCGCGTTGCGCTGCGCCTCGCCAGGTGTGCGCCGGCCCTTATTGTACATAGTCAGTCTGTTTCCAGTCTAACCACATGCAGCTTAATACCAGTATTATCATGGAGCGGCTGCCTATCTAACCTCCACAACCCAGTTACTGGGTAACACGATACCCCTTGGTAAGACTGGTTGTCAGACTTTCGGGCTTCTGACTACCCGAAACGACTGTCAAAGATCCAAGAATGAAAATTTCATGATTCTACGACGCTGAATCCTACCTGAATGCTCTTAATCATAAGTCCATCTATCTCAGGGTCGTCCACGAGGAAGGGCCTCCTGTCTCTCCTCTGGTGCTGCACGAAGGCCTGCAGGTCTGCGCCGAAGGCCTCGGCTGCCGGGGACTCTGCCCCTGCCGTGGCTTGCTCGCAACGCTCCAGCAGGAGCGCCAGAAGTGGGAAGAGAGGGTGTCTGGAAAGTTAGAAAGTGTTTGTGAAATTGGTGGATGTGATTTTTCATTTCATTTCAGACTTACAGTGGTACCCAACTGATAAGACGCGTCATGAATCTTCGTTCGCACAGAAAAGAAAGTATGGCCCCGAATATTAACGAAAGAATGCTAAAACTTACAATCAACCTTAGATCACTACTATAAGGTTCATAAATACACTGCAGCTGTTAGTTCCGTCTCACTCGCAAGTAGGGTTACCATTTCTCAGGATTTGTCCTGAGCTTTCAGGATTTTTGGACACTTCTCAGGATTGCGTCTAGATTTGCAAATCTCATGAAATCTCAGGATTTTTTGAATTTTCAATAAAATACAGCTTACATTTTAAAGATCACCATCAGATTTAAGCGTCACTGCTGCCACCCCGCGCTTTGAGTGCGATTTGGCGAGTAATTTTTTGGGTTCCGTACCACAAAAGCAAAAACGGAACCCTTATAGGATCACTCGTGTGACTGTCTGTCCGTCTGTCACAGCGAAATTGCTCCGAATCCAATGGACCGATTTGGTACACATAAATGTATTTCTGTGACCCAAACACGGACGTGTAACGAAAATAAATGAATTTTGAATATGGGGGTAACTGTTGGGGGAAACTTAGAAAAAAAAAAAGTTTTACAAACTGTCAGTACAATGTTAAGTTTGTTCTTGGGATAACTTCATCCCAAATACGGAACTCTTCATTGTGCGTGGTTCGACACGCACTTGGCCGGTTTTTTTCAACTCTTTAGAGCGGTTTTGTAGCAGTGGTGGAAAAAATAACTGCACATAGTAATCCCTGGGCCACGGCTCAATCGTAGCTCTTAGCTCAATAAAAAGTTAAAAATTTCTAAAACACGACTTTTGACTACGAGGTAAAGGTAGACTTCGAAAACAATACATACTTATAAACGGCTCGTTTGTCCGCCTCAAACTGCGCCTGATCAGCGTCCGCGGCGGGCGCACCGCCGCCCTGCATCCCGCCAATATCACCAGCTTGGCTGCCTCATCTAGAAGCAAGAGAAACATGGAATTTGAAAGAGTGTTCATGTTCAAAGCATCATCTAATGTCCCCACTGCCGGCACTCAGGCCTCCTGTCTGTGAGAGTGAGAGGTGTGTGCTCTGTGAGAGGGCTTGGTCCGTAATCCACGCGGGCACAGAGCGGGTTGGTCAATGGCTCTAGGATGTAACGGTTTCCTCGCAACGTTTTCCTTTACCGTTTTGAAAAAAGTGGTAGTAAAAGGTAAAATAACCAAAGTAAAGTACGTCTTCCAAAGAAGTTTTATAAACCCCGACCACAACCCTCGTATGTCGGGGCTGTCATCACTGGGTCTGAGGCGGCATCTACAATGCCACATGCGAACTACGCATAACCCTGACGTCACGCAAAATCGTGCACCGCGCAAGCATAGTGTACACGCCGTAGCTCAGCCTGCAGCTTTAAATTCCCCTTGTAATAATGAATTTGATCCAGCCTGTCCCGTCTTGCTGTCCTCCCGCCAGCGACGCCCTAAGCCGAGGTTCGTACCACAGAGGTTATGCCCTTAGCGAGCAGTCGCTTAGTTTTAATTAGTTTAGTTTTATGATCCTGGCTGGAGGCCCTATGTGTAGTAGCTTCAGGCTCAGAGGTCAACTACGAGATGCCATAGTTAAAAAAAAAAACAATCGTCGGGCAGTTGCTGACCAGACACGATACCCGCACCCCGAGGATTAGTGAACTTTACACCATGTTCCTCACACCTCTATAAGTCATCACGGCTTGAGGTATGTGGCAGACAAGACAAAATAATAAAAAATAATGATGGTTGGAATGCCCCTGAAAATCACCTTCATAAAATACTGGTCAAACGCGACACTGCCAAACTAATAAAAATACCATGTTTATAACACCGTTAATTGTTGCCTTTTGGCTGATTAACGTAAGTATCTACCTAATTCTGGGACTTTGGTAATGTACGGTGTTACGAACGCAAATGACCACATCCCGCGCTGACGTGATCGCACGTGTATTAAAGGCCTGACCTTACCATACATAACATAACAGTATGCCTGTATCTTTCACCTAAAGAGATATATGTAGATGTATCATTCTTCGCTATATTTAACCGACTTCAAAAAAGAAGAGGTTCTCAATTCGTCTGTATGTTTTTTTTTTGTATGTTGCGCGATTACACAGCCAATTTTGAACTGATTTTGATGATTCTTTTTTTGTTTGGTTGGTCATGCTTCATGGGGCTTAAAACGGTCACTTTAGTAAAATCATAATATGAAAATATTATGAATCATTGTAAAATGTCACAAACTGACAATTCATAATATGATCTGCGTGTAATTCATATTACGAAATAATTCATCTGTTTGACAGTTTTCTATGGAGATTCGTAAAATGGTCCACATATTATGAATTGCTTTTAAGTCAAATTAGAGGAATTGCTGATGACACCTGGGATTCAGAGTTGAACTGCTTCTAGAGAAATTGCTAATGTGGCCGGTTTAAGCCCCCAGAGGTGGTCGCATATAAATTTTATTAACTTTGCTTGAGTAGTTTTTGAGTTAGCTTCAATATTACGTATTTTTCCCACTTAGTCTATAAGGACGATGTTTTTAGTTACTCCGTCGCTGTTATTTACATAGCAGGTAGTGGTATTCGAATTTGTGTGGGGGTTCTGGTTTATTCCAACCTAACACAATTTATCTAGACCCCTAACTTTAACTTTGTCTCTAACTCCCTAAAAACACCCTCAATCTGCCTAGCCTTTTCCCAACTATGTTGAGGTCAGCTTCCAGTCTAACCGGATGCACCTAAATACCAGTATTTTACATGGAGCGACTGCCTATCAGACCTCCACAGCCCAGTAACTGGGCAATACGATACGCCTGGGTAAGACTGGTTGTCTAACTTTTCGGCTTCTGAAGACCCGTAACGACTGTCAAAGAGCCACGAATGACAGCCGGGACCAACAGTTTAACGTGCTTTCCGAAGCACGGAGGAGTCTCGATATGTAAAGATGGTCACCTATCCACGGACCAAACCCGGCAAGCGTAGCTTAAGCTGATGGATCGACATAAAAACACCCTATCTAACAAAAACAACTCAACCTCAAAAAGCAAACCAATAAACAAACTAAAATAAACAGAAAACAAGAAAATAAACAGCAAAAATAACAGACAACATCGCAGACCTTCGTCGGCTGGCAATAAAAAAAGATATTAAAACCGGGCAGCACATTCATCACAAGTGTTGCCAGTAGATTGATATAAAATACCACTTATATTTTCTTTACTGTTTCGCCAAAGTAATAGTGTTAGGGTAGCTTTTTAATATCTATGGGGGAGTTAAGAACTGTTTCGTAAGATAACCTAACTTATTATTAATATTATAAATGCGAAAGTGAGTTTGTTTGTTTGTTACCCTTTCACGCTAAAACGGCTGAACGGATTTGGATAAAATTTGGCACATGGGTAGATCATTACCTGGAATAGGACAAAGCTAAGAAGGATATTTACTGTGCCTCTGTTTTCCGTTTTGATGATACATTATCTGTAGAAGCACTCAAACCTTCAGAAAATGCTCAAAATTGCCTGTTTCGACCGCTGTCATCAGAGGCCTATTGTACAAATTTGACAACTATTCATGAAAAAAGAAAAACATACGGGCACAGTAAATGTCCTTCTTATTCAATTTATAAAATATCTTTCAAATTGGTCCAATATTGGAGGAGGAAATAGACGAGAGCCGAACCTCGAATTATGACTTTTTGTATGGAGAAAAAGACCGACCCTGACCTCTTAACAGCATTGCTGTGTTTCGGCAGTTACATTAAACGGGTAAATTCAAACCTGCCTGCCTGCCTGGCTGGCGAGTTCCTCTGTGGTTGAGGATTCCGGTTGAAGCTCGCTTCCACCTTCGGCCCGGTCATCACTTACCATCAGATGAGATGAAGAGCAAGATCTTAACCGTTGTGATTAAAAAAATATTAAATTAAATTACTGAAAAGACAAACCTTTGAAGGGCGTCAAACTATTTATCTAAATATATATAACTCAAAGGTGACTGACTGACTGACATAGTGCTATCAACGCACAGCCCAAACCACTGGACGGATCGGGCTGAAATTTGGCATGCAGGTAGATGTTAACACGTAGGCATCCGCTAAGAAAGGATTTTGATTAATTCTACCCCCAAGGGGATAAAATAGGGGATGAAAGTTTGTATGAAACTTTGTCAATTTTAAACCGATCCGGCTGAGACTTTGCATATATATTTAGATTCTTTATTTACAGAAATTCGTATATTTTAAACTGAAAAGTTATTAATCTTATATAGCCTGCAGCTCAAAATCCTTTCTTAAGGGATGCCTACGTCATAGTAGCTTTATCCGCCGCGTCTGTCTGTTCGCAATAAACTCAAAAACTACTGCACCGATTTTCATTATGTTTTCACCAATGGAAAGTGGTTCTCAAGGAAGGTTTTAGTATATAATAACCGAACACCACGCGAGCGAAGCCGCGGGCATCAGCTAGTATTATATAAGCAGGAATTCATTTTTAATACAAAATTAATCAATTTATCAAATGCTCAAAATGAGTCCCTTCCTGTTGAATACAAAGTCGCGCTCTTTTAATTATTTCGCTCCTTGTCGATTTTTTGATCTTGTTGTAGTGGTTATTTAGAATAATACGTCTAAGTTCTGCTTGTAGCTCGTGGACACTTTCATATTAGTTTTTGGTTATTTATTAGTAATAGGTACTTATGATAATGTCAGTTGTATGTCCTTACGGCAATGTCAGCTTTTCATTTTTCTGAACAAAATTTCGCATCAAATGTTAAAATTCATGGTCTTCCTTTTATTTGTGACACTATGTTATTTAGCAAAATATAATCCTCATGATGAAGCCTTTCGATCGGTATGATAGAGCTACAGGGTGATTATTTTTCTTATGTAACGGGTTCGATTCCCGGTTCAACCATGTAATTATTTAAATATCTATGAATGCAGTTTAAATTGTTTTTAAAATTCAAATAATGTCTTTTTTCAGTAAAATGTTCCATCTACTATATTCAAGGTACTTTCCCTGCATGTGGCATATCCGTGGGTCGCCCTATATATGGCCGGAAACCTTTTGCAAATAGTGTAGACTCAGCTTCTGCAAACACGAAGCGAAATAAGCAAACATTTCTCTTTTCCTCATTCTTATTTTAGCCAAATCGGTTGGGATTAATTATCTTCCGTCTGTATCTTGTGAGGGGAAAAAATCCGACGCAAACTTTCTATTCAGAGACGTGTTAAAGGAATGTATTTGCGCGTTGTGCTTTTTGGGTGAAACTGCTGAAATATGAAACAGTACGTAAATATTACGCTGAAGAATCATAACTACGCTAATCCAGACACAAACTGTTTTTCTTTTTTATTAAAGTCCGTAATAAAGGTTTTTTAGGAGTATGAGGAACAGGGTGTAAAGTTCACTCATCCACCATAGAAAAGGGTGGATCCTCCGACCAGACGGGTGTTGTGTCTGACGGGCAACTGCCCAACGATTGATGTTGGGTTCTTGTATAGATGTCCATTGCACGGTAAACTTTAATTGCGCGATGCAGGATTTATGTGACGTCAGGATTTTTGTATGACATCAAGTCTTTGATGCGTAGTTCGCATGTGGCGATGTAGGTACCGCCACAGTTTAATTGAATATTAAAAAAAAAAACCTAACTAATATTATAAATGCGAAAGTGAGTTTGTAACGCTTTCACGCTAAAACGGCTGAACGGATTTGGATGAAATTTGGCACAGGGGTAGACCTTGACCTGGAGAAGGACATAGGCTACTTTTCGTCCTGGATCAAAGACGAAGACGCGGGCTGATTATTAAAACAGCGAATCAATTTACACCTAGGCCAAATATTTTTTGATACCGCAGGGCGACGCGGGACGACGCGGGGCGACGCGGGGCGACGCGGGGCGATGCGGGGCGACGCGGTGGCTCGGGGATAAAGAGAGTTTTATAAAAATGTGGCTTTTTTTTTTGTATACATATTGTGTATCTTACTACTTCTACGCGAACGAAGTCGCGAGCAAAATCTAGTTGCGTAATATTTGTCCGGAACATCAAAGAAGGTTCTATTTATTACAATAATTCAATAGTATACATCTGACACTAAAATAGTAATAATATGTACAGACGGCTACACATCTAACTATACATTTCCAGTATAAGCTGACCTCGCATTGTACGGAAATCCTATACAATGCGAGATCAGCATTAACTGGAATATTATACATTAATAAATTCGTCCGCATCGCTGTCAGCAGGAAAAGTGCCCAAAAGGCTGGCAGCATTGCCACGTTGTATGGCAATGCTGATTCTTTGGCCAAAAATAAGCCAGCCCTCTGGAGATTGACAATGATAATTTTTTGACAGATTTGCCATACGAAATCTGTCAAAAACTCATCATTATGAGACCATTGACACGTTTGTAAATTAGTAGACTTGGCCCCCAGGTCACGTGAAGAAGCTTCTTGAATGAGATGCTTTCTGTTAGATATGAAAGTTGCATCAATTGTATCAAGTTTGAATTGGGTTCCGCTGAGATAATCGTAATAGTTTGACCCCCTTTCAATAATTGTGTTTGCCGGAATACGGAAGTGTAAATACACAATTCTACACCCTTTAGGAATGGAGAGATTTTAATTTGATAGAGGGTGGGTGCCGTCTGTTATTGACACCTGTAATAAAGCGGTTCTCTTATTAGTTATAGACAAAGGAGTATAGACTCAATAAATGACATGTGCTCACCTATGCTATGCACAAAAAAAGTGAAAAAAAAAAAACTTTAATTTAAGTCGGTGGCAAAAACGAAATTGAAAAGCAAAGACACCGACTACCGATATTGAAGATTTTTTTCTCATTTTTTGTGTTTTTTTCGGAAGTCGGTTGTTTTTTTTTTTTGTGTAAAAAGTTTTAGTGGATTTTCGAAGAAGTGTTTATTAAAAGACCCATGGCCAGTTATAGCTGCTGTAACAGTACGCAGCTGTTAAAAAAAGAAACATTGCGTCGACCCTAAATAAATTGGGAAAAGGGCAGGAGAATAGTTATGACTTCTAATTAAAAAAATTAAAACTTTTTACAAAAAAAACAACAGACTTCAAAAAAAAAACACTAAAAAGTAAAAAAATAACTTTAATTTCGGAAGTCGGTGTCATTGGTTTTCAATTTTCGTTTTTGTCATCGACTTCCGAAATTAAAGTTATTTTTCACTTTTTAACCGACTTCTTCTTGTTAATATTAAAATCAAAGGTGTATACTCCCGTATGCTATGCTCGCAGACCAAATAAAATACCAAGACAAAGCGCTATTATTAATTATTAATTTTTTTCTCTTTGTTCGTCACAGTCAGAGCACCTGCCATCTAATCTCTTCACCACCCTTGGTTGACTGGTAGAGAATGCCTAAGGCATTAAGTCCGCCTTTGTAAATCTTTTTTGAGTGCGAAAGTTTAAATAAATAAGCGCTGCGAACAATACGGTGAAGCATGCCAAAACTATACCTCCGCTCTGTGCATACACGCTCACTTGCACACATTTACAACCATTTCCAATCAAACTACACCTCACTATTTGCACACGATGTTTACGAAACCGGCCTCAAGTGACTGTTGACAACAATTGTCTTGGTTTTATATTTGGTCTGAGGCTATGCTCAACTACTATTCAAGTCAGAACGGCCCATACATACATACACCATCTCTCAAATCGGAACGAAGCTAGAGCAAAATCAATCTGCCTACCCTTTTCCCGACTATATTGGGCTCGGCTTCCAGTCTAACCGTATGCAGCTGAATACCAGTATTTTACATAGAGCAAATGCCTATCTGACCACCACAACTCAGTAACTGGGACCCCTTGGAAAGCATCAGCTGTCATTCTTGGATCTTTGACAGTCGTTACGGGTAGTCAGAAGCCCGAAAGTCTGACAACCAGTCTTGCCAAGGGGTATTGTGGCGGTATCTACATCGCCACATGCGAACTACGCATCAAAGATCTGACGTCACACAAAAATTCTGACGTCACATAAATCGTGCATTGTGCAATTAAAGTTTACCGTGCAATGGACATATATACAAGAACCTGACATCAATCGTCGGGCAGTTGCCCGCCAGACACAAGAACCGTCTGGTCGGAGGATCCTCCCTTTTCTATGGAGTATGAGTGAACTTTACACCCTGTTCCTCATACCCCTACAGTATCGTATTACCCAGTAACTGGGTTGATGATGTCAGATAGGCAGTCGCTCCATGTAAAATATACTGGTATTAAGCTACATCCGGTTAGACTGGAAGCCAACCCCAACATAGTTCGGAAAAGGCAAAAGGTAATGATGATTCTGCAACTATGTAGGTATACACTATCCTAACTACGTAATATTATGAATGCGAAAGTGAGTTTGTTTGTTACGCTGTCACGCTAAAACGGCTGAACGGATTTGGATAAAATTTGGTATGGGGATACTTTGAACCCTGGAGAAGGACATGGGCTACTTTTTATCGACATACCAGGCGGCCGAAGCCGCGGGCGGAAGCTAGTATCATCTATACCTAGACCCACCCTCTCACAAATACTCAAGCATAACAAATCGTATATCAATAAATAGCAAGTTTTCAACGTATACGTACGTGCCCTGTGTACGAGCAGGCTACGGAGGACGCATCGTAATGGCGGACTTATTTCCCGCGCTTTTGCTCAAGTGTTGTGAAGTGTCGATAGTGTTGGTGGCAAAGAGGTTTGGTTTGTTCGATATTTTAATAATAGAAGATAAAATGTCGTAAGCCACATTGAAAAGATTTGTTTTTAAGACGCAGAGGTGTTAAGAGAGATAGTACCGCCATGCTACCTGTACGTCGATTCTGTAAAATTCAAACAAAAACTCGCATCTGACATCGCTATTCACTCTCACTTCGCAAAAGGTTCCAAATGTGTTCGGGTTCGAGTGCGAAGTGAGCGTCGAAGTGACGGGGGAATTACCTTACTGAATGCCACTTCTTACGTCATCTCATACTTTATCTGTCAAAATCTCACGGTCCATTTAGTTCAACTCGCTGACACGCTCGCAAGGGTAGCGCTAGTGTATCAACCGAGTTTTTAGAATGCCAATCAAGAAACTCACAGCGGATTCAGATTCGAAGTTTAGAATGAGGTCTTACAGAATCACACCCCTGCATAGATTCGATTCGACTCAAGAGTTTCAAATATTTATTTACCTAATATTTACACTATATAATATAAAATATAAAAAAAGTAAAAAATAACTTTAATTTCGGAAGTCGGTGTCTTCGCTTTTCAATTTTCGTTTTTTGCCACCGACTTCTAAAATTAAAGTAATTTTTCACTTTTTTTTGGAAGTCGGTTGTTTTTTTTTTTTTTGTAAAGTTTTTATTTTTCACTTTTCAGTTGTGGTACCTACCCCACACAAATTCGAATATCATTACCTGCAATGTAAATAACAGTGACGGAGTCAAATCAAATATCGTCTACATAGACAAAGTGGGAAAATTACGTAATTATTGAAGGTAACTCAAAAACTACACAAGCAAAGTTAATAAAATTTATATGAGACCATCTCTGAAGCATGACCTACCAAACAAAAAAAGAATCATCAAAATCGATTCATAATTGGCGGAGTTATCACGTAACATACAAATAAAAATTTAAAAAACATACAGACGAATTGAGAACCTCTTCCTTTTTGAAGAAGTCGGTTAAAAATGTAAAACAACTACTTACTGACTTAAAATACTTAATAATTATTATTATACAAGTGTATAAAGAAAGGGGGTGGGGGGGGGAATTATCAAAGGCCTCCCTTTCAGGCGAGAGGAGGCCTGTGACCCAGCAGTGGGGATATTATAGGCTGATTATGCTAAGCAAACAACAATAGACCGACTAATTGCGTAAATTATTTTCGTAATCGTTACGTCGGGGCTACATTGTCGCGTTATCGCGAACTTAGCGCGCTCTCTGTTGCTCAGTGAGACGTCGAGCGGTGTGCGAGAGAGAGCACGCGAAGTAAAGTTCGCGATAACGCGACAATGTAGCCACGGCATTTTTTTTTTTTTTTTTTAATTTATTTGCAGAATGTATAATAAATATAATATATATATAATATATATATATATATAATATATATATATATATAATAAATATCCCCAGCAACAGTGGCTACTTTTTTTTGTGAATAAAATGAGACTCAAAATATCTCATCATCCTAATCTCCTACCAATATTATAAACGCGAAAGTTTGTGAGGATGGATGATAGTTTGTAACGCTTTCACGCACAAACTACCGAACGGATTTGGATGAAATTTGGCACACAGATAGTTTATAACCTGGATAAAACACATGAACTTTTTATCCCGATATTCCCACGGGATCAAGAGTTATGCGGGTGAAACCGCGGGGCTAACATTGCCCAAAAGAAGAATGTCGTGTAGCTTTCAAATAAAATTACCAATGACCGGCAACAGATCCTCTCATTACGTACTTTTAAAGGTTAATTTCCTAAGGGTTGAATAGGTCATGTAAATTGCCATTTGTGCTTGATTCGATTGTGTGACAAGAATATGTTGAATATAAAAAGAAGGGACTGATCACCAGTGCTCCCTTGACTGCAAAACGTTTATTTTAACATAGACATTATTATAGTGTGTATTTCGGCCACGGCGGCCAATCTCAACGGAGACTAGCCTTCGGCGCGGGAGATATTATAGTGCAGGCGTGTGTGCGCAGACACAGGTGCACTCTCTCTTCCCTCACTCTCATAGTCCGATAGGACGGCAACCCGTCACGACCGGAGAGAGATCAGGCGCAGGACCAACGGCTTATCGTGCTTTCTGAGGCACGGGGGTATCACACCGCCAACTTCCAAACTCTGGGCTGTAACTAAGAAATTCCTATTCGAAAAACACAATAACAATTTTGCCGAACCCGAGAATCGAACCCAGGGGTCAGTATTTTAACATACGTCTAATATGAAAGACTGCCATGACAGGAAATCTCCACAAAGTTGACATTCAGATTAATGCTAATAGTCCATCAGAAACCCAGTACCTAATTCTCCAAAAGGTTTAACTTTGCTTCCAAAGCTATAGCACTGTTTTTGGAATGTATTTCTGAAGCCAAAGATTCCGCCCCTTCTCTAACAAAATGACACCCAAAATCAACACAACAAACAGTTGTAGCTAACAAAACTACTGGACACTCTTTAGTCAATATTTGTTTGGGATTCGACCACATTGTAAATAAAATAGAGAAGACCCACTCGGTAAAACTCGCGGTGTCGGTAAGAACAAGCCTCGGAACCGGTTAAAATATAACCGTTTTATTTCGGTTTTCCTCCGAACTTTTCTTTTAATTCGTCAAGGACTTTCTCATTAAAACCGGTAAGTTTGGGCACGCCCGCGGCCTTTCTGGTAGCTTAGCGCACGTGAACGTTTAAAGAACTTAATTTTATACTGCATTAACCGGTTTATTCGATGAGCGGCATGTCGGCATTCTTACTTACTACTGAATCAAAACTGAACAGCGCGCGACGTTTCGTTTATAGTACGACCATATTAACCGGTTTTTATTGCTCTAAGCCGGTTAGTCCGAAAAAACCTTGGTGGCAGTGGTGGACCAGTGGAAACAATCGCGACTTACGAGGTCGTAGGTTCGAACCCAGACAGGCGCTTCACTTTGGGTAAATATTTTCAGCACCACAGTTCTCAAAACTGATTAATTTGACGCGACTAAACTAAAATTTATCTTCTGTCCTTTTCTTAATGAAATAGAAAGAATAAGCTTAGTTTTTGAACAATAGAATAGACACCATTGTCAATGATTAAAATAATACGAATAAAATAATACGCGAGGTAAAGTATGGATAGTGTGAGCCTTTTGCAAAACCCCTGTTTTGTGAACTGACTCACTATCTTTGCTAATATCATCCCCCGTCCGTTGTATATATCCCTACCCTTATTTTGTATCTTTCCTGTTCGCCAAATATCTAGCAGGAAAATTGTGGAAAATTTTGTAAAATATTGTATCTTTGTTAACGGGGCGCGTGGCTTAATAATAAAAGCCGCACATATCGATCGAAGGTTAAGCTACACTTCCCGCGATCGAATTGTGGATGGGTGACCATCTCTTATATATCGAGACCCCTCCGTGCCGGGGAAACGTTTAACAAAAAAAAAAAAAACGAAATCTATAAAAAAGTAAATTTGGAATTCTTTCAAAATTCTTTAATTTCGGAATCCTGCGTCTTTGGTTTTCAATTTTCGTTTTTTGCCACCTACTTCCGAAATTAAAGTTATTTTTCACAAATTCGAATACCTACCACTATGCTGTGTAAATAAAAGTGACGGAGTAACTTAAAACATCGTCCAGATATACTAAGTGAGAAAAATATTATGTAATATTGAAGCTAACTCAAAAACTACGCAAGCAAAGTCAATAAAATTTATATGGGACCACCTCTGAAGCATGACCTACCAAACAAAAAAGAATCATCAAAATCAATTCAAAATTGGCGGAGTAATCGAGAAACAAACATTTTAAAAAAACATACAGACGAACTGAGTACCTTCTTCTTGAAGTCGGTTAAAAAGGCTAGGCAGATTGACATGAAAGTTTGTACGACTTATCGCGTGGAATGTATGAGGTGATGATGGTGGAATGGTATTTCTATGTTCGTTATGCGGGTAGTCTAAACTATATTGGTGTTATTGTGCTAATTGTATTGTTTTGCGTTGATAGCGTGATAAGGGCAGACCAGGGCCAACCAATTAGATACTAAAGTGTGTATTTTAATCTCAGACTAATTTGACATTTCAAGTGATCGTTCTCATCTACAATGCCTTTCCCCTACAATGTCGGGGTCGGCTTCCAGTCTAACCGGATGTAGCTGAATACCAGTATTTTACATGGAGCGACTGCATATCTGACCTCCACAACCTAGTAACTGGGTAACACGATACCCCTTGTTAAGACTAGTTGTCAGACTTTCGAGCTTCTGACGACGCGTAACAACTGTCAAAGATCTACAAATGACAGCCGGAACCACCGGCTTAACGTGCTTTCCGAGGCACGAAGGAGCCTCGGTATGTAACGATGGTCACCCATCTACGGACCAACCCCAGCAAGCGAAGCTTAACCTGATGGATCGAGCCGTGCGGCTGTTATTACTTAGCTACGAGCTCCTCCTTTCAAGTGATTGTTCATTGTTTTTCAAAATCAAAATCAAAAGTCATTCATTCAAACTAGGCTGAGAATCAGCACTTTACGAACCTCAAAATTACACAATACAGTCCCCCAAAACGCCCACCCTTCACCACTTCCTAGTGCTTTAGCTGGGAAGAAGAAGTGGCGCAACAAACTCCTCAGCAGAATTACAGAAAGGAGGTCTGTTCAGTTAGAACAAAAAAACAATTTGGTGTTTGACATTTGCATCTGTCAAATTAGTCTACGAGATTGAAAAACAGACTTTAATTTTTCTAGCTCTATTAGGATTTATGGCTTAACCGGCGCCCGCGGCTGCGCCCGCGTGGATGTCGAAAAATATCGAATGTACAGAGGGTACATACTACCGGGATTTAAAGTACCCTTTGTGTCAATCCAGGTAAATAATGTATTAATTTCGTAAAACATTGTTTTCATAATAGGTAATAGGTAAAACGGGCTGGTATCCGCAACTCCACGTCAAAGCGCGTATTTTGCGTGCGGGTGGGAAATCACTTATTTGATCCACCCCAGCTCCTCCAAGAAGGCCAGCAACGCCTTGGTGTTACTGACCATCTCACGTAAGGTACCTGGGTTACCGAAGTACTTTGCCCTGTATGTGGCTACCACCGGGCAGTGTAGTAGCACATGACATGCTGTCTCGTCGTCCTCCATGCAGGCCCTGCACAGCGGACTGTCTGTGACTCCTATGCCATTGTTTTCATATAACTCTATTGGTTTACGCGGCGGCGGCACACGTGAATAGAGCTCCCAGTCGGCATGATTTTTTTCGATTTCTTCAACAATCTTCATCATATTTCAGCCAATTTACACAAAACTTTAATTAATTATACACCAAAACCTTCCTGATAAATCACTCCCTCCATTGGTGAAAACCGTATAAAAATCAGTTCGGTAGTTTTTGAGTTTATTGCATTCAGACAGACAGACGTAGCGGGGGGGACTCTGTTTTTATAAATGTAGTGATCTGATCTAAAATACGAGAAAGTTAACATAAACCAAACATTCATTCTCTCAAAGGGTGAAATAAAACCATCGGTTCTTCCATCTTGCTTTTTTATCCAAAGCTAAATAATTACTGTTATTTATGTGTCAAAAATACCGTGATCGTTAAATTCATTATTAGTCCGATGAAGTAAGACGTGCATAAAATCGTCAAAATCATCTCTCACTCATCAAAATCATCGGCAGTCTATAAAATCTATCGATAAGTCATGTCCCATCCCTACTCTTTCTACTAACGACACCGCGTCGGTAAAATAGACGCTAGATATATTCTGCATGCAACCGTGAATCGTCGAAATGTCTCCAACTTTACATTTGATTTTCATACAATTTATACCAACTATTATTTTCGTTTCGAAAGAGGTTTTGTTTAGAACAGACTTGATAAACACTTGACAGAGCTTGGTAAAGCAAATTAAAGTGTACACCAGCTATATAATTGTGTAACTTATTTTCCGTAACCGATTAAGACTAATCTGTTTCATTTTGACAGTTCAACAACATTCATTGCGTTATTTACGTTATTGAGCTGATTTTTTTCGAATTTATGACGCAATGGATTAGCAATTGGTTTCAAACCGATTCAGATTGTGATGGATCATGTATGACGCAATTTGGATGCCGGTTCCTATTTTTTAACCCCCGACGGAAAAAGAGGGGTGTTATAAGTTTAACGTGTGTATCTGTGTGTCTGTCTGCGCCATTGTAGCTGCCAATCGGCTGAACCGATTTTGATTTTTTGATTTTGTTTGAAGGTGACTTGACCGACGGTGTACTTAGGTATAAAAAAAATCGTTTATTAGATGCTTTGTGTCTGTCGGGGGCTTTTAAATTTTATTTTTAATATAACTTGTTAATACGATTCGTTAAAAGTACCAATCGTTTGGTTTTATTTAGCGTGCTTTGTTATCTCGACAATAAATAAAACCCACTGCATCAAACAATCCTACTATCCTACTAATATCCTATTATAAATGTGAAAGTTTGTGTTTGGATGTTTGTTACTCAATCAAGCAAAAACGGCTAAATGGATCTGAATGAAATTTGGCAAACAGATAGTTTATAACCTGGATTAACACATAGGATACTTTTTACGCGGGTGAAACCACGGGGCGCAGCTAGTATACATTATCTTAAAAAAAGTATTCATTGGACTTTTGTCATCATTCTGATGTCCATTATTTCATTTATTTGAGGTCGACGCAACATGTATTTTTCTTCCATACTTCTCTATCAGTCGACATCTTGGTTGTCACCCCTAGTCATTATCATCTTGCACACAGTCCATCCAATTAGACTTTTATGTGAACGCAAAAACAAAGGGAAATCAAGAAGTTGCCATAGGAACTCTATGGACATATTGATAAAGAACCAATTGATACTTTTTATTTAAATCTACTTACAGCAAAAAACTTAAAACAAACAATGCACAAAACACCATCTCAAATTAAGGAACAGACAGAAACACAAACGCCATAAGAATTCCTTCGTTCCCCAATCACTGAAATAAAACAAATAGAAAAAAAAACATGGAGTCCCTTTTCCCGCTATTTCATTCTCCCTTCGAGGGCCCTTCAATTTAAACTCGTTCCATCCGAAAACGATAATTAAAAGGAAAAATCACGCCGCCATCTTGCTTTTACGTTCGGAAATCCTCTCGACGTGTTTCCCGCCTTTGCAATTAGCTCAATTTCTGAACGTCGCGTCCCGTGTTGCTAGAGTACAAAATTTAATTTGTTTGATTTTTTTCAAGTGGTCATTATTTTAATGGAGTTATTAGGTGTGAAGTGCAATTGTTAAATTGAGTTTTCTCAAACATGCTTGGAAATTCGAGCATTATTTTGACAACCTTCTTCGAGATAAATCGAAATTGCTGTACTGGTCAAAAACAAGTGACGATGCGGCCAGCAAAGTTACTATGAAAATCCATATCTGGCGTGTTTAGCGACCAAATAAATTACTATGACAACTCATATCTGTCGTGTTATTTAAAAATGGAACGGACGTTTTACTTCAGGACACGGCAACCAAGGAGGTAACTTATCAAAGATCTTATTTAAATTTCGAATTGGCTTACAAATAGAACAAAGAAGAAACGAATGAACATATTGGCGCATGAAAAATTAGAGTTGTTCGTCATTGATTCTGGAGTTTTTATTTAATTTACTCAGTTTGAATTTCCGCGCATTATTTGAGAAAAGTACTATACAAGCCTTGGCCGCAATCAGGAGTTGATGGACTCACGTATGTGTGCCTCGGCTTTGCCTCGGCCCACACTTTTACGATCGTCCATCAATTCCCTTATTGCAGGCCGCGACAGTAATGTACTATTACTTGGGTCAAGTGGACCCTGATTTGGTAAGGGTAAAAGAATTTGCACTTAATTAATTCAGTCACGAGCTCGCCACGTGTGCGCAACGTGTTCGCCGCGTTGTACAAGAAAGAGCGAGACAAGATAATGTATAAAATTATGAAAACGCGAAGAATACGTCGCGTAGTCGCGGCTACTTCGCTTCGCACCCGCAAAGGGCACTTTCACAAATCGCTTCGCTGGAAATACACTGGCAAATCGTAAGTTTGATAACGCTCTAAAGACGTACGCCATTTTGCAAATACATTCTAATCTTATTTTACCGTGAAAGGTCACTCTAGATCTCACGACCTTTTTAATGCAAGCGTTTCATTTCGTCACACAGTTCTATTTAAATGTTCACAGTATTGATTCAAGTCTAATTTTATATCTGTTAATACTATTTATGTACCAACTGTAGCGCTCTTTGTTCTGAATGTAATATTGGTACGAGTTCTTGAAGATTTTGACGACAGCTGTAGTCGTGAAAAGCTAATTTGGCTTCTTGACACCTGCCCGTTTCATACTAATGAATGATGTGTTTTGCGAATTTGATCCTTATTACTAGTAGGAATTGTCCAACTGACAGGTGTCCGGAACGCATTCTCTCGACGGCCAGGGGGCTTCAAACGGTCACTTTAGCAGAATCATAATATGAAAATATTATGAATCATCGTAAAATGTCACCAACTGACAATTCATAATATGATCTGCGTGCGATTCTTATTACGAAATAATTCATCTGTTTGACAGTATTCTATGGAGATTCGTAAAATGGTCCACACATTATGAATTGCTTTTGTGTCGAATTAGAGGAATTGCTAATAATGATTGCTGGAAATTCAGCAAATGAATCGCTTTTAGAAAAATTGCTAATGTGACCGTTTTAGGCCCACTGACTGCAGTTCTCGACATTTTATATACGTAAAGATTTATCCATCCAAATAACGTAGAGAAATGGGGCGACGGTGTCTTAAGAACGGATTCGAGTTGAGAATCACAAAATATCAGCCTCAGACAAAAAAAACCAAGACAGAGCGGTGTCAACAGTGACGTGAGGCCGGTTTCGTATACATGCACTTAGTGAGGTGTAGTTTAATTGTAAATGTGTGCGTGTTACCGTGTATGCACAGATCGGCGGTGTAGTTTTGGTCTGCTTCACTGTATTGTTCGCAGCGCTCTGTCTTGGTTTTTCGGGTTCCGTACCCAAAGGGTAAAACGGGACCATATTACTAAGACTCCACTGTCCGTCAGTCTGTCTGTCTTTCTGTCCGTCTGTCACCAGGCTGTATCTCATGAACTGAGATAGTTAGACAGTTAAAATTTTCACAGATGTGTTTCTCTTGCCGCTATAAAAACAAATGCAAAAAAATAGCATGAAATAAATATTTAAGGGAGCTGGCTCCCATACAACAAGCGTGATTTTTTGGCCGTTTTTATAGATAATGGTACGGAACACTCCGTGCGCGAGTCCGTCTCGCAATTGGCCGGTTTTTTATTTAGTCTGATTTAATAACAAGTTACACAATTCTTCATATGAGGAAACAAGAAGGAGCATAAGTTTTATTTAAGCGAAGATCTATCCCTATCCGTCCAAAATTGGTTTTCAGCTGCATCCAGTTAGACTGGAAACCGATTCCAACATAGTTTTGGGAAAAGGCTAGGCAGATTGATTCCCAAAGTGGTTCTTTTTGGAACGAAATCCTTTTACGCTGGCTGTAAACTTTCAGAAAATGTAACGCTAAAAGCGTTCATACTTGCGACTGTCTTCTTCTAATTCAAAGAGAAAGAAAGAGGGAGAGAGTGAGAACGCCGGCAGAAGAAAAAACAGAAGAAAAAAGGAGTGTCGATAATTTTAAATTATAGTATCGTGGGATAAAATTGTACACATCGGCCCGAGGACACTGCCGCACAGTGGAACGAATGTATGGGAGCGGTTGGACGTAGACATGTCCGAAAAATAAGAGTAAAATTATGACAAACTAATGATGCCATCTTATTCGATTACTTAATGCCTTCATAAATTGTGGTGATGAATTTCTTCATAACTCCCATATTTCGGGAGTAATTTGAGAAAATGTGAAATTTTACTATGAAAATGAGTGTATTGAGCTCTCTCCCTCCTGATTCCGGGCTTGTTTCAAGTAGCGGTCTCTAATATCGTAATGCTATTACTAAGAGCTATATTTAATACTAAGACACATAGTGCGCCAAATGTGCACTTTCTGGGATAAAAGGAAATGAAAATTTAAAAAAAAAAACGTTTTTTCCCCATTTGTATTTACTTTAAACCGCAGACAGACTTATTAAGAGGTCTATAAATATATTATATATATACAGAAATATATATTAACAAAAATATTCACAAGAACTGATGAGAGTATGACTTTTAAGTAAGTTGATAATAAATTACCTAGTTTCATTAAAAGTACAATAAATAATTAAGATGTAAGCTCTAATTTACTAAGTTACACATTTTAAAACAATAACATCATTTAATTATCTTCGTCATCATCATCATCATCAATTAATTCAAATTCAGAATCGATGTCCGCTAAATCATTTATGTTAACAAATTCGATATCACTTTTCTCAGAATCCGTAAGCTCATAAAATTCCTTAAAAGAAGATTTTTTTACAAACTTATTTCCTTTTGGACGGATACTTGTAACAAGTGGATCAGAAGACAGTAAAAGATTGTGCATAATATCTTCATTGCATGAGATACTGCTATGCTTTCGAGAATGCCCCTCTCTATATTTTCTAAAATCTTTATTTCTAGCCTCAGATGCCTCTTCGGATAGAAAACCAATGGGCACAATTGACATGTTCTGAACTATGTCTGGCCCATGCATTAAAATTTTATGAAGTGAAGAAGGCATATAATACCATGGGTATAACTCCACGTAAAGCTTAGCAGTATCAAAGCAGAACTCTCGGAATTTAGTTACGTTGATCTTCTCTCCTGATGAAATACACTGCAAGATCACACAGATTTTTCTTAAAAGCATAGCATCTATTCCGGTCAGTTCAGCAGATTTAGTGTAGTTTTCAAAAAATCTCCTTGCCGAGTTGCCATTGTTGGTGGATCCACTGCCTTGTTTCACAACATCGAGAAGTAAGCCCGTTTCTCTTCTTACAGCCTCTTGAACTCTTTTCTTCCTGTCATCAACTTGCCTTTTTGCTATATCACCCCTTACTTGCCATGATTTTAAGTCTAATTTGTAGGAAATGTGTAATAAGCATTCCATTGAGCGAATCCAAGCGTGAAGGGTGCTTAAGCTATATTTATACATGTCCTCGTTTGCGTGTTTATCTTTGATTAACTCTAAATTATTCATTTCTTTAGGACAAGCCTTGCATATGTCACACACTGAAGCTGCTGTATTGGATATAATGGAATGAATTTTACCATCAATCATTGTCAACAGCAGTTGGTGTTTGACACTAATTCCATCAGTGATGGTGGATGGAGTTAAGGCTTCAATCTCTGCTTCGATTTCAGCCATCTCTCTCTGCACATTTTCTTTGGTTTCCTTTATAAACTTAAACAATATTGGCCGGCAAAATGAAGTGGAAGATGGTCGCTCGTTTTCCCAAATTGTTACACCTTTTGAGACGAGCCGCAGTGGTACAAGACTAATCATAAAATTACTAGCAAGATCGATTTGCTCATCTTCACTCGTCCTTTGATGATAAATGCTTTGGCTAGATGATCCGTCAAAACCCCATTTGCTGGTCAATACGAGCTGTTGATTGGGATCAACAGGGGTTTCTAACGACCTAATAAGTCTTCTTGAGGTTAAATCCATCAAGGCTTGTAATTTGATTTTTGCAGAGCTCTCTGTAACTGTGAGATCTTCTTTGGCCGGATAGCACTTAATTTTTTCTTTAACCAACATGTAGTAACTCGGGTATTGAAGAGCTCCTTCTTGAGTGTTGAAATCCCGAAGAGTGTTATAGCGCCATTTCGATAAGTTCATCGATACATAAAGAGCCAATGCCTTCAAAGGGGATATTTCCCGTACCTGAATTGATTTACCTTCAATGAAGGCTTTGATTTTTGAGGCCTCTTCTGGATTCTCCGTCAAGTATTTCATAACATAAGCTGTATCGCTTTGTCCTGCCTTTTGAAGCGCCCTTTCGGCCGAAAACATAATTTCAGCGCTGCTACTGCTGCATGAAAGACTATCTTCAGTGGTGCGTCTTCTTTTTTGCCGGTTACTAAGGTCCTCAAAAGATTTACGAGGACTAGGATGTGTACAAGTTGAAGCATCAGATTTAGCAGGAGAAATTATGGGCTCGATGACGTCACTTATATTTTCTGTAGAAGGTTCCATATTTTCATTCTGTAATTCCGGCCATTGAATTGCAGCCTGTAGCCAAATCTCATGTTTCTTCCGAAACTTATCTGTGCTTCTTCCAGACTGTGTCCATTTTGCATAAATGCGGTAGCAAAATCGACGACACCAGTCTTTTAAACTTGTTTCAGCACTTTCACATAACTGAACACAACTGTTATCTTTTAAAACACTGAACAAATAGTTAAAGTCGCGTAAATCTTTATGTGCGCGTGCGCATAAAGCAACGTGAATATCAAGATTTGTATTAAAATTTGGAAAATACATTGCGAGATTAGCTTGGATACAACGAGGTGTAAATCAACACTGATTTTAAAGTTACTAATAGTGACCTATTTATATAAAATCCAGGTATCCCAGGTATCCTTTGTTAAATATTGCAAGGTAATTAGTTATTGTGATAATTAGTAAATGATGCATGCTAAATTAGTGTATTAAGAGCCATTTAGTAATTAAATAATAGCAATGTTCTTATCAGTAATCATTAGTGCATCAGTTTTATATGTAAACCTTAAGTCCCTAATTATATATCCTAATTAGCTTATATCTTCTCTAATTGGCTGCTCAGAAATGTTATTGTAATAAGGTAAACCTTTAGAAAAACGGTTTTAATCAACAAAATAAACAAAAAATTAAAAAATTGTGTTATAAAATAAACATCACTCTTTATCCCAGAAAGTGCACATTTGGCGCACTATGTGTCTTAGTATTAAATATAGCTCTTAGTATTAGCATTATGATATTAGAGACCGCTACTTGAAACAAGCCCGGAATCAGGAGGGAGAGAGCTCGATACACTCATTTTCATAGTAAAATTTCACATTTTCTCAAATTACTCCCGAAATATGGGAGTTATGAAGAAATTCATCACCACAAGTTATGAAGGCATTAAGTAATCGAATAAGATGGCATCATTAGTTTGGCATAATTTTACTCTTTTTTTTCGGACATGTCTACGTCCAACCGCTCCCATACATTCGTTCCACTGTGTGCCGGAGAGAGAGAGAAAGTGTGAATTTGGTCAAAATATAAATCCAAGATGGCGGCTGCGTTTTTTTTTTTTTGTTTTAAATCGTACATGAACTTTGTTCCTGACGGGGGGGAGGGTCCCCCCTCATGGTTTATAAGTCGCCTCTTTGCGAGAATACTGTAACATCTCAAAAAAGGCAATTTTACAGGACGCGTATTTTAAACTTTCGAAATGTTATAAAATCTAAAATAATAGAGCTAAAGCAACAAAACCTTCTAGTGATTTATAATTTAACTATTAATTCATCTAAAACTATAGTAATTGTTGCGCTATTGGCTATTTTTCGGTATAAATTAACAGGATTAAAAAAAAAGGGATATTTTGTCACACTATTACTGAAAAAGTTTTCAAGGATCGATGTGACATATGAACTTGTCACATTGTTGATAATATATTTTTTTGTGTTGTGTTAGGTTATATGATAAAAACACATTTTAGAAATAAAAATGTTTATTAAATCAATGAAAAATTTGTAGGAAAAGAAAATCAAGCATAAACATTAGTCATTATAACGTAGGTAGGATATACAGTTACCTACTTAAATACAGTAATTCAACAGTTAACAATCAACAAAGTTAACAAAATGAAACTATAGCTATCAGTTCTTAATTAAAAGTATACTGTTATTACTAAATTTGTTATTATTATTTTAGATCTAGCTAACCAATCAGTCTCTTCGTAACATTAGTCTTTGTAAATAATCACTAGGTTTATTCTAAACCTACTTTAGGTGGACCATAATCTATATTTTAACTAAAACAAAACCATCTCAATAAGAATAATAATACATACTAAAAATATTTTTATTCATATTGAGATAGGTTTTAAAAATAAGTATCTAAAATTATAAGTATTATATACTTGCAAAATGTATTAAAAACTTGAGTATTTATCATTAAGTACTATAAAATTACGACTTAGGAACTTTTCATTATAAAATATCACATAGGTATTGTACTTAAAGGAACCGACGTTTCACTTATCTCACATAAAGTAATAAAAAATAATTGTTATAAAAATTACAAAAATAGTATAAAAAATAAAATAAAAACATTCTTAGAGCGATTCGTAAAAGCTCCTATGAACTCCGGGAATTAATTTCTTATTAATCAAATCCATTAGGTCCGATTTTTTTCGTTCAGCTATCCCGGGTTTATTATTATAGACATTTTTTATTTCTATATTGTTGTTTCTCTTTTTTCTCAAAACGACGGCTTTTTTAAAGTCCGTTTCAGCATAAGAATTTTTATAAAATATAGCATTTGTATCATCTTTACTAACTCTTATTACTCTTACTTCTGATAGTTTAACTACATGGTTATCTTCATCTTTTGTTAAGTTAAAATTAATTTGATTACACACACTTTTCCAATCATAAAAATCTTCGAAACACATTTCATTGACGTGTATTGGCTCACTCTTTTTCCTGGCTGTTTTTATAGCACCGATAAATCCGTCGGGAGTGTATATAGGACCGGATCTTAATAGCCTCTTTACTTGTCTCTCAATCTGGGAATGGGCAGAGTCGCCTTCGTTCTGGGTATGGCCTTTTACAAGATATTTGTGTGTTATGGATTTCAGGTTAGGCAAGGTCTGTACGGCATATAAATACAGGGCAATCATGAATTTGTTTTTATTTTGCCCTGCGCAGTTGTCTGAATAGAAGACAACCTCTAAATCTTCAGCTGAATTTGACATTTTGGTAAGGTAATTAAATACACAAGTACCTATTTCATTTATGCCTCTATTTGCATGTGACTCGTCCCATACGTAACTTTCAACAACATTATTCTGAATATTATAAATTGTTAGATTAAGAACATTAAGTTTGCATTTGTAGTAAAATACAGAAATATCGCCCTTAGGGCACTGGAATACAGCTTGGAGATCGTAAACAGCAACTAAAATATTTTTATTGTTCTTGTCATTTGTCTTTTCAATGCGTGATAATTCTTTTTCTCTGATATGTTTTTCGTAGTCTTCTTTTTTCAATTCTTTTTCTTCGGGCGTACTATTTTTATAAACTTCGCATGTATCGCACAAATCTTTCTTCGGCACAAAAAACGATATATTAAATTCTTGTGTAAATATACGATAAAACATTAAATAACTTGCATAGGGTATATTTTTAGATTTACATTGTTCAACGTAGTCTCTATGCAGGTCTGTAATTGCTTTGCTGCCGTCAATGTAATGTCTTTTCGAGTTTGCTCGAATATAGTGCGATTCTATTTTTGGTATCGCTTCTATAAATTTTCTTATGCTTTCTTTAATGTTTTCATCAACTTTACTGTGATTTAGATGAGTGCCACGGTAATCTTTCATTGACGAGATATTAGTGTCATTATTTTTCTTTTTCAACGCGGTCTCTATAGGGCGGTTATTGATAGCCAAAGTGTTTTTGAAAAACAATTTACATACTCTGATCTTTGCACCAGAAATAGTCAAAAAGAAAGCGTTGTTGTTTTCACGCTTTGCAGCAATATTTCCGTCTGAGTCCACTTTCACATATCGCTGTTTTGGAATAACTAAATCGACATTATTAGCTATAAACGTCCATTGTTTCTCAATTTGTCCTAAACCCCAATATTCGTTTAAAATTTTCTCACGTTCAAGCTCTGAGAAGTTAGAGCTACATTTAAATTTACAATTTTCTCTGCAAGGTGGTTTAAGCTGGCGTTTTGGAAAGGGCTTATTAGTTTTTGTTGAAATATATGATAGTCCACTATTTCTTAATCGCTTAGCGATGTTCTTCTTCCAATTTAACTCTTGCCTTGGTCTTTTTTTTCCTACTTTAGTTGGGGTGATGTTGGAAGTGGTTGGCTCTATTGGCATAGTGGTATCATTCCCAACTACAAGCGAATTATTCTCTGTTGCGACCAGATCTATCTGATTTGTATGGTTAACTATTATGTCTCGATTTTCTGCTGAATTACTTACCAATAACATGTCAACTTGCTCTATGGTGTCAACTGAAGCAATATTATTATTTAAATTAAACAAGTCTTGGTCTTTTGAGAAGTTGTAGTTAGTGCTGGCACCTTCTTCTTCAGAGTCTGAAGTATGTATATTATTACTTTTTGACTTCTCCTCTTGATAATTGGGATCCTTTACGGAATCATCACTATCTGGGGAAAAGTTAAAAGAAAATTAGTCCCAAATAATTACGTTGCAAACGTTCGGCATCCGAAATGCACAGAATTGAACACAAATTATTACATAAATTGAATAAGTGCATTTATTAAGAAATAGTAGTCTCTGCCTACCCCAATGGGAAAAAGGCGTGACAATAATAATGTATGTATGTATTAAGAAATATAATAAATGCATTTATATAAAAACTTACTACCTTCATAAAAAGATGGTCCACTGCTTGAGGAGGAACTCGAAGAAGAACTCGAAGAGCTACTTGAAGAGCTACCGGTACTACTAGTTGACTCACGTCGACGATGTTTTGAGTCATCGTTACTTTTGTCTAAAAGAAATATAAATAATAATAACTTAAACAATAGAAAAACTTTATGAAACATAAGTACCTAATAGTTTAAATTTTTGTTTTAAATTCTTAATTTAAAACAAAAATTTAAACTAAAGTCGAGGTGTTTACATAATTATCTGTAGAAAACACACTAAGACTCCTTATAATGTTGCTCAATTTGTTTCTTCTTCTCAGCCGATGGACGTCCACTGCTGGGCATAGGCCTCATGTATGGATTTCCAATATTGGAAATCCAATTTGTTTAAAATCTATGAAAATGTAAGCACCTAAGTTCGTTTCGTATTAATAGGTACTCATTTTAAATAACTACATGACAACAGGCTCGCCCCTTGTTACATGGGACCGAACATAGGTGGCATTTAGTCTTTACAAAAATATTCTTTAAAAAACAAAATTATTAAGTCTTACCTTCTGGAATCATTGCGTTTATATTAGAGTCATCAACTTCCTCGGCTTGGATACTGGAACTATCATTTACGTTACTATCAACTACGTTTTGCATAGTTGCTAATTGTACTAATTTTCTGGACCGCGATCCCATCTGAAAAAATAAATATTTATAATTCATTTGTTTTAGTATTTACAACGTGACATAACGATTTAATTTACAAAAAAACTTATAATTTATCTAGAAAAAAGTAACATTACAAAATACTCCGAATCCATTTTATGGTTTGTAAAATATTTCATTGTCAACAACGCGTCATCTTATGATGTTACAAAACAAAAACGATATCTTTTCAACGAAAACGTGATATCAAAAGTAATAACAAGTTAAAATTGCATACTATTTTCAACAAAACTGTGTCAATTCAACATATCACATTACTTAATAAAAAAATATCAAAGAGTTCAAACTTACCTTAGCAATCGTAATGTGGTATCTTCGTGATGTCACGTTTTTGCACAAATACGAGAGCGCCCTTCCCTCCAAATGGCACGCGCCGACTGATGGGACACGTTGTCGAAACAAATCACGAGGCAGAAAGAGACAGCGCGACAACACAAAATATTGCAGTTGTCTTGTCTCTTTCGCTCATAGACGCACCGTTATTGTCGAAAAAATACCTCGTTTTTATCGAAAATAAAGTTCAATACGGCGGTTTTGATTATGGAATAAAAAAAAAATCGATTTTTCTGAAATATCACAGTATTCTTGCAAAGAGGCGAAGTTTTTAATATTGAATACGAGGCTTTTGGCTATTATACTAAGTATTATAATATAATTTTTCATTTTGTAATGTGCGTTTAGTTCGGGCAGAATAAAAATAAAAAACTTTTTTTTTTTTCATTTTTCCCGTAAATAAACGTTTTTTCTTTCTATTCGATCATGTAATCTCAAAACAAATATGTCGCACTTTCAGTTAAATTAATAAATAGGGCCCCGGTCGCCATTTTTGACTATTATTAGACCAATATTCAAAACAGATCAGCAGTATTAGAATCACGTGCGACCTCCGCTCTAGCTGACTTTATTGTATATTTATGCTAAACGTTTGATTTGTAAGCCTGTTCATACATGCTTCTCCTTTAGTTGACGTAGTGGCGTATGTGCACGAGTTGACGTTTGCTAACGAATGGTAAGAATAAACTACCCTTTTATTTATAATGATGTACTGTTCTCTCTTTCCATTGACATTGAAACGACAAAGACAGACAACAAAGTAATATTCTTTTCAATGGTTCTTGGGGTCGTAAGGAAATTTTATAATCCGGCCAAGTGTGTATGAGACCACGCAAAATTAAGGATTCCGTAGTTGAGATGAATTTATCCCGAGAACAAAACTAACATTGTACCTACACATCAAGCTATACATTTCCAGTTTATTCTGATCTAGCATTGTAAAGGATTTCCGTACAATGCGAGGTCAGCTTATACTGGATATGTATAGCTGGGTGTGTAGCCGTGTGTACTTGAAAAACATGGTCTCCCATACATTCCAGCTGCAAATGTAAATTGGTCAATTATTACTCGTTAACTTGTAAAGCCTATTTGGGGCCTAAGCCGGCCACATTAGCAATTCCTCTAAAAACAGTTCATTTCCTGAATCCCAGCTGTCATTGGCAATTCCTCTAATTTGACATAAAAGCAATTCATAATTTTTGGACCATTTTACGAATCTCCATAGTAAACTGTCAAACTGTCAAAGATGAATTATTTCTTAATATGAATTACACGCAGATCATATTATGAATTGTCAGTTTGTTACATTTTACCATGATTCATAATATTTTCATATTATAATTCTGCAAAAGTGACTGATTTAAGCCCCCTTAGCTGTGATAAGTTTTTCACATACCCAACAACAACGATTGACCTGGCAGGGGGGGGGTCAATAGTATCAATCCTTACCATCAGGTGGAATGACAGCTAACTTCACCAAATTTCTCACGGTGAGATTTTTTACAGAATAGACCGAGACACTTTTTACAGAGTACAGGTTACGGAGGTTTACGGAGTACAGGTATTATGAAGTATTAATGCCATCATTTTTCCAGTGTGAGAGAGAGACGGAGCTAGACAAGGCCGCTAGCACCATCCCGTTTTCGCAGCGGAATAATGATGGCATTAATACTTCATAATAATACCCCAGGAACGATTGGCAGGTATTATTTCACGATAATGGAGCTGCAGTGAATCATGTTTCATGTTGGCGAGATTGTCTTTATATAAAAGACAACCTCGCCATTTCAGATCAAATAAAAAACCGAGAGAGCGCTGCGAACAATACAGTGAAGCATACCAAAACTACACTTCCACTCTGTGCATACACGCTCACACGCACACATTAAATTAAACTACAATGAAAGTACACCTCAGTAAGTGGTAAGTGCACACATGTATACGAAACCGGCCTCACGTCACTGTTGGCAGCGCTCTGTCTTGGATTTTTATTTGGTCTGACCTCGCTAGCAAGAAACCTTATCTAATCTCCACAATTTCTAACCGATTCCGCGAATCAATTTAAACACGATCCAGGTGCCAATTTCATAATTAAAATTGTGTTACACCATTATATACCTGTCAAAATGTATCAAAATCAAACGTACTAAAATAAAACAAAGAAACTACTAACTAGGCTGAGAATCAACACTTTTTGAAGGCCAAAATAACATATGGCAGACCCCCAAAACGCCCGCCCTTCACCACTTCTTAGTGCTTTAACTGGGAAGAAGAAGTGGCGCAAAAAATACCCAATTAGTCACAGAAGTAGTAGACCAGCCACGGTGTTTGAAAATTACTGAGTAACAGAAAAAACTGCAATAGAAATTACATCTAAAAGAAAAAAAAAGAAAAACGAACATTACAAAAATAAAAGACAAAATTCACATTAAAATTAGCCAAAAGCCTCGTATCCAACCCATAAAAGTTTGACAATTCTGCTCATTGGTTGATGTCAAGGACAGGGACCAAAGACAATATTGCGTAATAAATTACTGTTGAAATGTTGTTGCACCTCTCCCAAAGAATTCGAAACAGACGCAACGGCAAAACCACATCGACACCCAGAGCCTACAAACCTAAATTATTCACAAAGGGCGCTTCCAATTGCCAGCTATTCTACCAGTACTGCAAAGGGAGAAGCGTAAACATATGTATAGATTTACAATTTTCCGGAAAGAAGGGTAAATAAACCGTCTGAAGACAATACTGTATACATATGATAAGAACCAATCTTGGGAAGGGTTAGGGTTGCGCTGCAAAAGGGTTATATTAGTTAATGGATGTTAAAAATCTAAATATATTTAACCTACGAACTGTTTTTAGGGTTCCGTACCCAAAGGGTAATTTAGTAACCACAGCTAGCTCTCGTGGTATGCTAAAAATATAGCCAGTGAGCAACGTGGTAGCGGACTGAACGATCATTTTTAGGGTTCCGTACCCAAAGGGTAAAACGGGACCCTATTATGACTCCGCTGTCCGTCCGTCTGTCACCAGGCTATATCTCATGAACCGTGATAGTTAGACAGTTTAAATTTTAACAAATGATGTACTTCTGTTGTCTCTATGAACAACAAATACTAAATAACATAATAAAATAAATATTTAAGGGCTCCCATACAACAAACGTGATTTTTTTTACGTTTTTATAGATAAAAAATGGTACGGAACCCTTCGTGCGCGAGTCCGACTCGCACATGGCCGGTTTTTAGCCTCAACGTGGAAGCTCTTGGTCTGCATCTCACCTGATGGTAAGTGATGATCAGGCCGAAGGTGGAAGGGAGCATCACCCGGAATCCTCAACCACAGAGGAACTGGCTATCTTGCATCTAACTGCCGAAACACAACAATGCTGTTAACATTGTAGTTATAGCACCAGACTTAGATAAGACGGTGATAACTAGTTAGGCGAACTTAGAACAAGCCCTACCACCAACCAAATCGAGCAGAAATTTTTACCCCTACTGCGAAATCGAACCCTCTCTGGCTCTGAGACAGGTGGATTGTATTATTTTATCAGTCATGGAGTCTCTTAATAACATAAAATCTCACCTGTATTCCTTGAAGACGGTAGGCAGAGCCCAGAGGTGTACAGTGCCTACCCATTTCGCTTAATATGTTTTAAGTCCCATGTCATACCTAAGGGCGAGCCTTTTGCCTTTTGCCAAATCCTAACTCCTAGCTACTACCGATAAATTCTTAATAGAAAACCGTAAAGACTTTTTTGATGCACCTTATTATATAGTTTATCTACACCCATGCTATAAATCCTCAACAAAAGTTTCTGAAACTGAGCTTAATGCCAACATTAAAAACAGCCAGTGTCATGGTAACATGGTAATATCATCTAAACGGGTGTTATAATGTTGTACTAAATTTCATAATACAACTCATTTCAAAAAAAGAACATTGCCGGCTCGTTTCAATAACAAAACACCATAATTAAAAAAAATACTAATAGGTAATTCGAACTCGAAAAATTCGAATTAATATGCGTCGTATCCCTCCATTTTTGTTCGATATTAGTATTGCAAACCTTTTATAGAGGATTCACATCATTAAATGTAGATAAAGTCTTGTATGCAACTGTAAATCATTAGTTATATAGTATCACATGAGTGTTTATTATATATTATATTACAACAGTTGCTTAAATAACTATTAACTAACTAAGCCTAAATTGTCTTCACAAAAGAAAAAACCAAGTGTTGATTTAGGTCATACCCTCCATTCCGGACTCTACTGCAGTTCCAGTAAGTCGCAGAAAAACGGAATAAAAAGCTCTCCCGAGGCACTTATTAACTCTCTTGGAATACGCAACGAAATTAACCGGAAAAGGAAGGAAAATCACGTTTCCTCCTCAGTAATTAACAAAGCGGTGCGTTCTGCTGAGATAAGAATTTTGATAGCTGTTGCTGTTTTTGGGACGTCTTCAAAAGTGTAACCTTTTAGCTCGAAAATGGGAACATAGTTCTTCTCATGAAAAAACTTACCTACACGATTTTAAATCTATACAATCACTGGCTTCCGTCCGCGTTGTATGTCGATAAAAAATAACCTATGTCCTATCTCAGGCCCTAGACTATCTGTGTACCAAATTTCATTTAAATCGGTTCAGTAGTTTTGGCGTGAAAGCGCGACAGACAGACAAAGTTACTTTCGCATTTATAATATTAGTAAGGATTGTCAAACTGATCACCAAATACTCCAAAGACTACCTACATTACACCACAGTAGTGACTCATCATCTGCCTAGCGTTTACCCAACTATGATAAGGTCGGCGTCCAGTCTAGCTGGATGCAGCTGAATACCAGTATTTTACATGGAGCGACTGCCTATCTGACCTCCACTAATCAGTTACTGGGTAAAACGATAATCCTTGGCAATATTGGCGACAGAGACCTAACAGTGACATAAAATTGACATATTACGCGAACATCGATGACATTTTTGCTGTAACGCTACCCAGGACCTAAATCTACATGAAGCATGGTAATTTGGCACTTAATATTTCAAACAGTCGATAGTCTTAAAAAGCATCTTTGGCAGAAAGAAGAGCTGGCATTTCTTGAGGCTATCTTTAAGTCGACGTCCAGCACGCGATAAACTGGTGTTGTCGACGGAAGAATAGACATAATGACAGATTGTGATTGTGAATCTGTCAGTTTGTCTATTCTTCCGTCGACAAAACCCGTTTCTATGGTGATCATGCTACGCGTGCTGAAATGTTATTATTTGCTGGACTTCGGCTTGGGACTTCTCGGTTGACAAAGTTGACAAATCAATCATTCATCAATCAATTTCTGCCTACCCTCTCAACAAAAAAAAACGTATTATATTTTGATTTGACAAACGCCAGTCTTTATAGAGTCGATAGTTCCGAGAAAGGGTATCGTAATTTTCCCTTTTTTCCAGAAACCTTTTTGCTTCTATAGTCAGCCCTGTGTCTGACACTGCAAGATATTCCCATCGTGTGCCTGCACAGTACTCAATATTTGAACAGATGCGCAGGGGTGGCGGCTACGTTATTTTTATGCGACCTACATGAAAATGTAGCTACCCCCACGAAGTGTGGGGGCGGTATCGATGTATCGATAGGTGAAAAATTCAGTAAATTTTTATTTTCTGTACTTTTTAATGTGTACTAAGTTTTTGCTAATAAAATCAATGTTAGTTTTTGAAAATTATTTGGCTAGGGACAAGTTTAGCGAAATTCCGAGGGCCATGCATGGCAACGCCGATGAGCGGCTTAGCCCAGGACTCTCCATTGTGAGTTTTTGAGAGATTTAGTATGGCAAATCTGTCAAAAACACAATGGAGAAACCATTGCTTGCATTCCGCTCCGCGGCAATGTACATTGAGCCTAACATAACAAGGAGGTTTGTCATGGAGGCCGTTGGCGCCTGTTCAAACAGTGAACATTTACGGACTTATTTAATTTAATGAATATTTAATACTATTACTAATATGTCATCATTGGCATGTAATGAACTGCTGAATATGGGCGTCCTACTGACCTATAGGTGCGTTGAACCATTAATATACTAGTGACCTTATCGGAATTTAGCAATATTTTTTTGGCAAGCTGCAAATTCTAATGTACTCGTAATGGTGAAGACACACCGACGGGAAACGCCGTTGATTATCGCGATGAGCAACGTTAACCGTAGGTGTAGCCACAACTTATCTTGAGAATATGACATCGGAATTCACATTGGCGTTTGACGTTAGGCGATAACACGGGTGGCGGTGCATTGAACGTTGACCGTTCAAGTGTGGCCACGCAATTTATAGCTATAATTATCGGAATAATTGCCGCGTTTTTTCTGGCGATGATGGACATTGACGTTGAACGTTAGTGAGGCCCCAGCATGAGAGGTCTTTGTGAAAGAGTTTCCCGGGAAAGTCTTACTATCATTATTTCTATCTATACCACACCTGCGATTTGCGAGCATTTCCAGCAAGACAATTTTCCAACGCGCTTGCTCTGTGTGCAACTCGTCATAAAACTTTAACACTCCCAATATATTTCAAAATTACTTATTTTTTATTAACATAATTTTACAACATGGCGGTATTTAATACCTGACAATTACGAACAGTTCAGGGTCAGCCACATATTAACACTAAACACAAATTAAACTAACTTATAATTATAGTTATCCAGCCATAATAACATAATTTTAGACATTGATGATGCAAAGAGGGAAATGACTCAGAAATTAAAATGATTTCGTCATAATTTGGTAAAGAAATATTTAAATTATTTAGCGTGATCATAGCACAGCATCTACTTAAGAAAGATTTTAAAGACTAAAGATTTTAATTTTTTACCTCATTGTCATGATCTCAATAGCAACAATTGTTTTTTGTATAAGTATTATTTTATTACTTATAAGGTATTTTTTGCATGCTGAAATGTATAAGTAAGCAAAATATGTGGAACTTATAATATTTAAGACCTTTTATGTACCATATTTTATGCAAAATAAAAATATTCTATTCTATTCTAGAAATAATACCAGGTGAATTATCATTCTCCTACTCTAATCCCTATTTATTTGTGGTCGGTGCAACATGTATTTTTTTCCATACTTCTCTATCAGTCCTCATCTCAGTAGTCACCCCCTTTCTAGCTATAATCATCTTTCACACAGTCCAACCAACGTTTCTTTGATCCATCCATATATTAAGGCACCGTTAAAAAACCTTCACGCATCGAAAAGCACAGGACGCTTGGTGTCTATGTCCAGCAGTGGACGTCTTTCGACACAAATTATGCTGACAAAAAACTTTCGGCTCAAACAATAATGATAAAAAAAGAGACTTCTAGAACTATTTTTGGTAGCTCTATTTATAAGGACGCAATATAAATGAAGCCTGAGGCAAATATTTACAAAATAATGTAATAAATAATTGCTAACGGCCTACTTAGCTCGTCATGGCCTACGCATATCAGTTCCACCTGAGGCTAGTTTGAAGCAATCAATACAGTATGTATCAGTAATCTGTAGTCATATTTAAGAGTGTAGTACAAACCATAATACTCAACTTTTTCCATGGGACCAACATCGTAATTCAGATGTCTCATACAAAACTTCAATACCTCATCAATCTCCTGCCGTTATGTTATCACAATTTATTTGTGGTCGGTGCAATATGTCTCTTTCTTCTATATCAACCACAGACCAAGTGTCAAACTTTTATTGGTTGAATGCGAGGCTTTTGGCTAATTTGATTGTGTACTTATTGTCTTTTTTATTTTATTTTTTTATTGTTGTAATGTGCGTTTTGTTTGTGCAGAATAAACTTTTTTTTTCTCTTTCCTTTGTTCTCTTTTAGCCGTCATCTCGGTAGTCACCTCCTTTTTAGCCATATCATCTCTCACACAGCCCATCCATCGTTTCTTTGGTCGTACTCTTATAGCCATCTACATTCATACTCAAGTTTCCTCACGACATTTTCCTTCAAAACTTTTATAACTACTCGACCGACAGACCCAAATGTATGGGACGGTTGATAATTTTTTCGCGATTAAGATGTTGGTCCCATAGAGAAAGTTGATCAGGGGGCCAAGTCTGCTAATTTACAAACATGTCAATGGTCTCTCAATGATAAGTTTTTGACAGATTTTGTATGGCAAATCTGTCAAAAACTCATCATTGCGAGACCATTGACACGTTTATAAATTAGCAGACTTGGCCCCCAGTTTGATTGTCTAAGTGACCACATATTTCTGATACATGATATATAAACCTTCTTAGTATAAATAAGTGGAAGGTGTAGGTACACTTGTGAGTAAAATGATTAGAATCTGAGAACAGATTTAGTTGACCGCTTCACCTTGTTTGATAATTATCACTGTAGTTTTTATTAAAAAGTGACCTACAGAGAGGTTGTCACGACTCGCGCCTGTCACCATATGATACACAAAAAAATATTTATGAATTACGTGTGCTTATGAACTTTCGTAACTATTTTCATTCTTAAATATGCTATTTGACACAGTCTCTGACAAAGACCTTTCAAAGTTTATCGTAATTCACAAAAAAAAAATATTTCAAGTAAAATAACTGAAAAAAAAAAATTGAAAATGGATCTGAACCATATGCAACCGCTCAATAATTAAATTAAACAAAATGAACACTAGGTAATCAGAAGAAGTTACACGTGCTTCCTGACAGTAACACTTCTTCGATGGTGAAGGCAAATAAAGACCTATCTTATGCTAAGCGATGGCAGTTTTGCGTGGATGTGACGCATCCCCTCAACTTGTTTTTTTTTTGTTTGTGTTATTTTCTTGCGTCATGTTTACCGCAAATAAACTTTTTTTTTTTTTCAATTTATTTACATGATGTCAAAAAAGCTATGGACAATATTCTTAAAAACAATATTAAGAAAACAAGACTATCCACAATGGATAAAAGAAAAAGAAAGAAATAAAGAAAAATTGTTTATTCTGCACAAACAAAACGTACACACAACAAAATAAGACAGAATAAGAAATAATACAAAAGTAGCCAAAAGCCTCGTACTCAACCAATAAAAAAAAAAAGTTTGACATTATTGTTCTGTTTGGTTATGTCATCTATCGATACTGGCCCAACACTACGCTGAAAACTCACCCTTCCCTATTTTGGCGCCCTCGGAAAATACACGAATTTGTATCTCAATGCCAACCTCTTCTATTATTTAACTAATATTAACATAAATTCTTTGGGCCCAGATGGAAACTCGCCTATATTCACGCCTCGAACGTTAAAGGGAACGGCAGGTGGGTACGATGTTTATTTAGTTTTGTTTTAGAACATTTTTTGTACGTGGTTAATTTTGAGGTTATGTTTTTTTTAAATTATGTTTGAGAAGCGGAAAACAGTAAAATTATAAAGCCAAATGTGATTCCAATGAAACAAGACCACAACCACAAGAGCAAATCCTAAGTAATAATATTATTAATGCGAAAGTGAGTTTGTTTGTTTGTTACGCTTTCACGCTGAAACGGCTGAACGGATTTGGATGAGATTAGGCACAGGGGTAGACCATGACCTAGCAAAGGACATAGGATACTTTATATCTCGATATTCCCACGGGATCGAGACTTATGCGGGTCATACACTACACTAGTAGCACATTAAACGTACGCACGGCTACACATCAAGCTATATTTTTCCAGTATAAGCTGACCTCGCATTGTACGAAAATCCTACACAATGCAAGTACAGCATAAACTGGAAATGTATAGCTTGATATGTAGCCGTGTGTACAAAAGAAAAAGTACCTAACTACTGTAAAATATACGTCGAGTAAACAAAAAATGCAGTAAGTAAAACAAATAAAGTTACCTAAATAGAGGGTACATTAAAATTATCATTAATTCACGCATGTTAAAATGCCCATAAACGGCGGGCCGCTAAGTGAGCGTGATGGGCCGTGTGTGGTCTAAGTGATTTGAGGAGCAAGTTGTAGGAGGTAGCGGTTAGTAGAAGTTACTCCAAAAGATAATATCAAAAAGAAATATTTTAATGAAAAGATTATTTTAATGTATGGTTGGAGCATCTATAATGCCAACACAGTACTTGACTCATCTGAGGAAGCTAGGATTTCTTAGTTCATACAAAAGATTGACAAATCTAATTCAAGTCCGCTTTTCAAATATATGAGCTTATTGCAACGAGAGTTGTTGAATGAAGCCCAAAAGCACAGAACAATGCCCAAAAGCCTGAGCATTAAAATTAAAGATGAAAATGTGGACTTTAAATCAATCGATGCACGTTCTTTTAAACAATATGTAACAGTATCTCAGTGATCAGAAATTCTTCAAAATGTGGATATGACTCAAAAATCAATCAAATAAAAAGTAATTTATCCAAACTTATTGAACGTCAAAATGACATGATACAGTCCCCCAAAACTCGAACTCAAAGCACGTTGTCCCACACGCTCTGATCCGAAATCCGAGAACGTAGGCTTTCCCTCAAACGCCCGGACATAAAATCGACGACCATAAAATACAACCTCGTCACCACCTACTACTTACACCACACACATGTAAGTACTTGTTTTCATATTAATTACTGACATAACTGGTTCTGTTTCACACCGGCAGCTATCGGGGGTAAACAATTGGAGGCTAGATCGTGACTGACTGTATTAGTGGCAATCATTATTTTTAAACAGACCACACATTTGCGGGTAGTTACTAACGAATCTTTGCTCTAACGAATTTCGGGTTGGAGTCGATTTTCAAAACCGGGTTTTGTGAAAGGGCAGGTTAGATTAAATTACTTTCTAAAGAGAATATCATAATACTAACTTCGTAATCCTAATCCTAAAAATGCGAAAGTGAGTTTATTTGTTTGTTTGTTACGCTTTCACCCTAAAACGGCTGAATGGATTTACATGAAATTTGGTACGTGGGTAGACCATAACCTGGGTTAGGACATAGGATACTTTTTATCCCAATATTCTTACGGGATCGAGACTTATGCGGGTGAAACTGCGGGGCGCAGTTAGTAATATCATATCCTCCTTTCATTCGTGCCTCGAAAAGCACGTTAAGCCGTTGGTCCCGGCTGTCATATTTAGATCTTTGACAGTCGTTACAAATGGTCAGAAGCCCGAAATTTTGACAACCAGTCTTACCAAGGGGTATCGTATTACCCAGTAACTGGGTTGTGGGGGTCAGATAGGATCATCCATGTAAAATACTGAGAATCAGCTGCATCTGGTTAGACTGGACGCCGCACTATGGGACCAAACAGTATTTTCCATCTCAAAAATGGTTTTGTCGAAAGTCGTAAATCCATAGATTGTTTTATGGTTTTATACTCTCAAAAGATGGAACTTACGAATAAATTACAAAATATAAAAAAATATAAAGTTTTACGTTTATAAAAAGAACCTCAAACATTGGGCATAAATATTTTCATGCCAATTAAATTACCGTTAAGGGAGTTCAACACATAATTATTCGGAAGTTTTCCAAGGAAACATATTAGTGTTATACATCATTAGATAGCTTAGAATATACACTTTGCAACCACGTTCAGTTTTTGTAAAAAAAATATTTTTATTTAATTTTTTAATATTTTTTTAGTGAAGTAAATAAAATTTAGTTTTTGTTAATTTCAATTGGAGTTTTCGTTGTTGCCGAAAGCAGCCGGTGTCAAGTTAATTACTCTATTAGAGACCTTATCTACTCAGTAATATGAGGATTTAAAAAAAACTTGCGCGTTTTTTGCGCCAGAGGTGATTTTGAAGCAATAATGTCAATCGGGGAAAAATCCTCGAAAATTACGGTTCTTCTTTTTTATTATGAAATATTATATTTAGTTATTATCCTTTGATGTCTATATTGTTTTTTCTATTTCTATGATAAAAACATACATTTGCAAATTAAAAAAACTGCTATTATATTTGAAAGAATCTTCCCATGGCAATTTTGTTTGGGGTGGTCACCTTAACCACAAGTATGATAAACTATATTGCTGCGGAAGTTCTATTTATCTGTTGTGGTAAATAATTACAATCAGTACTGATTACACTATTTCGATGAGAACTGTTATAATCAATTGTCCCATGGTTTTTGCACAAGGCACTAAAATATTAGTCCTTTAAATACCCGTGTATGTTCAGCATACGATTCATCAAAGTGTTCAGATACTTCTTTTCAATAACAATTAACGCATAAAGAACAGTATTATCTAACAATGAGTGAATTCGTTTGTGTTCGACGCGATCTTTGTGATCAAATAATAAAAGGGAAAAGTACTTCAGACCTCAAAAAATATTTATTGGAAAATTTTCAACTATCGGAAACTGACGTTAATACTGTAATAGAGAGTATTCAAAAAAATCTAACATCGAGTTGCAACCAGAAATGGACCAAAGCTCAAAGAAAGCCGGACCGGTTCGAGAGCCTATACTCAAATTGGTTAAATGGTGAGTTTAAAGTATCATTGAATTCTTGCAGTACCTCAACCACTGTAAATTCTGGTTTGAATACTTCTGGTGAACGTGGAAGACCAACAAAACAATATGACGAGTGCTCGGAAAACACAAAGAAACGAAAAAATATGGAGCTGGTCCAGGAGTATGGAATGGAACATGTCCGTAACGCTTATGTGCAAGGTTTAAGATCCATGGGGGAAAATGACGAAGCGTCGATTGTGACTATTATCAGAAATAAGGAAAAAGAAGAGAAAAAAGTTATTCTACAAAATATACTCAATCCAGATAACGCACTTTCCTTTACAAAAGAGGAAGCATTGAGTATATGCATTGAAACTGATTTAACCAAAGTACAATATGCGTACCTAAGAAAAAGGCTCGTTGATAAGAATTTAAGTTCTGTATTGCCTTCGTATCAAACACTAAGTGAAGCAAAAAAGGCTTGCTATCCGCCTGCATCCAGCATTACGGTGACAAATATAAGCGCAAAAATCAACCTGCAAGATCTCTTAGACCATACAGTCTGCCGTATTATAAGGATAAAGTCAGGATCGACTTACAATCGTCTCAAGCTTTTCACTAAATGGGGATGTGATGGATCCTCCGGGCAAAGTGAGTATAAACAAACTCTACCGGAAGAAAACGAACAAATATCAGACGCTAATTTGTTTATAGTGTCCCTTGTACCACTGCGACTAGTAGACGAAGAAACTTCTACGGTCATATGGAAAACCCTACTTGCTCATCTGTTAGATATTGCAGACCAATTTCATTAGAATTTGCAAAAGAAACTCCCGAAAAAACTACAGCGGTTGTCAGTGAAATTGAAGCCAAAATTAATCAATTGATTCCAACTCTTGTGTCAATAGAAGACAAAGTCATCGAAGTTAAACATCAACTGTTTATGACAATGATTGATGGGAAAGTTGCTCAAGTGTTGACAAACACATCATCCAGTGCTACCTGCACTGTTTGTGGAGCAACTCCCAGACAAATGAATGATCTTTTAAAAGTTACAACGAGAGTTGAAAATGAAAATGCGTTTAAATACGGATTGTCGACGCTACACGCATGGATAAGATTTATGGAAATGATCCTCCATATTTCTTACAATTTAGGTTTTGAGAAGTGGTCTGCAACAACTCCAGAAAATAAGCAACTTAAAGAAGACAAGAAAAAATTTGTCCAAAAACGTTTCCGAGAAGTGCTTGGCTTGCATATTGATAAACCACGTCAAGGTTCCGGTAATAGCAATGACGGTAATACGGCAAGGAGATTTTTCCAAAATTACCAATGTTCTGCAGAGATAACCGGAATTGATGAAGAATTAATCAAGAGACTATATGTAATTCTTCAAACTATGTCATCGGGATTTCCTATAAACGCAGAAAAATTTGGTTAGTATACATTGGTAACCGCGCAATTATATGTAAGCAAATATAACTGGTACTACATGCCATCTTCGGTCCATAAAGTACTTATACATGGTGCTAAAATAATAGAGCATTATGCAGTTTTGCCTATAGGACAATTATCCGAAGATGCCCAGGAAACTCGAAATAAAGATTATAAGAAATATAGGTTACATCACGCTAGGAAGTGTTCCAGATCAGCAACAAACGAAGACGTTCTGCATATTTTGTTATATACATCTGATCCTTATATATCTAGCTTAAATAAACCAAGTTTTCTAATATCCAAAGAATTATTTGACGAAGCTAAAGAATTGTTGGAAATAGAAAGTGATGAGTAGGATAAGTTTAAGTAGTATTTTTTTTTTGTCATGTAACTGTTTGTTTAATAATAATAATTTAGTTTTAAACTTATTTTAAGCATAAGTATAACTTTTATTGCTATTTTAATATAACTGTATGATTTTTTGTATGAAATTTCGTATAACTTTATCTTTGTCATTTTTTTTCGGAAAACATATTTTTTTTAGAATGATGATGTTTGATTTCTTTTATTGCCTAGATATTCACAAATACGTGAAAAAAAAATCAAGGATATAAATCACAAAACAACAGAGTTATCGATTTTTGAGATGGAAAATACCGGTTGGTCCCATAGTGCGCCGACCCCAATATTTGAGAAAAGTTAGACAGATGATGATATGATATATATATCACACTCCTCTCATCCCATTTTCCTTGGCCTTGGCTTTTTTTTCCAGTTTCTTTGTCATGTCACATGTTCTTCATACGGCTCACATGTTTTCTCGTTGATAATTTATCAAGTGCATTTATTTGCTTGTATTTCTTCCCGGCAAAGCAGTCAATTACATGAAGTTTGTTGTTCAATTCAGTGATTGCTCCTTCCAAAGTACATTAATTGACCTTTAGCCTGGACCAATGTTTGCGTCTGAGTGTTTATTATGGAGGCACATAAAGTTGATAAAAACAGTTAAAACTTTTCATTCATTGACAGGCAGGCAACACGCAGTCTAAACCACTGGGTCTGGCAGCATGACATTTTATACAAGAGTTGCTTTCTTTTTTTTTCGGTAAGATTTTTTTTATTAATACCAAAAACGAAATACAATATATTTTCAATCTAATTCTAACGTTATAGACAGAGGGAAAAAATGATATATAAAGGAATAGTTTTAAGGGCGTCAAAAAATTCTTCCGCATCGCTGTCAGCGGGAAAAGTGCCCTAAAGGCTGGCAGCATTGCCACGTTGAATGGCAATGCCGATTCTTTGACCTAGAAATAGGCCAGCCCTCTGATCACGTGAAGAGTCGACCAACCGCTTGGCGATGTCCCGAAATACTCGATGAGCACTCGGACCCCACGGCCCTAGTGTTTAAACCCCAAACGGCTCAAAAATATAGCTACCAATAAGGTTGTTATATTTGCGCCGTTTGAGTTACATGTTTAAGAAAGGAAGGATTTTTAAAATTCATCCCCTGAAGTGGTAAAAAAGGGGGGTGAAAGTTTGTATGAAAGAAAATTGCATTGGGAGCACGGCTTTTTAAGTAAAAAGTGTTCGGAGTTCAAGCATTGTTCCAATTTGGAATTTCCTATGGATAAGAAGTGAAAAGACATTCCACAAAGCCTTATTAATATTTGGGTTTTCTTGCTATTACTTATCCTTGCTACTCGTAGGCAATCATTCAGCACAGAAAAATGCTTTTCTAAACCTCAGACCAAATAAAAAACTAAGACGGAGCGCTGCGAACAATACAGTGAAGCATACTAAAACTACACCACCGCTCTGTGCATACACGCTCACACACACACATTTACAATGACACTACAATCAAACTACACCAAACTAAGTGCACACATGTTTACGAAACCGGCCTCACGTCACTGTTGACAGCACTTGGTTTTTTATTTGGTCTGAGTTCTAAACATAATAATTTTGTATTACAAAATTACAAGAAAACCTAAAACTAATCTTCGTAAATGAATTCCTGAAACTGTTAGCTACAGTTAAGATAGTTTAACTGTAACTACCATAAACGTTTATGAGTTTGTCAAAGCATTTCAATTTGTTGCAAGAGGAACCGAGTTTCTATGCAAGGAAGAGTTGAATGTTTAGACTTTACTGAATTTAATGGCATAGTTCTTACTGGAAGAATAATGGAGAAAGGGAGAACAATGCAGTAGCTTTAGAATACTTATATGATACTAGCTTCCGCCGGCGGCTTCGCCCGGGTGGTATGTCGATAAAAAGTAGCCTATGTCCTTTCTTAGGCTCTAGACTATCTGTGTACCAAATTTCATTTCAATCGGTTCAGTAGTTTTGGCGTGAAAGCGCGACAGACAGACCGACAGAGTTACTTTCGCATTTATAAAATTAGTAAGGATTAACTTGCTATCCATCCAATGCAACAAGGCTAGGAGTCCTCTCATACAGAGAAGGATTGGGCATGGATCGCCCTGATTCCTTGCTGCGTCTTTACAACTTCCTTTAAGGCCCTACTCCACCTCAAATTTTATCTCGCTCGCACCATACTACTCGCGGCCTGAGTGAGAGCGAGACGGAGTGGGGCGCTAGCGGCTCTCAAGCCTCGAATAGTTTACGTAATTGCTTTTTACGGTGAAAATAATGGTAATTTAATAAAAATAAAAAACATAAGACCTGCTTTATAGTTAGTTCAGTTATTATGCAAAGTTTCATGATCTAATTTGAAGTATTTTTTTAATACCAGCGGTTTATAGTTCGGTTTAGAAGTAACTTTGGTTTTTTTTTCTATAGAGATATACCTAATCGTGTTTTCGTCAAACATAGGACCTAGCATCAATCCTCAACTTTAGCATATATTTATTTCAAAATTAATGCTGCAGTATTTTCGGCATTACAGACGATCATGCTAAGCAATTTGAGGTAGGGTAGGCTAATTAACTTCACTGCTCTTTGTCTCCTACCACATCCCGTGTTTACACCCATAAACAAGGTGTTCTGATACTCGTTTTCGACCAGTCTTGTAAAAGACAAGTCGTTTACAGAACATTTATCATACCTGTATTGACGTTTGTTATCAGACATGTAATAAATAACAATTTTGGTCACCTTTTTGACAAGTTTTGTGTACAACTAGTCTTTTAAAACTTTTAGGTGTAAACAATAAACAAAACTAGTAGTCACAAAACATGTAAAATACATCCTTACTAATATTATAAATGCGAAAGAAACTCTGTCTGTCTGTCGCGCTTTCACGCCATAGCTACAAAACCGATTTAAATGAAATTTGGAACAGGGGTAGACCATGACTTGGAAAAGGACATAGGATACTTTTTATCCCGATATTCCCACGGGATCGGAACTTACGCGGGTGAAACCGCGGGGCACAGCTAGTGTTTTATACCTTTATTAGCGGCATTAGATAGCAGCTTCGGTCTTTTAAATCAATCTGCCTGCCTTTTCCCAAATATGTTGGGGTCGGCTTTCAGTCTAACCGGCTGCAGCTGAATACCAGTATTTTACATGGAGCAACTGCCTATCTGTCCTCCACAACCCAGTAACTGGGCAATACGATACCCCTTGGTAAGACTGGTTGTCAGACTTTCGGGCTTCTGACGACCCGTAACGACTGTCAAAGATCCACGAATGACAGCCGGGACCAACGCGAACGGTTTAACGTGCGTTCCGAGGCACGGAGGAGTCTCGGTATGTAAAGATGGTCACCCATCCACGGACCAACCCTGGCAAGCGTAGTTTAACCTGTTGGATCGACCCGGTGCGGCTGTTATTACTTAGCCACGAGCTCCTCCTCAGCTTCGGTCTTTTAAAGACTGTATTAAATCGCGCCTAATGCATTTAAACCGCAACATTTGTCGATGCTAATTTCACAAGTTCTTTATTTGTGAAGCCTAATCACTTTACTAAAACAAATCTAATTGGAATCCTAGTACCAGGTGTAAATAGAAAAAACGAATTGGCCAGAATTAAGACCTAGCTATATCGATTTTCGCCCCCGTTTACGAGGACGAAAAATCGTATAAGTATTGCCACTTTCATCGAAATTGTTGGAGCCGTTTTCGAGAAAGTCATTAAACATCCTTACATATTATAAAACAAAGTCCTCCGCTGCGTCTGTCTGTCGTCCTGTACGCGATAAACTCAAAAGCTACTGCACTGATTTTCATGCCGTTTTCACCAATGGATAAAGTGGTTCTCGAGTAAGGTTTTAGTATATAATAACCGACATCCACGCGGGCGAAGTCGCGGCCAACAGTTAGTAATATATATAGGTATGTATAGAAATATTGCTCATTTAATAGTAAAGGATATGAAATATCTACTCCCAATCACTCATTAAGCCCAGAACCCCAAAAAAACACCAAAAAATGTTATCTCGAAAATTCTTTTATTTCCGCAGAGTCCCTTCGTTAGGTAGCCCTAAAATAAAAGATCCGAAGTCCGTTATTACACAGTATTACGGACAGGGCTGGTGCGGGCTGATTGTCCTATTTCTTTGAGATTCCACTTTAAATTTTTGAAGTTTTCAGGCGCAATTGTTCCAGCTTGAGTTTTCCGTTTCTCGTTAGGTGAGGTTCCGGTGAAATGAAATTTTTGGAGGCAAAACGGCTGGGATATACGAGGTCTCTGTGGGTTAAGTTTGTACAATTAGTAAGGAAGGTATGGAAGTTAGTTAGATCTGATAAGCAAGGATACGTTACTTTCGCAGTTGTTGTTCAGAAATTGTTTACAGAGGCGGACTTAATGCCATAGCCATTTTCTACCAGTCGACTTTTAGCTGATACTGAGACAAATATGATCAGTGTTCTGGCAAATGTTGTGACACATGTCATCATTATAATGACTGGAAGCCGACCCCAACATAGTTGGGAAAAGGCTACGCAGAGGATCGTCAGCTACTCGGCTTCCAGTCTAACCAGATGCAGGTGAATACCAATGTGATACATGTATTGCAGTATATTCTAGGCCTCATAAAATAGCTGTCCTACTAAAACTGAACCTACCCAACGCTAACTAACCCAACTAATTAGGGGTTATTAAAGACATCGAATATTAATTAAATCATTTAAATTTCTTTGTTGAACCTTTAGCCCAATCAGGTCAAACAATCTCTACATATCTCTCACATGTTGTAAGAAAGCGTCATCATCTAACACCATATAATCCTCAATTTACTCCCTTGGCGCGAGATAAGGCCCCATGCAGTCATGTCATATCAGCCGGAAGTTGTCTATTATCAAGCGAAGGCCTCCCCATAGATACCCATAATTTACCCTTGCTCCATCAGGAACTAAAAGCCGTGGCAATTTCTTTAGAAAGAGAACAGTGTGAAAATACCGTGGCATATATTTTGATTCGAAGTCACGGAATCATCTAAATATACGGATGGTCAATGACATTTGTAAAAACCCCGAAGGTATAGCAACTGTTTATTTCTTAATTTTTTGTTTGTATTTAAGGAAAAGAAGTAATGTTTTCCGTAGTTTTTTGGCATAATTCTCACAATATTTACGAGCCATCCCGTTGTAATATAATCACATTTACCCCAAAAACATTAATCAAAAACATAATAGCTAATACATCAAAGCTGTTGTCTTTTACCCACAAATACACAAGCCACGAACTATAACTCGACGTTATTAAATTCATCCATAACTTGTGGACGCCAATTATACAACGGCCTGGCGTCACTTGCTAGTAATGGCGCCCGTTCCCGCCTTTTTCGCTGTCAAAGCGGTTTTTTCGCGGGAAAATACGTACGATATTCGCCCCTCGAGTTTCTGCATTCTTGACAAAAATCTTGGCTACGGTATAAATTTTAAGTTGCCAGACCTTTTTTTAGAATTTTTTGATAAAATATTCTTTGGGAGATATTGAAGTGGGAATAAGGAAATCGGGCTGCTGTGGCTGCATAAATTAATTTAAGATGTTGTATGTAGCTACACCGGTTACATGTCTACCGCCCTGATATTTTTCCTGTTCAGGAAGAGTCAGCTATAATTACAATTTCACACTGCTTAATATGAAGCTGATGAAAAGGCCCATTAACAATGAAGCTTTCCATTACCTAAAATTAATCAATCTTCCGCCATAAATGGCAGCGTCTTACCATCTAAATAACATTCTATGTATCTGCCATACATGGTTATAATAAAGCCGCTATAAGAACTGTTAGATCATAAATAATTAAATAGGTGTTGAATGGTTTTTAAAGTTCAAACAGGTTGTAATAGAGAGAGCTTAATAATAACCGTTCATTTTAGAACTTGCCTAGAGGCAATGAAGAATATTGATTCGTAGACCGCAGTAAATACAATGCATGATTTAAGGTTTTTCTTCTTTCTTTGTCTCGAGCAAAGCTCTAAGGAAAATCGTAAAGAAAACGATACCATGAAAAAACAACGTTTTTAAAAAGCTTTTGGCTTTTACCATCTTGGATAAAGAATCCTATGGACCTTGAATATGAGTGACTGAAAAGGACGCCCATCAAGCACAATGTCATGCTTTTCTTTGAAGACGCACGGAACATAGAAAGGAACACAAAAAGCACTCCTTCAATTTTTGTTCCTCCTGTTTAAACACTTTTCTTACATGAATGAACAGGATTAAGTCTAGGAGTCGACAGCTGTCGTCTATTGAAGACTTTAGCCTGAGCGAAAAATCTTACAGATTCCACTAGATTTTTTAAGTGGCTTGAGGACTGAAATCAGGCGAATAAGAGACTCTTTCCACAACTAGTTATACTTTTAACTATATTAACAACTAGCTGCGCCCCGCATTTTCACCCGCGTAAGTCTCGATCCCTTGGGAATATCGGTATAACAAGTATCCTATGTCCTATTCAAACAAACAAACAAACTCACTTTCACATATTTTATAATATTAGTTAGGATTTTTTTAGCCCAAGCTTACGCCAAACACTCATCTAGTTAATAATTTCACAAACACATTTTTGTTAAGGATATCAAAAAAGTTTCAGAGCTAGTGGTAGTTAAAACTCAAGCCCGTTCCGCTTCAACTTTTTATGTTTTGAACCCTCCGTCCTTTCAGCGCGTCCTGACACATTCTACGTATTTTCCGGTAGGTTGGGTATGTTGCAAAAATGTATATTTTTTTGAGAGTAGATGGTAATTTGTTTGTTGTAGAGGTAAACTTATAAGTTTAGTTAAGTAATTATTTAACATTTGTAACACTACACGCTTGGGTAACTTGTGTGTATAAATTCCAGCGGTAGGTTATTGTCTTTACAAACCAAATTCCTTTCTTTTTAATCCTGGAATGACTGACAGACGCCTAAAACAACGAATAACCTAATTAAGCCATTGAAAGCCAATTTTTTTCCTCCATACAGCAAGCTTGATTAAGTTGTAAATAATAAAAAAACCTGATTATGAATGACACGCTATTATCGGTCACAGGTGACAACGATTACCGTATATGTATTACAATTAAATTCAATTGATTACAAACAAGGTTGTAGGATAAAAAATATCCAAGTCCTGTGTACAGGTGACGTAAAAGCAAGAAATATCTCGGACCTACGGTGATAAACTCTTCCGACTTCTCAGCGTCAGGATGATGGATTTTCGGTTCTAGCGTAGATGAGACGGGAGAAATTGCTGATAATTACTGACTTTAAATCGAAAAGCAGACCAAACGTAATTGAACTAATAGGCAACGTGACTGTCAGGAAATGGAAATAACAATTTTAAGAGTTCGATAAGAAACCGAAGAGTAGGACCCGCCACCACACACGCACTTAAACTGTGAGGAAGAGCTAGAGAGGTATCATCCATGTAAACAAATTATAGAATAACCAAAGAAACGTGTTCGAGACGTCAATCAAATTGGAAGAACGTTTTTAACTGCAGATACAGTTTACTAGAGCTACTCCTGCATGCTATTCCCATCCACAAAATTCCACGCGACTCATGTCACAAGTTAGCTAATATCTCACTCACCTGATAGTAAGCGAGGCTGAGGTCTACGGAGTACGCTTGCCTAGAAGTAGCCAATTGTCTCAAGATTTAAAGACTCCCAGGTCAAAGCTATTGGTAATCAGACTCTGGAGTTCTACTCCATAGCGGCTACTTGGCATAATCGTAATATCTTATCTTTAGATAGATTAGATAATGATCTATATTTCATTACAGACGACGTAGTCATACATGATTAGATTGATTAGATCATTTTATGACGTCAATAATAACCCACTTTAATTATCATTACTTTAGTATAAAATTATTCAAAACAGAATATAGACCACATAAATGATTAAACTTTAGAGGTATGAGGAACAGGTTCGAAAGTTTTACAACCCCATAGAAAAGGAAGAATCCTCCTACCAGACGACTGCTGTGTCTGGTAGGCTACTGCCCAAGGGTTGTTGTCGGGTCTCTGTATATATGTTATTAATCGCGAGTATAAGTCTGCTTGTGCAACTTAAGATTTGCGTGGCGTTACGTGTATTGTGTAGTTTATATGTGGAGTTATTGAGGCGACCATAGCACTTTCATGCTCCTCTGCTACGGGGGAGTATGAGAAAAGCAATGGCTTTCCGACTGAAAGATATGAAGATTACAATGAAAGATCCAGACACCTTCAATTTTAACAGAGAAAAAGCCCGAGACGAGATTCGATTTCGATTTCCAAGAAGAGATACAGATCAAGTAATACATTCTTGTTGCTTACCGAAAATACCTCCATCGACTGATTTTATTTTCTTTAGCAGGATCATGCTACTTCCCACACACACCCATAGTCTTAAGCTTATATTTTATATTTACTTTAGAAAGTACAGATTAGCTTCTGCCCGTGACTAAGTCCGCGTGTTTTAACATACCTATAAAACATATCTTATGGCACTGGGCAGTAGAATAATGAAAAATAAAAATTATTAGACCCAGGACTTTACCCAGTAGTGTAGCTTTCTACCACAAAAAGATTTTTGTATTCGGATTAGTGCTACCAGAGATTACTTTTACAAAGAAACAATTTTACCTCTTTATAATATTAGTTTGGATACCGACGGCGATACTGAACGAATACAGGATCTGAATCAAAGTAGTAGCTGGGATTACCTATATTTATCTATGTACTGTATACTTTCTTACCTTGATATATATTAATATCATATATATAATTTACCTTATCTATATAGACATGATATTTATATGCACACACTCATGCACGCACATCTCATGCACACACACGCACGTTAACTATTTCAATTTGTGATGTAATGAGGGGGCCTGGAGCTCTAAAATACAGGCCTGGGCTTAGTTTAGACTCCAGATCTCCCACAAATTACCTTCTATCTCTTGTCAAACTACCTGTCAACTAATAAACTGTGTTGTAATTTGGTGGAGATAAATTAACCTTTTTATTTTTTATATGTTTGTACATCTCGGGACCCTGGGGTCCCGGACCTTTTGAAGGCATGCGATGAATCTGTTGCTGAAACGTCTCAGATACTGCGCCCAAAAATAGAGGGACCGAAACGCAATGCACCAAATCAGATGAGAAAACGCTACTTGCCAATACAAGTATCCATACTTCCATATTTAAAATATTAAAACCTCCTTTTTTTTAAGTCGGTTTATAAATGCGAATGTACATATTTCTGTCTATCTGTTACCTTTTTGGATGTTAGGCACACGGATAGTCCATGTTGTTAGGACAAAGGATACTTTTAATTCCGTTCGAGTGATATAATTTCCGACCTCCACGCGGACAAGGGCGCGGGTAAAAGTTAGTTGTTCTTCTTTTTCGTGTGGTTAGTGTCTAACCTGGTGTCAGAGTTTTAATGCCGCCCATGGGCCTCTAACTTGGCGTCACATGCCGTCGAGACACATCTTTTCAGTTTGGTTCCTCACGATGTTTTCCTTCAGCGTTTTTGACGCAAGTGATAATTATACAAAATGCACAAGCAATGCATCTGTCTACAGGTTTCCAAAGTACACGTGAATCTTCGTGACAGTCAACATGCAGTCCGTGCAAGTTGCGTGATACTCATCATGCAATGGCATAAATGACGTGACACTGTTTTCAGCGCGTTGCAGAGTCGCTGCGGAAAATTTCAACGAAAGTATCTCGAGTCTCAAACCAAGGCCGAAGAGCGATCGCATCGCTCTACGCCCTGAGTGGTTTGAGAGTATTTTAACGGCTTTCTGAGTTCGCATAACACCACACTAGAATTCCCTGAATGGGTGAGGCGTATGGTACGCGCACACAATTTGACACAATGCTAGCTCCGCCATTAACAAAGTCCAATCTAGTGCTACTGAGAACTGCCCGATTCCGGGATTGTCCACATTTACAGGCATGCTTGGGATATCGAATGCATAAAAAATTAGATAAAAATACCGACCAAGTGCGAGTCGCAGTCGCACACGCATTCAGACCGAGCAAAAAACACCGAAAAACTATTACTACTCTCTTACTTACTAAACTATTGCTATCTTCAACTATTTTGGGGTCAGCTTCCAGTCTTACCAGATGCAGCTAAATAACAGTATTTTACATGAAATCTGACCTCCACCTCTGACTGGTAAACACGATACCCCTTGGTAAGTCTAGTCAGACTTTTGAGCTTCTGACTACCCGTGTAACGACTGTCAAAGATGTACGAATGAATTTGAGATCAACGCGTGCTTTTCGAAGCACGGAGGATTCTATATGTAATGTAATGGATGGTCACCCATCCACGAACCGACTGCGGCAAGTGTAGTTTAACTTTCGATCGACCCGTGCGGCTGTTATCATTTTGCCTCGAGCAACTCTATACACAATGGTAAGTAGTATAATAATAATAAATAATAAATAATCCCTGTTACAGTTGAACAAGCTGTTTGGTATACAGGCAGATAACTTGCAAGTACTTTCAGGGGGATGCGCTAAGGTGGCCCACGAAATTCAAATTTTCTTACGTTTTTTGCAATTTGCTAGTCAGTATCAGGTTGAATGTTGATCTAAATATTATTTGCGATCGTAACAAATATGGATTTACAGAATTATAATCATTAGAATCAGCAATACAACTCCTTAAGTTCATGTAAGTGCATTGAATGACTATATCATGAAATCGTCATTCAATGCAGTTACATGAATATACAACCTGATACTGACCTGGAAATTGCAAAAAACGTAAGAAAATTTGAATCTCGCGGGCTACTTTAGCACATCCACCTTAAACAATTTTAGTGAGTGTTTTCAGTAGTCAACAATCCTTTAACGTCACTCTACTACGCTCAAAAGATTAAATTATGCACACAATCAAAACAAATTTTGGCAGTTTAGCGGAAAATGAATATATTTTGCCTGTATACCAAATAGCTTGTTCGACTGTACCATACAATTGAAGACTATAGATAACTATGAAACATACAAATCTTATCTATTTATCTGTTAATCGTACTAAATCTTATTTAATTATAATCTTTGTGTTTGTTTTAATTACCTACCTAATGGAATTTCTGTTTTAATAACATAACATAACGCCTCTAATCCCTGGAGGATTAAGCAGAGGTGTACCTATAGTACACCCACATTTCGCCAGTTATGTTTAAGTCCCATGTAACAGGGGGCGAGTCTGTTTTTTATAATCTTCAATATTATGCAAAAAAAAACAATCTGCCTAGCCTTTCCCCAACTAAATTGGGGTCGGGTTCCAGTCTAACCGGATGCAGCTGACTACCAGTGTTTTACATGGAGCGACTGCCTATCTTACCTCCACAACCCAGTAACCTCTGGGTAATACGATACCCCTTAGCAAGACTGGTTGTCAGACTTTCGGGCTTCTGACGACCCGTGACGATTGTCAAAGATCCACAAATGACAGCCGGGACCAACGGCTTAACGTGCTTTCCGAGGCACGGAGGAGTCTCGGTATGTAAAGATGGTCACCCATCCATGGACAAACCCCGGCAAGCGTACTGTCACGTAACGATATACCGAGATAACGTCGAGAGGCGGTCTGTCCCGGAATGTGTTAAAAGACTAACGCTGGAGTTTCTTGCCGATTCTTCTCAATACGAAAACTACTTTTTGGAAGGGGCAACTAGAATCAGTTCTATTTCTTTGTTTTTGACGTTCAAAAGTGCCTTTTATGTGCCTTATTGAAATAAATTATTTGACTTTGACTTTGAGAACAGTGTGAAAAGGAAAGAGGGAGACAGTTAATACTGCAGTACAACAATATTAGCTAAAAATAAATAATCCCACATGGATAAGCAACCACAAGGAATAACAACTCAAAAAACAGATTTTTGAGATGTTTGTTGTTGAAACACTAGGGCCGTGGGGTCTGAGTGCTCAGCGAGTATTTCAGGACCTCGCCAAGCGGTTGATCGACTCTTCACGTGAACAGAGGCCTGGCCAATTTCGAGGTCAAAGAATCAGCAATGCCATTGAACATGGCAACGTTACCAGCCTTTTGGGCACTTTTCCCACTGACAGCGATGCGGACGAAATTTTTGATGACATAAGAGCTCTACCATTATACATTGTGATTCTTTATAATGTGCACATATCAAAATGAGGGAATCTATGCTTAATTTTATCGAAGCCAAAAATATTTTAATTTTTTTTTTTATTAGGGCATTTTTGATAACGATGAGGATTTATTTAAATTAATAAAAAGGTAAGTTTAGATTTAGTTTTTTTTTTTTTAATATTTTTGCTGTGGGGCTCCGCGTCTAACTCCAATATTAACATGATACAGAGAACTTGGAACAACATTCTAAAACCAATATCAAATGCACCATGGTTTATTAGGAACGCTGAAGTTCACGAACACCTGAACATGAAAACAGTCAAGGAAGAAATAAGTTCATATTTGCAAAAATACAAGTCCAGATTAGAGAGACACCCCAACCGATTGGCCGCTCAACTCACAATGCCAGATTGTGTCAGCAGACTAAAAAAACGCAGCTTATGGAAAGCTGCTTGAATAATCAAATCAAATCAAAATATTTTATTTCAAATAAACCTACATGGGCACGTATGAAACGTCAGAAGCTAGGTGCACGGTTCCAATTGGTTGTTACCTATGGAGAAGACCCGGCAAGAAACTCCACGGTTACTCTTTTAATAGGAATATTGCTCCTGATGAGGAAGAACTCTTCCCTGCCTGATCATCCTACAAATCATATGCTCAAAGTTAGTAACTGATTGCAAGATAAAGAAAAGCAAAAAAAATTCAGAACATCGAGTCCTTAGAGATGATAAAGTGTGATCCTTAAAGCATTTAACAATTTCCCTTTAATACTGATTGTGCCATTCACAAAGACGCGGCCCACTCCACCATGACCGTACTCTAAGCTGTAGTTTAGTATGAAGCGGAGCGGATTGGGGCACGTCTTCGTGGATGGCACATCTACATCTATCTATTTTTAGTTATTCATTCAAGAATTTAAGATGACTGGAAGGCCCAATGATCAGTAGTGGGTTTTCAATGGACTACTATATTAATTATTACAAAGTAACTTAATATAGTTCTCCTAACTTAACAGACAGCTGTGCTGCAGAGGAGTTTGTTGCCACTTCTTCCCAGCTAAAGCACTAGGAAGTGGTGAAGCACAGCTATTGGAGGAAATGTCTTATTAAATTTAGATATTAAAAAAGTGCTGATTCTCAGAATTAGGCTGAGAACCAGCAGAGGATCAACTACGCGAAGCTTCCAGCAAAAGCTAGTACATTATGGCTACAAATAAATTGCTTGTATTTAAGTAAATAATGTAAAATTATGGTTTTTTTTTTGTTTTTAATCCCACATGCGCGTTATGGACAGCATAGAAACAGTAAGTAATTCTTTTGGAATATAATGAAATTATAATTTGTAATTTTTATTTATTGACCTCAAAATAAGAAGCATTATTATTTTCAGTAAAGCATGTGATAAATAAGTACGACTAATCATAGTGCCTTTATAAAAATTGAGTTGACAGACCATTTCTAATTTTGTAGAATCAACAATTCATTCAAAAACAAAAGAATGTACCTAATTATCGTTTACGTCAGAGTCAAATAACATTATAAATCCATGTTATCGCAAAATCCGAGCACAAATGGGCGATTTTTATCATAATTACAACAATATAAAATAGATTGCTATCTTTTAACAACTAAACATAATATAAAGGTAATAAAATCTTTATTTAATAACTCACAAATCACTGGCAATGGCGAACAGAAATTAAAGAGTTTTTAAGAACTAAAAGAAAATTTTGCTAAAACGAAACTCGATTTTCAGAACTGTGTTTACTTTTTCTTTTTTTGCAAAATTACGTCAACATGACACGCACTGCTGCCAACAAAGCAAAAAAAAAATCGATTAAAAAAAATCGATAATCGATGTCATCTTTCAAACAAAGAAGAAAGCACAAAAGCCTGCAAACCACGTGGAGCGCCAAGGTCGAATTTATGTTTTCAACTTGTCAAGCGCGGCGTGTGATAAATTAATTCTACGGGCCGTTATCGTTCTACGAGTTATGAAACTTTCAACCTTATTTCGTGAGGAGTAAGGTAGGTTTTCGCATGCGCACAAAGCCCACGCATAGTCGCCAACCCAGGCAATATATCTTAGGCCGTGTACTGCCCCTGACAGTTCGTAAACAAACTGGAGCTACCGCAACAAAGGGCTACTGTCATTTTACGCTGTAAATATTAAGTTTACGCCGAATAATATTATGCATGAATCAAAATATGCTTCTAGTAATGTCTATTTTATCGAACGCTCAACGATTATTGACTCCAATACATCCAAAGAACAATATTTGAATGCACTTACCAGAAGAAATCAACACGAGGTTGAGTAACGCAGAGTCATCTGTGGTAAATCTTGCACATATCGATCAGCCTTGCAGTTCTCAAAAACACTGACGGGAGGAAAAAAAAGAACGAAGAGGTTAGCACCAAATTTCGTCAACTAGCCGTCTATCACTCGTCACTGTTGTAGTAAATAGAGTTTTTATTGCTAACCGACGCGTAACGAGTCAGAAAACGTAGTCTGGTCGTTAAATGATTCACTATCAAAATAAAAATAATCCGGCAGACGCTGCGTCGACGACCGCGCCACTGTCTGTCTGCCGTGCTGTCAATATTCGTCAAAACGAAAATGGCGACACCCTCGACGGAATACGATCAGCACCGGCCTGCCTGCTCTACCTATCTCCCTCAAACGTAAACGAGTAACAAAGACAGCGTATAGACATGTTGTCTTCGGCCCGACCGGACTGATTTGTGATGTCACGCCCAGCGGCGTAACGTTTTGCGTAATTACACGTTCATGAACGCTTGTAAACTTGTTTTAATAACGTTAATTTACGATCGTTTCGTATATGAGGTCGCCAGATGAAAGTGTCGGCTGATAGATAGATTAATGACAGTGGAAAGCGAGATATTTTTTTAGTAATACGTCTTTGCGCATGCTAGGCCCATCCCACTACTCAATATCTGTCGTACGAGCGCCTCCTACTTCTTCTTATTTTATTCAGTAGTGGTTTTTTTGGATGTTCATCTCGACTGCATTAATACGAGGCGAAAGCAGTCGCAATGCAGTTTGATTAATAATAGAGTTTAGTCTATTTTCTTTGTCTCCACACGTAATTGAGTTATGTTTGAGTTGTACAATTTATTTTTTTTATCGAACGCTTGCTTACTGAATATGTGCAGCGTGTTTATAAATTCTAATTGACTATTGTTCTGTTTTATTTTTGTACGATCTTAAAATGCAATGACCACATGTCGTTGTACTCCTGATTCTCATTTCAATGCAATACTATTAGCATTTACATTCATTTATGAGGCACATAATTATAGGTTTGAAAAACATCCTTGAAATTATTACAGTATTTATGTGAAGTTGATTCAATTAAATTAATAGCGAAAGGTTAACCTATGATTTAAGTGACTCAATAATATTGTAAATCGTGAATGATTACGGAATATTGACATTATGAAAAGTTAAGGTAAACTATTATTCATATTGACAATCATGAATTCATGAGAGATTGTCCCGTCCCTTTCTATGACTGCTCCTCTCTAGATAACCAAATCTGACACTGACAGTCAACTTGATTAACCTTAAACCTTGACTCAAAATCGATTTAAATAAATCGATTATTGTGCTTTTCTCTAATTATTTAAAAGATACCAACTTAGAAAAAACTGTTTTTCTTTACAATTTCATACTTTTAATTGCCATCACAGAAAAGTCTGGATTATTGAAAATATATTTTTCATTCTTATTTAATATTTGAAGCAGTAGTATTATGAAGCAGTGTTTATTTTATAGTGTTTAATTTTTTAGATAATTATGTCATTTTATTTGACACATTTTTCTATCATTCACGTGCACATATTTCCTTTTTAAAGCTGGCCACCCAGGCCATTTAATGTCAACATCCGATGATTTGAAAACCGATCTCGCAACTTCCGTCCGTTGCTCTTTGAAAAGTTTGCTATTTGCACGGGAACAACAAATTGTGTTTTTGATAATAAAGTTATTTGAAAAGGTTCTAATAATTAATCACGATGTCTGAAAAAACTCACTCTTCTCGTTTGTCGTCGTACAAAAATGCTGGACATGGAACGACGGTAAGTTTTTCGAAACTTAATTCCAAAATCGAATCATGATCCATTTTGTAAAACACGTTTTTTTTTTCCATTTGTTTTCATTGAAATGTAAATTATATGTGTAGTCAATTGTTTTAATTCACGATGTGCTACAGAAAACATAAAACAGTTGATTTTCGTATTAAAAACAACATACCTTCATTTTTCTTAGACATGTTCATAATCTTCTTGAAATTAATTAGTTTTATTGCTCAAACTTCAATCAAGTACATTAAATATTGATAAAACAGCGTCATGTACGTAGGAAAGGTTGCATAGATCATAATGTGCTTCATGCTTGCTAATTAAAAATTCTTTTACATTTTTACATTCAATGTTCTGTAATGAAATGTTGTTCTCCAAGCACACCCTGAGAACCTTTCTCCTTAATTCTTTGTGTAAATTGTGGCAAGACAGGCTATGTATTTTGTAAAACCTATGGTTAGGCCGGAGTCGAGTCACAGGTGTTGTAGAAAAAGATGACTAAGGATTCATGTATTCAGATAAGGAAAAAAAACCAGTTCAGAATACTGATAAGCTTCGTTTTCAAGCTTCCTCTCTTGCCACCTACGTACACATTCATCGCCTGCCAAGCCTTTTCCCAACTATTTTGGGGTCAGCTTCCAGCCTAACTGGATGCAGCTCATCATCATCTGCCTAGCTTTTTCCCAACTATGTTGAGGTCGGCTTCCAGTGATGATGATGACGATGACAGGAATCTCGGTGTAAAAATAGTCACCCATCCATGGGCCAACACTGGCAAGCATAGCTTAACCTGATAGATCGACCCATGCGGCTGTTATTACTTAGCCCCAAGCGTCTCATATTTATTTATTGGCCAATCAAAATAGCCTTCAATAATATTCATCCTTTTTGCAACCAGGATCTCCGCCGCAAGCGTGCTGAGCTCAGTGTGGCTCTTCGCAAGCAGGCTCGCGATGAGCAAATCCTCAAGAGGAGGGCCCTGTCTCCAGAGGCAGGAGAAGAAGTCCATGACAACGAGAAGACTTATACTCCAGCGGAGATTGTGCAAGGTAGTTAATAGCATTTAAATGTTGTGTGAAAGCAGTGGTGGCCCAGTGGCAACAGCCCTGACTTATGAGTTGTAGGTTGAGCATTTGAACCCAGCCAGGCGCTTAACTTTGTGTAAATAATTTCATAACCACTGCCCTAAATTGGTAAAGGAAATCATTGAGAGAAAACCGGCATATCCTATAATAGAACCAAAAGTTCTAAGATATGTGACATCTACCAACCCGCACTGGGCCTGCTTAGTACGTTACATTACAGCCCACTTCCTCTCGAAGGGAGAAGGCCTGTGTCCTAGCAGAGGGAACATTATAATAATTATGGTTTAATGTCTGGTATGGGACAATATTTGGTGTTTGTTTGCGTACCAATATCTATCTTCACACTACAACTCCCTGAAAAGTCAGCAGCTCATTTTATGAGTATTAATAATTAATGATTTTTCTATTAACTGTTCCCATAGATTATGTCCTCTCAAACAGAGCACCAAGCCATTTAATGCAGGTGTCCACACAAAAATATTCTATCCATTAAATGATAAATGACTTTATTTCTGTAAGTAGGTTTGTACAAACACTTTTACACGTCAATCACATTTTTTAAACTAGATTAGGCCGGCGTTTCCTATCTGACTACTCTGAGAAGAAAGGCCGAAACAAACTCAGAGGTCACAGTCTCTTTTAATGTCCAGACATAATCTTGGTCAGATCATGTGAAGACCATGTAGATTTGTGTCTGAAATGGACTTTTGAGGAAAGAACCAAACAGAGTGGACCTTTGAGTGGACCTTTTCAGTCAGTGCACGCATTTGTCAATAATCGTGCAGCTCAACTCCAAATTTAAGGAGCTCAACGACTCGACGAACCATACAAAAGAAAGGACATTTGGGTAGGCCGCCTATAGTACTCAAACTGACACATAAAAAAAATAAAAAATAAACTACATCCAGCATACTTTCTCTCTACCCTCCATTTCAGGTCTGCTTTCCGATGACCTGCTCACAATGACGACATACGCCCGCGCAGCTCGTCGCATGCTCTCCAGGGAACAGAATCCGCCTATCTCTCCTATGGTAACTGCCGGAGTCATCAAACCTTTGGTGGATGCACTGGACAGAGATGACTGGTGAGTAAACCATACCTTCATCCCTTCAAGCAGAGGCGGATTAAATGTCTAGACTGCGCTAGGCAAGCACCTCATCGACGCCCCGTAGCGGCCATAACTAGGTAAATTAATGCATTTTTTTTTGGTCTCTTCATCTCCTGCTATTTTTATACCAAGTTTCATCACAATCGGTTCAGTAGTTTATTGCATGAAGAAGTAAGATACTGCTTACACATACGCACTTTCACAGTCTGTTTATAATATTTGGGGATCTAATTATCCCCTAGGCCAGGGAATTTGTGATGAGAGTGTGGCAGTATCTCCATCGCCACATGCGAACTACGCATCAAAGACCTGACGTCACACAAAAATCCTGACGTCACATAAATCCTGCATCGCGCAATTAAAGTTTACCGTACAATGGACATATATACAAGAACCCGACATCAATCGTCGGGCAGTTGCCCGCCAGACACAACACCCGTCTGGTCGGAGGATCCTCCCTTTTCTATGGTGGATGAGTGAACTTTACACCCTGTTCCTCATACTCCTAAAAGAGTGAAGGAAACAAGTGGGACCAAGCGAATATGGGAATCCATGATGCCTCTCTGGGAAACAGATCTGACTGTGTATGTGTTGACAGAATGATGATCGTTTGTTATTATTAAATTTTCGTATCTTACCAATTTCTATTAAGATGGATGCGCCAAGGTAGCCCGCGAAATTCAAATTTTCTTACGTTTTTTGCAATTTGCAGGTCAGTGTCAGGATGTATGTTGATCTAAATATTATCAGCGGCAGTAACAAATATGGGTTTACAGAATTATAAACATTAGAACCAACATACAACCTGACACAGACCTGCAAATTGCAAAAAACGTAAGAAAATTTGAATTTGGAGGGCTACCTGGGCGCATCCGCCTTATCAAAGGCGATGTATGAATAATCAAGAAGGCGGAGCACACTTCGGAAGCTCTACATCTTTATAGAATTAAATAATCTTTTATATTATATAAGTAGGTGCATACTTACTTACACAATTAATTTAGTGTTCAATTTCTTTTTTGTTTAAAAACTTCCGCGCGCGCGCATCTTTGTGACCTCGCGCCCCTAGCACGTGCCTAATTTGCCTTATGGTTAATCCGCCACTGCCTTCAAGTATTCAGAGGCCCTAGTGTGAGTTTCTTTTAACCATCTCGACTTTACGTATCGACCGCGTTCGGTGCTCCGATTGGCCCTTCACTGGCCTTCACTGGTAAAGGGCCAATCGGAGCGCCGAACGCGGTCGATGCGTAAAGTCGACATGGTTAAAAGAAACTCACACTAGGCCTCACAATCGCACATCATTTAGCATGTCCTAGGCTTCCCTCAAGGGGCTGTCAGCCTTTAGCAGTTCACTGCTGGACATGTACCTCCAATGGCACGGTAATATAGGTCGACTCTCATCTAGATAAAAAAGATTGGTAAGTAGACCATCCCCTTCAGGTCTTCGCCAGAAAATAGTAATAAATTCAAGTCACACATTACTTTTTTTTACGAACAGCGCTGATCTCCAGTTCGAAGCAGCCTGGGCTATCACCAACATTGCTTCAGGAACTCATGAGCACACTATGGCTGTTGTTGATGTAAGTAAAAAAAAATAAAAAAAAAATAAATAAATAAGTCTATTATATTAATTATAATTATAATTTAATACATACATAGATATGTATATGATATGATGCTGATGAGTCTTAGGGATGTCGCGGTATCTCCATCGCCACATGCGAACTACGCATCAAAGACCTGACGTCACATAAAAATCCTGATGTCACATAAATCCTGTATCGCGCAATTATAGTCCATGCAATGGACATATATACAAGAACTCAACATCAATCGTTGGGCAGTTGCCCGCCAAACACAACACCCGTCTGGTCGAAGGATCCTCCCTTTTCTATGGAGTATGAGTGAACTTTACACCCTGTTCCTCATACCCCTAAAGATTTAAGGCTCCAAAAAACAGGCGCGATATCGCGGGCGCGACAAGTATTGTGCTGCCTGTCGCTCCCGTGATATCGCGCCAGTTTGCACGAGGCTTTAAAATTGACATGAGGTTAATAGAGGACATCTAAAAAAAAAAACATTCAGACGAACATAGAACCTCCTCCTTTTTGAAGAAGTCGGTTAAAAACGGAGTTGACGTTGAGGGGTTTAAAAACGCATAAGTATTTAATCTATCTAAACTCTCACATAAGATCATATTATTATAACATTTATTTCCCTACTCAGGGCGGAGCAATCCCAAAGCTGGTGGCCCTGCTCGCTCGCGGCGGCGTGGTGGGCGAGCAGAGCGCGTGGGCGCTCGGCAACATCGCGGGCGACGGGCCGCACACGCGCGACGCCGTGCTGGCGCGCGGCGCGCTCGGCGTGCTGCTGCCGCTGTGCACGCGCGACACGCCCGCGGGGCAGCTCCGGACCGCCGTCTGGACCTACAGCAACTTCTGCAGGTGACACTACATACCTTTATCAACTACTAGCTTCCGCCCGCGGCTTCGCCCGCGTGTTATGTCGATAAAAAGTAGCCTATGTCCTTCCTCGGGCTCTAGACTATCTGTGTACCAAATTGCATTTAAATCGGTTCAGTAGTTTTGGCGTGAAAGCACGACAGATAGACAGAGTAAGGTTATTATAAATGTGAAAGTGATTTATTTTGTTTGTTACGCTTTCACGTTAAAACGGCTGAACGGATTTGGATGAAATTTGGCACATGGGTAGACCATAATCTGGAAAAGGACATAGGATACTTTTTACCCCAATATTCCCACGGGATCGAGACTTATGCAGGTGAAACCGCGGGGCACAATTAGTTTAGTCCATAAACGAAGTTTGAAGAGCTTCATAGAGACTCCTTAATGGAATTCATGGTTAGACATGGGTGACCATCTTTACATATCGAGACTCCTCCGTGCCCCTGACAGTACGTTAAGCCGTTGGTCCCGGCTGTCATTCATGGATCTTTGACATTCGTTACGGGTCGTCAAAAGCCGGAAAGTCTGACAACCAGTCTACCAGCCCAGTTACTGGGTTATGGAGGTCAGATAGGCAGTCGCTCCATGTAAAATACTGATATTCAGCTACATCCGGTTAGACTGGAAGCCGATCCCAACATAGTTGGGAAAAAGTTGGCAGATTGAGATAGTTTATAACCTGGATTAACATCACATAGGGTACTTTCAATCCCGGTTTCCCGTGGAATATTTTCCGAAATCCACGCCGGCAAAGATTAGCAAGCGATGAATGCTTTGTGCTACAATGAAATAAATAAATAAAAATTTTGTTACAGAAATAAGAACCCACTCGTAAAGTTTGATTACGTGGCTCCCGCTCTACCATACATATCAGATCTGTTGGAGATCACCGACCAAGATGTTTTGGGTAAGCAAACATATTTTTATACTTAAAAAATTACCCGCCTTTTGGTCTTTGATGCAGTTAGGTAAAAAGTACACGCATAATAAATTGGCCCGGTTTTAGGTGTAAAAAAGGCGTTTGGAAAGTTTCCAAATCCTTTTTTTACATCTAAAACTAAATATTCAGTGATACGCTCAGACCAACAAAAAAAGAAAGACGGAGCATTTCGAACATCAAAATGAAGCCACCTTTTTATCTATGTGTCTGTAAAAAGGGTTGTCATTTGCTAAAGTTTTTCCCTATAATTTGGGGAATAATATTTTGGGTAGGACAATTTGTACGAGTAAGATATTGTTGAGTATGGTATTGTACCTCAATCGTTAGGAAGGATTCCGAAACAAAACCATTTTTTTTTACATCGCAAAATAAAATAACAATTAAGTACAAAGTGCATTTACATACATGATTTGGAGATTACCTTTTAATCAAGAATTGCTTGTGATAGGAAGCTCCGCTCTTTCACTTAGAACTATCCATTAATTATCAATTGAATGTAAAAAAAATTGGTTTGTAAATTATAGAAATATTAAGTTATAAGGTTGTTGAAGCGTAAATCATAACATCGTCGTGGGTAGTAAATTGTTTTGAAATAAAATAGGTACTTAATTATATTTACAATCAACTTTATGAAATTCAAGAAGACCACGATAACAAAATCACTGACTATAGAAAGCACGTAAAAAGCGTCCGCAATTTGGGAAAAAATAAAATTTGGGACAGTAGTATTTAAATTAGCTAGTCTAAGTTGAGAAACTAACTAAAATAAAATAAAAAATACAGTCTCGTGTTTAATTACTGTTTTGATAAAATCTCATTTTTGTTTTTTAAATTGTATGTACGTTTTTAGGATATCCGGTTTTGATCACACGGCGAAGTCCACGATTAGTTGAATAAAGGTCATTATTATCAAAATGATCGGAACAAACCACGCTGGTTTTCGATGGAAGCCATTCTGGATCATTCCGACTATTTCTTATAGCTACTATCCATTTACTTTTATTTTCAATATTACTTGGAAATCTAAAATATTAAATACATAAAAAAACAGGCATATAATTACTCGAACTAAAAAATATCGAACGGGGAAATTTCAAATCATATTATGGCAACCCCCGCAATTTAAATGTCACTGTTTTCGTTCGTTCATTCGTTCAGGTTGTTGTTCCAAGTAACCTAAAATTCATAGTTTACTAAATTAAGAAACGATGTTATTTGAAGTACTTACATGTGAAAAGTGATTCCGTGAGACTTTTTATGTGATTTGCTATTGTTTTTACAAGTTTTCACTACACAAGAAGGCATAATTCAATTTTTTTTATTGAAGTTTACTAGACGACGACTCGTGACGTACTAGGAGCGATGAGCATAGTTTTTCTGTAGGTGTGTGCGTGAGCCTGTGTGTTTACTTGCAGGAGCATAGTTTTGTGGCTACACGTTTGATGTACGTAGTGATCCGTCTTTCTATTTTGGTTGGTCTGAGAGTTTTGAAATATTTTCCAATGTTTTTAGTTCGCTTAAAAATGTTCTAAAGTTTTTCCAAGCTGCAGGAAAATCGTAGTCAATATTCAATACGCAGTTTAAACTGTGAAAAGAAAATATTTTAACCATACACTCAGACCAACAAAATAAGAAAGACAGAGCATTACGTACATCAAAAGTGAAGCCACCTTTTTATCTATGTGTATGTAAAAAGGGTTGTCATTTGTTAAAGTTTTTCCCTATAATTTGGGGAATAATATTTTGGGTAGCATAATATTGTACGAGTAAGATATTGTTGAGTATGGTATTGTACCTCAATTGTTAGGAAGGATTCCGAAACAAAACCATTTTTTTTTCATCGCAAAATAAAATAACAATTAAGTACAAAGTGCATTTACATACAGCCCTATCGTCAATGGCTACATGAGGCAAGTCTGGTAACTCCTACAAAAAAAAATACACGAGTAATGGCAGCTTTTGATTAAAACCTTAGGAAGATAAATGAAGAATTAAGACATACTTGAACAAACGTACAGCCAGAACTTTGTGAAACTGAGTTTTCAGCAATTACGTAGGACGATGGAAATAACATCTAAAAAATAAAATTTGGTACAGTAGTATTTAAATTTGCTAGACTAAGCTGAGAAACTAACTGAAATAAAATAAAAAATACAGTCTCGTGTTTAATTACTGTTTTGATAAAATCTAATTTTTTGTTTTTCAAATTTTATATCCGCTTTTGATCACACGGCGAAGTCCACGATTAGTTGAATAAAGGTCATTATTATCAAAATGATCGGAACAAACCACGCTGGTTTTCGATGGAAGCCATTCTGGATCATTCCGACTATTTCTTATAGCTACTATCCATTTACTTTTATTTTCAATATTACTTGGAAATCTAAAATATTAAATACATAAAAAAACAGGCATATAATTACTCGCACTAAAAAATATCGAACGGGGAAATTTCAAATCATATTATGGCAACCCCCGCACTTTAAATGTCACTGTTTTCGTTCGTTCATTCGTTCAGGTTTTTGTTCCAAGTAACCTAAAATTCATAGTTTACTAAATTAAGAAACGATGTCATTTGAAGTACTTACATGTGAAAAGTGATTCCGTGAGACTTTTTATGTGATTTGCTATTGTTTTTACAAGTTTTCACTACACAAGAAGGCATAATTCTATTTTTTTTATTGAAGTTTACTAGACGACGACTCGTGACGTACTAGGAGCCATGAGCATAGTTTTTGTGTAGGTGTGTGTGTGAGCCTGTGTGTTTACATGCGGGAGCATAGTTTTGTGGCTACACGTTTGATGTACGTAGTGATCCGTCTTTCTATTTTGGTTGGTCTGAGGTGATACGATATTATTTATTGCATTTCATAATCAATATTTTAGACAACTAGTTAGCCATATTTCATATTTCTATACAGTAATATTGCCATATTAATCAAAACAGCGAAATATTTGACAAATATTTGCGACGTGTGGCATCCACCAACCCGCACTGGGCCTGCGTGATGGATTACGGCCCACTCCCTCTCACAGAGGGGAGGCCTGTGTCCCAGTAGTTAGGAACGTTATAGGCTGCCCACTTTCAGAATACACGCTCTTAACAACTTTGTTTTTACTTATGTCTTTTTTCTAAACTAGCGGATGCATGCTGGGCCCTATCCTACCTAACCGATGGACCAAATGAGCGCATAGAAGCAGTGCAAATGACTCCTCATCTGCTCCCGCGCGTGGTCAGTCTCCTCGACCACAAGTCTCCTGCAGTTAAAACCCCAGCCTTGAGAGCTATTGGCAACATGCTCACGGGCTCCGATGAACAGGTAACTAACATCATCAGGTGAGACTAGAAGCTGACCCCAACATAGTAACTTGTAGCTACAAGCTAAGCTGCTAATTTGCCATTTCCCAACAATTATGGGGTTGGCTTCCAGTCTAACAGGATGTGGATGAATACCAGTATTTTACAAGGAGCGACTGCCTATCTGACCTCCACATCCAAGTTACTGCATATCACTATTTAGATACCATATGGTAAGACCGGTTGTCAAATTTTCGGGTTTCTATCCATCAAATATCTATGAATGACAGCCAGAACTAACAGTTTAACTTGCTTGCCAAGGCAGACATGGCTTGTATGAAATGGATGGTCACCCATCCGACTTCAGTAAGTAAGTTCTGTTGCTGACACCGAGCCATGAGCCCCTCATAAAAAAATTACTCCTCGACTGCTCCTTCGCGTGGTCAGTCTTCTAGACCATAAGTCTTCTGCAGTACCAACCCCAGCCCTGAGAGCTATCGGCAACTCCGGCTCCAATGAATAGGTAACTAACATCATAATCTGCCTAACCTTTAGCCAACAGGGTCTGCTTCCAGTCTAACCGGATGCAGCTGGATACAAGTATTTTACACGCAGCAACTGTCAACGCAGCAACTGCCTATCTGACCACAACACAGTTACTAACTTACTTTCTATACCACTTGACAAGCAAGACTGTCTTTAAGAGACTTTCGGGTTTCTGAATCATCATCATCATCATCATCATTTCAGCCGAAAGACGTCCACTGCTGGACATGGGCCTCCCCCAAGCACCGCCACTTCGACCGGTTCTGTGCTTCTCGCATCCAGCGGATTCCCGCGGCCTTCACCAGGCCTTCTTTTGGCCCCATCGGCCATCTGTTCTGCGAGCAATGTGCCCTGCCCACTGCCACTTAAGTGTAGCAATACTTCGGGCTATATCGGTTACCTTGGTTCTCCTACGGATCTCTTCATTTCTGATTCAATCATACAGGGGAAACTGCGAGCATAGCCCTCTCCATTGCCCTTTGGTTGACTTTCAGCCTTCTAATGGGCCCCATTGTGAGTGACGTTTGACGTTCCTGAATACACGTTTACAATGACTCGGCTGCGTTGTGCGCTCATTAGAACTGTGCAACCCGTATGCGACTATCGTTTTGTACCTAGAATATTATAACTAAAGTCTGTTTTTTTAATCTTGTCAATTAATTTGACAGGTGCAAATGTCAAACTCCATATTGAAAAAAAAAAAAACACTCGAAATGTCAAATTAGTCTACGTGTTAACGCCTAGCGTGTGTGTGCACATCCGTCTCACACACACACACCCACGACGTAGACTCGACCGCCGCGCGCGCCACTCGCCCAAAGACCGTTAGCGTCACCACACACACAATGAACGTGTTCTAAAGTCTGTGTGTCTCGCATCATTCTTCCACCCTGACCAAACATTTACAAGAGCTGCAGTACCGACGTTCACACTACGAGATTAAAAAACAGACTTCTAAGTACAGTATTTTTCAATTGTGTCCTTAGACCGACCGCTGCCTGGACGCCAACTGCCTGGAGCACATCATATCCCTGCTGCGCTGCGGCAAGCCGTCGCTCATGAAGGAGGCCGCGTGGGCCGTCAGCAACGTGCTGGCCGGCACGTGCGCGCAGATACAGCGCGCGCTCGGCGCCGGCGTGCTCGCGCATCTGCTGCACGTGCTCGCGACTGAGGACATCAAGTAAGTCCCCAAAAACACGTGCCTTTTTATATTCGACTATGTGAGGCATGTGCGGACCCTAATTTTTTTTTAAATAAAAATAACCTAAGTTACTGCTAATAATATCAACTATTAAAAGTCCCGTCAAAATCGGTCCAGCCGTTTCGGAGATTAGCAGGAACAAACGCACAGACAAAGGCAACAAAATATTTTTTTTTTTTGTTACTGGATGTACTTTCTTAATTACATTTATTACACACACATTTACTAAAAAGCTGTTATTTTTACATTACAAACAGGCAATTCAATTTTATTTATTTGTACATATATACGAGATACACGTACACGCTTTGTTCCCATGGGGGAAGATTGCGGTTTCCTTGGCTTCCATTTGACCTGTCGCGAACTCGAACACAACGTCTGGCGCCGCCATCCTGAGGATGCCTCGTTGAGAGGTGAATCACGTGTCGAATTCTTACAGGGTTTTTTATGACTCTTTTAAGAATAGTTAAGCGGAATAGGTTACTAAATATATCTGCGTCTATTGTATTTTGTAAAATATATACAAAGTCACGCCTGAATCAATTAACTATATATTTTACAACAAAATAACATAAAAAATTATAAAATGTTTCTAACCAATCAATTTCCCAACCACAGATGTCAAAAAGAAGCAGCTTGGGCGATTACAAACCTCTGCCTCGGCGGTACTCCGGAACAGCTGGACGCCCTCATCTCAGCCGGCTTCCTGGAGCCCTACTGCCAACTACTCAGCGCTCCGGACCATAGAGCTATCTCTGTCGTGTTGGATGGACTTACTAACTTGTTACAGGTAAGCATATTACCAAACTCAACCTATTTACACTGGGCCAAGCACCCGACTCACAAGAGCAACGATAATTCGTTCACGTGCCCACAACTCGCCTCGCGGGTCGTACATATATATAGCTATAGTCGGCGCGCCGATGGACTCGACTGACCAATTGTTATAGATATATAAGACACATTTTATGGCATGCTAATTTGTATGCATTCTATTCACATCAAGCTATTCCAGTTTGTGCTGATCCCGCGTTGTATAGGATTTTCGTACAATGCGAGGTCAGCTTATACTGGAAATTTATAGCTTGATGTGTAGCCGTGTGTACTTGGCAGTAAAAGTGTTCTTCAACCATTCACAGGCACTTTTGAATTGTCAAAGAGTCGGTCATTTGGAAAGATGAAGCTAGTTGCTCATCCCAAAGCATCATCATCCATCATCTGCCTAGTCTTTTCCCAACTATGTTGGGGTCGGCTTCCAGTCTAACCGGATGCAGCTGAATACCAGTACTTTACATGAAGCGACTGCCTAACTGACATCCAAAATCCAGTTACTGGGTAACACGATACCCCTTGGTAAGACTGGTTGTCAGGCTTTCGGGCTTCTGGCGACCCGTAACAACTGTCAAAGACCTACAAATGACAGCCGGGACCAACGGCTTAACGTGCTTTCTGAGGCACGAGATCTTGGTATGTTAAGATGGTCACCCATTCAAGAACCAACCGCTGCTACCGTAACTTAACCTGATCGATCGACCCGTGCGGCTGTTATTTCTTAGCCACAAGCCCCTCAACCACTCCTCTTGCTCGTTCCAAAGCGTAGTAGGTTAAAGAAGGGACAAGAAACTCCATGGACACCATTTAAATCATAACCATAATAACCCTTTAGAGGTATAAGGAACAGGGTGTAAAGTTCACTCATCCTCTATAGAAAAGGGAGGATCCTCCAACCAGACGGGTGTTGTGTCTGGCGGGCAACTGCCCGACGATTTATATTTTGAATTGGTAAATTCTAATTGCGCGATGCAGGATTTTGTGTGACGTCAGGTCCTTGATGCGTAGTTCGCATGTGGCGATGTAGATGCCGCCACAAGCCTATAAATGTTTCCACTGCTGGGAAATACGCCTTCTCCCTGGGCCCTGTGCAGGATGCTGGATTTCGCAAGAAGTAGAGATGAAGATGAAAGATTTGCATAGCCTTGTGTACGAAGGGCCATAGGCAACAGAGGTGTACCTATACAACGTGTAACAGAATAAGCGCAAGACCTGAAAGTAGTTTGCTCAGAATCGGCTTCTGAATCGATTTCCGTCATTATTTATATATGTTAATTTTTCATGAAAAAATCTTTAATTAACTGAAATTAGAACCACTGCGTCATAACATGGTAATAAGATATTTTATTTAAGGAAATTTAATCCTTATCTCAAAGGGATAAAGCCTATTTAAATGCATAACCAAATTTGTAATACGCTCATAGCTATCCTATGTGTAGTGCGCGTTAAATAAAATAGTTAATTTAAGGTGTGGTTTAATTAAACTGAATTACAGATATTATTTTAGTCTTATAATTTAATATTCTAATTGGGGTGTATGAGCTATTGCGTTTATTCCGTTACACGTTGTATAGTACATACATACATACACATTTTGCCAGTTATGTTTAGTACACTGTTATAAGGCAACCACAAATCCAGCCTGAGCAGGTACTGAGAAATTCTTGATGGAAAACTCCTTTTACGGAATCAAACCCAAGATAGAAACATAATATATAAAAAATCTTTTTCTCAAACACGCTTGGAAATTCGAGCATTATTTTGACAACCTTCATCGAGATAAATCTAAATTGTTGTACTGGTAAAAAACAAGTGACGATGCGACCAGCAAAGTTACTATGAAAATCCATATCTGGCGTGTTTAGCGGCCAAATAAATTACTATAAAAACTCATATCTGTCGTGTTATTTAAAAATGGAACGAACTTTTTACTTCAACACACGGCAACCAAGGAGGTAACTTATCAAAGATGTTATTGAAATTTCGAATTGGCTTGCAAATAGAACAAAGAAGAAACAAATGAACATATTGGCGCATGAAAAATGATAGTTGTTCGTCATTGATTCTGGAATTTCTATTTAATTTACTCAGTTTGAATATCCGCGCGTTGTTTGAGAAAAGTACTATACACGCCTTGGCGCAATCAGGAATTGATGGACTCACGCATGAGTGCCTCGGCTTCGCCTCGGCCCTCGTTTTCACGACCGTCCATCAATCCCCTTATTGCTGGCCGCGACAGTAATGTACTATTTATATCATTACAGGCGGCCGTAAAATACGGCCAAGTAGATGCTCTATGCCTGAGACTGGAAGAAATAGGCGCTTTGGACCAGATTGAAGCCCTACAACAACATGAAAATGAACAGGTACGCATTAGAAAGGCATTTATAAGAGAGAGAGATAGTAAAAGTAATGTAAAGTAAAGTAAAGGTAAGGTAAGGTAAAGTAAAGTAAAGAATTGCATCAAATGAAATATTTAAACCTATAATTAGTTTATTTTTATAAAAGTTAAGTAATACAATGAGAGGCCAGCTTAAACCGGTTTTGATACTACTAACGCGCGGCCGACCATTCATTAGATTTTGCCGCCAGGCCTGGGCCAAGTCATGCCGATCCATATATGTCCATAACAGCACCCTTAAAATATCTTTGAAATCTGGGAAATCGGGTGTTATCCTTACATATTATAAAACAAAGTCCTCCGCCGCGTCTGTCGTCTTATACACGATAAACTGAAAATCTACTGCATCGATTTTCATGCTGTTTTCACCAATGGAAAGAGGGGTTCTCGAGCAAGGTTTTAGTATATTATAAAAACCGACATCCACGCGAGCGAAGTCGCGGGCATCAACTAGTATACAATATTATGGATATGGTTATATCTCGTTGTTTTCCACAGATATACAAGAAAGTGCTACACATCTTGGACAATTATTTCGCGGAGCAAGAAGACCCGAACGCACAGCCAACACAAACTGAAGAAGAATATCAATTCGGGACAGCAGACAACCCGAATATCAACTTTTAGTAACTTAAATGTCAACTTAAGATGCGCTAAGGTAGCCCGCGAAATACAAATTTACTTACGTTTTTTACAATTTGCAGGATAGTGTCAGGTTATAATGTTGATTAAAATATGATTCGCGACCGTAACAAATGTGGCTTTACAGAATTATAATCGTTAGAATCAGCAATACAACTCCTTAAGTTCATATAAGTGCCAAATAATTTCATGAAATAGTCATTCAATGCACTTATATGAACTTAGAGAGTTATATTGCTGATTCTAATGTTTATAATTCTGTAAAGCCATATTTGTAACGCAAAATCGGCTATTTCTAACTTATTTTTCGTTAGATACCCATTACACGTAGCCATTTCGTCACCAGTACGCATTTGTTCACAGTATTTCCAAGATTGTTAGTATTTAAGGTGGAGACGACAATACCACAATAAATTAAATTAAAACATTAAACTTGGGATAACTAATGAATGATGTTCCCAGTCTCCATACAAAAATTCAACTAAATATATTCTACAGTTTAGTCATTATAGCTAGTCAAAGATTGGTGCCGATTCTGTTGTTCACAAACTAAACTAAATTTAAGTTCAGTGCATCTTTTTCTTTCTATTTCATTATGAAAAGGACAGAAGATAAATTTTTGTTTAGTCCTGTCAAATTAATCAGCGCCTGTCACTACTCCATACAAGTTTAGACGTGATAAAAACTTGCCTACTAAAATTACGTCAATTTACGTCAGGCGCTGATTAATTTGCCAGGACTAAACTAAAATTTATCTTCTGTCCTTTTCTTAATGAAATAGAAAGAAAAAGATGCACCCATCAAAAGTACCTAGTTTGTTTGAAAAAATCACTTTTTTTTAAATTAAAATGTTATGGTTTATCTCATAGTTAATACAGCTGTGATAAAAAAAAAAAATGATGTTGGGAAATCATCCAATGACTTCTCCCGCTCTGGGCGGAGCGGAAGAGCGTGTCAGACTTTTACTGACTAAAACCCACCGTGTTCCTTCATTTGCCTGTTGCCAAGGTCCCGGTATCCCTTTCGGACTTTCCCGCAACCCTGGCAGGCATCGGTCCTAGCAGACCCCGCTAATTGTGCTGACATCTCTTTGAGGCGCGCGTGGAACACGACGCGTCATCGACCCGGGTCTGGTCCTTATCGGACGGCGAGCTGCCCGTTGCTCGCCGTCCGCAAGCCCGCGCCTATGGTGGCCGGGAGTCCGCCTGGGATTCCCGACGCCCAGGGCGTCTCCAACGGCGGCGGTTAGGGGCGTGAGGGCGCAAACTTTGCCTTTCCCTCACGCGTTCCGCCTCCTCCTTCGCGAGCATTACTGCTTCGCAGAAGGAGGTGACGGCTTCCCATGCCCTCTCGCTCCGTACCATGGCCTGGACCAAGGCCGGACGCGAGAGGTCATTGCCGCCAATCGCCTAAACCAGCATGCCTGAGAGATATTTCTGGGCGGCATGTGAAGCCAAGTCAGAGGCCCATCGGCGGCATAAGGCCTTAGTGTGAGTTTAGTTTAACCATCTCGATTTTACGCATCGACCGCGTTCGGCGCTCTGATCGGCTCTTCACCAGTGAAGGTTAGTGAATGGCCAATCAGAGCGCCGAACGCGGTCGATGCGTAAAGTCGAGATAGTTAAAAGAAACTCACACTAGGGCCTCAGGTTAGTCACTAACCACACGAAAAAGAAGATTCCATAGTTTCAAAATACTCCATTTATTGATTGTATTTTAATTTATTGTCGTATTCTCGTCTCGTAGTCGATATCAAGCTGGCCTTGATGATTTAGATAAGGGTACCTTAATTAGCCATCATTATTAGTGAGAATACCCTGATTTGATAGCTTAAATTAGTGACATTTTAACAGATCGACGAAAGTAAAGGCTGAATATCATTTAGGGACCAGTTCTTAGGCTTATGGCAGTTGTCCCACCGCCGGCGAGTTTAGTGCCCAGCACCCGACTCACGAGTGCAACGATAATGCATTCGCATGCCCACAACTCGCCTCGCGGGTCGTACATATATATAGCTATAGTCGGCGCGCCGATGGACTCGACTGACCAATTGTTATAGATATATGAGACACATTTTATGGCATGTTAATTTGAATGCATTCTACGTACTTGGCAGTAAAAGTGTAACGAGTAGAGCTAGCAACGGAAAACGAGAAGGCGAGCAGCGAGTGTGTAGTTCCGATAGTTTTGTCGCTGGGCTATCAGCTAGTGTCCGAGTAGCGGCGGGCGATTACTCGCTCGACCGCTGGTTGGTCTCTTGGCGTGAGTTCTGACCGCCAAGGGAGTATCGCTGAGCAAGTATTATCTTAGATAGCTCTTTTCGCTCAGCGACAAACGGCGTGGAGCGAATACTCGTTAGCGGTGTGAACCGTCAGCGATCAACTATTAATATATGCATCTCTTTAGTTTACACGGAATGTATATCTGTCTATTGTACGTTTCTAGAGCGAGAAAATAACCGATAGTTACACCTGCTGTGGGACACCTGCCTTATTTACATTATTTCTTGTAAAAATACTGTTTTATTCTTATCAACCAGTTTTTGAAAGTCTGTTCAGTAAATCAGTACCCTAATTGCGAAACATGTCTGTGGCGGTATCAACATCGCCACATGCGAACTACGCTTCAAAGACCTGACGTCACATAAATCCTGCATCGCGCAATTAGAGTTTACCGCGCGATGGAGATGAGTTCACTCATCCACTATAGAAAAGGAAGGATCCTCCGACCAGACGGTTGTTGTGTCTGGCGGGCAACTGCCCGACGATTGATGTTGGATTCTTGTATATTATGTCCATCGCGCGGTAAACTCTAATTGTGCGATGCAGGTTTTATATAACGTCAGGATTTTCTGTGACGTCAGGTCTTTGAAGCGTAGTTCGCATGTGGTGATGTAGATACCGCCACATATCTAATCCATTACTTCATAAGTTCGTAAATTACGTTGTTAACCAGATTTTTTTTTCAAACTTCTATGGATTAGACTTTGTATCGAACCGATTCCAATTCTGACCGATCGTGTATTACGCAATTAGGGGCAGGCTTTATTTGTGAAAGTTTTGTTATAAGAGCAATTTTCACACATATTTTTTGTGATTTTTATTTGTCGACCACAATTTTTTTTTATTGAAACTTGTTAAATCAATCTGCTTTAAAAAGCTTCAAATCAATCGAGCTTATCAGAACTGAAATTAGAATAATTATTGTAAGTTTTTTTTTTTAAATAATAAATGTTTTATTTTTCGTAATGTTTGTGGTTTTATTTAGAAGTTAAAATCAAAAGTCATTTATTAAAACTAGGCTGAGAATTAGCATTCTCCGAACGTCAGACAGTCCCCCAAAACGCCCACTACAGAAGATATAATGAGAGTTCCATATTATGTATATAGTCAAAGAGCTACATCGAAGAGTTCAGAGAGTAAATCAGTGATATGGCGAAAAATTGCGACAAAAGTGAAGAAATAGATTTTCGCAAGGTGCCTAGCTTTGAGATTCAAATTGGGCCAACTGGGGAGATGCTCCCCAGTTCTGCCACCTATAAACCCTTATAACTTTTGAACCAGTTACCGGCAAATTCTGATATTTGGCGACATTCGACAAATTTTTTGTGTTATCAGAATTAAAATCCCTGGTGTGGTGGCCAAGCCAGTGTCGGTCACAACAAATAACGCTCTCTAGGAAAACAACTTACTTTCCTAAATAACGTTTTAATGACGTCATTCAACGGTAAATTGCGGACGCTTTGTGGTGGCAACCACAGCTATATGACACACTAGTAAGTAATAGCATTATATGTAAATATACATTAGTACTAGTTTAACTCAACGCTCAGATGAAAAAAAATACCAAAACAGAGCGCTCTGAACGATACACTGAAGCATACCAAAACTATACCTCCGCTCTGTGCATACACGCTCACACTTGCTACCATTTACAATCAAACTACACCTCACTAAGTGCACACTTACGAAACCAGCCTCACGTCAGTGTTGACAGTGCTGTCTTGGTTCTGTATTAGGTTTGACACTCAAGGTATAAAACAATAAAGCTATAAGTATAGGAGTTTTTCAGATGTTTATTACAAAAGAAAATAAACCTATGAATTTAATGTACCTAAGTGGAGAGAATTATATGTTTGGGTTACAAATCATAAATTATTGTTACTTCCATGTTCATTTTCGATTAATGTGGATAAAACTAAATGATGTATCTTGACAGAAATACTCAGTGAACTGCAACTGCGCCACCAACATAGCTATTCACATTCACACACTTCTGTGCCGAATTGGACATCAATAACTGTTATGGAAACCATCCTCTAAAGGCAAAACAAAACAACACAAAAACGAAAACTCGAGAATTATGAATGTGAATTCGTCAAGGACTTTCTAATTAACTACAATGTCTTGTGGCCTGCGCGCGGCCCGTCTGTTAAACAGTTAACGCTTTAGAGGTATGAGCAACAGGGTGTAAAGTTCACTCATCCTCTATAGAAAAGGGAGGATCCTCCGACCAGACGGGCGTTGTGTCCGGCGGGCAACTGCCCAACGATTGATGTCAGATTGTATATATAAATCGCGCGGTAAACTCTAATTGCGCGATGCAGGATTTATGTGACGTCAGGTCTTTGATGCGTAGTTCGCATGTGGCGATGTAGATGCCGCCCACAACGCCATTCTTGCGACAGCTATTTGCTATCAGAGGCAAGGCAAATTAGTAATTGAAAATGTGTAAATTTCGATTTGACAACTTGTGTAATGGTTGTGAATAGTTATGCAGCAGCAATCCACCAAGTCGACATTTATAGCTTTTGTTGAAGGGACAATGTTATAGTGAAAACTAAAAAATGATTCTCCGTGTGACTCATTTCTGCTGGAATTTATCACATTCTTATGTTATTAACTTAATTTTAAATGTAGATATGCTAACTTAATCTACTTGGCGGTCTCCTTGAGTTTTTCCAGTTGTTGCCTGAAACAGTAAAATTAAATTGATGTTAGTTTATATATTATTTATCATCATTTTAGCTGGAAGAAATCCACTTCTGTACCCCCATGCACCGCAACTTCAAAGTTCAAACGGTTCTGTGCATCTCTCATTCAGCGGACATATAATTCACTTTGAATCAAAAGGTTACTGATTAGCAGAGTTCAAACTGTCTTTTGTATGTATATAGTATTTTATCTATCGAAGGGCGTTCCCGTTGTCCTGCAATAGTATAGCGTCTAAACACGCTAAAAATATGACCATAAACAAAAAGTTAATTTTTATTTTTTTATTGTAAAATACTCACAAAAAATATTAAATTGATACAGAAAAGAAACACTCTGTACACGCACACTTGTATTTCAACGTAGAAGGACAAGTGTGCGTGTACAGAGTGTTTCTTGTAAGTATCAATTAAATAGTTTTGTGAATATTTCATTACAGTTCGATTCAACTTAATGGCGGCTCGGAAGTTAGCTTCTAGCTGCGCAATACCCCACCCCTCACCCCCGCTGATGCATGAAATTGTTACTGCGCAGCGACTCGCCTCATGTTCCGAGCCGCCATTAAGTTTGAAAAGTACTGTACTTAGATTAAAAAAAAAAAAAACTTTGGTATATAGTCTTTTTTTTGCATATATGGACGCTATACTATTACAGGTTAATGAGAACGCCCTTTGTTAGTTAAGATACTGTATAATCAATATTAAATCATCATCTGTGTCGCGTTTTCTCAACTATGTATGGGCCAGCTTCCAGTATAAGCACAGTATACATAATAGTACAAGTACAGAAGATTCACTCCTCAAAATCATTTAAATAAATAGCGACTCTTGCTACGACAATAAAGTGCAATTCAGGCTGCACGGTGTACCCTTAACAACAGGCAACTGAAGGAACACGGGTGGGTTTTAATCAGTAAAAGTCTGACACGCCCTCCCGCACCGCCCAGAGCGGGAGAAGTCATTTGATGATTTCCAACACTCATAAAAAAAAAAGGTAGCACAGCGCTAATTACCTACAGTTATATTCACCTAGAAGTTGCCTCTCTTTCTATCGCATAACTCTTTATAATTTCTGGCTACGTTACTCCCACTGAATTGATCCGACAAGACGAGCCCGCCGCGTACTTCTAGCGTCATATCTAAAATGCAGAGTGCGCCTGGCCTGATAAAAGTTGATGCAACTGAATACCAGAAGTTTGCATTGAGAACAGCTCTTTACAGCCCATTCCATTTAAATTTAGATTATAGTAATTGGTAAAGCCCGTTTACTATACTGATAAACAAAATCATTAAAGCTGAAACTGCAAAACAAGATTTGTTTTTTCTGTATGAGAGGTAAACAATTTACCCTTTAGAAGAGTCGCTTCTAAAATATTATTTCAGATACTAGCAATTGATGGTGCCTAACTCAAATAAAATTGTTGGCACTGGGAACGCTAGATTTTGGTCAGAATCAAAATTTTGACGTCAAAGAATACAAAACAATTCTAACCTCAACTGTTGATTGAAATCATCTTGTACGATGTCATCCTCCCAGTTGTCTTCCCAAACAGACACATCTTCGTCATCAGCATCCTCTGTTCCCCAGTCTAGAAAGCAAATAGCACCATAATATGGTAAAAATCGAAAAAATATCTCTTTAACTTTGTAAAGAAATTTGGTAGCAGGAATACATACTTTCAGCGGGAAATTCTTCGAATTCATCGTCTTCTTCAAGGAGACCGAGATCTACTTTTTGTTTGTCTGCCATTTTAGAATTAAATTCAATGTATTTCACAGGAAAATTGAAAATAAATAGTTTATTTGGTTTACGTTTACCGTCGGTGCAAAACTGCAAGTTGGATTTGACCACAGATTACTAATATGTAGCAAGCTAGATTTGACAAGTCATGATAGTGTTGTTGAAAGGTTGTGATGATAAAATTCCTTGGTTATGGGTAAATTTTATTACGTCTGGCAATAATTGGAACTTTTTATTAAGCACAGTTTCTTAGCCCTTTTTTTCGCATTGCAAGGCAAAGGCCTCCCTACTGTCTTCCACCTCTCTCTACAAACGTGCAAAGCCTAGGCAGGAAGGCTATGACAGCCACACTTTTAAATACTTATGTGTAGGTTAAAACGAAGCTTATAAAAAAAAAAGTTAAATAAGATTAGTAGTAGTAACTTGCAGCGTGTCCTTTCTTTATTCTGATTAAACAGTTCGTAGCACAGACTGGTTAGTCGATCGTAGCGTAAAGACGTTTCGTTTTATTTTCTTTAGACCCCTTATGTCATCATGTGAAGACCATGTAGGTTGATGTCTGTAGCCTTGTAGCTAGGGTTTATTCGTGTAAAGTTCAATAAACCAACAACTAACATATTTTTCACACATTTATTTGTTTATTTTATCTTATAAAATAATCATTGAATATATACCACTTGAAACTCCCGCTAGGTTAACAAGCTGAAATCAAGTCTTATCCATAAAAATATATCACAAATTATCACATAGTAATGAAAAAAAATCAGACTACATTAATACAATATGACTTGCGATAACGATACATATTAAACTCATATTTTCTTACAATAATTTTTTTCCACAATAATTTTATTTTATATTTTTCATAAAACGGTTCGTGCTTTTTGAGAAAACCAGTTCAGTATTTCTTATAAGTTCATCCAAGAAATTATAAAAAAAAATAAACTCAGAACTAATTGCTTTTTTGACAAAATAATTTGTTTCTTTTGAAAAACCAATAAATTCAGGATTTTTTATTTAATAATTATGAATTATTATTTGACGATATCATTAAACCTATTATATTTTTTATGGAGATAATAATTATGATAAATACATAATATTATTATAATAATATATGGATACAACAACACAAACGACTAAGAGAAAAATATTTAAATGTGCGAGATCTTCGTATTGAGATACCTATAAAATTATAATTCAATACAAAGAATGATAAAAAAACGGATCAATGTTATAATTATATTATCCATAGATCAAAATGAAATTACACTGTCCATACCAGACATAGTTTGACAATACATCCGTCAAAACATTACATCTTAACTTTATGCTCATTTCTACCGACCTCGGCGACAATCAAAATCACCCATTTATCAGGGGGACTAAAATCGACTGGCAACACCAAAAACATCTTCATAAAAAAGATGAAGGCAAAAGAATATTCATCTTCAGCCTAGAATCAAGCCTTAAAAATAATAAAACTCTTTTTAACGACAGTTAAAAAGTAAATACTGATGCAGAATTGTAGGTAATTCAATATCCTGCACCACATCAACAAGAGTAGTCTTGAAATATCTCCTCAAAAATATCCTGGTCTGGGCAAGCAAAGAAATAGGAGTTTTGGCACGATGGATTAAGGCTTCTTTCTGAATGGCGGTGACAGTGTTGTTCCTCTTAATCATGCAGAGATCGAAGGCTTCAGCTGCCTCTAGAAGGAGATAGAAGATATGTTGGTACTCTTCTGACGTGACATTCTGGAGGTGGTTCAGGATACCGTCAGGATCACGGAACTGAGTCTTCATGATGACCTGGTATAAAAACAAAGAAAAAAAACGTAAGTTCCAGGCTACATGGCTAACTTTCAAAGTACAAAATAGTTGTCCAGTTTATGAGGTGTTAAAGTGGAGATAGATGTGCGAGCAAGTACGCATACTTATGGCTCGGCGAGCTTACTCGCCCGCGTGTCATGCTAAGAGCTGGTCCAGAAGGAGCGAATTCGCCGCGATTCTCTCGTGCGCTTCACGCGCGACCCTTTCGCCCAGGAAGAGCGTACCTACGCGCGAGCAGGGGACGTCTGTAAACAATTCCGTATCAAAATTTTGGCACTACATTTCCCTGGATACGTGCACTCGCTCTGGAGTTCGCGCGTTAACTGAAAAGTACTTTGTGGTTAACTGGGCGCAACAAGGCGTCCGTCCCTACACTCCCTAGTATCTCGACTCGCGCGCATTACGCGCAAATCACGCGCGAGTCGAGAGTCTGGCGTAGTGCACGCGATTTACGCGCGTATTTTGAATTCGCGCGATGCTTGTGGGCGCGATGTATTGGTGCCTAGTATCTCACTAACGCGCGATTGATTTCGCGCGAAAGGTTTCGCGGCGAATTCGCCCTTTCTGGATCAGCTGTAAGTATGCAGACTTTAAAACCGCTACGTAAGTTCGTCGGCGATCCAACAGGTTTGATCGGCGCACAGCAACGAATCGTCTTCCAATATATAAATAATTATAATAATCATGTATACAAAATATTGTAAAACATTTTTAAAAGAGTAACGGTGGAGTTTCTTGCCCATTCTTCTCCATACGAAAACTACCTTTTGGCAGGGGCGACTAGAATCACTTCTATTTCTCTGTTTTTGACGTTCAAAAGTGCCTTGTAAGTGACTATTTGAAATAAATTATTTGACTTTGACTTTGAAATTTTGCTAGTAGCCCGCCTTGGCTCGTCGTCTGTCATCGCCGCGAGCCGCCAATTTAACAATGACATTATGAGCAAGCTTCACGTGTGTCACCGACGGCGAGCCGAGTAAGGTCACGAATTTAAAAACCGCGAACTTTAAGTACGCACGTCTATCACCCACTGTAGATATTAGGTAGGTAGGTAATAGGTAATACGGGCTAGTATCCGCAACTCCACATCAAAGCGCGTATTTTGCGTACGGTAGATATTAGGTAATTAGTTCTTGAATCGATCCACACTATCCATAGTCCATAATAAGAAATCTCGCGCACTAGACGGCCACGACTCCGGCCAGTCGTGGCCGTCTCGTGGTATGATGGTCTGCGGCTAGTTGGCCGTTGCGACCAACTGCGCGTTCGTATCAGTTTCTATACTGGTCGCTGCGACCACCGGTCGTTGTCGGAATGTGAAAGTAACTTGGTCTGCCTCTAAAAGACGATCGATATTTTTTTATTTTTTTTAATCCAGGCATCATCCCTATTTTTTAACTTCGAAAAGACTTCGAAAAAGGAGGAGGTTCTATGTTCGTCTGTATGTTTTTTTTTTCTTTTGTGTAGTTTCGTCGATATTTTCGCCAATTGTGAACCGATTTAAAAAATTCCTTTTTATTTCGAAAGGGTATACTCCCGAGGTGGTCCCATATAAATTGTATTAACCTTGCCTGCGTAGTGTTTGAGTAAGCTTCAATAATACGTATTTTTTCCAACTTAGTATAATATGTAGACGATGTTCTATGTGAATCCGTCACTGTTATTATTTTACATAGCAGGTAGTGGTATTTGAATTTGTATGGGGTAAGTACCACAACAAAAAAAGTGAAAAATAAAAACTTTTTACAAAAAAATAACAACCGACTTCCAAAAAAAACACTACAAAGTGAAAATATAACTTTAATTTCGGAAGTCGGTGGCAAAAAACGAGAACTGAAAAGCAAAGACACCGACTTCCGAAATTAAAGTTATTTTTTCACTTTTTAGTGTTTTTTTTGGACGTCGGTTGTTACCTGTTCGTATTTTTTTTTTTTGAATAGTTTATAATACCAACCCTGGCGCCATATCTCAGCAGCAACGCCACAATCTCAGTACTAGGCTCTGGGTTACTCGCGAGATACTCTGCTAAAGCTGGACGGAGCTGCGTCGCGTCTTCATCATTGTATACCTTCAGGTTTGGGTCGGCTCCACTTTCTAGGAGAATCTGTGGAGTGGATGACAAATTTTGTAAAGAACTAACCTAACTAGTATTATAAACTAGCTACGCCTCGCGGTTTCACCCGCATATGTCTCTATTCCGTGGGAATATTGGGACAAAAAGTATCCTATGTTCTAATCAACGTCATGGTCTACCCATGAGCCAAATTTCAACCAAATCTGTTCAGCCGTTTTAGCATGAAAGCGTAACAAACAGGCAAACTCATTTTCGCATTTATAATCCTAATAACTAGTCTGTTTTTTAGTTTGTTTGTTTGTTAATTTGTATGTTTTTCAATACCCACAGTAACTTTTGATACCTAATGATAATCAGCGTAAGCACTCATTTCTATATTCATAGTTAATTGATTCAGGCGTGACTTTGCGGAAATCAATTATGAAATCCTACTAATCCTACTAATATTATAAATGTGAAAGTTTGTGTGTTTGTGTATTTGTGTGTTTGTGTGTTTGGATGTTTGTTACTCAATCACGCAAAAACGGCTGAATGGATTTGGATGAAATTTGGCAAACAGATAGTTTATAACCTGGATTAACACATAGGATACTTTTTATCCCGATATTCCTACGGGATCGAGACTTACTCGGGTGAAACCGCGGGGCGCAGCTAGTATAGACATAAGTAGATATATTTAGTAACCTCATAACCTGGACGCAGAGCTCCCTCTGCGTCCAACACTCGCTGTGGCAACACGTCGTGTTCTGGTTTGCGACTGGTCAATCGTCATCCTAAGGATGCCTCGTTGAGAGGTGAAACACGTGTTGATTCCTTACAGGGTTTTTTATGACTCTTGAAGAATTGTTAAGCGGAATACTGCAGTTACTAAATATATTTATGTCTATTGTATTTATTCTCTATTTCTCTATCTTCAGCGTATTTAAAGAAGTTTTATAAACTCACTTCGACTATTTCTTTCCTGTTGGCAATGCTGTCGGAACAAGCAACGTGCAGCGGCGATCCGATCACCGAACTTGACGCGTTCACTTGAGCACCTGAAGTAAATAGATGAGTTTATTAATTAGCATCAAGTCATTAGTAATGGCAATTGATGCGATTTTGCATTAATTTCATTAGCATGTGAATTCTTGAGTATTAGCATGATAATTGCTACTGCTATGCTAATAGCTAATATGACGATAATTGATAATAATGAAGTATGTGAATTTTGTTAATCACTCGCGAACGAGGTCACGGTCACGTGAAACCAATGAATTTAGTATTCCCGACTTCCCGTAGGTGCGACGGAGAGCGCACGCTACCGCTGCGTGCGTCGGCGCTCTGACGTATGATAGTATAAAAAAGTACGAAGTGATAAATTCACTTAGCACTTCACATAATTTCGCAACTATATTTCATTTGCTAAACGCTAAATGCGCTTTCGCATGCTAACAATTAATGCGAATGATGATTAATCCATCACTACAAGTCATCTTCCAAAGTCTTCGAAAAGCAAGGCAGATGATGATCGTTACTTAAACTCACGCACTGTCTTATTATTAGCAGGATTACTAGTAAAAATGTTAGGAATATTGTGATATCGTATACTTTTTAGGTAACTTTTACTTCTTATCAATTTCATAAAATATGGTTTGTAATTCAACAATTCAACACGTATAATTCTAACGTTATAGACAAAGGGAAAAAATTATATATAAAGGAAGGGCTCATAGGGCGTCAAAAAATTCTTCCGCATCGCTGTCAGTGGAAAAAGTGCCTAAAAGGCTGGCAGCATTGCTGATTCTTTGACCTAGAAATTGGCCAGCCCCCTGGTCACGTGAAGAGTCGACCACGGACCAACCGCTTGGCGATGTCCCGAAATACTCGATATACTTTTACAATGTTTGTAAATATGTGAGCACCATGTGTCTATCACATAATTTATTTATTTGTCATTGCTCCATTTTTAATTCTTTTTACCTATTGTGGTACAGTAATCTTATTGTACGTGCATCGTCTTCACATTTATTTATATAATTGATGTATATAAAATATTGTAAAACATTAATTTTAAAAGAGTATCGGTGGAGCTTCTTGCCCATTCTTCTCCATACGAAAACTACCTTTTGGAAGGGGCAACTAGAATCAGTTCTATTTCTTTGTTTTTGAGGTTCAAAAGTGTCTGTTATGTGCCTAATTGAAATAAATTATTTGACCTGACTTTGATCAGAGTCTTACCAGCAGACAACAGCATCTGTAGCATAGATACGTCTCCTTTTAGTATCGCCAGGTCCAACGGGCTCGGCTTACTGAGCTCCGGGCACTCGTAGTTGACGCGAGCGCCTTGCTTGATCATGAGGTTCACTACCTCTGGGTTGCCTGGAAGTAGAAGAATGGAAGGTAGGGTAGAAAATCTAGATGAAGTATCTGGTGTAAAGAATTGCTTTTTGATCAAGGTAGTTTTTACCAGAGTACCTAAGTTTTTAAGTAAGAAAAAAATGAGAGGAAAAAAAGTCATCATCATCTGCCTAGCCTTTTCCCAACTATATTGGGGTCGGCTTCCAGTCTAACCGGATGCAGCTGAATACCAGTATTTTACATGGAGCGACTGCCTATCTGACCTCCACAACCCAGTAACTGGGTAATACGATACCTCTTGGTAAGACTGGTTGTCAGACTGTCGGGCTTTTGACGATCCGTAACGACTGTCAAAGATCCACAAATGACAGCCGGGACCAACGGCTTAACGTGCTTTCCGAGGCACGGAGGAGTCTCGATGTGTAAAGATGGTCACCCATCCACGGACCAACCCCGGCAAGCGTAGCTTAACCTGATGGATCGACCCGTGTGGCCGTTATTACTTAACCACGAGCTCCTCAATTTCCACGAGAGGAAAAAAAGTACCGTTTCTTAATTTTTTTTAAACCCTGCAATCCTGGTGGCCGAAAATTCGAAACGGGCGTGTACGTTATACTCAGACACCAATTCCCATCCTTAAACCTAGAATACTCGTATATACCTAAGTACAGAAAAGATCCTCGAAAATTCAAAATGGGCGTGTACATAAGATATTAATAAGCATAAATAAGCATTAATAAGAAAGTAGATTCTGATGTTACAGCTCAAAATATCCTTACCACTTAAAACAGCATAGTGCATGACGGTCCTGTAGTCATTTCTTGCGTCAGCCATCGCGTTGACATCTGCACCGAAGCTGATGAGCAGCAACACGGCATCCATACCCTGGGCATTAAGCTATCATTATAAATAAGCGGATTTGCAGATCTAGAGGGTACTGGACAAAGTCTACCTGTCGTCATATGCATATCTATTACGGGCACATATATTTTTTGATGCTGAGCGGCAAATGGCAAAAAACAGCGCTAGCGCTTTCGCCTTAAAAATTTTACGACCACCTTATTCAGGGTGATACGATATTTATCTAACTAATAACTTTAATCTACTACCAATAAAAAGGAAAAAATTTCAGTATGTTTGTTACCTTTCTCTGCCTCGCAGTTTTCATAAGTGGAGTCAATCCAGCTCTGTCTCTGGAGTCAGGGTTAGCTCCGAACGTCAACAGCAGCTCCAAATATTCAGGGTCAGACACCAGGTTGATCTCTGCGCCGAAGAAGTAACGCTTGTTGGGGTCTGCTCCATGTTCCAGGAGAAGACGGGCCACTTCCTGTATAAATGAATAAAATTATCAAAAAATAAATTAAACATGAAATACGAAAATATCTATTTATTTGACGAACCCCGAAGAGTACTGTGGTTTGGGGCCAAAATGCGTAATATTTTCTGTAGAATTTGTGAATTCTTTGTAGTTTTCGTATATAGTCTGCGATAGATCCTTACTAATATTATAAATGCGAAAGTAACTCTGTCTGTCTGTCTGTCGCGCTTTCAAGCCAAAACTACTAAACCGATTTAAATGAAATTTGGTACACAGATAGTCTAGAGCCTGAGAAAGGACATAGGCTACTTTTTATCGACATACCACACGGGCGAAGCCGCGGGTGGAAGCTAATTCTATACCCCCAGTGTTGAAAAAATATGTAGCGTCAAACTTTGTTCCGCATTTGACCCAACCACGGACTGGTTTACTCGTTCGTGCTTTTAAACACAGACACAAAAACGCGTTTGTATTTTCTGAAGGGTTGAGCAGAGGATTTCGCCGACACATGTCATATTTTTAGTATGTTGTTAAAACGCACAACAGGGTGCTGCTCCCATTGTCTAATCCCCAAGAGCTATGGGCTAATAGCCTATCATTTGGCAGGCTTTAGGCATAATATGAAAATTCTAATATAGGTATTAAAAAAATATTGAAAAGAAATGAATTCTATCTCTCACATAATGTTTATTCCTGATAGCTAGCCTTAGTGGTTCATCACACAACGTGGTCCTGGGGAACTCTTCACCAGTATCAGGTCTATAATCAACTGCCGCTCCGCTTTCTAGTAGTAACTTCACCAGCTCAGTATATCTGAAGAAATTTATGTGAATGATTAGTAAATCATCTAGATAAACTAAATTAAAAGTAAGCTTTATTGGAGTGCAAAAGCGTTTACAAGAGTTTTTCTTTACAAATTTTTTAAGATTCATACAAACGGTCTTTATAAGCTTGATTTTTAACGGCCATGTTATTGAATAAGTATTTTTGGAGTAGATTTGTACTGTTTGTCTACATGTAAAAAGGTTTTAACAAGATCTAAGCAATATTTGTCTCATTATCTTGCTATAAATTGGTTTTTGGTGAATATTGGATATTTTAACATTTGGAAAGTAACAAAGCCATAGTTTCATGTGCTTATTAGCACATGAAACTATGGCTTTGTTACTTTTATCAGAAATATAATTAACTTCACTGACCCATGCTCAGCAGCAAGATGTAGTGCGCTATATCCGCAGTCATCCCTGGCATTGACGTCACATCCTCGTACCACCAGAAGCCTGGTAGCCTCTAAGTACCGCTGCCAGATCGCGTAGTGGAGAGGACGAAGACCTTGGGTTACTGGCTCGTTTACCTGAAATGTAAAAACTTCAGTACTTTAAAATATTTGGAAGATGGTTACAGCATTGTTCGATTGTATGTCCTCCAAAATTTATACGAGAAGAGCCTGCCTCTGTGAAATGATTCGTCGCAGATGTACCATATTCAGGGAGAGTAGGACATAATCAAGCCGTCTCACATCCGTATTAGCACAAATTGTGTAATAAGAGCTCATGCAGTGTTGTTTGAGTAAGGAAGGTGGTCGCACATCTTAGGGTACGTCAGAACGTTGGAAGTACTCTCGTGGTACGAATAAAATTATCTAAAGCAACAAAAAAAGAAATTGTACAGAAGACCGGCCCCATACAACATGGCGCACGTACACATAGACGCTTAGCTAAAGGAATTCTATGCGACCGCAACCTATGTCAAACGAATGCCAATTGCGAGTGCGCTTACATTCGCTCTACATAGACGCGTAGGTATCTATACTATCTATGTGTGCGTGCTTTCCATCATTTACCCAAACTTTTCTTATACTATTGATAGGATACTATTGCTCGTTTGCGTATAAGTAAGTAGTAACCTATTCACTCACGACTTGAAACTTAGGTTATAGCTGTAAGCTTACCTTCGCACCACAAGCGAGTAGTATCCGGATCTCATCTAGCGGTACCATCCTGATGATGGAGTCTGCCAGCTCTCGCTGCATCGACTTGCCTAGCGCCACCTCCGAAGGCATTGTCACTGGAATAAACATGATACACATAAACAGAATATTCAGAATCTCTCATTTATCACGTGTTTTTTTGTTATTTGGTGGAAAACCAGTCAGCAGCCCGTCTCACCGCCAACAATGAAAATATGGACATTGGACATCTACCAAAGGTTTCACAGATGTATTGACATCCAAGAGATATCTAACTTAACCATCGACTTCAGAAATCCATATCATCAAATAAATCTGCTGTCCAATCTCATATTACGTTGTTTCAGTTGGTTGACTAAAATCAATAACAACCTATGTTTAAGAAAGTTGTTATGAGATTTCAAGACTTCCAGAAACCGGGTGACAATGAATGACAATACACAATTAATTTTATTGTCATTTGTAAGATCTTAAAGCTCAAGGCCGTTCTTTTTGTTTCCATACGATAAGTATTAAAAACGTTAACATTGCATAAAGGTCTACCATAGACTACAGTTTCTTAGAGTTTATCAGCAGCTACGCTTAATTTATCAATCAGTGTTAAACACAAAATAAGACGACCTATGGTAATCAGCATTTCTACCCGGAAAAAGAATTGATGGTCACAATGATGTTTTCAAAGACCAGAATAATTGTTGTCTGTCATTCTAATAAATTATCTCTTTAGTGCCCTTTTCAATACGAAACGCATATCCCTTTGCAGAAACTACAGAGTACAAACACGTTCCCTCTAAGTAAGAGAAAATTACAAACTTATGAAAGTAGGCGGCATCTTGACTCCTCAAAAGCGACCTCACTTTATTGTCAATAACAAATTCTCAATACTTCCTTGAAGTAATTTTACAAAAACCACTTTCAATACTTTTGCAAACACAACAATATCTAAGAGAGTACAAATTCCAACTGCAAGAAAGGAAGTCACACCACTGTAGTCCAAAAACAATCACTTGGCAGAGTTCACTAAATAATTTCACTTTCTAGGCACCGACTAAGACACGTACTCTCTCCTTGAAATTCAAACAGCAACTGACTTCCAACTTCCAATTTCTCCTAATGGCACTCCAATCACATGGTTTGTCAAAACAAAATAATCATAAATAGAAGTTATATATTACGTAGATTCCGACCCGTGGCTATAGGCACGCACTTCAATCAACAAGGTGGTTATAAATGAGGTGTTGATGCCAACATCGTAATGTATTGTTTTATTTTATTTTATTTATTCAGGGACAATAAACAGCGACAACATATGTTGAAACAGAGAAAAGATAATACAAAATATTAACATTACTGCAGCCCACTACATTATCCGCATATTAATATCAGAAAATACTATAACAACCACTAGATAAGTAATAAATAAATAATTACATCACATTAACAGGGCGAAAACTGCGTATGGAGTGGAGTTTTCACTGTTTTCGGTTATACTCGTATATACGTTTTTTTTTGTAAATGGAGCTTTCAACAGCCTTGATTCACACACTATTGGGCATAGGCGTCCTTTGAAGATTTAGGCTAAATTAAATATGGTGTTGTAACAAATTAAAATTATGGTTAATTTTTCTTCTATTCTTTTCGATATGGAAGAAAAAGACAAACCTCACGGAGGAAATGTCGATGATGGGCTCGGTTCCTTATTTGATGAATAATTGGGGATTTTTGGTCTGGATTGCTGGATGACAACTAAATACAGGCCCATTGACGTCAGACTATTATTACGAGTATCTGAACCATATAGATTTGCGTCATAGTTTTGGATATTGACACTACATTATCCATAGTTAGTGTTCATCATAATTGTCAGCAAACATACTTGAATTTTGCTGCATTCGTTAAAGCGATTGTCACACTACACCGCACTCTATCGCGTAGCGCGGGGCGGTAGATTTGTATAGGAAACACAATCTGCGCGCGGAACGCGGTCCTGTGTGCAGATTCTTTGCGTGTGATAATCGCCAGCGACTAGACGCCGACCCAAACATAGTTGGAAAAAGGCTAGGCAGATGATGACGATCGTCATCTTTTCAGCCAGAATACTTCCACTGCTAGACATAGGCCAAACGTCACCACATCAACTGGTCCTGTGCTCCACGCATCCAGTGGATTCCTGTTCACTAAGAACGATCTAGCGTTCAAGGGTAACATTGATCATTCAGTTTTAGCAGCATCAAATTGTACTCATCACCTGCCTAGCCTTTTCCCAACTATGTTGGGGTTGACTTCCAGTCTAACCGGATGCAGCTGAATACCAATATTTGACATGGAGCGACTTCCTATGTGACCTCCACATCCAATTTACTGGGTAACACGATACCTGACGACCCGTAACAACTGACAAAGATCTACAAATGACAGCCGGGACCAACGGCTTAACGTGCTTCAAATTGTGCTATTAGTTATTAAAAAGATCCATGATCGACTCCAACCAAGCGTTAATGCAACAAGAAAAGTAATAATTATACGAGTAATATTTTGGCGAAACTGTTTCATCTGCAACAGAGTTTTTCCTCTGTGAATTTCTCTTTGTTTATTTATATTTCTAAATTAAGATGATAACCTTGCCATGTGCCTGTAACACATGTCATCGTATCATCGGAGCTTTCTTTGTATGCTACGTCATCAGCCTCGTCCTTACTCTCAGGATGGGCAGCATTCCAAATGATAACAGTAGTTAGATTCGTGTGCTTTAGCACGTGGTGGGTTTTGTAAATGGATACTTATAGCGCATTGATATTTGCTGCATCGATTGAAATGTCTAGTTTAACCATTTCTTTTATTTTCTTTTACAGCAAACCGCCTCGTGATGGACTAGAGGTCCCGGGTTTGATTCCCCGTGGGAGCATTTTCTGCTCAGTTTGGTTGGTGGTAGGGCTTGTTCTAAATCCAGCTGGCTAGCTACCACCATCTTATCTAATTTTGTCGCCATAACAACAATGTTAATAGCATCGTTGTTTCGGCAGTTAGAGGTAAGATAGCCAGTTCCTCTGTGGTTGAGGATTCCGGGTGAAGCTCACTTCCACCTTTGGCATGATCATCACTTACCATCAGGTGAGATGCAGGAGAAGATCTTCCGAGTTGTGTTAAAAAAAAACGAGTAATAAGCTTTGATATGTCTCTTGCTGCAACAAGCTCATTTCAGACTACGCTATAATATAATAGCATATAGCATATAGTTCATCGGAGGAGCTCGTAGCTAAGTAATAACAGTCGCACAGAGTCGATCCATCAGGTTAAGCTACGCTTGCCGGGGTTGGTCGGTGGATGGGTGACCATCGTTACATACCGAGACTCCTCCGTGCCTCGGAAAGCACGTTAAGCCGTTGGTCCCGGCTGTCATTCGTGGATCTTTGACAGCCGTTACGGGTCGTCAGAAAACCGAAAGTCTGACAACCAGTCTTACCAAGGGGTATCGTATTACCCAGTTACTGGGTTGTGGAGGTCAGATTGGCAGTCGCTCCATGTAAAATACTGGTATTCAGCTGCATCCGGTTAGACTTGAAGCCGACCCCAACATAGTTGGGAAAAGGCTAGGCAGATGATGATATTAGCATATAGTTCATATCGCAACAATATCGCTCGCCATACATTTATTTAGATCACGTTCACACTTTGCTAAACTAATATATTATTGGAAATGTATGGCGAGCGATATTTTTGTGCTCAAAATCAAACTCAAAGCATTTATTTCAAATAAACCAATTACAGGCACTTTTGAATTGTCAAGGGGTCGGTCAGTCAGAAAGATGAAGCTAGTTGCCCATTCCAAAGCGTAGGTTCCTATGGAGAAGAACGGGAATGAAAATCCACGGACACTCTTTTGAATCAGAATATTGTTACAATATATTTGGTTACATCATGCTATGAACTTTATGCTATATATCATAGCGTAGTCGGAAATGAGCTTCAATTGAAATATTGTCCAGATTGATTAAAGCATTTCTTTTGTTTTCTTTTATAACTCCTCTATATTATCGATGTTAGTATTTTGTTTTTAATTATGACTTGCCTCTTCGTAATCTGTTGTTTGGGCATGAAAGTATTTGTTTCTTCTTTACTTTCGGCTTTTAACTTTCAAATCGTAATTTAAATACAATCTTTGTTATGCTACCTCCTTGGTTGTTGTAAGTTTGTGTCAAAGTAAAAGTTCGTTCCATTTTTACCCGACTACGGCGAAGAAAAAAGGAGGGTTATCATTTTGACCGGTATGTATGTAAGTATGTATGTATGTTCATCTGTTCCCTTCTATTTTCTGAACCACTCATCACAATTTCACAAATGAGGTATCGTTAGAAGCATCTTGATCGTCCGCTGGTTATAGGCTATGTGGCGTCACATTAATTTAAAAATGGCGCCCTCTAGAAGACATAAGGTCAGGAACTTAAAAAATAATATTGTCTTATCGTACCATGTTGAGTATCAAATGAAAGGGCTTAATGAGCATATTTCAAAAATATATATATTATAACCCCAAAAGAATCTAAAAAAATTAAAGTAATAAAAACTAAAACCCAACTACGCCTAAAAAGGTATAAACAAGACAATCTGTCCGATTTATGCCCTAACACGTGTGACTCCGGATTTTTAATTTGTCTGTCTGTGGTGTCTTGTTTATACCTTTTTATGCGTAGTTGGGTTTTAGTTTTTATTACTTTAATTTTTTTTTATTACCTACACTAAAGATATGAGTTTTCATAGGTACTTATTTATTCGACCACTGAACACGACATACTTATGGATTTTCATAGCATTTTCGACCGCTTCGCATGTATTATCCAACCAGTACAGGATTTTCGATCTATCTCGAAGAAGGTTGCCAAAATAATGCTCGAATTACCGAGCATGTTTTAGAAAATTAACATTACATACAGCTCATATCCTTTCTTTTTACGGTTCAGACTGATGCCAAGTTAGTTTCACCAATGATCTCAGGCACTCACAAACGGAAACCAAGGTATGATACCTATAATCTTTTAGCATTTTGGCAACAGACATCATACACGAATGAGTTCACGGTTTGATATTTACTGTCATCGTAATTTTAAGAGACTGTTTACTGGGATTTGAGATGGACAATGAAAAAAAGTAATTTTTCATTTAGTTTTTCGTTTTTGGCAGGGAACATCGGCTTCTGTAGATGTTATCAGAAGTCAGAACAACAACTTTTTTCACGTCAGTATCAGGTTGTATATTGATCAAAATATGATTCGATTATAAATTCGAAAGTAACTCTGTCTGTCTGTCTGTCTGTATGTTACCTTTTCAAGCCTAAACCACTGAACGGATTTCGAAAAAAATTGGCAAGGGGATAGATGGCTACTTGGGAAGGACATAGGGTACTTTTATCGACATACCACGCGGGCGAAGCCGCGGGCGGAAGCTAGTAAAAAATATATATTTACAGCATTATAATCATTAGAATTTGTAATACGTTACATCTCTCTAACACTGACCAGCAAATTGTAAAAAAATTCAAGTTAATTTGAATTTCGTAGGCTACCTTTGCAGACCCGTTAATGGCGTGCATTCGAGAGGCAGTTTCAGCAATAGAAATTTATAATAGGCTGATTAGGAAGTGCTTCTCAAAAACTGGCGAAGAATTCATGTTCAAGACAAATATTCAACAACCTTGATTACGTTTGAAGAATGGAATTAAATGGAGAAGATATATGTCATGGCCAGATCTTAGAATTGATTATTTCATGAAGTTTTCGACCATTTCATGAAATAGAACATCGACCGCTGGTCACATCATGATGTGGTTCGAGGTCATTGAATACTCAACGTTTGACGATATAAACAAAATGCACGTCTACTTCATGATGTAGCAAAACATTTTATCTGATCATATCATAAAGTAGTTTGTTTTTACCACCGGTAGAGGCGTTGATATCGCTTTGTTTTTATTGTGCATCATGGCGGCGGCCAAACTTACAAAACTTACAAATCAAATAAAGTAGGGTGACCACGAAAAAATCATCTATGGACTTATAATAATGGATTTTCAAATATGCATACATCGTTGGCTTTCATTTTTTGGAGTGATAACTATAAACTACTATCTTATTACCACAAAACCGTGTATATCAATTGTTAAACCTTTTAAACATGACATTTGTGTATGGTGTTTGACATAAAACTGACATTAATTAAACACGCGTTACACAAGTGTCTAAGTTTTTGTGGTAAGACCCGTATGGTTTAATTTTTTTTGAATAATTATCTGCAAGCCTAAATGCGACTATCGACACTCAAACCAATGCGCAGATAAGGTACCTAAATAAAAGCTGCCACGTTCCAATCAATCTGCCTAGCCTTCTCCCAACTATGTTGGGGTCGGGTTCCAGTCTAACCGGATGCAGCTGAATACCAGTATTATACATGGAGCGACTGCCTATCGGACCTCCACAAACTAACTGGGTACCTAACTGGGTAATACATACCCCTTAATAAGACTGGTTGTCAGACTTTCGGGCTTCTGACGACCCGTAACGACTGTCAAAGATCTACGATTGACAGCCGGGACCATGTTTGTGCTTTCCGAGGCACGGAGGAGTTTCGGTATGTAAATATGGTCACTCATCCATGGACCAATCCCAGCAAGCGTAGTTTTACCTGATGGATCGACCCGTGTGGATGTTGGCATTACTTGGCCACGCTCTCCTCTACTCCACGAGCTGCCACGTTCCAAAACAAACTATTATAGAGGTAACACGAGCAGAACACCTTTACGTGTAGCTATTAATTGAACATACTTGCTATTCCTGAAAGTTTGTGTGCAACAATTGCACCTATCGTTAATATACATAAACATAAAATAAAATGAACGCCTTCTTCCCAAGGAGGTAGACAAAAACTACAGTACGCCACCTGCTACGATTCTTACATACTTCTTTTGCTTCAATAACGTTCATATATCTGAGGGCCTAGACAAGTGACAATCGCTCCGAAAGCGTTTCATATTTCTACAACGACTTTCAACAGGATTGACATAAGCTTTTTGATAGCTATGTCAGTCCTATACATTTTTGCCTTTTCCATCATCGTTATCGCTGATAGAATGTCATTTTATCTAGGGCCTCTGTTCATATACACACGCCGTTTGCGAGTGCTCCTGACCTTTCTAAAGAACATCACCAATAATGTCACCAAATGTCCATCTAAGGCGGCCCCTCCCGGTGTTTCGACTCAAATCTACCTTGTAAATAGGAACCTTTTCTTATTCGCCTTTCATTCGTCCTCTCAACATGACCAAACCATCACATGAGGCAATCAATTCAACATAACAGCTCCTGGAATACTGCACCATTTCCGCAAGTTTGTTTACATAGATTACACGGTATTGTAACATAATTTAGCCAAAATAAACACTAGGTAACGAATTGATCCCAATCGAAACGTATACAAAAACAGAACATGTGGGCAATCTGCCACGGACGTCGACCTCAATCAAGCTTACGCTTACCTGTTCATGATCCAAAAACGCAGAAAAATTATAATTAATTTCAAAGGCATTGCGTTGTGGGAAAAATATTGTGTTTTTCGCGGCAATAACAAGGTCGGGAATGTTTGGGTTATTTTGTGAGTATTGCGCGGGAGTTTATTGATGAAATAAATGTGTCTTAACGTAGTCCGGAATTAGGATTTTATTTTGAGGATGGATTTGATATGAAAGTTTGATTGCAGGAAGAGTCTTTTCTTTTCTTGTAAAAATCAGTCCAGGAGTATACTCAGTCTCGGGTTATGTAAAAAAAAAAAACCTGGATTGTCAACCTCTGATCTGAGAATTATGGTTAAACTAATTTCATTTCATGTTATTCCATTTATTTACTACTGATAAAAGTATTGAAACATTTGTAATTTTGCCCCTGGCCATGTTTTATAAGTAAGTATTCACTTGTTTTTGTTAAGCAATTAATTCAGATGAAAGGAATATAAAGCAATCACGCATCCTAAAAGCAATTTTAGATAAATCATGTCTCGGAAAAACAGATTTATACTTAAATCTCCAACCAGTCTGTCTGGTGGAATACGTTGTCATCATTATAAGGAAAAGCAAAGATGGCCGCAATCCAAAAACGCGGGAAAAGGCGCAGTTTTCGCGCCAACTCCGCGTCAGGGAATTTCCTCGAAGTCTTTCACAACAGATTGAAATTAATTATGTTTTTGCACTTACGAAAAAAGGTGAAATGCAATTATTTGTAGGCTAAAAATAAATAGAACGCATTTTATAATGAGTTTGAGGTTTTAAGTCAATCAGAGACTAAGTAGTCCGGTTTTGCTTTTTTTCACAGTTTTGTAGAAACTTCATCTTATTTGGACAGGCAAAGGTAACCGAACCCATAAAGCCAATAGTCACCGACAGTAAATATTTTTTAAATTTTTATTTCGGTCTTTTAAAATCCTTTGAAGTTATCGGTTAACCAAATATTCAATAATAAGTAGGTACACCATCTGCCCAGCCTTTTTCCCGTTTCCCAACTTTGTTGGGGACTTAGAGTTGGCTTCCAGTCTAACCGGATACAGCTGAATACCAGTATTTTACATGGAGCGACTGCCGTGGAAGTGCAAAGGCATTTTCCCCTTATGAAAAAGAAATTGATAAACAATGCTTTTTGGTAACCAAGAGGAGCTAGTGGCTACGTAATAACAGCCACACGGGTCAGCCATCAGGTTAAGCTACGCTTGCCAGGGCTGGTCCGTGGATGGGTGACCATCTTTACATAACGAGACTCCTCCGTGCCTCGGAAAGCACGTTAAGCCATTGATTCCGGCTGTCATTTGTGGATCTTTGACAGTCGTTACGGGTCGTCAGAAGTCCGCAAGTCTGACAACCAGTCTTACCAAGGGGTATCGTATTACCCAGTTACTGGGTTGTGGAGGTCAGATAGGCAGTCGCTCCATGTAAAATACTGGTATTCAGCTGTATCCGGTTAGACTGGAAGACGACCCCAACATAGTTGGGAAAAGGCTAGGCAGATTTTTGATTTTCGTAACACGGAAAATCAAACCATAAAACCCTCATTTTATGTTCGATCTGCGTTGCACTTATTTTGCGTGGGCGAAAGCCAAAAATAACACATAATGCGCAAAATCAACATGTTTGTAAACACAATACCCTCGTGGCGCCATCTATTATCAGGCCATTACAACTAACCAATGAGTGTCAATGGCCTACATTTAAACCAGCTTACTTGACCCGTTCTGTCTTTTGAAATTTACCAGAATTTTAAGATGTGACGTGTCACAGTTATTCTGGTTTTGGTAGTTAATTTGGGATAGTTCCAAGTGGGAAAATGCGTACCTTCCTCCTGTTGGTACTTTATCTAAATTCAAGGTTAAATGTTATTTTAGGATTATGGACATTGAGTTTTCTTGGCGTGTGAAAATTTGTCGATTGAGGTAATACTTTTTTGGGTCGAGTTTCTAGGAAAAATCTTTAGGAAAAGTGTTTGAACTTTCAAAGTTTTAAGAAAAAATTAGGCAATTAACAGTAGATACAGTGAGGTTCAAACTTTATGGCGGTTCTGAAGTGCGCTACAAACTGCGCAGTAGTACCCCACCCCTAACCCCCGCAGTCACATCAATTTGTGACTGCGCAGCTCCCTGGAGTAAGTATGTTCTGTGGCGCAGCTACTCGCCTCGTGTTCAGAGTCGCCATAAAGTTTGCATTGGGCTGTGTCTATGGTTACATTGAGTTTACGAGAGTGTAATGTATTGGTTGAATGGGGTGTGTAGGGTATTGTGCAGGTAAGTGAGTGCAACAGAATGACTATAGTAGTAACTAAAGTTAAAGGGGCTGCGCTAAGTACGCCTGCGAAATTTAAATTTACTAACGTTTTTTTGGAATTTGCAGGTCAGTGTCACATTATTTTTTGATAAAATATGAATTTCTAGAATTAGAATCAACCAAACAACTCCTTAAGTCTTATATTATTACCCTATTGAATGACTATTTCATGAAGTCATGACATTTGAAATCAATTCTAACTTGAGAGTCTGCATTTACGTCCGGTTGATGGCAATAGGCACGCCCTATTAAATGGAACATCATAACTGGCGAAACGTGGGTGTACTATCGAAGAACTTCATATCTTAGCAGTTTCAAAACAAAATCCCGTGAACACGGTGACCACATCTGTTACCGCCCCGGTTCTATAACGGCCGAGCGCTGCAAGCAGAAATAGTCCTTACGGTGCATAGATATATGAACTTCTTCGATGGTACACCTCTGCCTAATGCGTGATGATGGAAGTGTTTGCATGTGTGCTATGTGTTATGTAAATGGGTGTGTGGGTGTGTTGTATTGAATTAAAAACTCTATTGTTTTGTGAATGAAAGATTATCTATCTATCTATGTTTCATTTGGCAACGAACTTGGAGCCAAAATGTGTGTAGGAGTATATCAATTAATAAGCCCTAGCATGAACGTGCGTAGTAAATGTATCTTTAAAATTAAAAAATACTCGGTTTGCCCAAGATATCAGTTAAGTAAGGGCAGGAGAAAGACAATGAATTATTTATGCGGGCCACATAGACATTCAAGTAATTTGATCAAACAGGGTAGTTCAAACAGTTTTATCAAATTGGCATGCATGTGTGTGGGATAATTTGATCAAAATGAGTCGTCAAATGGCATGAAGAAATATGATTTTTTATTTCGTATCCCTATTTGAACCGGCCTGTTTAAACCGGCCTGCCCGGCCTGTTTGATCAAATTACTTGAACGTCTATAGGCCGCATTAAACTAATTGTGCTTTCGTAAAAATTTAAACTAAAATGCTATAGGATTATGATACCTATATTTTTTTTAAATAGAAATGATTATTAACCATTGAAAAATCGTTCGAATTTACGTCGTGCATTCGTACTGGGGCCTCAACACTATTATCATGAAAGTTACGAAATTGATCATTTTTGACAGTTATCCAATGTCATTTCGAACCGATAATAAATTGTTTGGACATGATCACAATTGTATTAGCCAAACGACTGTTGTACCTTCTTATAAACAGAATGAAATTAGTGAAAAATTCTTGGTATCACGTTTGAAAACCCGAGACGAATGGTATGATAAATCTGGGTAGGTATGCTGGAATTTTCTTTTAATGTTTAACCAGCCGAGCCGCTTCAAATTCAGGTAGGCAAGCAAGAAAGCGTCATATTTTAATCAAAAAACAACCTGATGCTGACCTATTATATTGGCAAAATGCAAAGAACGTAAGAAAATTTTTATTCCGCCGGCTACCTTTGCGCATCCCCCGACAGTTACTTTCGCATTTAATACGGAGTATGTATGGATTTTGCTCAGTAAAGTCTCTAAAAAGTTTTCAAACATTATTTTGCAACTTATTAGAGGCGATTTTATTTTCATGAATCGGAAGTGATAGACAGTATATTTGAGACGATGCCATATAGGCGTCTTAATACTTATAAATATATAGGCACTAAGTACTTAATAAACACATAAACAACCCCCTAGCAATAAAAGTCGCGCTTAAATTACATTTTAACGTACGACAATAATTTTATATGACGACAACGCAAGGTTATCGCCGACGTCGTCTACCATCTGTCTTTGCCAATCACGCGCGCGTTGCTATGACAACCGTTTGTGTTTGACAGCTGCACCGTACGACGTGACCTTGCTAGTGCGTTCACACGTCAAAGAATTGATTTAGTTTATTCAGTTTGTTTTATTTCATTGAGACTGTCGAACATGATTTATTGCTTGATTTTAATCAATTGTGATTACGTGCATTTGCAGTAGGTCGGTTAGTGTCAAGTGCTTAGATTATATAGGTACTCTTTTTTTTTTTTTTGAGAGGGTGGGTAATCATCCAATGACTTCTCCCGCTCTGGGCGGAGCGGAAGGGCGTGTCAGACTTTTACTGACTAAAACCCACCCGTGTTCCTTCATTTGCCTGTTGCCAAGGTCCCGGTATCCCTTTCGGACTTTCCCGCAACCCTGGCAGGCATCGGTCCTATTGGACCCCGTCAATTTTGCTGACATCTCTTTGAGGCGCGCGTGGAACACGACGCGCCATCGACCCGGGCCTGGTCCTTATCGGACGGCGAGCTGCCCGTTGCTCGCCGTCCGCAAGCCCGCGCCTATGGTGGCCGGGAATCCGCCTGGGATTCCCGACGCCCAGGGCGTCTCCAACGGCGGCGGTTAGGGGCGTGAGGGCGCAAACTTTGCCTTTCCCTCACGCGTTCCGCCTCCTCCTTCGCGAGCATTACTGCTTCGCAGAAGGAGGTGACGGCTTCCCATGCCCTCTCGCTCCGTACCATGGCCTGAACCAGGGCCGGACGCGAGAGGTCATTGCCGCCAATCGCCTCCGCGAGGACACGGCGGTGCTCCGCCCAAGCAGGGCATACCTCAACCGTATGCTCCACCGTGTCCTCCGGGCGATCCGCACAGTGGTGACACCCGGGCGTTTCCTCCCGCCTAATCCTACACAGGTACCTCCCGAAGCTGCCATGTCCGGTGAGGACCTGTGTCAGGCGGAAGGTGAGGACGCCGTGGCGCCTCTCTAGCCACTCCTCAAAGAGGGGACTTATCGCCGCTATTGTGGCGTGCCCATATATAGGTACTCTAAGGTAAAGAGTGATGGATTGAATGAAATTGTTATTGTGTCAACTATTATATCAGTGACGAATGATGGATTGAATGAAATTCTCACTGTGTGAATTATTATATCAACAACTTATTGATTCGATTGAGTATTTACTACCGGTGTCTAAAATTATCTTTTGTCATATCTCGTGTCAAATCTTTTAACTACTTTGCTGTTGAGATTTCAGCCTGTCGTTATTTAGTTTATAAATACGATATCAATCAACGAATTGTGATAAATTGATAAGATTTGATTGCAGATACAATTAAATCTGTCACTTAATAAATTTGGGATCACTCAACGTCAACAGCCGTAAGCTAGAATCAAAGCTTAATGATTCAAATTGACTTACAACAACATAAAAAACGCCAAAATATTTACAAAATCGTTAAAAACAAGTGCCAATTTCTGTCGCTTTGAAACCCGGGAACACTCAACTTTTGTATGCAGAAAATTTTACGAAGCTTGAAGATTCGAATGGTTTTTGTCACCAACAAAACAATATTATGTTTTTAAAACGCCAAAATATTTTCGTTATCGTTAAAAACAAGTGCCAATTTTATGCGTATTAAAATAAGGAATTGTCCATAATCCCGTCGCACCAAATGGCGGCAAAATAAAAACAAGATGGCAGCATTGGCAGATATATATAGCCTGTTTAAGATCCCTGGCCTCGGCAATGACCCCGACATATGCGCATTTTGTGCATATACGCGGAAAGTGCAAGAATATCTGCTGAATATTTACTTTCTAGGGCCTTGTTTTTGTGAAGCAGGGTTATTTAAATAAACTCAAAAACGATTGCACCGATTTTCATGCTGTTTTCACCAATGGATAGAGTGGTTTTCGAGAAAGGTTTTAGTATACAGGGCGTCCCGCGGATATGCCACATGCAGGGAAAGTACCTTGAATATTGTAGATGGATCATTTTACTGAAAGGAGACATTATTTTAATTTAAACTGCATTCATAGATATTTAAATAATTACATGGTTGAACCGGGAATCGAATCCGTTACATGAGAAAAATAATCACCCTGTAGCTCTATCATACCGATCGAAAGGCTTCATCATAAGGATTATATTTTGCTAAATAACATAGTGTCACAAATAAAAGGAAGACCATGAATTTTAACATTTTTAATACAAAATTAATCAATTTATCAAATGCTCAAAATGAGTTCCTTCCTGTTGAATACAAAGTCGCACTCTTTTGTTTATTTCGCTCCTTGTCGATTTTTTGATCTTGTTGTGGTGGATAACGAATGAATGAATAGGGAAATGATGTGTACTTCTTAAGTGGGTACATGTATTAGTAATAGGTACTTATGATAATGTCAGTTGTATGTCCTTACGGCAATGTCAGCTTTCATTTTTCTGAACAAAATTTCACATCAAATGATAAAATTCATGGTCTTCCTTTTATTTGTGACACTATGTTATTTAGCAAAAAATAATCCTTATGATGAAGCCTTTCGATCGGCATGATAAAGCTACAGGGTGATTATCTTTTCATGTAACGGTTTCGATTCCCGGTTCAGCCATGTAATTATTTAAATATCTGTGAATGCAGTTTAAATTGTTTTTTAAAATTCAAATAATGTCTTCTTTCAGTAAAATGTACCATCTACAATATTCAAGGTATTTTCCCTCCATGTGGCATATCCCTGGGACGGCCTGTATAATAACCGACATCCACGCGGGCGAAGCGGTGGGCTATCAGCTATCAGCTAGTAGTTTATAAAATATGATTGACGTGTAAACGTGTTTGTAAAAACCTACTTACAGAGAAATGAAATCATTTAATTGGAGCTGCTAGAATATAGTGATTCAAAATCCAGCGAAGTTCGAAAAATTTACGAACTTTGCTGGATTTTGGGGCTACTTTGGAATTATTTTCTGAATAATTGTTCAGAAAGCATGGAATTTCCGCTCGTGCAAGTAGCGAAATCGAGTTATTTCCAGTGATTTACTGTTTCCATGTTTCCAGTAGTTTACAAAATATCTACAATATTTTATAATTAACTTTGCACGGTATTTCATTGCCAGGAAACTACTCTGTACGAGTACCGAGAGTTTGATATTGAGCTTGATTTGACTCTGCTTCCAGTGCTCGGTGTGGCAACACGTCGTGTTCTGGTTCGCGACAAGTCAATCGTCACCCTGATGCCTCGTTGAGTGGTGAAACACGTGTCGATTTCTTACAGGATTTTTTTGACTCTTGAAGAATAGTTAAGCGGAATAGGTTACTAAATTATCTTCGTCTATTGTATCTAAGTTCGATATTATCTACCACTAGCTTCTGCCCGCGGCTCCGTTCGCGTGGAAGTCGTAATAAACACAATAAACTAAATTATAGCCATATTTTTATAAAACTCCCTCGACCTCCGACCCACCGCGTCGCATCGCCCGCCCGCGCAAACCTTTTGTCTTTTTGCTCAGCTCCTAAGGGTCGTAGCGTGATGTTAAATAACCTATAACCTTCATAAATCACTCCGGCCATTGCTGAAAACCGTATAAAAATCCGTGTGGTAGTTTTTGAGTTTATCGCGTTCAGATAGACAGATGTGGCGGGGGCACTTTCTTTTATAACATGAAAGTCGTGATCTGCCTTCATCAGACGAAGGTATACATGCGGTTTTGAACTTTTGATACGTTTAAGAAATAAAAGAATATGTGCCTTCTAATAAAAGTTGTCTTACAGTCCGAACGTACCGGTTGAACGCCGTAATTACAGAAACAATTAAAAAGCAATTGTGCTTCGCGTGGATCCACTTTCTGGCATAGCATAAATCAATCTGCCAAGCCTTTTCCCAACTATGCTAGGGTCGGCTTCCTGTCTAACCGGATGCAGCTGAATACCAGAATTTTACATGTAGCGACTGCTTATTTGACCTCCACAACCCAGTAACTGGGTAATTAATACGATACCCCTTGGGAAGACTGGTTGTCAGACTTTCGGGCTTCTGACGACCCGTAACGACTGTCAAAGATCTACGAATGACAGCCATGACCAACGGGTTAACGTGCTTTTCGAGGGACGGAGGAGTCTCGTTATGTAAAGATGGTCACCCATTCCCGGACCATCACCGGCGAGGGTAGCTTAACCCGACGGATCGAACCGCGCGGCTGTTATTACTTAGCCACGAGCTCCTCCAGCATAGCATAATCAGCCTATAATTTTCACAATGCTGGGTCACAGGTCTGCTGAGACTGTAAGACGGAGTGGTATTTCACCTCTTTTATCTGTTCAGTGGTAATCCACGACGCGGGCCCAGTGCGGGTTTATAGATGTCACATGTTTTCAAATGTTTGGTTCTAGGACATGCCGGTTTCCTCACAATGTATTTCCTTCTCCGTTTTGAGAGCAGGAAGGAATTACTTACACAAAGTAACACGGCTGTCTGGGTGCGAACCCACAACTTACAACTCGTAAGTCGGGGCCGTTACCACGTTGGGCCACCACTACTCTTTCTCGTTCAGAACGAAGGATAAAATAATGAAATACTGAGATCCTACAGACCCGTAATCTACAGTAGATACTCGGGTAAATATTCTTATTTTAGACATCCGACTTTCTAAAAGAATTCACGGCAAAACCAAGTGCAAATATTTACAAACAGACGAGTCACGACCTACGCATTTATTTTCATTCAAAGCGTTTGTAATTAATCATAATTATTATAATCAAATTCTGCCAAGTATAATAAAAGATCTGACGTCAGCAAATGGTAACATCTGAAGTCCTAACTCATTTTAAATATTTACATGTTTATAGCAGTGAAGGATAACATCGAGAGGAACCGGCATTTCCTAGAACCAACAATTTGAACACCATTGTGACATCCACCAACACGCACTGGGCCCACGTGATGGATTACGGTCCACTCCCTCTCACGGAGAGAAGGCCTGTGTCCCAGCAGTGGGAATAATATAAGCTGATTATGTACAACTGACGTCATCAGCCTAGCCTTTTCCCAACTATAAAATACAATAGACGTCGATATATTTATTAGTAATAACCTAACTCCGCTCAACTATTCTCAAGAGTCATAAAAACCCTGTAATCGAAACATGTTTCACCTCTCAACGAGGACGCAGAGCTCTGCGTCCAGTGCGATGTGTGGCAACACGTCGTGTTCTACTTTACGACTGGTCAATCGTCATCCTGAGGATGCCTCATTGAGAGGTGAAACACATACGTCGATTTCTTACAGGGTTTTTTATGACTCTTGAAGAATAGTTAAGCGAAATAGGTTATTAAATATATCTACGTCTATAGTATTTTAAAATGGATTTCCGCAAAGTCACGCCTGAATCAATTAACTAACTATGTTGGGGCCGGCTTCCAGTCTAACCGGATGCAGCTGAATACCAGTATTTACATGGAGTAACGGTCTATTTGACCTCCACAACCCAATTGACGCCAAACTATACCACAAAATCTTATAAAAAAATGTCTGATCCGTAACGTATGACCCGTAATAAATAAACAATAAATCTCTTCCCGCCTTTGATGGATGTTACTATTGTTTACAGATGGAATGATAAACGTTAAAACTTAGCCAAGAAGCCATCTTGTGCATGTGCAGTAACAGAATTGATGACCATAAACAGACACTGACCTCTAACAAATGATAGGTCAATTACATTTGGATTTTGCATTTGACATTGGCAATAGCACCGAATCATTTGGCCTATTTAAACCATAAAGTATACCTACTGCCAATATGAAAGGACAAAATTAAACAAGAAAGCACACGAAAATCTTAACACGATGGAATCATAATTTTCCCGGGGAAACTGCTGTGAAAATCTGATGATGTATTAAAAAAAAAATAGCAACATAATGTTATACTTATAACTCAAACTAAACGCATTAATTTCAATTAAACCAATTACAGGGAGTTTTGAAACAAGGGGTCGGCCCTTAAAAAAATAATTCTTCTAAATACAGGTCGGTCGGTCAAAGATGAAGCTAGTTGCCCATTCCAAATCGTAGTAGATTCCTATATGGAAAAGAACGGGCCAGAACTCCACTAACACTCTTTTAAATCGCACTATTGCTTCAAAATATTACTAGCATCACTCATAATTTAAAAAAAAAGAAAGTAATGTAGAAATATCGTAAGAAAGAACGCTTAGATACAAATGTTCCAAAAATAGCCAACCCAAGTATCCCACCCACTAACAGATTTTTTGATTCATTCCTTCATAATCATTAACTAAGGATTGACCTAATGAAACAAAAGCTCAAATACCAGCACAAATACTACCTCACCGGACACAAATAAAATAATTATTTATTTAAAAACGGCACATGTGATATTACAACACAGCTAAAATTACATTATTACGCTGGAAACAGCCAAAAATTCTTACCTTTACACCACCTGCTGACGAAAATAAAATCCACAGAGGAATAATAACACAATGATCTTTGTGTCGCCGAAAAAAGGCGGTAAATTTCCCGCGCTGTCACCTGTCAAACTACAAATTATAACCTCAAAATCTATTGTTAATCAATAAATATTGATTTTTATTTGTTTATTTTTGTTATTTTACTACTATAACGACGTCCGTACAGAGAAATAGACGATATTGAACTGCTGTCGAGACGTATAAACGAAATCTGGAGATTTTCCAAAATGGCAGCTTGCCAAATACGAAGTGCGTTGCGTCCGGCGACCTAGGGTGGATAGGGGCTGTTATCATCCGTTCAGTTTTGATCTTTGAACTGAATTGACGTATGTATCTAATGGAAATGAGATTAAAAATGAGTCGATATTTTAGTTTTATTGATGCATTTTTATTATAAGCTGACTGCTTCTTTATTGATAGAATAAGTACGAAGTGTGAGTGTGTGCTTTTAATGTTTTCAAGACGTTAATCTAGATAGGTATTTAATCTTATCAGGATACACTTACATGGCAGAGCATAGAAGTCTTGCACCTGCACTCCGTGATACTACAGATTAATACAAATGGTTCACTCCGCAAAATCATTTAAATAAAAAGCGACTCTTGCTCCGACACAATAAAGTGCAATTCAGGTCGCACAGTGCTAATTACAGTTATATTCACCTAGAAGTTGCCTCTTTTTCTATCGCGTAACTCTTATATATCTTCTGACTACGTTACGCTCTCTGAATTGGCCCGACAAGCAAGACGAACCCGCCGGCGGCGGCCGCGTACTTGTAGTTTCATACCTAAAATTCGGAGTGCGTCTTCTGTACTATTATGTGGTGATACGTGGTCCTACGCATGCGCACCGCAAACAGTTGTTTTATTGTAAGTACGTACAGTCAGGCAATAGGATTATGTGTTTCGTTAATCAAGAGTGCCTCTATGACTGGAGTGGCTGATTTTAATTAACAAACCTAGACACAACGGCAACCTTTACTTAAATAAATAAACGTTAATGCCTACGCTGTCCCACTTCTGGGCAAAGGCCTCCCTCCACTCCTATACTTCGCGATCCCGCGCGTCCTCCTTCCAGTTTTGAACCTAAAAATTACCTTCGTTTTATGACGTATTAATGCCATTTTTCCAGTATAAGTGAGAGACGGACCGATACAATGCCGATAGCACCATCCCTTTTTCGCAGTGGAATAATGATGGCATTAATACTTCATAAAGGCTCTTATATACTGGCGCGACTTGTCGCGGGACGCGACTTTTAACATAACAATTTCTGAGAAACTTCACGGTAGAACAATACCGGCGGCGTCGCGTCGCGTGACAAATCGCGCCAGTATGTAAGAGCCTTAATACGGCCCCTAGTACTTGTTAAAAGGCCTACACTAACCTCCCATACTTATTAACATTGTTATTCGAAAATATTGAAAAAGCCAATTATTTTCAAAAGAGTCACCGAGGAGTTTCTTGCCGGCTCTTCTCCATAGGAAACGACCAATTGGAACCGTGCGCCTAGCTTCTGACGTTTCAAAGTGTCCATGTAGGTTTATGTGAAATAAAATATTTTGAGTTTGAAACATTAAAAATATCACGGACAGCAACAGTCCCTCCAACCTTACCCCGCGAAACACCTTGCATCTCTCTTTGTATACCATTTGAGAACAAAGATTTTAGTGAGACAACGAACTTGTGTACAGATATATCAAGCAAAATATTTTGTTTATATTACAGCTGTTAGTTAACGAAACTCTTTGATTTGAATTATAATCGAGATACGTCCATCTTGTTTTTTTTTTTTTTGTCATAAATTATGTGAACTGAGCGCCTAGACAAGTGACAATCGCTTCGAAAGCGTTTCGTATTTCTACAACGACTTTCAACAGGATTGACATAAACTTTTCGATAGCTTATGTCAGTCTTATAAATTGCCTTTTCCATCATCGTTATCGCTGATAGAATGTCACTTTGTCTAAGGCCTCTGATTAGTGTATTGGTCACAAGCGCTACTGCTGAGCATGTGGTCCTGGGCTCGATTCCCAGGTCGGGCAAAGTGTTATTGGATTTGTCTATCTGGAATTTCTCAGTAGCAACTCGAAGGCTGAATTTGTGCCCGGTTGTTGGCAAGCACATCTGGGCACAATTTATTTTTTATTTTTATTCTGTAAATAGTTAATAGGAATCACTTTTACACGTCATATTATAAAATATTAAAAATAAGCCAGATGAGGTCGGCGTTTCCTATCTGACTACTCTGAGAAGAAAGGCCGAAGCAAACTCAGAGGTCGCAGTCTTTTTTAAAGTCCAGACATAATCTTGGTTAGACCATATGAGGACCATTTAGATTAGCGTCTGAAATGGTCTTTTGAGGAAAGAACCACAACGATTTGAGTGGACCTGTCCAATCAGTGCAAGCATTTGTCAGTAATAGTGGAGCTCAACTCAGAACTTAAGGAGCTCAACGACTCGACGAACAATACCAAAGAAAGGACATTTGGGTAGGTCGCATAAAATACTCAAATTGCCAGACCATCGTTAAAACTCACCGAGAACGAAAAAAAAATCAAAACAAAAATCCTCACATTTACAGTAATTAAAATAATACAATACTTTACAAAGTAATCATGTAAAATCCAGACTCTGGGCTCCAGGGGATTCGAAAATAGAACAATCAAAAGTTTGTGGAATTGGTAACTATTAAAATAATAGATTTAAATAAGTTTTATTATAACAGTAGGTTATGGTTTGGCAGGTTACCAATCGGTAGTTTGTTATTACCCGAGTACGGCGAAGGAAAAAGGAGGGTTATGATTTTGACCGGTATGTATGTATATATGTAAGTTCATCTACTCCCTCCTATCTTCTAAACCACTTATCACTATTTGACAAATGAGGTATCGTTGGAAGCGGCTTGATCGTCCGCTAGTTATAGGCATCACAATTGACGTCACATTAAATTAAAAATGGCGGCCTCTAGAGGACATATAGCCAGGAACTAAAAAAAAATATTGTTTAATCGTACCATGTTGGGTATCAAATGAAAGGGCTCAATACGCACATTTCAAAAAAATATATATTATAACTACAAAAGAATTAAAAAATTAAAAAATCCGGTGTCACACGAAATCTGTTCGATTTATACCCTAACACATGTGACTCCGGATTTTTAATTTGTCTGTCTGTGGTGTCTTGCTTATACCTTTTTAGTCGTAGTTGGGTTTTAGTTTTTATTACTTTAAAAAAAAAATATTATTACAGTATTTTATGGTTTGGCAATTTACCAATCGGTGGTTTGTTATTTTGTTTTGTTTTGTTTTCATAATCTTGGTTGGCAATTGCAGCGACCTACAAACATCAGTCTCATCAATCGAAGGCTCGTATGGGATACGATTTCTTTGTTTCTGTAAATAAGCTTTAAGGCTTCCGCAGATAGGCGCGACGCGATTCTGGTAGAAGAATTTCTATTAGACTCGCATCGCGTTGTCGAGTCGCGCGTGTCTGCGAGAGCCTTTTAATAATTTTCAAGAGACATGTTACACATCTAAGCAAAAAAATATAATATTATGTATATAAATAAAATACTTCTTCAGCTTTGTTCAACCCCTGGCTGGAGGCCCTGAGTCCCCTGGCTGGAGGCCCTGGGTGTAGTAGCTTAAGGCAGCCACAGGAAAGTCCGGTTAAGAAGTCATGATTACAGAAATCAACTTCAAGATGCCCTAGTTAAAAAAAAATAAACCAGCTTTGTGCATACGAGTGCGAGTCAGACTCGTGCACGAGGAGTTCCGTACCGAATAATAATACAGTGCAAAAAACACCGAAAAATAACACTTTTCTTTTACGGGGATTAAATTCTTGTTATTTATTATTATAGCGGCTATTGAAATACACAATCTGTGCAAATTTCAACTGTCTACTTATTACGGTTCATTAGATACAGCCCGCTGACAGACAGACGGATGGAGAGCGGACGCTGGTGATAGGGTCCCGTTGGCACCCTTTGGGTACGGAAAAATACATGTTTTACTTTGTTTTTTTGACGTCAGTTTTTCCTGGTTTTTGGGGTTCCGTCTGTCACCACGTGATAGTTAGACAGTTGAAATTTTCGCAGGTGATGTATTTCTGTTGCCGCTATAACAACAAATACTAAAGAACAGAATAAAATGAATATTTAAGGGGGCTCCCATACAACAAACGTGATTATTTTGCTCGTTTTTATAGATAATGGTACGGAACCCTTTGTGCGCGAGTCTGATTCGCATTTGGCCGGCTTTTTTTTTAAATAAAGTTTATTCTGTGCTCAATATACTAAATGTCAAATCACTCATCACAAATTGAACAGTGTATATACTCGTAGAGTACGCAATTGTCTCAGTTACTGCGTATTTAAATCATTTATTTCTTTCGAGCACTATATAACTCGTGTTGGCAGTTAATAACGACACGAGGTGATTGAAAGCAAATATATTATACTCATTCAAAATTGTAGTTGTGAACTTGTGAGGAACTCGTGACTAAAGCTCTGCCCACACTAACCCCGCGTCCTATTAAAAGCGAGCGTCGCGAGAATACACGATTGCACGAACTTTTTGTTCGGTGAACCTGAACGCTTGGTCGCGCCGACAGAGGGCGTTTTCCGGTTTTCCGAACAAAAAGCGACATAATAATAATGCTCGCGACCGATCGCGTATTCGCGCGATGGCCAACAAGTTACTTGACACAATCGGTGAGACCGAATTTCGTGTTTGGCCAAAATAAATAAAAGGTTTGTTCAAGGTTTTTTTCTGTCATACATTTCTGAATAGCAGCCCGGAGTCTGGATTAGTGCCCGGATGATGGCAATAGGCTCACCCCCTATTACATGGGATTTAAACATAACTGGTGAAGGGATGGGTGTACTATTAGACACCTACACCTCTGCCCTTACCCTTCGGCGAAAACAGGCGTTATATTAAAATTATAATACAGTAATACTGACGTCCAGGAGGACATCTCCGTTGAGGTAGACCGCGGCGAAGGTGGTCATCATCATCATCATCATTTCAGCCAAAAGACGTCCACTGCTGGACATAGGCCTCCCCCAAGTACCGCCACTTCGACCGGTTCTGTGCTTGTCGCATCCAGCGGATTCCTGCGGCCTTCTCCAGGTCATCGGTCCGCCTTGTGGGAGGCCTTCCAACGCTACGTCTTCCGGTACGCGGTCGCCACTCCAGAACCTTTCGGCCCCATCGGCCATCTGTTCTGCGAGTAATGTGCCCTGCCCACTGCCACTTAAGTTTGGCAATACTTAGGGGTATGTAAGTTCTCCTACGGATCTCTTCATTTCTGATACGATCACGCAGGGAAACTCCGAGCATAGCCCTCTCCATTGCCCTTTGGGTGACTTTGAGCCTTCTAATGAGGCCCATTGTGAGCGACCACGTTTCAGTGCCATAGGTCATCAGCAGTGATCGGAGTAGGTAGATTGAACTGGGGCCATTGATTCGAAACGTATATATGTATTAATATGGACATTCCTCCGGAATTGGTGGATTATTAAAAAAAAACCGGAACTTATGTAGGAATTGTATTCTGCCAGAGTGGAAGGAGTCATTCGATGATTTGCAATCCTCAAAAAAAAAAGGTAGGAATTGTAATAAAATGAGCAAATAAATAAAATAGCAAATAAATAATGAATTAATTTAGTTTTGATACCTTCCTTAAAATTTTGAATTGAGTAGTAATAATATCACTACCAACATTAACAATATTTAATTGAATCCGGAAATACCGGAATTACTTTCCGGAAAAATGGCTTATCCCTGTTATTCTTTCTGTGTGCATTTATGATACAAGTACCAAAAATCAATCTACCTACTCCGATCACTGGTCATCAGTGATCATCACTGGCAACACACACTGGTCAAAAACTTTAGTCTTGAGACACTGTGGTATATGAGACGAAAAGTTAGCACGCAGCTTCCCGAACGCCGGTTTAAAAAGTGGTGTGACGATCCAGTCATGTTTGCGGGGCCAAAATGCCCAGAAATCGCACAAAACAGATGATTTGGAAGGAAAAAAGGGAGGCCTTTGCCCAGCAGTGGGAAAAATTATAGGCTACCTATTAAAATTAAAATACTGACAGATCTTATTAAAAAATTCGTGCAACAAAAAATTTACGAAAAGTCTCGTACATTAACATCTACGAGTCGTTAATTAACTTGTAACAGTCAGTAAGTAACAGGAATAGAGCATAGAGTCTATAGGCAAATGGTAACACAATGAGATATGCATAATTCATAAACATAGACTCATCCGAATTTGTCAAATTTTTTGGTATACGACACGATTACGAAACGACATTAATAGTCACCGTAGACACATAAAAAACTTATTACAAAAAAATTAAGTTATTTAAAAAAATTAAGTTTTAAAAACTATAGGGGATTTGTTACAAACCGATTCCAATTCTGTTTGATCGTCCATTACGTAATTAGGGTGCTGTGCTAACAGCGTGGTGCTCGAAAAACCTCGAAATTTTCGGACTTATTCCAGTGTTTACCCGACTACGGTGAAGAAAAAAGGAGGGTTATGATTTTGACCGGTATGTATGTATGTATTTTCATCTGTTCCCTTCTATCTTCTAAACCACTCATCACAATTTGACAAATGAGATATCGTTGGAAGCGTCTTGATAGTCCGCTGGTTATAGGCTATGTGACGTCACATTAAAAATGGCGCCCTCTAGAGGACATAAAGAAAGAAACTAAAAAAAAAATTGTTTTCTCGTACCATGTTGGGTGTCAAATGAAAAGAGAACATTTCAAAAATATATATAACCCCAAAAGAATAAAAATAATAATTAAAGTAATAAAAACTAAAACCCAACTACGACTAAAAAATATAAACAAGACACCACAGACAGACAAATAAAAAATCCGGAGTCACACGTAATCTGTTCGATTTATGCCCCAACACGTCTGTGGTGTCTTGTTTATACCTTTTTAGTCGTAGTTGGGTTTTAGCTTTTATTACTTTAAATTTTTTGGTTTTATAACTTCTTAAAGGAAAAATAACATCCAATACATTTTTACAAATACCCTATTAGCTGAACGTTCCTCCGAAACCCGATTACTTAAACGAACGTTCCCGGACGTCGTATTAGCCAAACGTCCCTACTCGGAAAGTGGCGACGACACGACTCCGGCACGAGATTATAAATGTCGTGACTCGTTGGGTGTCAAATTAAATAACGTTTAGCGGCCTCGGATTAGTCCGTGACGACATCTTGAAAGCTGGAGATACACATGGAGCTGGAGGAGAGACTTATTTATTACTAGCTTGCGCCCGCGGCTTCGCCCGCATGGTATGTCGATAAAAAGTAGCCTATATCCTTTCTCGGAATGCCATCTATCTCCTTGCCAAATTTTATCGAAATCAGTTCAATGGTTTAGGCGTGAAAGTTGTTATAGCGGCTACAGAAATACATCATCTGTGGAAATTTCAACTGTCTAACTATCACGGTTCATGAGATACAGCCTGGTGACAGACGGACAGACAGACAGACGGACGGACAGCGGAGTATTAGTAATAAGGTTCCTTTTTACCTTTTGGGTATGGAACCCTAATATCTCTGGTCAATCGTATGTGATTGCTACAGTGATGGTCAGCAATCACCGACGATAAACACATTTTTTTTTTTTTTTTTTTTATATTTAATTCACAAAACTGATGTACAATCACAATTGCGATAAAATAGATAGAAGACAATATGACTGATTGACATCTACTAGATGTGAATCTAGCATGCATATCTTAAGTAACACTTACAACTGACACGTATTATTTAAACAAAAAAAAAAACCATAAAAATAACTTGAACAAACATATCCTAAAAAAATGAAAAATGTGAGAGAAAAAAAATAATAAACTTATGCAATTACACAATTAGATCTCTAAGTTTAGTCCTTACTGAGGCTACGGAACCAGCAAATACATCTATATCGCCACGAATGGAATTGGCAAGAGAAAGCATGCGGCAAATGGGTGAAAAATTACCAATATTAGTTCGACTATGAGGCAGGACGAAAGTTCTACGGTTAATTAGGCGGCTACTACTACGTGGGATACAAATGTTTACTTTTTCTAAAAGCTCGGGAGAATCAATTACATTTAGAATGTTATAAGGGAAGTATTTGCTGTATTTCGCGTTTCAACAAAAGAAAAAAGAGCCAAATAGTCTATGGTTCATTAAATTAAGCCTTTTAGAGTCTGGCTAACGAAAGTTGATAACACATGTTGATACTTGAAATTTTATTTTATTTAAATGAAATTAAATTTCATTTATCAACACGAATTATCGCACTATGCTTAGAGACAAGCAGTCTTGTTTTTGTTTTTAATTTCGCGCGTGTCTTCAGGATCATTTTTTAACAATTTACTTACCTTAAATCATTTAGTTTTATTTAAAAGTTATTTTGCAGATAGTACGCAGAAACGGATCAATACGGAGCAGCTGAATACGAGAGGAAGCTATTACGGTTAATCAACAACAGTAAACTTTAAACCTCGCTCAACGCGAGTTAGCTGTAGTTAATAAAACTGCTACATCTTGTGCGGGTGGATAAGCCACTCGCACACTTATTGAGAGAGAGACAACTTTTACATGGACTCTGCATCTGACTTTGCGAGTCAATTTTGATCTAAAATATCATGGGTAAGCAGTTGAAACAAAAATTTCTCATTGTTTTTTTATCGTCCTGCTTACGATCTTATCTACATTAAGACTAATATCTTGGAGAAACATGAATCCATGTGCCATGTCCTAGTCAATAAATATTATTTAAGACCACTTTTTGACACGTTCCGCGACACGTGACTATTTGCAAATATCAAAGTCAAAGTCAAATAATTTATTTCAAATAGGCACATAAAGGCACTTTTGAACGTCAATGAAAAACAAAGAAATAGAATTGATTCTAGTTGCCCATTCCAAAAGGTAGCTTTCGTATGGAGAAGAATGGGCAAGAAACTCCACCGTTACTCTTTTCAAAAATGTTTTGCAATATTTTGTATACATGAATTATATAATTATATGTGAAGACGATGCACCTACAATAAGATTACTGACAATGACAAATAAATCAGTTATGTGATAGGTACATGGTGCTCACATATTTACAAACATTGTAAAAGTATACGATATTACAATACATACATACATACATATCATGATATGACACAACAAAATCCCATCATACCGTCTACAGCCGTACTACCGGCCGTACGTGCACATGCCGTGCCACTAAATATCAACATCACCGTACTTGTATAGCTCAGTCTACGCCTGTCGGCGGTGTGAATGTGTTATAAGGGACTGCATATGTGTGTGTTCAAAAATTACTTGAAAAGAGTTTACCGTGACTCCTTCGAACGAATGAAGTCGCGTGAAGTGACACTAGCTCATGTGCTTACTAGGAATGTTATGGGCAAGCTTCGGCTATCGACAGTTTGCCAAATTACATGAACTAAAACTGACCGCCCTTAGCCGTACTGTCACTTAACGATATACCGATATAACGTCGAGAGGCGGTCTGTCCCGGAATGTGTTAAATCGAATAAATGCTTTATTTTCTCTATGTCGACTCCTGTTATTTTTTTTTTTGTTAACCGCTACCTTTATTCTCTTGTCCTGCATCTCACCTGATGTTAAGTTATGATCAGGCCGAAGGTGGAAGCGAGCTTCACCCAGAATCCTCAACTACTTGCGGAAGATTCTTACGTTCCCGCGACCCCCGGCGTAGGTGTGAGTCGGAACACCGGGGTGGTTTTTAGTCAGTAAGAGTCTGACAGACCCCTCCACCCACCCCGGGGAGGAGGACATCCATGAGGATTTTCCACCCCGGAAAAAAAAAAAAAAGAATCCTCAACTACAGAAGAACTCAATTCTATCATGCTGAAATTCAAGAAATAAAACAATACGTAAGTATTTATAGTACCTATGTAATTATCTAATTTTTGTTGAAAATAAGCATTCTTTCCAAATCACTTTGGAATGAGCAATTCCCATTCTGCGATGCTACTTTTCGAAAGTTGTTTTTAAATACTTATAGCACTTACTTCAGTCAGTCTATGTACTTTCTTCTCGGCTCCTTTTTCCTCATTTCCATCAAAAACTGTTCTTATCTATTCAAAAACAAACACCATTAATAAACCCGAAAAAAAAAATTCTAGAAAATTCCCTTTCATATGAATTTACCCGGAATTCTCATCAAATATTAATAAATAAATTCTTCCGCCCGCTCCCGTTGTGTCGCCAACCCATATCATCCCTTGCGAACGCCACTCTGTCCCGGTTCTTCGTGGTGAAAGCACAAACAACCTGCTTACCGTTTGATATATTATACTTAGTTATTTACTTACCTTTACCCGGTAAAAACGGTGAGTGATACTGTTTTCTAAGCGTTCGCAGACGGTACTATGTTCGTCTGTATGTATTTTTGTTTATTTATGTATTCATCAATTGTGAACAGATTTTGAAAATTCTTTTTTTTTATTTGGTGGAGGAACCTCGCTTGGTGTTCCCTTTTGAATTTTATTAAGTTTGATTTGGTAGTTTTTGAGTTAGCTTCAATAATAGGTTTTTCAACGACTGTGTGTGTGTTGATGATGTTAAAACTTCCTGTCACTGTTGTTTACATTAGGGAAGTAGTGGTATACGAATTTATGAGGTAAGTACGACAACTAAAAAGTGAAAAAGGAAAAACGTTTTTGCGCAAAAAAAAAAAACCTACTTCCAAACAAGACACAAACTACCGAAATTAAAGTCATTTTCCAGTTTTTGTGTTTTTTTTTTTAGATTAAAACATAGATTTTATGGGTGTATCAACATAGTGGTTTTTTTTTTCACATTTTAGTTGTGTGCGCTATGTAAATAACAATGACGAGTCAAATATTATGTCATCTACATAGACTAATTGGGAAAATTACATAATTATTGAAGCTAACTCAAAAACTACTCAAGCAAAGTTAATAAAATGTATATGGGACCACCTTGGGAGTCCCTATATACCCTTTCGAACAAAAAAAGAAATTTGTAAGTAGGTTCACAACTGGCGAAAATATCGATGAAATTACACAAAAAAAAAAAAAAGATACATAAAAACGGACATAGAGCCTCCTCCTTTTTTAAGAAGTCGGTTAAAAATTGAGTTTTCTTGAAACCCGTGAATTTTTACTTTGTCACCTTGGCTTTATGAGGTGCTTAGCTGTTGCAAATGGGTCACACTATCATGTATTAGAAGAAAAACGTCAAATTACAACAAGTCACCCTGAATGCTAAACGCTAAACCCCATTTCCAGATGGTCTTCATCCGTCCTTCAAGCATTCCATTCCCGTCAACATGGCGTCGGTTTCCCACAGACAAAGGAACTCTTCGTATTCAGGACCTAACAGCCGATCTGCATGAAGAGGCTATGGCACTGCTGACCCGGTATTTTATGAGGGATGAGCCTCCTTGCAAGTATATAGGTGAGTGTCCTTTGAGTTTCTTGCCCGTTCTTCTCCATAGAGATCTACGAATTGGAATGGGCAACTAGCTTCAACTTTTTGACTAACTGACCGACTCTTTGACAATTCAAAAGTGCCTGTAAATGGTTTAATTGAAATAAATGCTTTGAGTTTGAGTTAATGAAATCGGTTGCCCAAAGTTCAGCTACTTTTTAAGTTATTTTTCACTTCGGACTAGTATTTTTGAAGTAGATTGTTTTTTTTTTTAAAGATTTTTTACTCGCTACTTCATAACCAAACCTGCACCCTAATTGTGCACACGATCAATTAGAATTGGAATCAGTTTGAAACAAAGGTCTAATCTATTGCTTCATCAATCTGCCTAGCCTTTTTCCAACTATGTTGTGATCGGCTTCCAGTCTAACCGGATGCAGCTAAAAACCAGTATTTTACATGAAGGCAGGCAGGCTGGGGTGTGGACAACCCGGTTACTGGGTAACACGATATCCCTTAGTATGACTGGTTGTCAGACTTTCGGGCTTGTGACGACCCGTAGGTACGGACTGTCAAAGATCCACGAAAGACAGTCGGGACCAACGGCTTAACGTGCTTTCCGAGGCACGGAGGAGTCTCGGTATGTAAAGATGGTCACCCATCCACGGACCGGCCAGCGTAGCTAACCCATCGGTCGACCAGTGCAGCTGTTATTACTTAGCCACGAGCTTCTCCCGGCTATCGAATACAGGATCCCACCTCATGATTCCCGCTTGCAACCACGACCAGCGAGGCAATATCAAATTCAAGCGATTGGTCGACTCTTCACGTGACCAGAGGGCTGGCCTATTTTTAGCCCAAAGAAGCTGCCAGCCTTTTGGGCACTTTTCCCATTGACAGCGATGCGGACGAATTTTTTGACGGCCAATGAGCTTCTCCCCTTTATTTGTCTTTTTAATTTTGTAATATAATTGTACTATAAATATTTAGTTCTTTTCGCACGTTTTTCATCATAAACTGTTCTTCCAGGTATTCAAAACTACCCATCAGCTGTCAAAGAACTGCAGAACCTCTGGCGTACCCCCCTCAAGGAGAACCTGTCGCTGGTCTGCGTTGAAGACAATGATGAACAGCCTCCGAAGATCGTGGGGGTCAATGTGCTGACTGTTGTATGTAAGGAGGATAAGGAAGAACCGTTTCAGGTGTTTTTTTTTTTATCCCTGCGTTTTTGGTAGCGTTTGATTTGTTACACTAGTTACTTATTGGAAAAGGTCGTTTCAAATCAGTTTTTTTTTTTCAAATAAACTTTTCATTAACATTTCACATTGCCTTCAATAGTAATCCAGAATGAAACATAAGTTTCATCTCATTACAATACTAATAATATACGTACCAAGTATATAAAAAGGGGGGGGGGGGGGGGGGGGAAATAACTACTCAACTCAAACTCAAACTCAAAGCATTTATTTCAAATAAACCAATTACAGGCACTTTTGAATTGTCAAGGGGTCGGTCAGTCAGAAAGATGAAGCTAGTTGCCCATTCCAAAGCGTAGGTTCCTATGGAGAAGAACGGGCACTTTTGAATCAGAATATTGTTACAATATATTGGTTACATCATTAATGTTGAAATTATACATGTGAGTACAATGTCCGTCCGTAAAAAAAATAAAAAACTATTCAAAAATTAAAATAAGCCGTGGCAGCTAAGAGATGACCAGTCCCTACTGATGGCGCCCGTTCACGAACATGACGCATGGATCAGCACCATTCAGCTCAACCATTTTGAAGGGAACTTAATGATCCAACACACACGCCACCACCAGCGAGACATTAAAGTGAGCATGACATACTCTCAGTCGCCAGGGCACATTCAAGTCAATGAAAGACGTACCTAGTAAATGGTAGCTTTTAAATACTTAGGTAAGTACATAGTGCTCACACACATGTGCTACAGTGCATCAAAAAATTCGTCCGCATCGCTGTCAGCAGGAAAATTGCCCAAAAGGCTTGCCAAGTTGTATGGCAATGCTGCCATATAGGCAGTAGGTCAGATAGGCAATCACTCCATGTAAAATACTGGTATTCAGCTAAATCCGGTTGGACTGGAAGCCGACCCCAACATGGTTGGGAAAAGGCTAGGAAGTTGATGACTCGTTAAAAAAATAACCTCCGTTCTCTTCCAGACGGACGACAAGATATGGGCCCAACTCTTCGGCGCCGTCGACCTAGTAAGCAAGGGAGTGGACATCTTCGAGAAGTACGGAGTGGACAAGTATCTGACAGCTTACGGGCTGGTGGTAGACCCCAAGTGGAGAGGCTGTGGGGTTGGCAAGGAGCTGCTGTTGGCCAGGTAACCATTTGACAGTTGTTTTATAGTTGCTACATCCACCTTTCGCAAGTTATGTTAAGTCTCAAACAGGTAATAGGGGGGGGCCAGCCATCATAATCAGCCTATAATGTTCCCACTGCTGGGACACAGGCTTCGTGTCTGTGAGAGGGAGTGGGCCGTAATCCACCACGCGGGCCCAGTGCTGGGTGGTAGATGTCACATGTCTTCGAATTTTTGGTTCTAGGACATGCCGGTTTCTTCACGACGTTTTCCTTCACCGTTTTGTGAGCAGCAGTGATGAAATTTATTATTATAATGTTAGCCTACACTGTCCCACTGCTGAGCAAAGGCCTCCCCCAAATCTTTCCAAACATCCTTTTCCAGGGCCACCTCGATCCAACCCTTGCAGTACGCGTCCAGATCGTCTCGCCACCTCTTCCTGGGCCAGCCTCGGCGGAGCCGTCCATCCTCAGGCACCCACCGTTTGGAGACTGTTGCCCAGCGGTCGCTATGCATGCGGCTGACATGACCCGCCCAATCCCATTTCAGCTTGGCAGCCTTTTTGCCTACGTCTTGGATCCCTGTTTTGGAGCGCAACGTGGTGTTTCGTATTCTGTCAGTTCTGTTTACGCCCAGAATGCTGCGCTCCATTGCTCTTTGGCAAATCCCAAGGCGGAGCTTTTGCGACTCGGTGAGCGACGAGGTCTGGGCACCGTAGGTTAGGGTAGGTTAGTGATGAAATAAATTACACAAATTAATACGCCTATCTGGGTTCAAATCCACGACCTACAACTCGTAAGTCGTCGGGGCCGTAGTACCACTGGGCCACCACTGCACCTACCTATATTATTTAGATTCAAATCGAAACATGCACCCATTTTGATTTGGTAATAAAATTGCGATAAGAATGGATCTATAAAATTAACAAAATAATATCAAAAACTTCTCAACTATATAAACCACCACATGATCTGACCAAGAAGAGACTGCGTCCTCTGAATTTGCTTCGGTCTTTCTTCTCAGAGTAGTCAGATAGGAAACGTCGACCTCATCTAGTTAGGGTTCCGTACCCAAAGGGTAAAACGGGACCCTATTCCTAAGGCTCCGCTGTCCGTCCGCCCGTCTGTCACCAGGCTGTATCTCATGAACCGTGATAGTTACACAGTTGCAATTTTCACAAATGATGTATTTCTGTTACCGCTGTAAAAACAAATACTAAAAAACAGAATAAAATAAATATTTAATGGGGCTCCCATACAACAAACGTGAATTTTTTGCCGTTTTTATAGATAATGGTACGGAAACCTTCGTGCGCGAGCCCGACTCGTACTTGGCCGATTTTTTTAAAATATGATTGACTTATAAAAGTATTTGTACAAACCTTATTACAGAAATAATATAATTTACCATTTGCCTTGATATCCCGCACATAATTAAAACTGGGATGGGCACATCTCTATTGAACCCCGCCATCCAATTATAGACGTTATTACAGATGCCAGGCGGATTCTTTAGTCCCGGGGTAATAGGGAATTTATCGGGAATCTATCCCGGAATGCGGGACGTGCTTGCTGGCTCTAGGTTATTGAATATTATGTTATATGTAGGTTTGTGGTAAGGCAGGATTCTGGAGTGGTAGGATTCTTTTGTGAGGATGAATAACAATGTGCTTATGAGTTATTTAGAGGTTTTGGTTCTGAAAACCGAGACTCGGAACCGGTTTATAAAATACCGGTTAATTTCGATTTTCGTCCGAACCTTTCTAAACAACGCGAACGTTTAGAGAACTTTATTTGAACCTAAATTAACCGGTTAATTCGACGAGCTGCATGTCGGTAAAAGCGTTGCAACTTGTGACTACTTGTGAGGATACCGCGATGAATAAATAGTTAAAATATAAAGCGTAAATTGAAAGACCATTACATCAACTCGATTATAAATTAGCGCGTTGATCAAATCTCAGGCCACGGCATGCTAAGACAGACCCCAGAGGTCTAATGGTGTGCTTTGCTCAAGGAACTTGTACCTAATTTATAAAATAAATAAAATAATTAAAATAAACAAAATAAAATAAAAGTCGTGTCACTTATGAGGAGGGTGCGGACGAGTCACAACAGCATCCTGAAAACTATAGCTGAAGATGTACGTGCACCTGTGTTGAGGCATTTCGTTCGTCTGGTGGTCCTTAGGGATGTATCTGCATATCGATTATCTTGACGGGGCAGGGTGTCTCTGCACAGGTGCATTTTTGTTTTTGTTTTTGTTTTTATTTTTGTTTTTGTATTTTTGTGTGTAATGGATAGATTGATCCTAGAGTAGTCAGTGTGATTGTATCTAAGTACCTACTAATAATAGTTTCTAAGTTTTTCTTTTTGTATACTAACCTTTGGATCTAGTTGTCCTAAAATCCTACTAATATTATAAATGTGAAAGTTTGTGTGTTTATGTGTTTGTGTGTTTGGATGTTTGTTACTCAATCACGCAAAATTGGCTCAATGGATTTGGATGAAATTTGGCAAACAGACAGATTATAACCTGGATTAACACATAGGATATTTTTTATCCCGATATTCCCACGGGATCGAGACTTACGCGGGTGAAACCGCGGGGCGCAGCTAGGAAATAATAAATAAATAAATAAATTTGAAAATTTGAAAAAAAAAAAAATATATAAACTTAAATTTACCTCTTATGATATACAATATGCTAACCAACGAAGGGCGTTCTCGTTAACCTGCAATAGTATAACGCCTAAACATGCTAAAAAAATATTACCACTAAAAATAAAAAATACATTTTAATAAAAATATTCACAAAAAATATTAATTGAAACGTAAAAGAAACACTCTGTACACGCACACCTGTCACATTTGTCTTTCCACGTTCAAAAATCAAAAATTATGTATTTCTCCAACATATATCAAAACAAACAGATTAGTGATTGGAGCCTCCCTTTAAGCAAGTAATGTCTGTGTTGGGAGACTCCGCTCTTCCATACCGGATAGATTTGGATAATAATAAAAACATAACAAATACGTTGAAATACAAGTGTGCGTGTACAGAGTGTTTCTTTTACGTATCAATTCAATATTTTTTGAGAATATTTCACTACTTACGTACGCATATATAAAAACAAAAAAAATATTGAGGTATTTTTTTAGCATGTATTAAGTTAGTTAGTTTCGTTAGTTAACATAATAATAGTATCTAGATAGTTTCTCGAACATAGGAAAACACAAAAATACAGATGTACAATGTTGTACCGTCAACGGCGTACAAATGTCGAAACACGCGTAAGTTTTTTCAAACAAGACACGTACTTGCTACGGTGTAGCAAGTGCCTAACTGCGTAGCAAGGACCAATGCTACGGCGTAGCAAGAATCTCAGTTACTGCGTAGCAAGGATCACAGCTACGAGTGCTACGACATAGAATAGGAAGGACGTCTGCTACGGCGTAGCTAGGACGTCAGCTACGGCGTAGGTAACATTACTGTTACGCCATCTTGCGTAAATGTAGCCTTTCCCCGATATTGACTTTGACGTGAATATTTTAAATAGTTCTTTTAATTTGTTTTTATTATTTTATATATAGAGTAAAGGAGGTTATATTTATTATTGGATACTTTATCGTTAAAATAGCCTTCAGATGTTATTTTTCATTGATTTGATTATTCTGATTTTAGCTGTAATTTGATTTTAAATTAATTTATATTTGCTAATGGGATGTAAATTTCCTGAAATATGGAGTATTTTTTTCTTAAGGTGGATGCGCCAGGGTAGCCCGCGAAATTGTGTTCATGAACTTAGAGAGTTGTATTGCTGATTTTTATGTTTATAATTCTGTAAATCCATATTTGTTACGTGCGCAAATCATATTTACATCAACATACAATCTGACACCGACCTGCCAATTGCATAAAACGTAAGAAAATTTGAATTTCACGGGCTACCCTTTTTTTTTTTTTTTTGAGGGTGGGAAATCATCCAATGACTTCTCCCACTCTGGGCGGAGCGGAAGGGCGTGTCAGACTTTTACTGACTAAAATCCACCCGTGTTCCTTCATTTGCCTGTTGCCAAGGTCCCGGTATCCCTTTCGGACTTTCCCGCAACCCTGGCAGGCATCGGTCCTATTGGACCCCGTCATTTTTGCTGACATCTCTTTGAGGCGCGCGTGGAACACGACGCGCCATCGACCCGGGCCTGGTCCTTATCGGACGGCGAGCTGTCGCGGGCTACCCTGGCGCATCATTAAACAACTAAATTGTAAAAGTTTTTTTTAAAGAATATTGCAGACTGTAGTTAATTAAAATTAAAAGGGCGAACCGTTCATGAAACTTTGTTAATTAACTGTGAGTTGTGACTAAGTAGGTACCTAGTTACTTACTTTGTTTTGTGTAAGTTTTCTCCGTACACTTTCCTTGTTTCGCTAAATTCTTTAATCCAGTAGTGGTATTCTGAAAAAATCTCATTGTGAAAACTTAGGTGAAATGAGCTTAACGTGAGCTGTCATTCCACCTGCCTATCCATTTAGTTAAAATGGCACCGTAAATACTGAAGCGAAGTGAGCTTGAAATGAGTTGTCATTCCAACTGATGCTAGGAATTGACAGTTCATTTCACGCTCACTTCACCTAAGTCTTCACGGTGAGATTTTTACTGAATAGATCGGCAGATGCTAGGTATTGATACAATTGTCAGCTCACTTTAGGCTTGTAGAAAAAATATCGATATTTTTAGGCGATATATCGATATAAAATACCAAGTATTGAACATTTTTCTAATACGATATATTTCCAATAGCAACACTATTGTCGCCACTGACTTAAACCGCTGGAATTCAGAGCCGTGAAAAGTAGACTTTGTTTTCCTAGTTTGGTACTTATTTAAATGAATATAGTACATTACTGTCGCGGCCAGCATAAGGGGATCGATGGATGATCGTGAAAATGTGGGCCGAGGCGAAGCCGAGGCACACATACGTGAGTCCATCAATTCCTGATTGCGGCCAAGGCTTGTATAGTACTTTTCTCAAATAATGCGCGGAAATTCAAACTGAGTAAGTTAAATAAAAATTCCAGAATCAATGACGAACAACTATAATTTTTCATGCGCCAATATGTTCATTTGTTTCTTCTTTACTTTAAACAGTTCTATTTGCAAGCCAAATCGAAATTTAAACTAAATCTTTGATAAGTTACCTCCTTGGTTGCCGTGTGTTGAAGTAAAAAGTTCGTTCCATTTTTAAATAACACGACAGATATGAGTTTTCATAATAATTTATTTGGCCGCTAAACACGCCAGATATGGATTTTCATAGTAACATTGCTGGCCGCATTGTCACTTGTTTTTGACCAGTACAGCAATTTCGATTTATCTCGAAGAAGGTTGTCAAAATAATGCTCGAATTTCCCAGCATGTTTGAGAAAAAAAACATATACAATTGAAATTTACAAATATTTTCATTTTTTTTTATTTAAAAAAAAACCGGTATATCGTTTTTTTTTAGATACATCGTTTTTTTTTAATTATTGATACGATCTATATCGATACTTTTTGGAACTTCTTGCATCCTCTTATAACTTCAAAAATTTTTTTAAAGGAATAGATCGATTGGCCCCTGTGCTGATCCCTCGTATGTTGAAAATATAAATCTGCATTTTCAATAATTTTATTAAACGGAAACAAAAAAAAAAACAAAAAACACAGAAACATTATTATCAAATAAATAAAACAAAACAATAAGACACAAAATATTTAAATACCAAAAAAAAAAACTTAACTATTTAAAAAAAAAACTAAATAACTAGGAATAACATCAAATTCAAAAGTGCTCTTTATCAGTTTTATCCAATTTTTGCCTCTGCTTGCAGTCCAATTTGACCTTTTTCTTCTCACCAATAACGTTCCTTTTTATGTGGCATATTGGCTGAACACTGTCATACTTTAATTCGTTATAGTACTTATGCTTATTTCGGTCAGCAGGGTTCGGATAGTAAGCCGCGTATAACAATCCATCAACCTGATAAAGTTTGACATCTATCGTATGCTGAAACAGCACTCCACTCAACAGCATTCGTTCGATAACAACACAGGAATCATGAGTTATTTTATTCCCCCAAATATTCAAAAACCGTAAAAAGAACGGTTTCTTTATCGTATTCAATATGTCAATCACACCACTATCTGTCAACTTATTGCGACTTATGTCAAGGGCGCGGATTTTTGAGAATGGCAACCCGAAACTTAGTGCTCTGGCTCCGGTGTCTTTTATGTCATTGCCTGCTACGTTTAGGAGAAGTAATTGTGGTCCTTCTGCTAGATATCTGGCTAATAATTCGATTCCATAGTCCCCGATTTTGTTGAAAGCCAAGTCCAAGAATAATAGTGTTGTGTTCTTCCTCAATCCTCTCGCAAAATATTCTACATCGTGACTTATAAATTGATTCTTTTGTAAATGTAACTCGACAATACTAGAGTTTCTTTCCAATAAGTACTCGATATGGTACGCGAACCATTTCAATTCATACGGGTATCGATTAAACATCGGTATGGCCCGACTGAAATCGAATACTCGTAGTGATGTATTCGCTCCATGATCGATTCTTAAAGCTGTGACAATCTGAGCTATGCTCGATAAAGTTTGGTTGCTTTCTCCAACATCCAGGCATTCAACAGAAGTATTGTTCATCAAGAATCTAGCGAAATGTTCGCCGCCTTTTGACCCAAAACGATTTCCATTCAATCTTAGATATCTCAGTTTTATGAACTTTGCATAATTTGCGAGTTGCTCAATCGATAGTCGGGTTAATCGATTATTCATGATGTTTAAATTGATGATGCTAGATCGACCTTTAACTAGGAGTTTTTTTAACAGTTTAAAAAACCCTTTATCAGTGATGTTATTGTAACTAAGGTCGAGCTTAATTATGCGTCTTGGGGATTGCTTTACATAATAACAAATTGCCCGAATATCAGTATCTTGAATTCGACGTTTGTACCTCATTTCTATGTCCTTCCCATGAAGAATGAGGTACCCAGTCCCATCCGAGTTTCTCTCCGTGAACAAGTTCAGTCTAATATCATGTATCTCCTGTTTTCGTAGTTTCTTCGATTCATCGGTTATTTGTTCTAGAACACCGACCGTGTTGCAAATACATTTGTAATCCTTCTCATTAACCATTTTGCATGTAAATAATTTAAATAAAACTTTTTAACAAAAATACGAAATATTTTGGCCGTCAAAAACTATGTTATGATGTGACATTTTCGTTGTGTTTTTTTTTTTATTACAAACTTAGTAACCAAAGAGTTTTAAATACTTTCTAGTGATCGTCGCAACCATGGTGAGATTCGTATCAACCAAGATGGTTGTGAATAGCCTAGGCAGATTCATTGACAATCTGCCTAGCCCATTCTCAATTATTTTGGGGCCGGCTTCCGGGTCTAACTGGATGCAGCTGAATATTTATACATGGAGCGACTGTCTATGACCTCCACAACCCAGTTACTGGGTTACACGATACCCCTGGCAATACTAGTTGTCAGACTTGATCTTCTAACTAGAACATAACGCCCTATAGATTCGTACTTACTAACCTATCATAATAATAGGCAAGTACTTAATCACTACTGAACACGGGATCTTGGGTTTGTTCCTTGGGTGAACCCCTGGGTCGTGCAGTATTTCTTTAGCGCCGCAGCGTACGCAGCTGCCAGAACGTTCATGCATTCCAAAAAAAAAAACAACTGACTTCCAAAAAAAACACATAAAAAGTGAAAAATTACTTTAATTTCGGAAGTCGGTGTCTTTGCTTTTTCAATTCTCGTTATTTGCCACCACTTCCGAAATTAAAATTATCTTTCACTTTTTTAGTGTTTTTTTTGGAAGTCGGTTGTTTTTCTTTTGTAAAAAGTTTTTATTTTTCACTGTTTAATTATGATACCTACCCCACACAAATTTGAATACCACTACCTGCCATGTGGAGTCAAATAAAATATCGTCTACATAGACTAAGTGGGTAAAATACGTAATTATTGAAGCTAACTCGAAAACTACACAAGCAAAATGAATAAAATTTATATGGAACCACCTCTGAAGCATGAACTACCAAACAAAAAAAGAATCATTAAATCGATTCATAATTGGCGGAGTAATCGCGTAACAAACACAAACAAAAAAAAAACAACATTCTGACTAATTGAGAACCTCCTCCTTTTTAATGAAGTCGGTTAAAAATCTGCTCTGCCCTGTGCTACGTGGAGATACGTCACCTGCGTCTTACCATACGCTTAGCCTTATGCTATCTAAGGCTGAGTCCTGAGTGGCGGCGCACCGCGCAGGCGGAATGAACGGCGGATAAAACAAATATTCGAGATGTTCGAACTTGTCCGGAGTGGGGGCGCATTCAACTGGCAGATTCGCTCTTAAACGCGTATTTTGATTTTTACCGCAGTAGTGGCGGATAGTGACGTTAACTGTCACAAAGCCCGTGTTGACATGCCGCGATAACTTTGTATGAACGTTTAAGTAAGAGACCGAAAAATCTAAAACATAATCATCATTAATTACTATGTTATCCATACACTATAACAATGAGTATCATTCGAAAGCACCAAGTTTCACTTTATATTGGAAGAATGCATTCAAAAACACGCCTGTATTCTGACAGGACGTTATTACAATGTCATGTCTGTGGGTTCGTTGCTATGGCAATGGTAGTGCCATACATAGCAACAAACAACGGCGCGGCGGCGGGCGGCGCGGCGTTGCGCCGTCACTCAGGACGCCCACTAGACACACGCGCACGTATCAACTTTCAAAACCCGCTCCGCAATCCGCCTGCGCGGTGCGCCGTCGCTCAGGACTCAGCCTTTTTTTTTTTTTTTTTGAGGTTGGGAAATCATCCAATGACTTCTCCCGCTCTGGGCGGAGCGGAAGGGCGTGTCAGACTTTTACTGACTAAAACCCACCCGTGTTCCTTCATTTGCCTGTTGCCAAGGTCCCGGTATCCCTTTCGGACTTTCCCGCAACCCTGGCAGGCATCGGTCCTAGCGGACCCCGCCAATTGTGCTGACATCTCTTTGAGGCGCGCGTGGAACACGACGCGCCATCGACCCGGGCCTGGTCCTTATCGGACGGCGAGCTGCCCGTTGCTCGCCGTCCGCAAGCCCGCGCCTATGGTGGCCGGGAATCCGCCTGGGATTCCCGACGCCCAGGGCGTCTCCAACGGCGGCGGCTAGGGGCGTGAGGGCGCAAACTTTGCCTTTCCCTCACGCGTTCCGCCTCCTCCTTCGCGAGCATTACTGCTTCGCAGAAGGAGGTGACGGCTTCCCATGCCCTCTCGCTCCGTACCATGGCCTGGACCAGGGCCGGACGCGAGAGGTCATTGCCGCCAATCGCCTCCGCGAGGACACGGCGGTGCTCCGCCCAAGCAGGGCATACCTCAACCGTATGCTCCACCGTGTCCTCCGGGCGATCCGCACAGTGGTGACACCCGGGCGTTTCCTCCCGCCTAATCCTACACAGGAACCTCCCGAAGCTGCCATGTCCGGTGAGGACCTGTGTCAGGCGGAAGGTGAGGACGCCGTGGCGCCTCTCTAGCCACTCCTCAAAGAGGGGACTTATCGCCGCTATTGTGGCGTGCCCATCAGGACTCAGCCTAACCGTGCGTTTCTCATTTTACAGAATTCCATTGTGCAAAGCGCTGAACATCAAAGTGACAGCAACAGTCTTCACGGCAGGAGCATCGCAAGCAGTTGCCAAGAAAGCAGGCTTTGTAGATCTGTTCGAAGTAGCTTACGAAGAATTAGCCAAAAAAGGTTTTATATTTCCCGGTGTTGAAAAAGATACGAAGTCCTCAAAATTAATGGCGTTGGCCATTGAGTAATTAAAAAAAAATGTATTGGATTGCCATTTTATCTGAATTTACCCGACTGTAAGGGGGAGATTGTGAATGCTAAAGACGTTGTAAGTTTATTGATCCGAAATTGTATGATCTCATTTTAGTAAGTAAGTATATTAATAATCTTTTACCAAAGAAATGTACCTGTATAATATTTAATTAAATATTACTATTATTTATTAAATAATGAAATTACTCGATTCAAAATAGCCCGAAGAATTGCCGTACTTTAGTGGCAGTGGGCAGGACACATTGCTCGCAGAACAGATGGCCGATGGGGCCGAGAGGAAGGCCTCGCACATGGTAGACCAGCGACCTGGTGAAGGCTGCAGGAATCCGTTGGAAGCGAGAAACACAGCACCAGTCGAAGTGGTGGTCCTTCGGGGTGGCGACGCCTATGTCTAACAGTGGACGTCTTTCGGCTGAAGTGATGAATGATGACCAGTGATCGGAGTAGGTAGATTGAACTGGGGCCATTGATCCGAAACGTATATATTAATATGGACATTCCTCCGGAATTGGTGGATTATTAAAAAAAAACCGGAACTTATGTAGGAATTGTATTCTGCCAGAGTGGAAGGAGTCATTTGATGATTTGCCATCCTCAAAAAAATCGAAAATCGGAATTCGATTGTTTTTATTATTCAACAGATAAATAATGAACGATGTTGAATGTCGATGAATGTTTCGATGACGAGTTTATGACACTATTCTGTGGTATTATTATTATAATTTGATTGAAGAAGTTTTAATTTGTTATGTTAATTGCTTTGAATAATGGACAAAATAAATAAGTATTTGAGGTTTATATCCTATTAATAAAAATAACCTATCTGTTTATATTTGTACGCCGTCAAGGCAAAACATGACTGTGCTATAATTTAATGTAACATCTTGCATGCAATGTGTGTATACTTATGTTTTGAACAAATAAATCTTATCGTATCTTATCTTATCTTATGAATTAATTTAGTTTTGATACCTTCCTTTAAATTTTGAGTTGAGTAGTAATAATATCACTACCAACATTAACAATATTTAATTGAATCCGGAAATACCGGAATTACTTTCCGGAAAAATGGCTTATACATGTTATTCTTTCTGTGTGCATTTATGATACAAGTACCAAAAATCAATCTACCTACTCCGATCACTGATGATGACTACTAGATTATAAGTGTGTTTACAAAAATATTACAATGTTTAATATTAAAAAATAAGTACTTAAAAAACGTTGATGATGGCTTTTGCTCGCTAAATGTACATATCTGGAAAATAGTTTATCTAGTCAAAAATATAATACTGCGAACTTCATCCGTAGTTTTGTTGCACACAGGTGTAAGTTATATTTCTATGGTTCCACATTATGATTCAGAATAAAACGAAGGGACCTTCGGCCTAAAAATAAGGCGAACCAACCCATCTATTTAAAAAAATATAGCGCCCTAATAGTCATTAAGGCTGTACCCTACCTCAGATTTTATCTCACTCGCACCGTACTACTCGCCACCTGAGTGAGAGCGAGACGGAGTGGGGCGCTAGCGGGTCGTTCAAGCCTTGAAAAGTGTAGGTAATTGCTTTTTACGGTAAGAAATAATGGTAATTAAAAAAAAAATAAAGAACTTAAGACCTGCTTTATAGATAGTTCACTTATTATGCAAAGTTTCATGATCTAATTTGAAGTATTTTTTTTTATACCAGCGGTTTATAGTTCTTTTTACGAGGTAACTTTGGATTTTTTTTCTATCGAGAAATTTTTATGTAATCTTATTTTCGCCAAACATAGGACCTAGCATCAATCCTCAACGTTCACATATATTTATTTCAAAATTAATGCTGCAGTATTTTCGGCATAACGGAGGATCATGCTAAGCAATTTGAGGTAGGGTGCGCCCTTAAGCTAACCAAGCAGAAGCCAGAGCCCGCTTTTTTATCATGCCAGACAGTTAAAATCAGTCATTTTAATTAAAAATGATGACAATGCAATGATAACAATTCCCAAAGCGTTTTTTTTTTCTGTTCTATCAGCTTTCATGAGCTAATGAGAGAAAAAAACCGGCCAAGTGCGAGTCGGACTCGCGCACGAAGCGTTCTGTACCATTATCTATAAAAACGGCAAAAAAATCATGTCGGTTGTATGGGTGGCCCCTTAAATATTTGTTTTATTCTAATTTAATTATTTATTTTTAAAATGAATCATCATCTGCCTAGTCTTTTCCCAACTACGTTGGGGTCGGCTTCCAGTCTAACCGGATGCAGCTGAATACCAGTATTTTACATGAAGCGACTGCCTATCTAACCTCCACAACCCAGTAACTGGGTAATACGATACCCCTTGGTAAGACTGGTTGTCAGACTTTCGGGCTTCTGACGACCTGTAACGACTGTCAAAGATCCATAAATGACAGCCGGGACCAACGGCTTAATGTCCTTTCCGAGGCACGGAGGAGTCTCGGTATGTAAAGATGGTCACCCATTCACGGACCAACCCCGGCAAGCGTAGCTTAACCTGAGGGATCGACCCGTGCGGCTGTTATTACGTAGCCACGAGCTATTTTAAAAATGAATATAACTAAATATTCTGTGAATATTTTAAGCGTCTACTGTTGCCGTTATCAAGCAAAAACGAGCAAAAAAAGTCACGTTTGTTGTATGGGAACCCCTAAAATATTATTTATTTTATTCTGTTTTTACCCAACTGCCCCCCAGAAAGAGGGTAATGTTTTTCGAGAGTATGTATGTGAGTATGTATGTATGTTTGTATGTTTGTATGTATGTTTATATTTATGTATGTATGTATGTCTATTTCTTTGGCACGCTCTGTAGCCTAAACGGCTTGATGGATTTTAACATACGAGGTGTCGTTAGGTTCGTCCTAATTGTGGGAGTGACATAGACTATAAAAAAAATATATATTTTATCTGCAAATACAAAAAAAAAGGAGGGGAAGGTTTTTTTTTAAATTGCTATCATATTGGTATCAAATAAAAGCTACTAATGAGTAAGTATAGGTATGCCAAATACGTAAATTAATAAAACTAAAAAACTTGAAATAAAACAAATTATTTAAACAACAAAATACCCGACTGCAAAATGTTATAACTGAAAAAAGAAAAACAAGCATTGAACTTTGTTTTATGTAAGGTATTGCAGGCGGGGACAAACAAATAACCTGAAATATGGTGTAACTTTTGATTGTCCCCGCCTGCAGTACCTTACATAAAACAAAGTTCAATACTTGTTTTTCTCTTTTCAGTTATAGCATTTTGCAGTCGGGTTTTTTGTTTTTTAACTTAGTATTTGTTGATAAAGTGGCAACAGAAATACATCATCTGTGAAAATGTCAACTGTCTAACTATCACGGTTCATTTCATGGGATACAGCCTGGTGACAGACAGATAGACGGACAAACAGTCAGACAGCGGAGCCTTAGTAATAGGGTCCCGTTTTACCCTTTGGGTACGGAACCCTAAAAACGCAAAGGACGAAATAAATAAATAATGATGATCCAAGTTAGTATTTAGCTAAAACCAAACAGCACCATCTCTTGTGGGAATACGTTTATTGAGAGTATTGTGTGTATACGTTTGTTGAGAGTCCTCTAGTGAACCACTTAGTAAACTACGCTTCTTAAAAATCTCGATAGATGGAGCATTATTTTGCACATTTAAAAATGAGCTGATGAAAATGCGTTATTAAATGTACTCTGAGCGAGTTGTTTTTACTGTACGATATAATGACATATTATTAAAATATTAGACTGCGGGTTTTTTTTAAATTCTCTCTGAATATTAAAAATGGGAGTTTTCACACACGTACTGGCAATCATTACGAAAAATGGCGACGCGTCCAAGTGCCAATACCTGTCAAACGGTTGTTGACTTTTCTGGGTGTATCTCTTTCGTTCGCGCATCAATTTTTTAAATAAAAGCAAACAATATTATCTTAAACAATTGTGGAAAAAGAACTATACATAATTATGTAGCGATAAAACCAATAAACCCTTATCACGCGAATAACCGCTGATAAGGTAAACTCGTGAGCCTATTTACCTGCGAAAATAATAAATCGAAGTCAGAAAATTGTTTTCGTGATAACATCCTGTTTTGAAAACTCAAAACGTGCATTTTCTATTCGTGTCGTTTCTTGTTGGCTGTTTCCCGTGATTACTGTGAGTGTGAGTGAAGTGTGAAAAAAAAAAACAAAAAAATACGATTTTTTTTTATAAGTTGTAATCAATATCATAATAAGTTAATTACTTAATTTGTGTGTGCTAGTGCAAATAAAAATGTTGAACTATGTGTAATACCATGGATGGATACCATAGAAAGTTTTGACCCCCCGCATTGAAGGTAAGAATACAATTTCTATTTTTATTTTATAAAAATAATAACCCTTGACTCATTTCTTCCAGTGCCAGCATGTTTGTTCTACTTTACTTTTTTTTTTTGTCATTTTACTACTTTGTTTAAACTACATGCCTTGTTTACATAACACTGTGGAGTGTGGAGTAGTGTATTTTTTTGCATTGTCTATGCTAGTGTTTCATTACGTACTGTCTCAGTTGAAAGGCTATAATGCGGCCAGCTATGAGGTTTGCTTGCCTATTGTTAGGTAAATCGTAGGCTTAGTGAACTGTAGACTTTTTTTTATGAACTTTATCTGAAACTTTTTGAAAGGCCTACACTGTCCTCCCATAACTATTAACACTGTAATTCGAAATTATTGTAAAAGCCAATTATCTTTTAAAAGAGTAACCATGGAGTTTCTTTCCGGCTCTTCTCCATAGGAAACGACCAATTGGAACCGTGCACCTAGCTTCTGACGTTTCATAAGTGCCCATGTAGGCTTATGTGAAATAAAATATTTTGATTTTGATTTTTAAATATTAAATCGTAAGTTATAGCCATTAGAAAGCACATGATTTGTGGACAAAGCTAGACAGAACAGTATCCAAAAATGTACCATTCACACTGATTGCATAATTATTAGATTAGAAAAATAATTAGTATAATTATTTGAAATGTTCAACTCAAAATGATTTAGTAAATTAGTTTATTTTTCCCTAAGACAGTTCACTGACCGGATTTGGAAAGAAAAAAACATAACATCACACCTTGTTCCCAATAGGGTTGGGCAAAGATGTACCTAAAGCGCACCCACATTTCTCCAGTTATGTTTAAGTCCCATGTAATTGCGGGCACAAATCCAGACTCCAGGCTGCTACTGAGAAATTCCAGATAGAAAAACCCAATAACACTTTGCCCGACCCGGGAATCGAACCCAGGACCTCATGCTCAGCAGTATAGCTTGTGACCAGTAGACCAGTGATGCAGCCATGATTATAATATATGGCCCAATTACCATACATTATCATTAGCCTGCTCTGCTCCACAATTTTTTTGAGATTGTCATTATGCTTTTGCAGTCTGCTAACAATGGCAAAAACCTGCCAATTTTTTTTTTATTAATTGGGTAATGAACAATACTATTATGCAACTATTTTATTTTAATAGTGCATTTCAGTAGCAGCCCGGAGTCGGGATTTGTACACAGTTGACGTCAATACAAATGAATGTAACTGATGAAATGTAGATAGCACTTGTACTGTAAGTACACCTCTGCCCAACCCTTCGGAAATACAGGCATGATGTTAAGTGACCAGGGGTAGTATTAATGCCATCATTATTCCACTGCGAAAACGGTATGGTGCTAGCGGCCTTGTCTAGCTCCGTCTCTCTCTCTCTCTCACACTGGAAAAATGGTGGCATTAATACTTCATAATACAGCAACAGGTCAAATACCTCAGTCATTAGATAATTTGTATAAGTTCTGTGTGATGTCATTGGATAAGACTCAAAAGTAATCAACATTAGGTACGGCTATTACTGGCATACTTGCTTTAGTCATATTTATGAAATAAGTGGTATGATTCAATTTGTGACTTGTCTGTCTTGTATAATAATTGACTGGCTTGGTCTGATGAATCTCTGGTATGGTTGGGAAAGTATAATTGGATTTGGCGATTGAGATTTTTTTTTAACTGTTTGGCCTGGAAACAGGAATTCTTGCCTGATTTATTTTTTATCAATAGACTCGGCCAGGTTCACTGTTTGCAAGTAGATATGATAGTTAAACTATCAGTTAATTAATCCGTACTAGTAGTTGTACTTGATTCTCGCTTTGAGTAATTTTCGCATGTGTGTGTTGATAGTCTATCGCTGGAAGGCTCGCTGCCAGCCCAGGTTGAGCTTGAGGGTGGCAGGCAGACAGGGGCTGGCCTCACATTCGCCATCGAGCTCGTCAGCCAGATGTTTATGGGACTGTGAACGGTGAACTGGTTAGTTGGAGAAATATGTATAATACCTGTTTAGCATAGCATACAGGAAAATATATGTGTGGGGAGTACATAACATAATAAACATTATAATGTTCCCACTGCTGGGACATAGGCCTCCTCTCTGTGAGAAGGAGTGACAAAATATAAATCCATTTTTGTTTTTCTTCCGCTCGCGGCTTCGCCCGCGTGGTATGTCGATAAAAAGTAGCCTATGTCCTTTCTAAGGCTCTAGACTATTTGTGGACCAAATTTCATTTAAATTGGTTCAGTAGTTTTGGCGTGAAAGCGCGACAGACAGACAGGCAGAGTTACTGTCGCATTTATAATATTAGTAAGGATAACGATTAATTTTTAATAAATAAGTAAAACGGTGCCCAGACCTGGTCGCTCACCGAGTCGCAAAAGCTCCGCCTTGGGGTTTGCCAAAGAACAATGGAGCGCAGCATTCTGGGCGTAAACCGAACTGACAGAATACGAAACACCACGTTGCGCTCCAAAACAGGGATCCTAGACGTAGGCAAAAAGGCTGTCAAGCTGAAATGGGATTGGGCGGGTCATGTCAGCCGCATGCATGGCGACCGCTGGGCAACAGTCTCCACACGGTGGGTGCCTGAGGATGGACGGCGCTGCCGAGGCCGGCCCAGGAAGAGGTGGCGAGACGATCTGGTCGCGTATCGCAAGGGTTGGATCGAGGTGGCCCTGGAAAAGGATGTTTGGAAAGATTTGGGGGAGACCTTTGCTCAGCAGCGGGACAGAGTAGGCTAACATAAAAAAAAAAAATAAGTTAAATGTTAACTGAAAGAGAAATCAAGGTAATTTCAAGAAGGTCCCTCAGACCGACAAAAAAAGGTAGACGGAGCGCCTAGAACATCACAAGTGAAGCCACAAAACCGTGCTCCTGCTGCAAGTAAAAGTTTTTTTTTTGGTCTGAGGAAAGTCCATATAAATTAGCAGTGAATATTTCAGGCTCAGCTGGTTTAGTTTTTAAAGCTCTCATTTCTAAAACTTTCGTTTTCCTTACTCTAATGAATTCACTCTAATTGAGTTTAGTAGAACAGTGTAAAATTTGCGATTCTTCAGAAAACCAAAGAGTAGATATTTGACAGAGTACAAGCTTCATACAATCTACTACATGACGAAAAAACGCTTTAAGAGTGGAAAGAAATGTGGAGTGGAGTGTGGTGGTGGTGGTGGTAAATGTACTCGTCTTTTGCCACATTGCTGTCTGGTTGATATTTTAGCTACGGTATGACCTATTATGCTACGGCTACATTGTCGCGATAAGGCGAACTACACTTCGCGCGCTCTCTTTCGCACACAGCTCTACGACTCACTGTACAACAGAGATCGCGTGAAGTGTAGTTCGCTTTATCGCGACAATGTAGCCGTAGCATTAGCGACGTTCCAAGCACAATAATCGCTGGGCCATTGTATAATTGCGAACCAAATGTAGGCGGCCGGTTTTAATTAATGATATATTTTAGTTATCGACATAAAACAACTGACTTCTTCCTTCGTATCGATGGCACGTTGTCAATTTACTTAGACCCGCTCGGTGGCCACGTTAATCACGGCATTAGTGGCGTTCTTATATCCTCTAAAGTGCCGGTGTAGGGACACTGGACACTCCAGTGACTAACAAATGTCTGTCCTTTTGTGTTAGCGCACCTTCATGACAACGACAAATATGGATTGGATTCCTGTAAAATGTTCATATTTTCGGACGTCTTTCATACCTACTGAATGCCTGCGAAATAGAAATTTATAATTTTATCAGCGTTTATGTCTCTGAAGTTTAGTCTCTGACGAATATCTACTCTGTGCTATCACGTTACATTTACCGTAGTAATTAATTAACATTGTGAAACAACTGTTTTGAGTTGTAACGGTATTTAAAATTAACAGTGACTGCTAATTTTTGGGAACTGTATCTAATTTGCGAAGGTTATTGGGTATTGACCTAGAATTTTTCGAGGTATATGGGTGGGTATGTACGTATATACGCGATGTATGTCGTCGTGATGGCACAGTGGTTTCGCTTCTCAATCACGAGGTTGTTGGTACAAATCCGGGCAAGTACCAATGTGACTTTTTCAATTTCTTATGTAATTTCTAAGTTTATGTTTTAAACATCAGAAAAACATGAGGAAACCTGTACTTATAGTTAACTAGCTGTAGCCCGTGACTTCGTCTGCAATCCAGGATTAAAAGTAGCCTATGTCCTTCTTCAGGTCATGGTCTACCTATGTGCAAAATTTCATCCAAATCTGTTCAGCCGTTTTAGCGTGAAAGCGTAACAAATAAACAAGCAAACTCACTTTCACATTCATAATAATACCAATTAAAGATTAAAATTCAATAAAATAATATAAATATAGTACTAGCTTCCGTCCGCGGCTTCGCCCGCGTGGTATGTCGATAAAGAGGACCCTATGTCCTTCCCCAGGATGCCATTTATCTCCTTGCCAATTTTGTCGAAATCCGTTCAGTGGTTTCGTTCTAAGAAAACTTCACGGTACAACAATTACCAGTGTCTCGTCGCGCCAGTCTGTACGAGGCTTTATACATTAATATTAAGGGTCTATACAACCTCAGCTCAAATTCACTTTTTATCTCGCTCTCACCATACTACTCGCGGCCTGAGTGAGAGCGAGACGGGGTGGGGTGCTGACGGCTCTAAGCCTCGAATAGTTTAGGTAATTGCTTATTACGGTGAAAATAATGGTATAAAAAAAATAAAAAACATGCGACCTGCTTTACGGTTAGTTAAGTTATTATGCAAAGTTTTATGATGTAATTTGAAGTTGTTTTTTTTTAATACCATCGGTTTATACACTCGGCGTCACAAAAATCGCACCTCTTTAAGAATTCCCTTCAAACTCATTTTAACCCTATTAATCAATGGTAAACATATGACTTTATGGTATCATTAGAAAGGCAATTTATTTAAATTTCAGAATAAATCAATAGATTTGGTTTTTTGTTTACCAGGGAATTAAAAAAGCAAGCTTATTGCAAATGATTAAAAAGTAGATTTTTATTTTATCAGCAAAAATTACAATAATGTCCTTAAAACAACTTAAAACCTAGTGTTACCCCCCCTAGCCGTGATGACTTCTTCCATGCGTTCTCTCATGGAACTAATTAATGTGACAACAGTCTCTTGAGGAATGTTGTCCCATTCTGCAACGACGGCATCTTGGAGGTCTTGGAGAGTGGTAGGGGCAGGATCACGTGCCCGTACTCGCCGTTTCAGTTCATCCCAAAGGTGCTCAATAGGGTTCAGGTCTGGACTTCGCGCTGGCCAGCGCATAACAGGGATCCCAACTTCTTGCAGGTAGTCTCTTACAATTAATGCGGTGTGACAGCGGGCGTTATCGTGCATTAACGTGAACCCACTGCCAACAAAACCCGCATAAGGGACAACGTGCTCCTCTAAGACCTCTGTTATATACCGAGGAGCAGTCAGCGACCCTTGCCCGCAACCACTTCCAGTCCGAGAAACACACACAAGGTTCGTTTTGCCGTCGATTGACATGCCGCCCCAGAACATGTACGAGCCACCCCCGTATTCCACTGTCTCTTGAATACAGGCTTGTGCGAATCGTTCCCCTTGCCTCCTGTACACTCTTCTACGCCTTTCGTTGCAGAAAAGACACACCCTCGTCTCATTCGAGAAGAGCACAGCCCTCCATTGGTCTATTGTCCAATCCACATGGTCGCGGCCAAATTGCAACCGGTCTCTCCTATGCTGTGCAGTCAATTTTGGCCCTGTAGCAGCCCTGTGAGCTGTAATTTTTTTCTCCCGCATTCTTCTTCTAATCGTGGAGACGCTTACAGAAGTTCTGCGAGCTGATCGCAATTGTTGTTGCAGCTCAACAGCATTGGAGAACCGATTGCGTAAAGACGTCGAAACAATGAAGCGGTCATCTCTTTCGGATGTGCAGCGTTGTCTTCCAGATCCACGTCGCCGGATATAGCCACCAGTCTTTTGGAAGCGTTGGAACACTCGTCGGACGGAAAAACGACTCAAGTTCAGTTGCCGAGCAACATCACATTGCCGCATCCCTGATTGCAGTAGTGCAATGACTTGAGCGGCTTCATCTGCAGTGGTATCCATCTTCTGGATTTTTCTTGCTGCAGCTGTTCACGTGTGTTCACTTCAAAGGTTGAATAGCGAATTATCCACATTTGACCCAGGGCGCCCGTTTCATACCCTTGTAAGGTGGTGCTATTAGTGATCGTTGTAATGCGTATTTTAACAACATTTTTTTTAACGATACGTGCTAATGAGATCTTTTGTGTTTAGTAATTATAACTGTTGTTAATTTCAAGTTCGTTACATACTTTCAATTGATACCAATATTAATTAGGTTTAATGTATTCGTTGAAGGCTGGACATGCTTGAAACTTATTTTCGGAGAGGTGCGATTTTTGTGACGCCGAGTGTAGTTCGTTTTAGAGGAAACTTTCCATTTTTTATCGAGATATTTATTTATTTATTTAATACTTTAAGCACACAAATGTACAGAGGCGGACTTAATGCCATAGGCATTTTCTACCAGTCAACCTTTGGGTGATGCAGAGACAAACAGTGGTAGGTGCAATAGCGAAAATTGTGAAATAAATATTATTTAAATACGTCAACCTATAAAAATAAAAAAATAAATATATATAAACCTAAACACCTAAATATATATAAATATAAGAACAAATAAATACACATAACTACACGAACATACTAAAACAAATAAGACAAACACTGGGAAATCATTACCGTTGTGATGATACTGCCAGCTTCTTGCGAATGTGCTCTCGAACTTTATCTTCAATGGATAATCGGTTGGTTGCCATCCGGATTTCCATGGGGAGCGCATTCCACAGAGATAGATTGAACGAAGAAGGAAGAGTGAATGAAGTCAGTACGGTGAGTGGGACAATGAAGAAGACGATTACTTGAAGAAGATAATTTTGTAATCGTGGTTTCGTCAAACATAGAACCTAGCACCAATCCTCAACTTTAACATAATTATGTTTATTTTAAAATTAATGCTGCTGTATTTTGGGAGTAACGGAGCATATGAGGTTGAGTAGGCCCTTCTGAAACTTATATAATCCTTACATAATTATAAAACAAAGTCCTCCGCCGCGTCTGTCTGTCCTGTACGCGATAAACTCAAAAACTACTTCACCGATTTTCATGCTGTTTTCACCAATGGATAGAGTGGTTCTCGAGTAAGGTTTTAGTGTACAATAACCGACATCCATGCGGGCGAAGTTTCGGACATCAGCTAGTTATAATATAACTAGCTGTGCCCCACGGTTTCACCCGCGTAGGTCTCGATCCCGTGGGAATATAGGGATAAAACGTATCCTATGTCCTATTCCAGGTCATGGTCTACCCGTGTGCCCATCCTCTCCTCTCTAGAGTGGGGAACGTCGCGGCGGCGCAGCGCGGCGCCGGCGTCGAACGGTCCGCGTATTGCATTTCGTGATAACTTCAAAATTGAATGTCCGATTCAAATGAATTAAAAAGTATTTTACTGCTACATAGATACCCTTGATGTTAAAACTATTTATTTGAATAAGAATTAATATTATGTTGATAAAAATCTTTCGCAAAGAATGCATTAATTTCGAACAAATTTGATTACCATTAAAAAAGGTTATAGTGAGTCAATCTTAAAAGATAGACATATTCTGTCGCGGACTTTTTTTAGAACTTTTAAAGAGGAACAATTCCATCATAGATGATATTTGCGTAACTTAATCCGTTTACGCAGCGCACGCAACGGAAGGTCTCAAAAAGGAATATTTTTTCCCGTTTTTGCAACATTTTTCATTTATTCTCAGCTTCTATTGGTCGTAGCGTGATGTTATATAGCCTATAAACTTCCTCGATAAATGGGCTATCCAACACAAACAGAATTTTTCAATTCCAACCAGTAGTTCCTGAGATTAGTGCGTTCAAACAAACAAACTCTTCAGCTTTATAATGTTAAAGAAATCCCGATCTTTTGTTTGTTTATATTCTTACGCTGCTCGCTTATATTACATTGTTTTGACTAGGACGCTAGTCCAAGCTGATGTCATGTCTAGATTGGTTACGTACTTAGGATGAGCAGAAATTATCCTTGAGCCTTGACAACAAAATTGACTATGATATCATTGACAAGGAACTGGGATATTATTCAGGAATTTATCTTGGGTCATTCTACTGATTACTTGAGCAGAAATTCATGGGCAGTCAGTCTCGCTACCATCTTCCCGAAATCTTGACTGGCGAAATGTAGGTGTGGTACACCTCTGCCTAACCTTCGTGGAAAACAAGCGTGATGTGTAATATTTTTACCATGATAATATTATGAGCTCGAGATTTATCGCCAATTATCCTACGTACGGGGAAATACAAATCGGAATGAAAATGTATGAAAGGAAAGATCAGACTAAATACAAAACCAAGACAAAAAATACAGTGAAGCATGACCAAAACTACACCTCCGCTCTGTGCAGACACGCTCACACGCACTTAACTATACAAAAATAAAAGTTTATTTTATTTTTGTATAGTAAAATATTCACATTTTTTTTTAAATTGATGCGTAAATTAAACACTCTGTACTAGCACACTTGTCTTTCAACGTTGAAATACAAGTGTGCGTGTACAGAGTGTTTCTTTTACGTATCAATTTAATAGTTTTGTGAATATTAAAGTACATTTTTTTTAAAATTGAGTGTTTATATTTTTTTTTGCATGTATGGACGTTAACCCTCAGTTAACGAGAACGCCCCTTGTTAGTTAACAACTTTACTAATCCTTACTTCTTTACCAATATCCTTACTAATATTATAAATGCGATAGTAACTCTGTCTGTCTGTCGCGCTTTCACACAAAAACTACAGAACGGATTTAAATGAAATTTGGTACACAGCTAGTCTAGAGCCTGAGAAAGGACATATGCTACTTTTTATCGACATACCACGCGGGCAAAGCCGCGGGTGGAAGCTAGTACCTACTATATAACTTTCAAAATGACGGTATACCGTACTTTTTTTTTTTTTTGAGGGTGGGAAATCATCCAATGACTTCTCCCGCTCTGGGCGGAGCGGAAGGTCGTGTCAGACTATTACTGACTAAAACCCACCCGTATTCCTTCATTTGCCTGTTGCCAAGGTCCCGGTATCCCTTTCGGACTTTCCCGCAACCCTGGCAGGACGGTATACCGTCCTGCCTACCTCTTTGAAGAATACAGACGTGATGTTCTACATCAATTTGCAAGATGAGTACCTATACACTCATTAACTCATTAGTCTCCAATGCAATCATTGTTCTATTAGACCGCATACCCCGATACTCAAGACGTAGGTGCGTGCGAGAAATAATTAGGATTCCACTCACGCGCACGTCCTTCACAATGATTCTATTAACGCTAAGTAGTGGGTTCTTGTACTGTACGTAAGATATATCAGCGCAATTGGCGGGGTCCGTTAGGACTGATGTCTGCCAGGGTTGCGGGAAAGTCCGAAAGGGATACCGGGACCCTTGGCAACAGGCAAATGAACACATCCTCAAAAAAAAAAGGGTCAAACTCAAACTCAAAGCATTTATTTCAATTAAACCATTTACAGGCACTTTTGAATTGTCAAAGAGTCGGTCAGTTAGTCAAAAAGTTGAAGCTAGTTGCCCATTCCAATCCGTAGATCTCTATGGAGAAGAACGGGCAACAAACTCAAAGGACACTCTTTTAGAAATGTATATAGATATTACAAAATCCTGGGTACAGTATTCTTGGTGCTTCTATATGTGAGAACAATGTCAAACGAAAAATAATCAAAAACAATTCAAAATATAAGATTAAAAATAAGCCCTGGCAGATAAGAGATGACCAGTCTCAACTAACGGCGCCCGTTCACGAACATGACACGTGGATCAGCACCATCCAGCTCAACCATTTTGTAGGAAGAATGATCCAACACACGCGCCACCATCAGCGAGACATCATACTCTCATCTGCCATGCTCTTTCAAGTCAACATGATACCATATGAAACGGCTCCATGGTACTCACATTTACAAAATTGAAAAAATGCTTCTAAATTATACAAAAGTATAGTTCGCAATGTACTTGAGAGATTAATATAATAGAATTTGAACAGGGGTATAGACAGATTTAATGTTCATATAGAGAAAGCACGAGTATTTATAAACACGCTTCCTCAAGCAAGACGGGTTGACGATTTCAGATTTTTGTAACTGTAAATCCAGGTTTCTTAACGATGTTTTTCTTTCACCGATGACAGTAATATCCAAGATAAAATCCCAATAAAAAAAAAATGAACCGACTTCCAAAAAAAAAAAAGTTTAATTTCGGAAGTCTGGCAGAAAATGAAAATTGAAAAACTATACAAAAAAAAACGGCTTCCATAAAAATCACTAAAAGACAACCGACTTCCAAAAAAAAACTAAAAACAACCGACTTCCAAAAAAATTGTGAAAAATAAATTTAATTTCGGAAGTCGGTAGCAAAAAACGACATTTGAAAAGCAAAGACACGTCGGTGTCTTTGCTTTTCAACTTCTTTATGGTACCTTCCGACTTAGTTATGGTACCTACCCCACACAAATCCGAATACCATTACTCTATGTAAATATCAGTGACGGAGTCAAAATAAGATAATATGATCTACATAGACTAAGTGGAAAAAATACGTAATTATTCAAGCTAACTATGCAAGCAAAGTTAATAAAAAAAATATGGGACCACCTCTGAAGCATGACCTATCAAACAAACAAAGAACCATCAAAATCGATTCCTAATTGGCGGAGTAATCGCGTACCAAACATACAAAAAAAAACAGACGAAAAGTTCGTTCCATTTTTAAATAACACAACAGATATGAGTTTATTATAGTAACATTTGCCGGCCGTGTCACCTTTTTTTGACGAGAGGCCCTAGTCAACGTGACGAATTTATAATATTTGTATAAAAGTATGGATGCGAGTACGAAACGTCAAATCGGACTTCTTAGATTGTCGCGAGTGTAACACTGATTGACTTATAATTTTCTCCAGGGTATAAGCTATAGTGCCGAAGCGAGAGAGTAACCTTCTAGTATCTCTCTGAAAATTTGAACTATCCTATTCCGGAGCCTCATATATTTAACTACAACAATAATGAATGACGTGAGCACACTATAAATATCTGCCGTCCCGAAGTTCTCAGCGTGCTAGAGTACAAAGGGCTTATCTGTTGGCCTAATTGAGGTCAATTAGTACGTATCAACGAATAGATTAAAGAAATTTAGCGTGGGTTGTTTGATGTTGTCGAGTTAATTGATTTATGTTGACTTCCTGGTGGAGAAAGCGTTTTTCTCAAACATGCTTGGAAATTCGAGCATTATTTTGACAACCATCTTCGAGATAAATCGAAATTGCTGCACTGAGGGCATAGACAAGTGAAAATCGCTTCAAAAGCGTTCCGTATTTCTACAACAACTTTCAACAGCATTGACATAAGCTTTTCCATAACTTATGTCAGTCCTATACATTTTTGCCTTTTCCATCATCGTTATCGCTGATAAAATGTCACTTTGTCTAGGGCCTCTGGTCAGACACTTAAGCAGTCAGAAGCTAACTTAAAGTTGAACAAAGCCCATACATTGATGTGTGACACCCCAGTCTAGACCCAACATTGTATAATCGCCTTTAAACGCCTCACATTCTCAATTGCCACTTATCCTAACAAGACAATGGACTGACAGTCTGACACTTTCAGGATGCAACTGACACGAAAGGAAGTCAACACAAAGTGAGCACTAATTGTAAATGTAACAGTTTGTCAGCATTATGTTCACGTAATGTCTGTGGGTTATGTGTGAGTGTGGCCTAGACATGGAGGTGGGAGGACATGGAGTGTTTACATGAGTGTATTCTTGCCGCGACGTTGTGCGCATTAGAGAAGTTCGAAAAATTCCTGATACCGGACGGTGGTTGGCACTCCTAGACAATTATTTTGTTCTCGTAACAAGGCCCAGTTAGCATTATTAAAGGCAGTGTACTTCGTATGTCTTATCCAAGTACAACCTGTAATGTATTTGTATGCATCTATAAAGGATGAGTATAAGATAAGATTGAGAGAGAAGAGATTTAAGATTGTTTCAGAATATGTCCGCATTTTGGCATTATCAATATATCGCACCTTTAAAGTAAAACCGTTACTAAACGAAATTTTAAATTTTACAGGAGAAGCCAATATTAAAAAAAAATCACCGTTTTTGTCAATAAAATCTGAGTGCAGGGTTCTATAGGACATTTAATGAGGTCTTATTATAGATCTCTGTTTACATTATGACACGTAATTTAGGAAAGTTATATTTTTTTTTAAATAGATGGCATTGATAACTCAATTCATGAGAATTTTCGTTTAGTAACGGTTTTACTTTAAAGGTGCGATATGAATTTCAGGACTTGTACCGGGGCCTTATATCTGATAAAACTTTGTCCGAATCCTTGCGTAACTTGTTTTCGTAACCGATTAAGACTAATCTATTTCATTTTGACAGTTCAACAACATTCATTGCGTTATTTACGTTGTTGAGCAGATTTTTTTTCGAACTTATTAAGCAATGGATTAGACATTTGTTTCAAACCGATTCAGATTGCGATTCATCGTGTGTTACGCAATTAGGTTGTTGATCCATTTCTGGCACTCCATAATCATTTAGTGACAAAATCATGATCCGATATTAAAAGATCTATTTCTAATCCGTGTGCTCAAAATTTATCGCAACAGTTTCGATATTGCGGTCATGTCCTTCATAGCTAGAAAGATAGATCTAAAGCTTCAACAGCGGTGGCCGCCACATAACGGCCGCAGTGACGGCTGTCATGAAAATCATGGCACCGGGGTTTGACTTCACGGTGTCAAAAACACTCTAGGAAAACACACCAACTTACTTTGATAAACAACGTTTCGATGACGTCATTCGCCTGTAAATTGCTGACACTATGTGGCGGCCACCACTCTTCTAGGAAATCGTAGCTTTAGCTCTCCATTTCCTAACTACTCCATGGCCTATGTTCCTACATGTCTGTATGTATTTGTGCGTGCTATTGTGAAGCTTCGATGAAACCATGATGACGTGTGCTGTGTAGTAATGTGATACGATACTAACTCTGCTTGACAACACAAGTAGAGATGGGATACTTAGAATATGACGACTTGGAATTCTTTGCATGACAACATGACAAGTGCTTTGCTGGCAGTGTTAGTATTCCACTCAGTGCACTGATTTCAACAGCACCTGACCGAACCGCACCAGAGCTTCTCCCACTAAGTCAATCTGCCCAGCCTTTTCCCAACTATGTTGGGGTCGGCTTCCAGTCAAACCGGATGCAGCTGAATACCAGTATTTTATATGGAGCGACTGCCTATCTGACCTCCACAACCCAGTAACTGGGTAATACGATACCCCTTGGTAAGACTGGTTGTCAGACTTTCGGGTTTCTGACGACCCGTAACGGCTGTGAAAGATCCACGAATGACAGCCGGGACCAACGGCTTGACGTGCTTTCCGAGGCACGGAGGAGTCTCGGTATGTAAAGATGGTCACCAATCCACCGACCAACCCCGGCAAGCGAAGCTTAACCTGATGGATCGACTCGGTGTGGCTGTTATTACTTAGCCACGAGCTCTTCTTCCACTAAGTGCACTAAAAAAAGTGTGATATGTGCGGCTCGGTGGAAATGTTCTCGAGAATCGAAGCGATCGTAAACTAGTAACGTTAAAGTAATGCTATGCTATATTAATTGAGCTGAATCCTAGATTTCTAGTATGCCCACGGCTTCGCCCGCGTGGATGTCGGTTATTATATACTAAAACCTTACTCTAGAACCACTCTATCCATTGGTGAAAACAGCATGAAAATCGGTGCAGTAGTTTTTGAGTTTATCGCGAACAGGACGACAAACAGACGCGGCGGAGGACTTTGTTTTATTATATGTAAGGATAAAGGCTCTTACATACTGGCGCGAATTGTCGCGCGACGCGACTTTTAACAAATTCTGAGAAAACTTCACGGCGAACAATGCGGCGGCGTCGCGTCGCGCGACAAATCGCCCCAATTTGCATGAGCCTTAAGGATTTGGATGGTACGGAACCCTTCGTGCGCGAGTCCGACTCGCACTTGGCCGGTTTTTCAACACAAAATTCGCACCATCACCATCATAAACGAGAAAGTGAAATACAGTGCAGTTAGTAAACGATAGCAATTGATCACAATTCTGTGCGCGGGCTGTAAACGGGGCACGAAAGTGGAAAGTGTGGCTACGTGAGGAGAGTACAGTGCTAACTGGACCAGTATGGAAGTGCTTTTAATGTTTCATAGTACTTGTGGTTACTAGAGGAGCTCGAGGCTAAGTAATAACAGCCGCACCGGTCAATTCATCAGGTTAAGCTACGCTTGCCGGGGTTGGTCCGTGTATGGGTGGCCATCTTTACATATCGAGACTCCTCCGTGCCTCGGAAAGCACGTTAAACAGTTGGTCCCGGCTGTCATTTGTTGATCTTTGACAGTCGTTACGGGTCGTCAGAAGCCGGAAAGTCTGACAATCAGTCTTGCCAAGGGGTATCGTATTACTCAGTTACTGGGTTGTGGAGGTCAGATAGGCAGTCGCTCCATGTAATGGTATTCAGCTGCATCCAGTTACTTTCGAATTTATAATATTAGTATGGATTGCAAGAGGTTTGCGTAACTTCGCAGTTCACTATGTTCTCCCAACTCTGTCGGGGTCGGCTTCCAGTCTAACCGGACGCAGCTGAATACCTCCGCAATCCGCAGCCCAGTTACTGGGTAGCATGATACCTCTTGTAGTCTGGTTGTCAGACTTTTTGCTCTAACTACCCGTAATGACTGTCAAAGATCTACGAATGACATCTGGAACTAGCGGACATACGAAGGGGTCTCTATATAAAAAGAATGGTAACCCATCCACGTAACAACCGCGGATACACGCGGAAAAGATCGGTCATTATTCTAATAATCTCCCGCCGCCTCATAGCTGCCGGCGATCATAATTATGCCCATAACTAGCTTCCCACGTTGCTCATAATAAATTACATGTAGAGGTAATCGCGTCGCACGCTCGGAACGCATAAGTACTATTTAACCGACTTCTTCAACAAGGAGGAGGTTCTCAATTCGTCTGTTTCTTTTTTTGTATGTATGTTACGCGATTACTCCGCCAATTATGAATCAATTTTGATGATTCTTTTTTTGTTTGCTAGGTCATGCTTCAGAGGTGGTCCCATATAAATGTTATTAACTTTGCTTGCGTAGTTTTTGAGTTAGCTTCATAAATTACGTATTTTTCCCACTTAGTCTATGTAGATGACATCTTATTTGACTCCGTCACTGTTATTTACAAAACAGTAGTGGTATTCGAATTTGTGTGGGGTTAGGTACCACAACTAAAAAGAAAAAAATAAAAAAATTTACAAATAAAAAAAAAACTGAAGTCGGTGTCTTTGCTTTTCAATTTTCGTTTTATGCCACCGCCTTCCGAAATTAAAGTTATTTTTCACGTTTTTAGTGTTTTTTTTGGAAGACTGTTGTTTTTTTTTTTTTGTAAAAAGTTTTTTGTTATTTGCGTGCGTGTTGCCAGCTGGTTCAGTTGGGAAATAGTTTTTCCTCCGACTATGGGACAGTGGCTTTACATGGATAAATAGAAGCGTTGGTTTTTCAGTTCAAACAAACTTTCACGTAATGTTCTCTCATCCTCTATAGAAAGGGAGTATCCTCCGACCAGACGGGTGTTGTGTCTAGCGGGCAACTACCCAATGATTGATGTCGGGATTTTGACCTTGATCGCGCGGCAAATCCTAATTGCGCGATGCAGGATTTTGTGTGGCGATGTAGATGCCGCCATACGCGTTTTTCCTCTGGATTTAGGCAGAAACTACAGAACGACACCTGTCCTTACATACTCTTTTTGCTTCGTTTACGTTTATACATTTCAAAGCATTTATTTAAATTATAAACCATTTACAAGCACTTTCGAATTGTCAAAGGAGTCAGCCAGTCATGAAGATGAAACTACCTGCCCATTCAAACGCATAGTAGTAAAAAAAACCTCCATAGACCATCTCTACCTACCTCTTGAAACACAGCCATAATATCCCATTAATTTTAATTTAATACTGACTCATTCATCACACTTAAAAAGTATCCGCCATCCACAGTGATAGTGTGGTACATATTACTCTGACTCACACAGTTCTGACCTTCAGGGCCGAGCCCCTGTGAGTTGTGACCTCGGTTCGCCCCTATAAAACAGCAAGGGTTGGTGCCAATTATACTAACAAGCCTGTTTGTTGTGTGTGTTTGTTTTATTGTGGGTAGGGTTTTTTTGTGTACCCTAATTGTGTAATGCACGATCGGTCAGAATTGGAATCGGTTTGAAACTAATGTCCAATCCATTGCTTCATAAGTTCGAAAAAAAATCTGCTCGACAACTTTACTTCCGAACTTATGAAGCAATGGATTAGACATTTGTTTCGAACCGATTCCAATTCTGAATAATCGTATATTACGCAATTAGGGTGCAGCTTAGAGTATCGTATTCTGGGGGCCTAAGCCGGCCACATTAGCAATTCCTCTAAAAGCAATTAATTTCCTGAATTCCCAGCTGTTATTAGCAATTCCTCTAATTTGACCCAGAAGCAATTCATAATACGTGGACCATTTTACGAATCTCCATAGAAAACTGTCAAGCAGATGAATTATTACGTAATATGAATCGCACGCAGATCATATTATGAATTGTCAGTTTGTGACATTTTACGATAATTCATAATATTTTCCTATTATGATTCTGCCAAAGTGGCTGTTTTAAGCCTACAGAACTCGGTACATTTAATTTCTTACGGTCCTAAGCGACCGGCTTCTGCTTCGCACAGTTTTTACGACTTGACAAACCATCGAGATTTCTAAGTTATATTTAACTTTAATATTAACCTATTAAATACTAAACCTTCCGGAATAGATTCTCTAAACGATGGTGAAAACCTCATCAAAATCTGTTGCGTGGTTTAGATGAACAATGCGGACATACAGACAAACACGAAAAACGACTTTAATTTATGATATACCCCTTTCCTAAACCACAAAACTTCTCTACTTATAGAATAAAGTCGAACATAGAATCTCCTCCTTCTTGGAAGTCGGTTAAAAACAAAACTCCTTTGAAATAGCCATAAAATCACAACTGACTGCACACAAGCAATGTCTCCATAACCCTGGTTTATCGCTGGTATTGCAACGTTGTTTCGATTCACCCTGACCTGAATACAAATGACGCACTGCGTAATTTTGGCAGGCTAAACTTTGGATTCGAACCCAGACAGGCGCTTTACTTTGTGTAAATTATTTCATCGCCACTGCTCTCAATACGGTGAAGGAAAACATCGTGAGGAAACCGGCATGTCCTAGAACCAAGAATTCGAATACATGTGACATCTACCAACCCGCACTGGGCCCGCGTGGTGGATTACGGCCCACACCCTCTCACTGAGACGAGGCCTGTGTCCCAGCAGTGGGAACGTTATAGGCTGATTATGCTAATCTTTGCAGATGACAGGTTATAAATGATTATTGAATTTGAAGCACATGTATTAGGAAGTTCAGTTTGACAGAAGGGTTTAGAAATGGAATGGTATATTTCTTGCGTCCTTCGCCTTTTTTCAAATCAAATCAAATTTATTTTTGCAGAAAACACTGTTACAATGGTATTACTAAAAGTACGTGTTTCAAGTGATTCTACCGTAAGGCATGCAAAATGTATACAATCATGGTTTATCAGAATCTAGATTGACATTAAGACATATAAAATTAGATAAAAATATTCTGAGATATTAAAATTATTGGAATGTCCTTCAAAAAGTCAAATTAATTCAGAATAATTTTTTCATTAAATTATAATAGTAATTAAATCATGTCAATTTCATTCCTAGAATTATTACAATACATTAACAGATCATTATTTAAAGAAACATGCACAATATTTTTGGTGAGGGATAAAATATTTAATGTGTCCGACTTGTGAATTAATATTTTGTAACAATATAATTTAAAAGAGTGTCCATGGAGTTTCTTGGCTGTTCTTTACCAACCTACTACGCTTTGGAATGGGCAGCTAGCTTCATCTTCCTGACTGACCGACTCCTTGACAATTCAATACCTTGAGTTTGAGTTTGAATTGATCCCGAAAATCTCCAATTTCTATCTGGCTAAAACTTTTTATCGCTACATAATGGACAAATGTGATTTATAATCCTTACATAATTTAAAACAAAGTCCTCCGCCGCATCTGTCTGTCGTCCTGTACGCGATAAACTCAAAAAGTACTGCACCGATTTTCATGCTGTTTTCACCAATGGATAGAGTGGTTATCGAGTAAGGTTTTAGTATATAATAACCGACATCCACGTGGGCGAAGTCGCGGGCATCAGCTAGTAGTAAATAAAATACTACATGGTTCATGGAATGAGGCACCAAGTACATTAACTTATTGCGAATCGATTGTTATTTCTGTAACCGAATTGTTGACCGCAAATCCTGTGGTTTGTTGAAAACATTAACTATTATATCGGGTATGTTCAAAGTACCTAATACCTAGATACTCCATTTGAAGTAAGATTAGACATTTAAATAAAACTTTTTAACCGACGAAAAAAAAAGGAGGAGGTTCTCAAGTCGACCCGTATTTTTATTTTTTTATTTTATGTATGACCACTCATAACTTTTTAGTGAGTCGTCCGATTTGAAAAATTCTTTTTTTCTTGGGAAGCGTATACCTCGAAGTTGGTCCCATTAAAAATTGGAAACTATAATCCACCCCTAAAGGTAGAAAAAATGGGGTTGATTGATTTTTCACCAACTGAATTTTCAACTGTGAACCGATTCTGTTGAAATTTCGCACATAGTTCTGATGACACAACCACTCATCATCAACTCCAGGTCTTTAACCTGGAGTAACCCCTTGGAGTACCCTGGAGTGGATGGTAACTCAAAAGCTAAAAATAAAAAACTATTTTACAAAAAATTAAAGCGACGAAAAAAGAACTGAAAAGCGAAAAATAAATAAATTTAATTTCGGAAGTCGGTGGCAAAAAACGAAAATTGAAAAGCGAAGACACCGATTTCCGAAATTAAAGTTATTTATTTTTCGCTTTTCAGTTCTTTTTTCGTCGGTTTATTTACAGTCCGTTCAACTCAAACTCAAAGCATTTATTTCAATTAAACCATTTACAGACACTTTTGAATTGTCAAAGAGTCGGTCAGTTAGTCAAAAAGTTGAAGCTAGTTGCCCATTCAAATTCGTAGATCTCTATGGAGAAGAACGGGCAAGAAACTCCAAGGACACTCTTTTAAAAATGTATATAGATATTACAAAATCCTGGGTACAGTATTCTTCGTGCTTCTATATGTGAGAACAATGTCAAACGAAAAATAATCAAAAAGAATTCAAAATATAAGATTAAAAATAAGCCCTGGCAGATAAGAGATGACCAGTCTCAACTGATTTTGACTTCTATTGCGTTGGTGGCATGACAAATGGCAGCTGCAGTAGACAGTTGGTATTGTGTAACCTTTTTTTGCTAGTAGCTCTGAGACTGTTGGTACTAGAAAACTGTAATTTGGTATGGAACCCTTCGTTGTGCGTGGTTCGATATGCACTTGGCAGGTTTTTTTTATTGGTCTCAGCCTTCTATGCTATTAGTTTTCCCTTTCCTTAATGGTGTGCGTCACACATTTCTAGGAAAACACCATAATATATATATATTCATGGCGCCTTCCCCCCTTAACGCGATACTCCTTTCCTGTAAAACCATCATCATTTTCGGGACATATTCCAGGAAAATAGTCGTGATTAATTGTATCTATTCGACTTATTTTTCTTTTCAAGTATGATGCGTCACACATACTAAGAAAACGCCATTCATGGCCCCCCCATAGCTCTATGTAAACCTCTTCCAATGTAGAACCATCTTCATTTTCGGGTATTTTTTTAGAATACGAACTTGGTCAATGATATCCTTCTAATATACAGTACAACTTTTTTCTTAATGTCCCTCGGCAAACTTCGTGTTTCGTCAGTCGTCGGATTTCTATCAGTTGCCCTTTGCACTTGGTGCAGACCGGACGCTCTCAATCGACTTGGAAGTATTCTAGAGTTGTTAATACAATAGTACCTAACTGATATGGCTTACCGATGTACTTGCGCAGAAGATGAATTTACAAAGCGCGGGAAATGCTATTGACCAATCGGCACGCTCCATGCACTGCGCTTCTTTTTCCTGTACCGCTATTGGCCGGCAGCTGCTGCCATGTTAGCGCGCGCCGCGTGGCATGTTAGTCAGCTGCCATACTTGCGAGTGACTTGCGAGTGAGACGGAACTAACAGCTGCAGTGTATTATGAACCTTAGATCGGTGATCTAAGTCTGGTTTTCGGTTTCGGGGCCATAATTTATTTTCTGTGCGAACGAAGATTCACGACGCGCCTTATCAGTTGGGTACCACTATACTCTTTTAACTTAATGTAATTTATTTAAAAAATGGGAGGAAATAGTTTAAGGAAAATAATTTTACAGCTCTATATAGTTCACACAGAAAAAGTACTTAAGTTCTAAATTCAAATTATTGTACACGATAAATCTAATAATTGATGGACATGGAAATTAGCATTCGTTTGTATTCCGAAATGCGATGATTCCCGAGGGACATTAAGAAAATAGGTGTACTGTACCTGTTCCTTTTCAAGTATGATGCGTCACCAATTTCAGAGAAGCGCTTTAATAAATCCATGGCGCCTCCCCCCTCAAGTTTGATGTCTCATTTTATATTTTTGTACCGACAGCGAATTAAATTATGGTGAATTCTGATTTAGGTCAGCTATCTTCTTTGTTCTTAAACTAACCTATTTATAACAGTTTTTGTCATGGATTATTAATTAACTTTACGGCGGTAGCACATCTCCGCCCCGAAACCATAGCAGCGAAACCGCAGTAGTTCAATTCTACTGACTCGCGTCATGTTCCTTTGTAAAGTATTGTATTATTTTAATTATTGTAAATGTGAGGACTATGTGGATTTTTATTTTTGTTTTGATATTTTTTTTCGTTCTCAGTTAGTTTTAACGATGGTCTGGCAATTTGAGTATTTTATGCGACCTACCCAAATGTCTTTTCTTTGGTATTGTTCGTCAAGTCGTTGAGCTCCTTAAGTTCTGAGTTGAGCTCCACTATTACTGACAAATGCTTGCACTGACTGGACACTCAAATCGTTGTGGTTCTTTCCTCAAAAGACCATTTCAGTCGCTAATCTACATGGTCCTCATATGGTTTGACCAAGATGCTGTCTGGACTTTAAAAGAGACTGCAACCTCTGAGTTAGTTTCGGCCTTTCTTCTCAGAGTAGTCTGATAGGAAACGCCGACCTCATCTAGCTTATTTTTAATATTTTATAATATGACGTGTATCGTACAAATGACAGCCGGGACCAAAGTATTAACGTGCTTTCTGAGGCACGGAGGAGTCTCGGTATGTAAAGATGGTCACGCATCCACGGACCAACCCCGGTAAGCGTAGCTTTACCTGATGGATCGACCCGTGCGGCTGTTATTACTTAGCCACGAGCTCCTCTGGGCCACCACTGCTCGCTATTTTACTTCGATAGGCATACAATAAAGCTCTCAAAAATGTAGGTCATCCTCATTCAACTTAATTTATTGCTACCAATATCTTATGTATGGAACCACACATCACCCTTATGGGAAATCTATAAAGAAGGGTGCTTGGGGCATTTATTATTCAGAGTTAGAGAAGGCACTGAGGGTTCACTTTGGCATGTAAATTTGGGACTTAAGTCCCTTGGGCAATGTGGTATTGGGTTATATGATTCGTGACTGGTTTTAGGGTATGGATTGCCATTTCTTGTTTGATTTAACAAGACTCAAAACTTCTCGGATAGATTTTGAAGAGCTTTGGTTTACAGTCTAGTATAAGCCCAAGGAACATAACGCACTGTGTGTTAATTCTGGGCAGCACTTGGTCCAACTCCCATATATGGATGGTCAATGTCCTTTGGTACTTAAGTCCTGGTTTTAGGGTAGGGATTGCAAGTTCTTGTTTGATTTAACAAGGATAAGATCCGTGATCCGCAGCAGATCCTCTCGACCTATACAAAATAGCTCTTTAAACCGTTCACAAGACTGTTCTGTACGATATTTTTAACCGACTTCAAAAAAAGGAGGAGGTTATCAACTCGTCAGTTTTTTTTATTTTTTATATTTTTTACCTTAGAACTTTCTACTGGGTGAACCGATTTGATGATTTTTGAGTTCGTTTTTTAGTTAGCATCTTATTTGACACACTGTTATTGACATAGCAGGTAGTGGTATTCGAATTTGTATGGGGTTTACCACAACTAAAAAGTGAAAAATAAAAACTTCATACAAAAAAAAAACAACCGACTTCCAAAAAAAGTGAAAAATAGTAACTGTAATTTCGGAAGTCGGTGAAAAAAAAACAAAATTGGAAAGGAAAGACACCGACTTCCGAAATTAAAGTTATTTTCTCACTTTTTACCGACTTCAAAAAAGGAGGAGGTACTATGTTCGGGATGATTGTTCGTTTTTTTTTTTTTTTTTTTATGTATGTTCACCGATTACTCCGCCGTTTGTGAACTGATTTAAAAAATTCTTTTTTTGTTCAAAAGCTTATACTTCTGAGGTGGTCCCATTGTCACCAAGTCAGGATCTGATGATGGGATCCTAGAGAAATCGAGGGGAACTTTCAAAAATCGTAAGGGCAACTAGTGCATTCCTTAATTTATTCATTAAGTATTTTACAGCACTACAATTTTATGAAGGCCTGTAGTCGATCTGATGATGGAGCCGAAAGACAGTCAAGGGAACTCCTCAATGGTTTACAGCAGATACCTCGTGTTTGGGCTTGATTAATTTGTATTGATAAAAACTTTACACTTTGATGGGTTCTGACTGTCGTTAGGGGTCTGATGATGAAGACGAAAGACAGTCGAGGGAACTCCTCAGTGGTTTACAGCAGATATCTTGTGTTTGGGCTTGATTAATTTGTATTGATAAGAACCTTACACTTGGATGGGTTGTGACTGTCGTTAAGGGTCTGATGATGAAGACGAAGGACGATTAATGGAACTCCTCAACGGTTCACAGTAATTACCTTGTGTTTGGACTTAATTCATTTATATTGATAAGAACTTTGCAACCATATAGGTTGTAAGTGACATTACAGATCTGATTATGGTCACCTTATAATATGATGATGAGGGGAACTATACAGTGTAAGCAAATGTATAGTGTTCACCCTTATATTCTTGAGAAGGCACGGGAGTCTCATTAGCCAGCCGGTTTCGTATAACATCTAAACGATACTTGCGCTGTTCAGACGACTCGCCACTTAATCGTTTTTGAATAAGATTGAGTCGGCAGATCTTATCATTTATCATTTGGCGACTCCTGTGACAAATGAGAATGCATGTAATTTCTCATCTGAGATAACCTAGCATGACAAGCTAACGGTGATTCTTGGGAACCGGACATAGCACTCCGTTTGCGATTCTTAGATAGGCGTTCTTATTCAGCAGTATTAGTCTCTTTAATTCTGTTTTTCTTCATGCGGGTGGCTCCTTTAGTTGGTCTACCCATGATTACAAAAATCAAATTACACAAAAAATGGAAAAATAATAAAACTTTTTAAAAAAAATTGACCGACTTCAAAAAAAACAAAACAAAAAAGGACTACTGTACTAAAAACCAAAAGACAAAAAGTACTTCTTTAATAATAAGAGAAAAATAAAAAAATTAAAAAATAACTTTAATTTCGGAAGTCGGTGGCCAAAAACTAAAATTAAAAGCAAAGACACCGACTTCCGAAATTAAAGTTATTTTTTTATTTTTCTCTTATTATTAAAGAAGTACTTTTTGTCTTTTGGTTTTTAGTACAGTAGTCCTTTTTTGTTTTGTTTTTTTTGAAGCCGGTCAATTTTTAAAAAAAAGTTTTTTAGTGTTTTTTTTCGGGAGTCGGTTGTACAGTACATGTTCATACGGTTAAAAATAAAATGAAGTATGAAACTATCATGTGAATCCAAAATTATAAAGTTAAATAAAGTACTAGTAAATGCCGTGGTAAAAAAAAATTGTGCGGTCGGGGGACCTCCGTCCGGAACGAAGTTCCTTCTCACGTATGATTTTAAACAAAAACATAATTTTTGCAGCCGCCATCTTGGATTTATATTTTGACCTCACTATCGACTTTAGCGCCTTCGAAAACTATGAAAACGGTACAAATGGCGAAACATTTGAAATTTTTCGCATTCGAGCCGCCATCTTGGATTTTAATTTTGACCAAATTCACAATGTCGCTTGGAGGGGGCATACAAGTATGAACTTATAAGTAAGTAAGTAAGTAAAATTTTATTTGTTTAAACATGGTGTACATGATATATTGCATGCAAGATAATAACAGATAGGTACAGAAAAGTTCTAACATGTTCAGCCGCATATCGTGGCGTACAAATTGGTAGGAAGAGATGGTGCATGGACCGTGATAATATTCATCAAATTTACATTATAGAAATTATTTAGATACTTATTAAATCATCATTATTCATTAAAGATTAGGTATCATTACAGTTCAGCAAGCATATTTTTTGATAATATTAAATGTCAAAGTAGTCATAAAATAAATTAGTCAATAAAAATATGAATTACTGTCATTAAAATTCCAATTCTAAATTCCAATTTAAATTAATTATTTCGCGTGATGATTTTTACTAGTCAACTATTACCGCAAATGGCAAATCAAAATATTTAAGATAGTTAATTGATTCAGGCGTGAGTGAGTGACTTTGCGGAAATCCATTATAAAATACAATCATCATCTGCCTAGCCTTTTCCCAACTATGTTGGGGTCAGCTTCCAGTCTAACTGGATACACCGGAATACCAGTATTTTATTTAGAGCGACTGCCTATCTGACCTCCACAACCCAGTAACTGGGTAATACGATACCCCTAGGCAAGACTGGTTGTCAGACTTTCGGGCTTTTGACGACCCGTAACGACTGTCAAAGATCCACAAATGACAGCCGGGACCAACGGCTCAACGTGCTATCCGAGGCACGGAGGAGTCTCGATATTATTAAATAACAATAGACTTAGATATATTTAGTAACCTATTCCGCTTAAATTCTTCAAGAGTCATAAAAAAACCCTGTAAAAAATCGACACGTGTTTCACCTCTCAACGAAGCATCCTCAGGATGACGATTGACTAGCCGCAAACCAGAACAGGACGTATTGCAACAACGAGCGCTGGACGCAGAGTTGGCTCAAAATATTTATTTGAACCGCGTTAAAGAACTTCGTTCCAAATTCCTATAGTAGCCCGACAAACGGCAACATTGGATTGCCTTTAAACATAAACGTTTACTTCATAACAATAAACGTAGTCACTAGCCACAAATCCTTACTTCCTTACTAATATTATAAATGCGAAAGTAACTCTGTCTGTCTGTCGCGCTTTCACGCCAAAACTACTGAACCGATTTAAATGAAATTTGGTACACAGATAGTCTAGAGCCTGAGAAAGAACATAGGCTACTTTTTATCGACATACCACGCGGGCGAAAGCTAGTTTTGTAATAAAATAACTGCCCATTATATTTTGACATTATAATCGTAACCTTTTACAACTAACACTCCATCAGAAGGGGTTGCGGTATAGCTAAATCCATAAAATTATAACACAAAAGTAGTTCACGCGATCTTTGTTGTCGCTACCCCCGCCTAGACGACGCCGACGCCTCGCCTGTACCCTCCTAGACGACGCCTAGCCACCCTCCTAGACGGTGACGTCACTATTAATGTCTGTTCCAAAAGTATGTGATGAAAATGTAAACCAACCCTGTTCAGAATACATCAATTAATAAATAAATTCTTAAGCAATCAATTACTAAATGTAATTAGTAACACATTATTTTGAAGGTTTTAGCTTGATATCTCACCACTTTTTTCAACAAAATATTGTTTCAATAACATTTGAAAAATCAGACAAAAATGGTGGTATAAAATTAACCTCAATTTCAATGTCAACTGAAAAACAGACGTAAAATAAAATTAGAATTTCGTGTTAAAAAGTACTTATTAAAGTAATTAAATCAAAGTAAGCACTCAATTTGTAAGTCGAACTACAAATTGACAAATACAAATTTCGTATACGTATGTGGTTTGACTACGCAATTTTTTGTTAGTGTACGTTTTAGAAAGGTTTGTGTCATCAAATATTCAAAATCTTCCTCGATTTCTTTGTCTTGATATTCGTACCTTCTCTGAAACTTGGAAAAGGATGCAAAATATTCTGATGTGTGGGATGTAGCGAGTTGTTTTCTTGAGTCACTGTTTTATTGTGACCGTGCAGACAAATGGCAAAAAGGACGGTCGACTACCTTTTTTCGAAAATTGGCGAGTCACTGATGTTATTATGTACAATCAACAAACTTTAAGCATGCTCACTTAAGAAAATATTACTGTGGCAGCGGAGCTAGTGACAAACCACACCCCTCCCTGGTTTCGCCCAATTAGAGACTATGTATTTGTGTGAGTGTATTCACACAAATCAATATTGTGTTATTGTTTGTTACACGCCCTACAGGTGTAATAAAAACATTTAGCCATTGGTCAAAACGCATGCATTGGGCGATCGAGTCGTGAGCCGTACTACGCGATTATCGCCTTAAAGGGGAGCATGCGGAAGATTTGTCGACTGTACACACTGCTAAACATCAAGCTATACATTTCCAGTTTATGCTGATTTCGCATTGCGTAGGATTTCCATACAATGCGAGGTCAGCTTACACTGAAAATGTATAGCTTGATGTGTAGCCGTGTGTACCATAAGATTTTATCTGAAGACGAACGTGAAGATTCGAAATTATTGCATAAGACAAATGATCTTGCTTGGTAATTGGCAATTAGTATTATAATTTGCGGTGGTGGTAGGCCCCCAGGGCAGGGAGCTGGTGACTATAGAAAGCTGTGAACCATTGGCTGTGAAATTGGGAGTGATCTGATAATAATTCTCTCAGAGAAGTTTTAATTTTACAATGCCACAAAAGATACTAAAATCTTTTATATATTATCAAAGTGTTGACCCGAATATAACGTTAAATTATGCATAACATCCGAATTTTTAGCTCTCGGCACCATTTTTGTGAACTTCATGAATATTTTTATTCGCTACTCGCTTGCGATGTGACTACAATAAATTAACTGTGTATTTCATAAACGTAAGCAAAATTCAACCTTATTTCGTAAACTCAAGAGTGATTTTAGCTTGAATGAAAAACTCGCAACTGTCGGACAGACCAAAAGACATTAGTTTGATCTAAAATCAACCATATCTGTTGGAAAATAAGTCGGATTTTTGAACTAGTTTGAATGACCAGAATACGTCATGTAAATCAGAAATGAACCTAATTTCTTAAGTATACGTTTTATTTTTCCTTAACAAAAATTTTGTGCCTCCGGCTTTTCAGAATTTAAACCGTATTGATATAGCAATAAGAGTGTGTTTTGTTTGTATAATATTCTGCAACAGATGGGCATCGAATGAAAGACGAATAGTTTGTCAACTGTAACGCATATCTTCACATCGTTACTCAATCAAGTCAATAATATCAGATTTCTTGACCCTTCAAATAACATGGGACAATGAACACAAGATATTCTTTTTGAAAAAACACTGTTTTGGCGGAGATTTCTCATTTTAAATTTAAAAAAATAGTTTTTGTAGGTGAGGAAGTGTTTTATTCCAATAAAAAAATTACAAAAAGATTTCGCCCAACGTGGGGCTCGAACCCACGACCCTGAGATTAAGAGTCTCATGCTCTACCGACTGAGCTAGCCGGGCTGTGATGGAAGTCTTGAAATTATGGAGTAATATCTACGTAGTAGTTTCGTGAAGTTTATTTTTAACCGACATTGTGCATATTAAATGAAGGTTTAGGAGTTTTAATGTGTTAATGTGTCAGTAGAAGTGATAAATAATTTATGTAAATGCGTAGGCGGTGGACTTGATTGATTCAAGGGCTATCTTGTAGGTACGTTATTGATGGTATTTATTATACACTAGCTGATGCCCGCGACTTCGCCCGCGTGGATGTCGGCTATTATATACTAAAACCTTACTCGAGAACCACTCTGTCCATTGGTGAAAACAGCATGAAAATCGGTGCAGTAGTTTTTGAGTATATCGCGTACAGGACGACAGACAGAGGCGGCGCGGCGGAGGACTTTGTTTTATAATACGTAAGGATAGACTAGAGATTTATTTAGTTTTGTATTTTATTCGAATTCTTGATTCTATAAGCAATCAATTGTTTTTTTTTTTTTTTTTTTTTTTCAGATTTTGTTGCACACAATATTTGGACATCATAAGACATCCATTTAATGTTATTTGTGTACTTCTTGCATTGCTTTGAATCATTGTTTAATTATTTCTTTCATAATAAGTATGATAGGAATGCTAGTATGAAAAATGCAGAAACAATAAATTATTGTTGTCCACCTGAAAGATGAAAAGAAAAGAAATATCATAATTATACAAAATTATAAATCATACAATAAAATAAAAAATCAACCGACTTCCAGAAAAAACACTTAAAAAGTGAAAAATAACTTTAATTTCGGAAGTCGGTGTCTTTGCTTTTCAATTTTCGTGTTTTGCCACCGACTTCCGAAATTAAAGTTATTTCTCACTTTTTAAGTGTTTTTTTTTTTTTTTTTTTTTCACTTTTTATTTGTGGTACCTACCCCACAGAAATTCTAATACCACTACCTGCTATGTAAATAACAGTTATTGTATCAAATAAGATGTCGTCTATATAGACAAAGTGAGAAAAATACATAATTATTGAAGCTAACTCAAAAACTACTCAAGCAAAGTTAATAAAATTTATATGGGACCACACGGGAAGCACCAGCATTCAAATAAAAAAATAATCATCGAAATCGGTTCACCCAGTCGAAAGTTCTGAGGTAACAAACATAATAACCTCCTCCTTTTTTTGAAATCGGTTAAAAATACTATTATTGGAGCTGGTTTTTATCCGTGTATTTTATACAGGGTGTAAAAAAGACCCATCACATAGCCGTCAACTACGCATTCTGTACATCAAAGTAAGTAACACACAAAACACGCACAACAATAATTGCAGGAAAACTACTTTTATTTTTTGGTGTGAAAAATCACTGTTTACGGTAGTGCGTAACGTAACGCACGCAGAACATTGTGTTTATGGGTGCATGCAACGGTTGACCGTTCGTGGGGGTATTTAAAATTAATTTATAACATTTAAAACTTACTTTCTTTAAAAAATGTCTGACATAAATTGGAACTTTAACCTTCAATATCTCCGTAACCAGAAGGTTCCCAGGTATGGTCCAGAACAAAAAAATTATCACAGTGACGGAAATAACAAGTGGCTTTCGGCATCGTGAAGTGTCTTTTTACACCCGTTTTAATTATAGATTAATAATAATAATAAAATTGTTATTATAAGTGAATTAATAAAACATTTGTTTATTTTCAGGTACTATACATCGTCGTGTTCTGGTTCGCAGTTGGTCAATCGTCATCCTGAGGATGCCTCTTTGAGAGGTGAAACACGTGTCGATTTCTTACAGGGTTTGGTTATGACTCTAAAAGAATAGTTAAGCGGAATAGGTTACTAAATATATCTACGTCTATTGTATTTCATAATGGATTTCCGAAAACTCACGCTTGAATCAATTAACTACGAAATAACAGCCGCACGGGTCGATCCATCAGGTTAAGCCACGCTTGCCGTGGTTGGTCCGTGGATGGGTGACCATCTTTACACACCGAGACTCCTCCCTGCCTCGGAAAGCACGTTAAGCAGTTGTTCACGGCTGTCATTCGAGGATCTTTGACAGTCGTTACGTGTCGGCAGAAGCTCGAAAGTCGGACAACCAGTCTTACCAAGGGGTATCGTATTACCCAGTTACTGGGTTTGTGGAGGTCAGATAGACAGTCGCTTTACGAAAAATACTGGTATACAGCTGCATCCGGTTAGACTGGAAGCCGACCCGAACATAGTTGGGAAAAGGCTAGGCAGATGAGGAAACGCATTCTCTTGACGGACAGACTGTAACTATCTGTTACAGTACCACAATAGCTACAGAAGCTACAAACACTGGCTGAATTTCGATAAATCTTTGCCTTCAAAACGCTACGTGAAATGTTGCCAAGTTTCAGAAACTAATGTCATTCGTGGCCTTGTTTCGTTTAAAATAATGTTAATACAATGTACGTCACGGTTTTATTCGTTCCGAAATTAACCGACGTTATGTAGGTACTTACTAGTTAGTTGAATTTGACTACCGAGATGACAACTAATGTACAGGGTGTAAGGGACAGCCCTCCGCAGACTGATAGGATGAATTCAGTATAATTACTAAGACGACCGGTACATGAAATTATTTCAGGAACGTTATGGGAATCCAATAAATCTGATTTGTTTTATTACCTCACACGCAATGTATGGTTACCGTGGCACAACGCACGTAGCCGCACTCCCCGTGGCGGAGGGAGCGCGCTCGCGCCACGTGATTTACCAATGTAAATTCTGAGCTTCACGCGTCGTTCGCTGTAGTATTTCAACATCCATTGCTGATTATTTTTATTTTAGTTGTTTTATTTACATAAATGAAGCGCTGCGTACAGAGAATGTAATTTAACATTGAATTAAAGGAATAGTAACTAAAAAAACTATTAAGAAAATTTCCGGTGGAATATGATTCAAAATAAGGAGCTGTATTGCCCTATTACCCTAGTGCCCCTATTTACCTGTTAATTTGCGGAGGGCTAGCCGTTACACCCTGTATAGTCCTCCAAACCGTATTTCGGCCACGGTGGCCAGTCTCAACGGAGATTAGCCATCGGCGCGGGAGATGTTATAGTGCACAAGTGTGTGCGCAGACACAGGTGCACTCTCTCTTCCCTCACTCTCATAGTCCGATGGGACGGCAATCCGTCACGACCGGAGAGAGATCAATCAGAGATCAATGAGGCCGCCCATTGTATGTTTTGTAGTGTTAAATATATTTATTTTCGCTATGTATTTTCTGGTGTACAATAAAGTATATATAAATAAATAATAAATAAATCACAGGACCGTGCTTACCGAGCATAGAGATATAATTATAGTATAGAGTGCGCGCAACAAACTATGAACAGTAGACACGGGTTTGAACAACACGACGCACTATGGGACCAACCGGTATTTTCCATCTCAAAAATCGATAACTCTGTTGTTTTGTGATTTATCTCCTTGATTTTTTTTTCACGTATTTTTGAATATCTAGGCAATAAAAGAAATCAAACATCATCATTCTAAAAAAAATATTTTTTCCGAAAAAAAATGACAAAGATAAAGTTATACGAAATTTCATACAAAAAATCATACAGTTATATTAAAATAGCAATAAAAGTTACACTTATGCTTAAAATAAGTTTAAAACTAAATTATTATTATTAAACAAACAGTTACATGACAAAAAAAAATATTACTTAAACTTATCCTACTCATCACTTTCTATTTCCAACAATTCTTTAGCTTCGTCAAATAATTCTTTGGATATTAGAAAACTTGGTTTATTTAAGCTAGATATATAAGGATCAGATGTATATAACAAAATATGCAGAACGTCTTCGTTTGTTGCTGATCTGGAACACTTCCTAGCGTGATGTAACCTATATTTCTTATAATCTTTATTTCGAGCTTCCTGGGCATCTTCGGATAATTGTCCTATAGGCAAAACTGCATAATGCTCTATTATTTTAGCACCATGTATAAGTACTTTATGGACCGAAGATGGCATGTAGTACCAGTTATATTTGCTTACATATAATTGCGCGGTTACCAATGTATACTGACCAAATTTTTCTGCGTTTATAGGAAATCCCGATGACATAGTTTGAAGAATTACATATAGTCTCTTGATTAATTCTTCATCAATTCCGGTTATCTCTGCAGAACATTGGTAATTTTGGAAAAATCTCCTTGCCGTATTACCGTCATTGCTATTACCGGAACCTTGACGTGGTTTATCAATATGCAAGCCAAGCACTTCTCGGAAACGTTTTTGGACAAATTTTTTCTTGTCTTCTTTAAGTTGCTTATTTTCTGGAGTTGTTGCAGACCACTTCTCAAAACCTAAATTGTAAGAAATATGGAGGATCATTTCCATAAATCTTATCCATGCGTGTAGCGTCGACAATCCGTATTTAAACGCATTTTCATTTTCAACTCTCGTTGTAACTTTTAAAAGATCATTCATTTGTCTGGGAGTTGCTCCACAAACAGTGCAGGTAGCACTGGATGATGTGTTTGTCAACACTTGAGCAACTTTCCCATCAATCATTGTCATAAACAGTTGATGTTTAACTTCGATGACTTTGTCTTCTATTGACACAAGAGTTGGAATCAATTGATTAATTTTGGCTTCAATTTCACTGACAACCGCTGTAGTTTTTTCGGGAGTTTCTTTTGCAAATTCTAATGAATTTGGTCTGCAATATCTAACAGATGAGCAAGTAGGGTTTTTCCATATGACCGTAGAAGTTTCTTCGTCTACTAGTCGCAGTGGTACAAGGGACACTATAAACAAATTAGCGTCCGATATTTGTTCGTTTTCTTCCGGTAGAGTTTGTTTATACTCACTTTGCCCGGAGGATCCATCACATCCCCATTTAGTGAAAAGTTTGAGACGATTGTAAGTCGATCCTGACTTTATCCTTATAATACGGCAGACTGTATGGTCTAAGAGATCTTGCAGGTTGATTTTTGCGCTTATATTTGTCACCGTAATGCTGGATGCAGGCGGATAGCAAGCCTTTTTTGCTTCACTTAGTGTTTGATACGAAGGCAATACAGAACTTAAATTCTTATCAACGAGCCTTTTTCTTAGGTACGCATATTGTGCTTTGGTTAAATCAGTTTCAATGCATATACTCAATGCTTCCTCTTTTGTAAAGGAAAGTGCGTTATCTGGATTGAGTATATTTTGTAGAATAACTTTTTTCTCTTCTTTTTCCTTATTTCTGATAATAGTCACAATCGACGCTTCGTCATTTTCCCCCATGGATCTTAAACCTTGCACATAAGCGTTACGGACATGTTCCATTCCATACTCCTGGACCAGCTCCATATTTTTTCGTTTCTTTGTGTTTTCCGAGCACTCGTCATATTGTTTTGTTGGTCTTCCACGTTCACCAGAAGTATTCAAACCAGAATTTACAGTGGTTGAGGTACTGCAAGAATTCAATGATACTTTAAACTCACCATTTAACCAATTTGAGTATAGGCTCTCGAACCGGTCCGGCTTTCTTTGAGCTTTGGTCCATTTCTGGTTGCAACTCGATGTTAGATTTTTTTGAATACTCTCTATTACAGTATTAAAGTCAGTTTCCGATAGTTGAAAATTTTCCAATAAATATTTTTTGAGGTCTGAAGTACTTTTCCCTTTTATTATTTGATCACAAAGATCGCGTCGAACACAAACGAATTCACTCATTGTTAGATAATAATGTTTTTTATGCGTTAATTGTTATTGAAAAGAAGTATCTGAACACTTTGATGAATCGTATGCTGAACATACACGGGTATTTAAAGGACTAATATTTTAGTGCCTTGTGCAAAAACCATGGGACAATTGATTATAACAGTTCTCATCGAAATAGTGTAATCAGTACTGATTGTAATTATTTACCACAACAGATAAATAGAACTTCCGCAGCAATATAGTTTATCATACTTGTGGTTAAGGTGACCACCCCAAACAAAATTGCCATGGGAAGATTCTTTCAAATATAATAGCAGTTTTTTTAATTTGCAAATGTATGTTTTTATCATAGAAATAGAAAAAACAATATAGACATCAAAGGATAATAACTAAATATAATATTTCATAATAAAAAAGAAGAACCGTAATTTTCGAGGATTTTTCCCCGATTGACATTATTGCTTCAAAATCACCTCTGGCGCAAAAAAAGCGCAAGTTTTTTTTAAATCCTCATATTACTGAGTAGATAAGGTCTCTAATAGGGTAATTAACTTGACACCGGCTGCTTTCGGCAACAACGAAAACTCCAATTGAAATTAACAAAAACTAAATTTTCTTTACTTCACTAAAAAAATATTAAAAAATTAAATAAAAATATTTTTTTTACAAAAACTGTACGTGGTTGCAAAGTGTATATTCTAAGCTATCTAATGATGTATAACACTAATATGTTTCCTTGGAAAACTACCGAATAATTATGTGTTGAACTCCCTTAACGGTAATTTAATTGGCATGAAAATATTTATGCCCAATGTTTGAGGTTCATTTTATAAACGTAAAACTTTATATTTTTTTATATTTTGTAATTTATTCGTAAGTTCCATCTTTTGAGAGTATAAAACCATAAAACAATCTATGGATTTACGACTTTCGACAAAACCATTTTTGAGATGGAAAATACTGTTTGGTCCCATAGTGCGACGTTCCTCACCACACTCACTCACTTGTCAGTTCGAGATTCATTCATTTGTATGTCACAGTGAAGCGGTACAAAATGTTATTTTGAGGTGTTGGGACATTCTATCATTTTGTATGGGACATTAGAAGTGCCTCTTGTATGTCCTATCCAACACGAATCTATAGCTCGCTTGTCTACGATGCGCACTAAGCGATTTATGCAATACGCGCACTCTATATAATAATTATATCTCTGTTTCCGAGGTACGGGGCATCACACCGCCAACTTCCAAACTTTGGGCTGTTACTTAGTAATTCCTTCTGGAAAAACCCAATAAGACTGCCCGACCCGGGAATCGAACCCAGGACCCCACGCTCAGGAGTCGCACTTGTGACCACGAGACCAACGGGGTAGAGAAATATTGAAGAACTAGCTGCGCCCCGCGGTTTCTCCCGCGTAAGTCTCGATCCCGTGGGAATATCGGGATAAAAAGTATCCTATGTGTTAATCCGGGTTATAAACTATCTGTTTTCCACATCTAAATCCATTCAGCCGTTTTTGCGTGATTGAGTAACAAACATCCAAACACAAACACAAAATTTCACATTTATAATATTAGTAGGATAGTAGGATAGTAGGATTAGTAGGATTAGAAGACATGTTGCGCCGACCACAAATAAACTGGTACAATGGCAGAAGACTGAAGAGTTACTTGAGTTTTATTGTAATCTTTTATTTGTCTAAATACGTGACAAAAACTTGAACTTTTAGAGCTGCCTCGTTTTACTGTTATACGTACAAGAATACAAGTGCCTTTTTATTGATTACAATGTAAAACAATTCACTTCCTTTCTTTTATCGCATTATCCGTGTCCTTGTCAAAAATAAAAGTCCTTGCCAGCCCAAAAAACAAATTCCCTCCAATGATGTCAATATCAACAAGGAGGTTTTAACCTCGCCATTAAGAATTCTTTTTTTAAATTACACACGACTGCTTCCCGTCAAGTTCATTGGCTCTTCCGTTCGCTGTCAATTGTTGTAGGGACGTGCCTGTATCGATTAATTAAATCGATTATTTCCTAGTCGGTTTTAACTGCTTGTGGTTTACTTTTTATGTGTAGTTGTTTTCTGATTTTATGCGCAATATAGTTCGCTGGAGAGTTCGTTGCGCCACTTCTTCTGTCCAGCAAAAAAAACTAATCAAATCACTTATTATATTATTGGGATTTTTTGTAATAGATTGATAAAGCTAGGAAGTGGTGATGGGCGGGCGTTTTGGGGGACTGTCTTATGTACTTAGGTAATTTTGACGTTCAAAAGTGCTGATTCTCAGCCTAATGTTAATAAATGAATTTTGATTTCGATTTTAGTCGATTTATCTCATCTTTAGTCATACGTAATTTCGCTGACATTTTTATATTATTGTTTCCTTGAAAATCCAATGCGAGCTATATTTCCGACTTTTCTTGTCTACAGAGACAGTAACACAATAAATAATCAACAAGGAAACGTTACAAAAAATATGTTATCTTAAAAAAATTGTGAAGGTTATAAAAAAAAGAAAGTCTATTGGCAACGTGCCATAGAGGAATAACCGAGATCGTTATTTCTTCTTTACGTCGATAATTTTACACATATACAACGTGTAACGGAATAAACGCAATAGCTCATACAGCCCAATTAGAATATTAAATTATAAGACTAAAATAATATCTGTAATTTAATTTAATTACACCACACCTTAAATTAACTATTTAATTAACGCGCACTACACATAGGATACCTATGAGCGTATTACAAATTTGGTTATGCATTTAAATAGGCTTCATTCCTTTGAGATAAGGCTTAAATTTCCTTAAATAAAAGATATTATTACCTTGTTATGACGCAGTGGTTCTAATTTCAGTTAAATAAAAGATTTTTTCATGAAAAATTAACATATATAAATAATGACGGAAATCGATTCAGAAGCCGATTCTGAGCAAACTACTTTCAGGTCTTGCGCTTATTCTGTTACACGTTGTATACGTAAACTCACGCCTTCTTCCCATGAGGGTAGGCAGAAACTACAGAACGCCACCTGCTACGATCCTTACATACTCCTTTTGTCTCGTTTATGTTCATTCATCTGCTACCTAATTGCGTACCTAACGTAGTTTCGTAACCGATTATAGGCTCGTGCAAACAGGCGCTGCACTTGTCGCGCCCGCGATATCGCGCCTTTTTGTGCGAGCCTTAAAGACTAATTTGTTTTATTTTGAGAGCGAAAAGTGAGTGAAATATGGCGCCCTCTAGAGGACATAAAGACAGGAACTAACCTGCCATCTAATCTCTTCACCACCCTTGGTTGACTGGTAGAGAATGCCTAAGGCATTAAGTCCGCCTATGTACCTCTTTTTTGAGTGCGAAAAGTTTAAATAAATAAAAATTTTAAAAAAAATTGTTTAATCGTACCATGTTGGGTATCAAATGAAAGGGCTTAATGAGCATATATCAAAAATATATATATTATAAACACAAAAAATTTAAAAAAATTTAAAGTAATAAAAACTAAAACCGTGCTAGGGTATAAATCGAACTGATTACGTGTAACTCCGGATTTTTAATTTGTCTGTCTGTGGTGTTTGGTTTATACCTTTTTAGTCGTAGTTGGGTTATAGTTTTTATTACTTTAATTTTTTTACTAATTACCGTTTGTACTCCTCCTGTGCGTGTCCAAAAAAAATTAATTTTCTTTATTTCTTTGCCATCGACAAGATCGCACGACGAAGACGTATAATGTCGATATCTAGTGTCGTACCGCTAGTTCTCGAGACGAAACAGTCGACTTCTAAATATGAACCTCATGCATGCGTAGGCGACTTATTACTTTGACCTTATTATCATTATCTTTATGAATTGAACAAATATCTTTTGAATGTCAGTGATAGTGACATAATAACTTCATTTGTGACTTGATTAATTAATGAATACTAAAAACCGGCCAAGTGCGAGTCGGACTCGCGCACGAAGGGTTCCGTACATTATCTATATAAAACAGCAAAAAAAAAATCACGTTTGTTGTATGGGAGCCCCCCTAAATATTTATTTTATTCTGTTTTTTGGTACTTATTTTTTGTTATAGCGGCAACAGAAATACATCATCTGTGAAAATTTCAACTGTTGAACTATCACGGTTCATGAGATACATCCTGGTGACAGACGGACAGACAGACAGCGGAGTCTTAGTAATAGGGTCCCGTTTTACCCTTTGGGTACGGAACCCAAAAAAGTGAAAAATAAGTTTAATTTTGGAAGTCGGTGTCTTTGGTTTTCAATTTTCGTTTTTTGCCACCAACTTTTTTTGTAAAAAGTTTTTATCCAGCGATTTGATTTAAGAATCTCATCAGTAAATCTGTTGTGATTGTAGACCAAAATAAACAGCAGTATATCATGCAAGTTGACAGGACATAATGTGACAAGATTAAAAAGAAAAGGCTGTCAAAAACCGGTCGTAACCAGTCTGAACAATTTTAGGGATGTTTTTCATCGATACTGATCCTTGACTTAGGTATTGGGTTACTTACATCTGTTTTTTGGGTTCCGTAGTCAACAAGGAACCCTTATAGTTTCACCATATCCGTTTGTCTGTCCGTCTATTTGCGGTATAGCTCAGAGAATCTTAGTAAATGCCAACAAAAAAAAAATATTTAGGGTGCCTCTCCTACACGTAAAGTGGGGATGTATTTCTTTACTAGTTTATCCCATAATGTGGGATATCGTTGGAAAGGTCGTTCAAAAATATTGGGAGTTTCTGGTAACCATTTTTGGATTCAGGGATCCGTTTGCAAAAAAATATTCTTTAAAGTGCTAATTTTTGTTAGAGTCAAGGGTCCCCCCTGCCAGCTTTATGGTTGGTTTTGGATATGTGAAAAAAAATCACGGCAGTAGTACATAAATAACGAAATTAAAAGGAAAACTATCACAGCTAAGTAGGCTCTACAAGTTACCGAGTAATAATCGACCAACTTACATTTGCAGTTGCCCCATACATTCCGTATGGAAGAAAAAGTTATTTAACTACAATGTTAAGTTTATGCTTGGGATAAATTCATTCCAACTACGGAACTCTTCACTGTGCGTGGTCCGACGCGCACTTGGCCGGTTCTTTTTTATAGGCTGTCTGTTCGCGATGTAATGATTACTATTTGGTTAACAGTTATCATTGTGCCATGTCTTTACTGGGCTCCACATCGATATTGATAAACCGTTTCAATTTCACATTGACATGAAGATTGTGCCATTTTAAAAGTCCAACAATGGCGTTGATCTGAAGATACTATTGCTTTTTTTATGAACAATTTATAAAGATGACTTTGATGATGATTTTATGACTGCCGCGTTGATCTAGTGGTTGCAAGCGCCGCGCTACTGCTGAGCATGAGATCTTGGGTTCGATTCCCAAGTCGTGGAACTTTAAAAATGCCGTTAACTTAAAATTTTGCAAAAACGTGTCAGATGGCTAAGAGAAGGTAATGCAAACGTTGTCGACGTTGCCGAATTAAAACTTTTCGGCAACGGCGACGACGTTTGCAATTTACTCCTAAATTCTTTTTTTTTTAAATCCTACTCTCCAAGAGGTCAGATTGGACCTCCATGCAAACAAAACCGCGTTCCGCACACAGTGTTTATTAAAAAAGATTCCCGCTCCATCGGCGTAGGCGCAGTGATACCGACTCATCGTAATCTTTATGACTCCAATGGCAATGACTGTTGGATTTCAATTACTACTGCTACAGCTATTTAATGTGGGAGGACAGTGTCGGAATAATCATTGATCATCACAGGTGGAATTTATTATGTTTTTTTTTTTTAAATCAGCTGTTTGCTATGATTCTTATATAGTCCTTTGCCGTGTTCACGTTCATACACTTTATACATCTGGTCATACCGGTTTCGTTGCCTTCCTTCAATATCAGTAGGTATTGCTAACTCCCATTTGGGAATGACACAGCAATAATCATTAATTGACCGTTTCAAAAGAGACTACGACACTGAGGTACCAAAGAAAGGCCTCGCCGTACGTTAAAAACGGCGAATAACTAACTGATATTAGATGTACTGTTAACTGTCAAAGTCAGCTTAACTGCAGTTTGAGGTCTGTGGTTCTGTAGCAGGAAGCTTTATAATTAAAGCCAGTTGCAGAGACGAACTTTAACTTTTAAAGCTGTCATTAAATACTAATATTCCATTAACTTGTTTAAACTGCAGAAACAACATTAAGGTGTGTCCAAACATTGCGCGGCAATCGTGCGCGGCTGCCGCACAGTGGAACGAATGTATGGGAGCGGTTGGACGTAGACATGTCCGAAAAATAAGAGTAAAATTATGACAAACTAATGATGCCATCTTATTCGATTACTTAATGCCTTCATAAATTGTGGTGATGAATTTCTTCATAACTCCCATATTTCGGGAGTAATTTGAGAAAATGTGAAATTTTACTATGAAAATGAGTGTATTGAGCTCTCTCCCTCCTGATTCCGGGCTTGTTTCAAGTAGCGGTCTCTAATATCGTAATGCTATTACTAAGAGCTATATTTAATACTAAGACACATAGTGCGCCAAATGTGCACTTTCTGGGATAAAAGGAAATGAAAATTTAAAAAAAAAAACGTTTTTTCCCCATTTGTATTTACTTTAAACCGCAGACAGACTTATTAAGAGGTCTATAAATATATTATATATATACAGAAATATATATTAACAAAAATATTCACAAGAACTGATGAGAGTATGACTTTTAAGTAAGTTGATAATAAATTACCTAGTTTCATTAAAAGTACAATAAATAATTAAGATGTAAGCTCTAATTTACTAAGTTACACATTTTAAAACAATAACATCATTTAATTATCTTCGTCATCATCATCATCATCAATTAATTCAAATTCAGAATCGATGTCCGCTAAATCATTTATGTTAACAAATTCGATATCACTTTTCTCAGAATCCGTAAGCTCATAAAATTCCTTAAAAGAAGATTTTTTTACAAACTTATTTCCTTTTGGACGGATACTTGTAACAAGTGGATCAGAAGACAGTAAAAGATTGTGCATAATATCTTCATTGCATGAGATACTGCTATGCTTTCGAGAATGCCCCTCTCTATATTTTCTAAAATCTTTATTTCTAGCCTCAGATGCCTCTTCGGATAGAAAACCAATGGGCACAATTGACATGTTCTGAACTATGTCTGGCCCATGCATTAAAATTTTATGAAGTGAAGAAGGCATATAATACCATGGGTATAACTCCACGTAAAGCTTAGCAGTATCAAAGCAGAACTCTCGGAATTTAGTTACGTTGATCTTCTCTCCTGATGAAATACACTGCAAGATCACACAGATTTTTCTTAAAAGCATAGCATCTATTCCGGTCAGTTCAGCAGATTTAGTGTAGTTTTCAAAAAATCTCCTTGCCGAGTTGCCATTGTTGGTGGATCCACTGCCTTGTTTCACAACATCGAGAAGTAAGCCCGTTTCTCTTCTTACAGCCTCTTGAACTCTTTTCTTCCTGTCATCAACTTGCCTTTTTGCTATATCACCCCTTACTTGCCATGATTTTATGTCTAATTTGTAGGAAATGTGTAATAAGCATTCCATTGAGCGAATCCAAGCGTGAAGGGTGCTTAAGCTATATTTATACATGTCCTCGTTTGCGTGTTTATCTTTGATTAACTCTAAATTATTCATTTCTTTAGGACAAGCCTTGCATATGTCACACACTGAAGCTGCTGTATTGGATATAATGGAATGAATTTTACCATCAATCATTGTCAACAGCAGTTGGTGTTTGACACTAATTCCATCAGTGATGGTGGATGGAGTTAAGGCTTCAATCTTTGCTTCGATTTCAGCCATCTCTCTCTGCACATTTTCTTTGGTTTCCTTTATAAACTTAAACAATATTGGCCGGCAAAATGAAGTGGAAGATGGTCGCTCGTTTTCCCAAATTGTTACACCTTTTGAGACGAGCCGCAGTGGTACAAGACTAATCATAAAATTACTAGCAAGATCGATTTGCTCATCTTCACTCGTCCTTTGATGATAAATGCTTTGGCTAGATGATCCGTCAAAACCCCATTTGCTGGTCAATACGAGCTGTTGATTGGGATCAACAGGGGTTTCTAACGACCTAATAAGTCTTCTTGAGGTTAAATCCATCAAGGCTTGTAATTTGATTTTTGCAGAGCTCTCTGTAACTGTGAGATCTTCTTTGGCCGGATAGCACTTAATTTTTTCTTTAACCAACATGTAGTAACTCGGGTATTGAAGAGCTCCTTCTTGAGTGTTGAAATCCCGAAGAGTGTTATAGCGCCATTTCGATAAGTTCATCGATACATAAAGAGCCAATGCCTTCAAAGGGGATATTTCCCGTACCTGAATTGATTTACCTTCAATGAAGGCTTTGATTTTTGAGGCCTCTTCTGGATTCTCCGTCAAGTATTTCATAACATAAGCTGTATCGCTTTGTCCTGCCTTTTGAAGCGCCCTTTCGGCCGAAAACATAATTTCAGCGCTGCTACTGCTGCATGAAAGACTATCTTCAGTGGTGCGTCTTCTTTTTTGCCGGTTACTAAGGTCCTCAAAAGATTTACGAGGACTAGGATGTGTACAAGTTGAAGCATCAGATTTAGCAGGAGAAATTATGGGCTCGATGACGTCACTTATATTTTCTGTAGAAGGTTCCATATTTTCATTCTGTAATTCCGGCCATTGAATTGCAGCCTGTAGCCAAATCTCATGTTTCTTCCGAAACTTATCTGTGCTTCTTCCAGACTGTGTCCATTTTGCATAAATGCGGTAGCAAAATCGACGACACCAGTCTTTTAAACTTGTTTCAGCACTTTCACATAACTGAACACAACTGTTATCTTTTAAAACACTGAACAAATAGTTAAAGTCGCGTAAATCTTTATGTGCGCGTGCGCATAAAGCAACGTGAATATCAAGATTTGTATTAAAATTTGGAAAATACATTGCGAGATTAGCTTGGATACAACGAGGTGTAAATCAACACTGATTTTAAAGTTACTAATAGTGACCTATTTATATAAAATCCAGGTATCCCAGGTATCCTTTGTTAAATATTGCAAGGTAATTAGTTATTGTGATAATTAGTAAATGATGCATGCTAAATTAGTGTATTAAGAGCCATTTAGTAATTAAATAATAGCAATGTTCTTATCAGTAATCATTAGTGCATCAGTTTTATATGTAAACCTTAAGTCCCTAATTATATATCCTAATTAGCTTATATCTTCTCTAATTGGCTGCTCAGAAATGTTATTGTAATAAGGTAAACCTTTAGAAAAACGGTTTTAATCAACAAAATAAACAAAAAATTAAAAAATTGTGTTATAAAATAAACATCACTCTTTATCCCAGAAAGTGCACATTTGGCGCACTATGTGTCTTAGTATTAAATATAGCTCTTAGTATTAGCATTATGATATTAGAGACCGCTACTTGAAACAAGCCCGGAATCAGGAGGGAGAGAGCTCGATACACTCATTTTCATAGTAAAATTTCACATTTTCTCAAATTACTCCCGAAATATGGGAGTTATGAAGAAATTCATCACCACAAGTTATGAAGGCATTAAGTAATCGAATAAGATGGCATCATTAGTTTGGCATAATTTTACTCTTTTTTTTCGGACATGTCTACGTCCAACCGCTCCCATACATTCGTTCCACTGTGTGCCGCGCTCGAACGCTTCTGTCTACCTGCCGCGCATAAACATTTCTAGCAAACAATCGTCAGTAATTGTGTTAGGATAAATTACAAGAGCTACGACACACGCAACTGCTTTCATGGCAACTGAAGTGCGCGGAATGTCTCGGATATGCCGCGCAGTACTGCCGCACAAACGTTCGTCGGTTTAGTCCACACTAGAGCGCGGCAGAAATGTGTCTTGCAAATGCCGCGCTCTTGCCACGCAATGTTTGTACACACCTTTACACCATGATATTTTATGAGAATACCACGTAAGAAGTCTTCTGTTTTCTATGAATGACATAATCTGTTCATCACCGTTTACGACACCCACAACAAGAACCACGTTCACACATCTATCGCTCCAAACTCCTCGCTTTACAGTAAAAAAAACCGGCCAAATGCATGTCGACATCCACTTGGCCGGTTTTTTTCCACTCTTGGCCGGTTTTTTACTCTGCCACTCATAATGAAGGGTTCCGTGGTTGGGATGAAATTATCCAAAAAACTTAACATTGTAGTTGATAAACATGTTCTCCAATGTATGGGAGAATATGTTTTTGAAACTGCAAATTTAAGTTGGTCGATTATTACTCGGTTACTTGTGCATCCTACTTAGCTGTGATAGTTTTCCTGTTAATTTCGTTATATATACTACTGCCGTGAATTTTCTCACATATCCAAAACCAACCATTTAGCTTGCAGGGGGGGGACACTTGACTCTAACAAAAATTAGCACTTTCAAGCTTAATATTTCGCAAACGCATCCCTTAATCCAAAAATGGTTTTAACAAACTCACATTATTTAAACACCCTTTGCAACGATACACCACACCATGAGATTGACGAGAAAAAACAAATCATCCCCATTCTAAGTGGAGGCGAGGTACCCTAAAAAAAATATGGGAAACAGACGGACATGGCGAAACTATAAGGGTTCCTTGTTGACTACGGAACCCTAAAATCAGACTCCATAAATGTAGTGAGTCATTTAAATAAAATGGCTGGTCACTGTCAAGGTCAGAACACGGGCCTATAGCGGTACTAAGAACTGTGTTAATTTGAGTTTTTATTGAAGGTGTCGTAAGTGTTGAAGTGGCAATATTCGCTCGTGGGACTGTTGGTTATAGCGGTTTATCTGGCCAATGTTAGGTTAGGACCTTTAGTCAGCAGTTTTGGCTTATTTCTTGGGTTTTTAGCTTGGTCATAAAGATAAAGGTCGTTAAAGGAACCTATTTTTTAGGGTTTCGTACCTTTAGGGTTATTTATTTATTTATTGATCTAGGATCTTCAACAAAAGATGTACACAATACATGACACATAAATAAAGGGCAACATTATGAGGAACAGGGCGTAAAGTTCTCTCATCCACCATAGAAAAGGGAGGATCCTCCGACCAGACGGGTGTTGTGTCTGGCGGGCAACTGCCCTACGAATGATGTCGGGTTCTTGTATACATATATGTCCATTGCGCGATGCAGGATGTATGTGACGTCAGGATTTTTTGTGTGACGTCAGGTCTTTGATGCGTAGTTCGCATGTGGCGATGTAGATACCGCCACATACCCATTTGGGTAAAACGAGAACATATTCTGTGAAGTCTTAGTAATAGGGTCCCGTTTTATGTATTTCTGCTGCCGCTATAACAACAAAATTACAAAAAACAGCATAAAATTTATATTTAAGGGGGCTCCCATACAACAGACATGATTTTTTTGCCGTTTTTATAGATAATGGTACGGAACCCTTCGTGCGCGAGTCCGACTCGCACTTGCCCGGCTTTTTCTATCCTGGCAACATAATATTATGAAGTGTCAGTGATATGTCATTGAAATTCCTTTAGTTACTGATAGAATTTGGAACATAAATGTAAGGTGATGTGGGATTTTCAACCTACCTTGACCCCATGAAAAGGGGTGATAAATATAAAGTGACTGTTATACGATTGCCAACCGCGTCCCCGACAGAGGTGATGGGTGACCTTGGTTGGCGACTGGCAGAGGGTAGTAAGCCATCATCTACACGGTTGTAAACCACCAAAGTCATCTCTGGCGAGAGTCGGGACGCGGTTGGCAACTGTGTAGCAGGCATTTTAACCAGACATTGTGCGTACAAGTCATTTACAATTTACAAGGTAGATGTGAGTGGACACGCCGGGACCTATGGCGCTTAGTGGGAAGTTCTTCAGAAAGGTCAGGGGCCCTATTATGAAGTTAATACTTCATAATAGGGCCCCTGACCTTTCTGAAGGAATCTGAAGGAATAATGATGGCATTAATATGCCATCATTATTCCACTGCGAAAAAAGGATGGTGCTATCGGCCTTATATACCTCCATCTCTCACTCACACTGGAAAAATCATGGCATTAATAGATCATAATACGGCCCCAGGTGTCCGTGCGTAGTACTCGTAAACGGCGCGCGTGTATGACTAGGGCCCTGTTTATCAAAAATTACAAGTCTACATGTTCACAAGTTACCTAGAATGATTCATAGCTTCATAGCATTCATAGCTCATCTCCATATTCATAATCAGCCTCACTTCCTCTCTTCACACTGCTGGGACACGGGCATCAGCAGGCGTAGCATGGCGCTTTCTATTTCTACGAAGAAAAGACATAGCTTTTTCTATACAAAGTGACATTTCGTTTCTTCATTTTTGACATCGCACCGTAGAAATCCTTCTACAATCTGTCATTTTGTCTTTCATTTATATCGATCTTTGTCTAGGTCTTTTAATATGTAGACTATTTCGGAAGAAAGTTTTCTATCCTTACTGTCAAAATCACACTGACAACTGAAATTTGTCTTAGGAAGTGAAGACAATTTGAAACAAAACAAAGAATTCTGAGTCGAATTATGTAAAAGAGTGAATTTCGTTAGAAGTGCAGTTGACTCTTTTTACTTAGCTGCCGTCGTACTGTCTACACGGAACGTCATTTTTGTCTACTCTTCCGTCGACAAAACGGTGCTCATGCTACGCCTGCAGGTCATCTCTCTCTTGACCACATTTAAAAAAAGAAAATCGAATACTAAGCACTACACTTGCAAACTTGTAAGACGGAATAGAGAGTCGCCGGACACACTCAGGATTTGTTACGATTTTCTACAAGTTGCAACTTACAAATAATTTTTTGATAAAACAAATCACGAATAAAAGTTTCAAAATATAAGTACTTGTAAACTAATTAATGACATTTGGTAATACAAGGCTTGTAAGTTTTGATAAACAGGGCACTGGTATCTATGTAATGTATATACTTACCATAATACGGTAAAAGCAAGTCTTTTCAACTAACAAACAATGCTGGCTCAGGTCAGAAGGTCAAATCGATGAATATAATAACGTTCGGCTCTTTTGCATAGGTGCTGGGCGATAAATATCACGCCAAAGGTGCATGATGTGTTAAAATTTGTGGTTAAATGTATGTAGTAGGTACATAGTCGGTGCATCTTTATTTCTGACTAGAATCTCCCAGCGATAATATATAAATTAAAGCCTATGATATTCAGGGATAATTAGTATATCGCTCTACTAGTGAAAGATTTTTTTTAAATTGGTCCTTTTGTTTGTGGATTTTTTTAATTAAGTACATACAAAAACTTTTTACAAAAAAAAAACAACCGACTTCCAAAAAAAACAAAAAAGTGAAAAATAACTTTAATTTCGGAAGTCGGTGTCTTTGCTTTTCAATTTTCGTTTTTTGCCACCGACTTCCGAAATTGAGTTATTTTTTACTATTTTTGTGTTTTTTTTTTTTAAGTTGGTTTGTTTTTTTGGACCACACGGGAAGCACCAGCTTTCAAATAAAAAAAGAATCATCAAAATCGGTTCACCCAGTCGAAAGTTCTGAGGTAAAAAACATTTAAAAAAAATACAGACGAATTGATAACCTCCTCCTTTTTTGAAGTCGGTTAAAAATAAGTAATTTATTCATAATCGATATTATTATTTATGGCTTTGTAACATCCCTAGCACGACTAACACTACTTCAAAACAGGTGTTGCCAAGTTATTAAGTTGGTTTTCCCCTAGTGGGGTATGTGTAACTTTATGTGTCATTTTAACGAGTTTGCGTGACGGCTTTTCTTTTTTAACCTATTTCTTACGCGATATTATTGAAACTTTTCCTATGCTAAAGGTCTCTGAGATAGAGAATATTATTATTTAATCTAGACTGCCACAATCCATAATAATATTATAAAGAGGAAAGATTTGTGAGTTTTTATGATAATTCCAGACTCGGAACTACAGCACCCTAATTGCGAAAACACACGATCAATCACAATCTGTTTAATTTTGACAGTTCAAAAACATTCATTCTGTTATTTACGTTGTTGAGCATATGAAACAAAATATTGTCGGAAGAATTAGTCGTCTATCCTTACATGATTATAAAACAAAGTCCTCCGCCGCGTCTGTCTGTCGTCCTATTCGCGATAAACTCAAAAACTACTGCACCGATTTTCACGCTGTTTTCACCTATGGATAGAGTGGTTCTCGAGGAAGCTAGCTAGCTAGTTTGATATAAACTCCACCTTCGTCCTGATCATCACTTACCATCAGATAAGTGCAGGTCAAGAGCTTCAGCCAGGTGGATAAATTTTTTTTTTTTTAAAAAGTTTTTGATTTGTTAATAGCCTTTAGAGGACTCAGGACTCTTTTAAACCGACTTCTTCAAAAAGGAGTAGGATTGTGGCGGTACCTACATCGCCACATTCGAACTTCGCATCAAAGACCTGACGTCACACAAAAATTCTGACGTCACAAAAATCCTGCATCGCATAATTAGAGTTTACCGTGCAGTGAACATATACAGGGTGTCCAGTAAATAGCACGACATACTGCACAGGGTGATAGCTAGGGTCACTACCTATCAATACAACACAATATATGTTCAGCAAAATCTTACGGATTTACAGTTTTACAAAAATTTCCGATTCGTTCTGTGAAATCGTTCTGTGAAAATTTTAACAAAAAAAACTATTTCTTCAAAACTTTCTTGTTTTTGGATTAAAAAAAACTTATAATGAGTAGAGTAACCTATTCACGAATAATTTGATGTAAAAAAAGTTCTAGAAAAGGATTTTTTCATTACGAGATACTTAAAAATCTGTTTCAAGGTAGAGATTTTTCGATATTTCGGAAAATTTTGTAAAACTGTAAATCCGTAAGATTTTGCTGAACATATATTGTATTGTATTGATAGGTAGTGACCCAAGCTATCACCCCCTGCAGTATGTCGTGCTATTTACTGGACACCCTGTATACAAAAATCCAATATCAATCGTTGGGCAGTTGCCCCGCCAGACACAACACCCGTCTGGTCGGAGGATTCTCCCTTTTCTATGGTGGATGAGTGAACTTTAAATAAAACTTATAATAGAATAGAACAGAATTATCTTTATTAAAGTATCAATATGACTCAATAATGGTTAGTAAGACTTACAACTATGTTAGTAAGAACTGACACTTCACAAAAACAAACAAATAGTATTGGATCACCGTTGTGGCAACCCATGTGATATGGCACAACAGTGACCCATGAAAACACAGTCTAGGCGACTTGAGATCATCCTTAGGATGCTGATAAAGCTGGTCCACTGTTGCTTAAGGGCGCACCCTACCTCAAATTGCTTAGCATGATCCTCTGTTATGCCGAAAATACTGTAGCATTAATTTTGAAATAAATATATGTTAAAGTTGATGATTGATGCGAGGTCCTACGTTTGGCGAAAACACGATTACATAAAATTTTCTCGATAGAAAAAAAAAGTTACCTCTAAAAAGAACTATAAACCGCTGGTATTAAAAAATACTTCAAATTAGAATCATGAAACTTTGCATAATAACTGGACTATATACATATAAAGCAGGTCATATGAATTTTTTTTTAATTACCCTTATTTTCACCGTAAAAAGCAATTACCTACACTTTTCGAGGCTTGAGACCCGCTAGCGCCCCACCCCGTCTCGCTCTCACTCAGGTCGCGAGTAGTATGGTGCGAGCGTGATAAAATCTGAGGTAGGGTACAGCCTTAATGATGATGCACCAAAATAAGTCTGAATTTGATCCCCCATAGCTGTCCAAAAATAGCGTATAGACAAACGGACTATTCTCGTCCTGAGTCACGACAAAAATTAAGTTTATTTACGTACCAAAGTGATTGTTAAGATTTAGCCATTGAGGTTAATTGTGGATGACGGCTGTTTTAAATGGCTCTTGGATATTTCTTGGCCTTTTAGGATATTTGTTGTTGAGAAAGATAGCAGTTTTATGAGAAACATAATATTATATAAATGGATTTGGAATTGGTTGGAAGGAATGGTTTAGGTTTTACGTTGAAAATGGAAGTTCCATTAATTACCGGGATTATAACGTTTTTTTTAAATGTTTGTTGCCTCCGAACTTTCGACTCCGTGAACCGATTTTGATGATTCTTTTTTTGTTTGGTAGGTTATGCTTCCGAGGTGGTCCCATTATAATTTATTAACTTTGCTTGCGAAGTTTTTGAGTTAGCTTCAATAATTACGTATTTTTCCCACTTAGTCTATGTAGATGACATTTTATTTGACTCCGTCACTGTTATTTACATAGCAGGTAGTAGTGGTATTCGAATTTGTGTGGGGTAGGTACCACAACTAAAAAGTGAAAAAAAAAAACATTTTACCAAAAAAAAAAAACGATTTCCAAAAAACACTAAATAGTGAAAAATAACTTTTTCGGAAGTCGGTGGCAAAAAACGAAAATTGAAAAGCAAAGACACCGACTTCCGAAATCAAAGTTATTTTTCACTTTATAGTGTCTTTTTTGGAAGTCGTTTTTTTTGTTGTAATTGTTTATAGGAACCGAGCATTAGTATTTAATAGCTTTCTATCATGTCGCCGTCAATCAGTTGTATTCAATACTTTATCCATCCTGTGTTTAATTTCTCTAGATATCACGATAAAGCTATTAATTTATTGATTCGATACTTTGTAAGGTAAGGCGAACTGTTGCCGGTTATGATTTATTCATATCTACATAAACCTATTATAAACTAGCTTCCGCCCGCGGCTTCGCCCGCCTGGTATGTCGATAAAAAGTAACCTATGTCCTTTCTCAGGCTCTAGACTATCTGTGTACCAAATTTCATTTAAATTGGTCTAGTAGTTTTAGCGTGAAAGCGCGACAGACAGACAGAGTTACTTTCGCATTTATAATATTAGTAAGGACTAGTAAGGATAAAGATATTAGTAAGGATTAAAGTCGCTTTTCATGTCTGTCTGTGTGACTGCGTTGTTTTTCTACACTGCGCAACGGATTTTGATACGGCTTTCACGATCATTCGTCATCATTTGTCCGTCCATATTGGACGGATGGATGACCCCTGTAACACAGGTTTTTCCTAGCATAGGGGTCATTGATCATTATTTTTGTACCAGGCTATTTCCAAGTTTAATTAAGTGTCACCTTGTATGTGTGCTTTTTACGTCAAATAAATAATATTTAATATTTATTTAGAGAATTTATTCCCGATGGTTTAATCAATCAATCAATGTAGCCGTCTAGCCGTCTATCTGGCCGGTTTGCGTGAATTTGACGCATGTTTTACACCAGTTTGTTATTTTTCGTGTATTTGTCCTTTCTTAGCGTCATGTTTGACGCAAATAAACGTATTTTCTTTTTTTTTTTAATCTGCCTAACCTTTTCCCTACTATGTTGGGGTCGGCTTCCAGTCTAGTCGGTTGCAGCTGAATGCCAGTATTTTACATGAAGCGACTGCCTATCTGACCTCCACAACCCAGTTACGGGGTAAAACGATACCCCTTGGTAAAACTAGTTGTCATACTTTCGAGTTTCTGACTACCCGTCGTAATGACTGTCAAAGATCTGCGAATGACAGCCGGGACCAACGGCTTAACGTGCTTTCCGATGCACGTGGTTTCAATATGTTATGGGTTTACTTGTTTGGATTCTCTTCTCTCATAAGAAAGAAGTTTTTTTATATTCTTATGGATGTTTATTATGTTTTTACCCGACTACGGCGAAGAAAAAGGGAGGGTTATGATTTTGACCGGTATATATGTATGTATCTATTTTAGTATATTGTATACTTATTTTTTGCACCTACGACAGCCCCATTTTATGTCCAGGCAAATCACTGTCCATTCCAAGATTGCCTGGAAGAGATCGCGGAGAGCGATAAGGCCGCCCATTGTATATTTTGTAGTGTTTGTTTTTTTTCCTTTTGTTATATATTTTTGTGGTGTACAATAAAGTATATATAAATAAATAAATATGTAAGTATGTTCATTTGTACCCTCATATCTAAACCACTCATCACAATTTGACAAATAAGGTATCGTTGGAAGCGTCATGATCGTCCGCTGGTTATAGGCTATGTGACGTCACATTAAATTAAAAATGGCGCCCTCTAGAGTACAAAAAATCAGGAACTAAAAACAAAATATTGTTTAATCGTACCATGTTGGGTATCAAATGAAAGGGCTTAATGAGCATATTTCAAATATGTATATATTATAAACCAAAATATATATTTCTATGGATTTTCTAAATAATAAAAAATCAACTACCTACGTCAAAAACAGTCCCGTCTACCTCAACATCTCCAAACATTTCTGCTCGGCTCCCAACCGGTACTGACAGCTTTCTAATATAATAAGCTATTAACTACAAGAACAACTCATATTAACGTTATTCGTGGTTTTAGCACCAAAACCGTTACAAACTAAATGAGGTCGAAAATCTAGTTTTTTTGTAGACTGGATTTTTGATTTTGTTAATCGAGTGTGTGGTTGGATAAAGCGGAGCAAGTTTAGATTTTTGAATTTTATTGTCTTGAATGCAGATTCGTTTAGAGTCGGTTTCGTTGTGTCTGGTCCATTTCTGATTTACAGCAGTAAAGTGCTTGGCTGTGTTTCAATCTCCTGTAGACATGGGCGTTTTTGGATTTTTACGCTAACGGTTAAATTATCGGTTTTAGAAATCGATTTCAGGAGCGGCTCCGGTGCCTCCGGCTTGATGTTTTGATCGTCGCTAGTTATATTGTGCGCTTTTTTTTTTTTTTTTTTTTTGAGGGTGGGAAATCATCCAATGACTTCTCCCGCTCTGGGCGGAGCGGAAGGGCGTGTCAGACTTTTACTGACTAAAACCCACCCGTGTTCCTTCATTTGCCTGTTGCCAAGGTCCCGGTATCCCTTTCGGACTTTCCCGCAACCCTGGCAGGCATCGGTCCTACCGGACCCCGTCAATTTTGCTGACATCTCTTTGAGGCGCGCGTGGAACACGACGCGCCATCGACCCGGGCCTGGTCCTTATCGGACGGCGAGCTGCCCGTTGCTCGCCGTCCGCAAGCCCGCGCCTATGGTGGCCGGGAATCCGCCTGGGATTCCCGACGCCCAGGGCGTCTCCAACGGCGGCGGTTAGGGGCGTGAGGGCGCAAACTTTGCCTTTCCCTCACGCGTTCCGCCTCCTCCTTCGCGAGCATTACTGCTTCGCAGAAGGAGGTGACGGCTTCCCATGCCCTCTCGCTCCGTACCATGGCCTGAACCAGGGCCGGACGCGAGAGGTCACTGCCGCCAATCGCCTCCGCGAGGACACGGCGGTGCTCCGCCCAAGCAGGGCACACCTCAACCGTATGCTCCACCGTGTCCTCCGGGCGATCCACACAGTGGTGACACCCGGGCGTTTCCTCCCGCCTAATCCTACACAGGTACCTCCCGAAGCTGCCATGTCCGGTGAGGACCTGTGTCAGGCGGAAGGTGAGGACGCCGTGGCGCCTCTCTATCCACTCCTCAAAGAGGGGAATATTGTGCGCTTGGAAGTGCAACGATGAAAACTATCCAATAGTGAATAGTCCCGGGAAATCCCGGAACCGAAAGTACCGGGAAATCCCGGAAATTTGCGTTGTTTTAGGAACCGGAATTTCCAAAACCAAATCCCGGTTCTTTCGGTACTTTCGGTAAAAGATTCGCGTTTAGAATTTTTCTAATTTTATTGCCTAAAATCCGACCGCTGCACTGTTACTATACTACCTAGCTACCACCGTTGCTACCTGTAATACAAGAGCATGATGCGCGAGGGTGCGGAGGTGCGGGAGGGGCAGGTGGCGGCCATCTTGTAGACGCGCGTCCCGCTTAGTTAGATTGTGATCGCGTCTTCGGAATGTTGTGCTAGTGGGATTTCGGTGTACAGTGCTTTGCAAAAACTACTCAAACAAGACTACTTCTTTTGGAAAGTGAGTATTTATTTTTATAAAACAAAATTAATGAAACATGAGCGGCTTTATATAATTATTTAGTTATTGTAGCCACCATTCTCATTCTCCATCCTCATTTTGAACATAAAATACGAGCAGCTGATTGTTCACCAAGCCACCAACCGACATGGGATTGGTTGGGAAGTTTATTTCATACGTACACTAATAAAATTTGCTGTTCTAAAGTTTTACATATTCAGTTTATTTTTAATGTTACTTACGGCACAATAACACTACAATGCACTGTATTAATTAAGCAAGAAGTAGTTTAGGTACGACTAGCTGTTTGTTTACCAACCTACATGAGGTTGGGAAGCTTATTTTATTCGTAGACGAATAATATTAGCTGTTCTAATGATATTTTTAATAAGCTTTTTTTTAATGTTGCATACTTTACCTTAAAACTACAGTGAACTGTGCTATTGATTAAACATCGAGTAATTTAGTCGGTACCAACGTTTTTCGTTTAACTTTGTATTTCAATAATTACTCTATATTTTGTTACAGACGATGGATTTTGAGGCCGTCCTTAATAAAGCCAACGATAAAACGTCAGTATGGCATTATTGCCTTAGATCTAAAGACAAAAATAACGCGAAATGCAAAACGTGTAATAGAATTTTGAAGTGTACTGGAGGTAGTACGAGTGGTCTCCAAAAGCATTTGAAAAATGTGCATCAGATAAGCATGAACACAGCAGATAGTCAAGTTACTCAAAGTGTCGAATCTCCTTCAACATCGACAAATACTGAAATAATACCAAAGAAAAAAGCGAAATTAACTGATTACTACGAATCTGACGCAAATCCTTCCATGGAACTCATGGTTTCCCGAATGTCAGCTATGGATGGATATCCTTTCCGAACATTTGTGGAGTCTGAAGATCTGCGAATGCTGTTTCGAAAATCCGGACATAAATTGCCGAAGGCTGCAAATTCAATTCAAAATATTGTAATAAAACAAGCAGACAAAAGAAAACAACAACTGATCGGCGAAATCCAGAGACTATTAACAGAAGGACATAAATTTTCTATATCTTTTGACGAGTGGACGTCCATTCGCAACAGAAGATATATTAGCCTGAATCTGCACTCACAGCGTTTTCCCGAAAATTTCAAAAATCTAGGACTAATAAGAGTGCACGGTTCATTATCAGCAAAAAGATGCATCGAAGAAATAAAGTTGAAATTAACAGAGTTTGGAGTGACTCTAGAAAAAGATATCGTAGCTCAAACAACAGACGGATGCAGTATGATGATTAAGTTTGGGAAATTTCTGACGTCCTACCACCAAACTTGTATTGCCCATGCCCTTCAACTTGCGATCGTTGATGTATTTTACAAGAAAAGTAATGCAATACCTGAAGAACCAATGGAGCCGATAATCAGTTTTTCTGACGCTGAATCAAGTGATGACGACGACGACGTTCCTTTATCGGAATTAGCTCGGAAAAACAGCACCAATGAATATGTCGCTTCTGACAACGGTTCTGACGACGACTCTGATGCCGTGGAGGTTGTGGAATCAAATAATTCATCGCTCGACGAACGAGAGTTTGCATATCACGATCTAATTTCAAAGGTAAAAACCGTTGTCAAGTTATTCAGGAAATCACCAACTAAAAACGACGACATACTACAAAAATATGTCATCGCTGATTTTAATAAAGAATTTGCACTGACAAGTGACTCGAAAACGCGATGGGGCAGTTTAGCAAATACTCTGGAGCGGTTTCTGAAACTTCGAACGTGCATAGTGAAGGCACTAATTGATGTGAAGTCAGATATATGTTTTACAGAAGAAGACTGGCAGAATATGACAGAACTTTACGAGGTACTTGACATTATCAGAACAATTTTGGAAGCGTTATGCCAGCGAGATGCGACACTATTAACTGCAGATATAGCTGTAAAATTCGCATTAAAGAAATTGTCCACCATAAATAACAGTATAGCCGCAAAAATGTTGACGATGCTGAAAAACAGATACAGGCAACGTCGATTGCCGGAAACATCAATATTAACATATTTGCAAAACCCTGAAATGTACTTCTCCAACGCACATGATGAAGATTTGTCAGTGTTTACTCGGCCAAGTAGTGACGAAATATGCAGGAAGATAGTGGAACTGCTAAGGCGTACTTTAGGAGATTCTTTTTTTCAAACAGCTCAATTGCCATCAGATACCGATGAAGAGATAGAAAGTGAACCTCAATCAAAAAAAGAGGAGCTTAATGCAGAGCTTAAAAAAGCTACTGCTTGTAAAAGAACAAGAATGACTCACAGTGAAGACCTTAATACGAATGTGAGGATCGAAATGGCTCTTTTTGAGAACGGAGGGGATCGTGGACGTTATTTGTCGCAGGCTTTCGACTTTCTTTTAACAATTCCACCGACAAGTGTAGAGCCGGAAAGAGTTTTTTCTACCGCTGGGTACCTTTGCAATAAAATAAGATCACGTTTAAGTGATAAGAGTTTGGACGCTCTTATATTTTTAAGATCAATATATAGGCAGGAGAGAAATACTCAAAAAAATAAATAAACAGGTACCTAACCTAGATTATTGAGTGCCCCCATTTTAACTATAAGAATCAGACCAATGTAATATTGGTCTGAGCAAGTATTAGTTGGGTATTTTTATTTATAGTATTGTAAGGATGAATACCTATGTTTAAGTTTTGCAAAAATATTTAAGTTTAAAGTTATATTTTTATTTTATTTTTTCTTAAATGTATAATTAGAGTCAAGTTGATTTAAAGAATTTGTCGATTCAAGTTGTTCCAAACTATTGTTGAATTATTATATAAGATTAAAATTTAAAAAATGTTTGTTAAGATTATCTAATCCAGAAATATTGAGACTGATTAATGCTACGCTAAAACTCCATAGTTCCTTTTTTTGTAGATGTTACGTAAGTTTTAAATTATAATTTGGTTATGCAGAATTGCAATAAGAGTCATGTTAATTTGTTTGGTAAAGTGAAGATGTTTAATAAATGTTTCTGTTATATATTATGTAGGATTAGGTATAAAAATCGTTTAATGTTAAAAAATGTTGCTGGCATAATATGCGTAATTACCAGTAAAATTATACTAAATAAGACTGATTTAGTGTCTATAAAACAAGAAATAAAACGTTTTATTTGATTTGATTAAAATGTTTTTACTTTGCCCTGTCATTTCGTCTTTTTTTACTTTCTCCGTTTCAACACTTTCAACTCTCTTACAAAGACTTATTAAAGTATCAAAAGTATCGATAGTACCGGGAATCCCGGTTCTTAAGCCAGAAGGTCCCAAAAATCCCGGTTCTTTAAAACAGCACCGGTTCTGCATTCCCTACTATCCAATTTCAGGAGCGGCTCCGGCTTGCAATTTTGATCGTCGCTAGTTATATTGTGCGCTTGGAAGTGTATCGATGAAAACTATCCAATTTCAGGAGCGGCTCCGGCTTGCAATTTTTATCTTCGCTAGTTATATTGTTCCCTTGGAAGTGTATGGATGAAAACTATCCAATTTCAGTAGCGGCTCCGGCTTGCAGTTTTCATCATCGCTAGTTATATTATTCGGTTGGAAGTGCATCGATCAAAACTATCCAAACATAAACAAATACTTGTTTACGCAAATCTACTCTTGCCGTGGTTTTGTGAAATCGGTTTGTCTAGTTTGAATTCATTATCATCATTCTCCTACACACATGTCTTTTTCTTCCATACTTCTCCATCAGTCGTCATCTCAGTAGTCACACCCTTTCTATCCATATCATCTTTCACACAGTCCATCCATCGCTTCTTTGGTCTTCCCCTACTCTTATAACCATCGACATTCATACCCAAAACCTTCCCCACGACATTTCCTCATTCCTTCACATCACATGCCCATATCATGGCAACCGATTTCGATACATTTCGATTTCTGACTGAAATCTGATTTTAGATTCGTTTTGATGTATCTGACTGACGCATGTCTATTCTCCTGTATTATTGGGTATTTACAAATATCTGAGTACCAGCCTGGAGGCTGGGCTTCCGCCCGGTTGGTGGAATTACACTCGCCCCTATTGTATAGGACTTAATAAACAAAGCTAAAAGGTGCGAATACTAAGGGTAAAAAAAATTAAAGTAATAAAAACTAAAACCCAACTACGACTAAAAAGGTATAAACCAGACACCACAGACAGACAAATTAAAAATCCGCAGTCACACGTAATCTGTTTGAATTATGCGTGCCCTAACACGTGTGACGTGTCCTGTGGTGTCTTGTTTATACCTTTTTAGTTGATTGACTTTTTTTTCGTAGTTGGGTTTTAGTTTTTAATACTTTAACTTTTTATCAACTGAGCTATGACCCTCTTTGTCAACACCATTTCATTACTCTACTCTTCGCTTTTTATTATAAGTTCCTTTTTGTAAATAAACGCTGTTTTCAGAGTCCACGAAGTCAACCTTTCGGCTTCACGCCCTATTTGTTCGTGATAGGTTAGTCATGGTGTCCCTTGACATTTGTACAGATATTTGACGGGATTATATACAAAGGCGCACATATTTTTGCAGTGTATATAAACGGTATATTTGTGTAACATTAGTCTTCTGTAGTAATTACATAAATAGCTTACCCTTTCCACAACTATGTTGGGGTCTTCTTCCAGTCTAAGCAGGTGGAGCTAAATACCAGTATTTTACATGGAACGACTGCCAATCTGACCTCCACAACCCAGCTACTGGATAACACGATACCCCTTGGTAAGACTGGTTGTCACACTTTTGGGCTTCCAACTATCCGTAACGACTGTCAGAGATCTACGAATGACAGAGGCACGGAGGGGTCGCGATATGTTATAGATGGTCACTCATCCATGAACCGACCGCGGCAAGTATAGATTAACCTTCGATCGACCCGGCTGTTATTATGTAGCCACAAGCGCAATCATTTGGACAAACATTAAAACTATCATAGTATTTCTAATACCGTTTTCGAAATGTTCTATTGCTGCCATTGGCACATATCTTCTATCTGTTTCACTGAATATTAAACGGCCGAGAGAAATCTAACGTATACCAGTTTCTGTGATAAAAAAACCGGTTCTGCAAACCGATGCCTCAACACTATTGTTGGATAGGGTTGGCTGTAATGTAAGTAATTCGAACAGCAGTTTTTGATTTACGTGTTTTTTTTCTGTCGTCTTTCCGCTTGTCCTGACAGCAGAACTGTGTAGTAATGAGAAGTAGAGTAGCCATATTTCGCCAGTTATGTTAATATCCTGCAGAGTAAGCAAGCTGAAGTGGCAGTGGGCTGGCCATGTTTGTCGAAGGACCGATGGCCGGTGGAGCAGACGAGTCCTAGAGTGGAGACCGCGTATCGGCAAGCGTAGTGTGGGACGCCTCCTAGCTAGATGGACAGGCGACCCTAAAAAGTTCGCTGGGACAGACTGGATGCGGAAGGCGGAGGACAGGGTGCTGTGGCGCAGCCTGGGAGAGGCCTTTGTCCGGCAGTGGACTGCGATAGGCTGAGTTGATTGATTGATGTTAGTAAGTCCCATGTAATAGGGTCAAGTCTATGTTTATTTATTAAGGTGGATGCGGCAAGGCAGGCCGCGAAATTCAAATTTTCTTACGTTTATTGCAATTTGTAGGTCGGTGTCAGGTTGTATGTTGATCTAAATATGATTTGTAACAAATATGGATATACACAATTATAAACATTAGAAGCAGCAATACAACTCTCTAAGTTCATGTAAGTGCCCTTTCATGAACTTAGAGAGTTGTATTGCTGATTGTAATGTTTATAATTCTGTAAATCCATATTTGTTACGTGCGCAAATCATATTTAGATCAACATACAACCTGATACTGACCTGCAAATTGTAAAAAACGTAAGAAAATTTGAATTTCGCGGGCTATCTTGGCGCATTCGCCTTAAGGGAGCAGTGGTGGCCCAATGGTAACGGCCACGACTTACGAGTTGTAGGTCATAGGTTCGAACCCTGAAAAGCGCTTTACTTTGTGTACATTATTTTTTCGCCACTGCTCTCAAAACAGTGAAGGAAAACATCGTGAGGAAACCGGCTTGCCCTAGAACCAAAATTTTGTAGACATGTGACATCTACCAACCCGCACTGGACCCGCGTGGTAGATTACGGCCCACTCCCTCTCACAGAGAGGAGACCTGTGTCCCAGCAGTGGGAACATTATAAGCTGATTTTGCTTATGCTATGTTTATTGCCATTAACCGAATACAAATCCAATCTACTAGAAAAATAAAGTATTTATCAACTTTTTGCCATTACACTAATATTGTATCTATCACATATTTAATTTATTTGTCATTGCTTCCTTTTAATTCTTTTTACCTATTGTGGTACAGTAATCTTATTCTACGTGCCTCGTCTTCACATCTAATTATATAGGTAAACAAAATATTATAAAATAAAAATTAAAAGAGTAACGGTGGAGTTTCTTGCCCATTCTTCTCCATACGAAAACTACCTTTTGGAAGGGGCAACTAGAATCAGTTCTATTGCGTTTTTTTTACGTTGAAAAGTGCCTTTTATGTTCCTTATTGAAATAAATTATTTGACTTTGACTTTTATTATATAGAGAAAAGATTAGTATTTTTGTTTGTAATGAACTCAAAAACTACTGGACAGATTTAAAAAAATATTACACCAATAGAATGCTAATAATATCACTGAGTAACATAGGCTATCACTACATACGAGTAAATTATAAAACAAAGTCCTCCGCCGCATCTGTCTGTTCGCGATAAACTCAAAAACTACTGCACCGATTTTCATGCTGTTTTCACCAATGGATATAGTGGTTCTCGAGGAAGGGTTTAGTATATAATAACCGACATCCTAGCGGGCGAAGCCGCGGGCATCAGCTAGTACCTACTTTATAAAGATATCAGGCGGGCGAAGCCGCTGGCGGAAGCTAGTTTATTATAATCTGTAATAATATTTTTTTTGTTTTGTAGGTCATGCTTCAGAGGTGGTCCCATATAAATTTTATTAACTTTGCTTGTGTAGTTTTTGAGTTAGCTTCAATAATTACGTATTTTTCCCACTTTTTCTATGTAGACGATATTATTATCTTATTTCACTCCGTCACTGTTATTTAGATAGCACGTAGTGGTATTCGAATTTGTGTGGGGTTAGGTACCACAACTAAAAAGTAAAAAATAAAAACTTTGTACAAAAAAAAAACAAGACATCTAAAAAAACACTAAAAATGTTTTTTGTGTAAAAAGTTTTTTTTTTTTTTTTAAGGAAAGATGAAGTTACAAAATTGCACTTTTCGATCACAGAAATATTTCTTCATTGCCTTAAATAATTATTAATTTAGGTAAACTGATAATGAACTAAGTTAGTAAGCACGTAATGTTGCTTAAATTTTAATGTCGCCAGACAGTCTACTGTTTCAGCATAAATTGTTTCAATTTCCGTTCGGTTTCTGGGCCAAGGTTATCGAAAAACCAATTTCTTAGCAAGTTTTTATATCCTAGGGGGTGTTGGTACTTTATACAATAGTACTTAAAATGGTACCATTAAGGATCATTTTACCCGATCATTTTTGTCTTGCGTGTGTATGTGTTTTCCATACAACTTATACAACATTATCATTGAGGTTGTTTCTGCCAGAGAATCTTTAAAAATTATACATATATTACATCATTTATAAATAACGTAAGAGCTCGTGGCTAAGTAATAACAGCCGCACGGGTTGATCCATCAGATTAAGCTACGCTTGTCGGGTTTGGTCCGTGGATGGGTGACCATCTTTACTTATCGAGACTCCTCC